>CM039718.1:30972438-32174187 GCA_022539455.1 Dendrobium nobile | reverse complement strand
CTAATTAGATAAAGGTAAAATATCGGATTTTGTCAACCCTAGATCAGACGTTCTTTATAGTATAGATTTTCTTTTGAAAAACAAAAATGCTTAACTCAGAATAATCCTAATTGAGTAAAAAGAAGATTCAATCAATCTTGTTTATAAAAAAAAAATCTCATAAATAATAAAACAAAGTACTTTTTCTCAATCATGAAATTTGAAATCAAGCCTTTGAAATCATCAAATAATCAATGAGTTCTATAAGTTTTAAGAGTTTTGAAAAGAGAGGATAGCTTGTTTTTTTTTTTTTTTTTTAGTGGGCTCATTTTATGCCTCTTGAATCTTTGATTGGCTCTTTGAGCATCTTTTTTATTTTTGATACACAATTGTGTATATATTTTTTATTTTTCAATTTGGCGTCATTGGCCTCTTTCCTTTTAAGTTTTTGCAAGCTAAAGGCTCTTTAACAAAAACCCTTAAAAAGATCCTTAGTTGTGAGTATATCCTCCAAAATATTAGAGAATATGAGCTCTCTCTCTAACATAGGGAAGAACAAGTCACAAAACAAAATCAAAGTCATGTGATGAAAATAATGGCAAGGCTTTAAATAACTTGAAAGATACATAAGAACTTTGAATATTATGCACAAGATAGATTTTTTGTAGCAAGATAAAAAGAATCTTAGTTTCAAAAACCATTAGCTAAAATGAGTTAGGCTTTTGTTTAGAGAAGAAAGTCATACCACTAAACAAGGACGGAAGGAGGGAAATCATCAACGGTGTTTCTCCCTTTAACCAATTTTAGAAAAGCTAAACACAATCTTCAAAACTTTAAAATCTAAAATCTTGAAAAGATTAAACATATGGAAATCCAATTCTAAAAGCAAAGTGAAAACAAAACACATTAAAAACACAAACAAAGTAGAAATAAAACACACTGAAATAAAACACATTTCAAGGAATTATTGAAGCAGTAGGTTTGAGCATTTATGAGTTGTGAGACTTCATATGTCCAGTTATCCTATGCTCCCACAAGGTCTTTTGTGAGAGCACTCCTGCAAAAACTCAATAACTGTCAGATTTAGGAACCCAAACAGGTTTGGGCCCCTTCTTAGGAAAAGTAGAATGCAATGTAGGTATGGTATGTTGTGAATCATGCATCTTAGGTCTCCACACTCAATGTGTACTACGGTGAACGGTGCAAGTGTGTGAGATGTGTCCTAGCATGCCACATGAAAAACATCTAACTCCAGGAAAAAGGTTTCTTAAATGGTTTGAGTTATAAGGTCTCTTTCTAGGTTCTGGTTTAAGATCAAAAGTAGATGTCATCCGATTTTTCTTACATGTATCAAAATCATTTTGAATCCTTAAGTTAGTTCTTTTTAATGTATCATTATCAATCCTCAACTTTTTCTCAATCTCTTTAGATTTCTTAAGATCAGATTTAAGTGAGGTGTGTGAAACTTTTAATGTATTATTTTCATCAATTAATTCCAAATACTTTTTGTTTAAATCATAAAATTCATCAAGAAGAGCCATGTGATTTGAATCAATCATTGCATGATCTTTGAGAAAAACTTCATGGTCTTTTTGTAAATTCAAAAGTTCTAATTTTATGCTAGCATGAGTTTTCTTGAGTTTTTTGTATGATGCATGTATTTTCTTACAAATCTCAAATAATTCATCATAGGTTGGTTTACATACCTCTTCCTCATCACTTTGATCTTCTCCCATTAAACACAAGTTTATAGTCTCTTCCTCTGTTTCAGTCTCAGAGGAGTCAGTACCAAATTCCGCCCAGAAAGCCTTTTGGATTCTCTTCTTGTCCTTCTTGAACTTAGGTTTCTCCTCAATCTTTTCCTTGCTTGTGTTATCTTGAAGTGTCGGGCAATCAGTTCTCGCATGTCTTGGTTTCCTGCAATTATAGAAAACAATATCAGAATATTCTTTAACATGTTTATGATCCTTACATTTTCTCCAATTTTGATGATGCTTTTGTTTCTTCCTTAGAGAGCTTTTGAATTGCCTTGTGATGAAGGCAACTTCATCGCATTCAGACCCAGAAGATTTAGATTCTGATTTGTGCGCCTTCAATGCAACTGTTTTCTTCTTCTTCTTCTCACCTACGTCAAGATTTCTTTGATTTACCCCTTGCTCATAAGCAATGAGTTAGCCAAGTAAGTTATCAATAGAATAAGTGTTTAAATCTTTAGATTCAATGATTGCAGTGATTTAAACATCATATGATAAAGCCAAGCATCTTAAAATCTTGTTAACTTTTTCATAGTTTGAAAGTTCTTTTCCTAGTGCATGCAGTGAAGTAACTATCTGAGTAAACCTAGTGTACATGTCAGAAATCGATTCATGAGGTTTCATACGAAAAAGTTTGTAGTCATGCAAGAGAATGTTTAAACGAGATTGTTTAACTTCATTAGTACCTTCATAGGTGATGCACAATTTATCCCAAATCTCTTTACCGGTTTTGCAAGTTGAGACACGCATGTAATCCTCAGATTTCAAAGCACAGAAAAAACAGTTCAAACATTTCGCATTTAATTGAGCTAAATCACGTTCATCAAAAGTCCATTCAGTAAAAGCAACTTCAGTTTTAACACCATTAGTTTCACGAGAAACTGGAGAATAACCTTCTTTGATAAGCATCCACATGTAATAATCAATAGATTGTAAAAACGTTGACATGCGGGTTTTCCAGAAATAAAAAGGTAAGTTGTCAAACAAGGGAGGTCGTATAACTGAATAACCTTCAGTAATGTTACGATTCCCAAGATTAGCCATGGATCAAATCAAAAAGTTTTCAAACTTAGTTTTTATGAATCACGCTCTGATGTCACTTGAAAGTTCATTAGGGATGTTAAGCCCTACAGAACTGGCCCAAGCTAACCAAGAGGGGGGTGAATTGGTATTTTAAAATTTTCTTTTCACAAAGAATAAAAAAATGCATAAACCAAAATCACACCACTAAAATAAATGTAGAAATTAAAGTGCGGAACCAAGAAAACAAGAACACAGAAATTTATAGTGGTTCGGTCAACTCAACCTACGTCCACTCCTTGGAGGCGCCCTTCGAGTATTGTACTACAAACGTGACTCTCCTTTAGCCCCCACACCTAGGCGGAGAAGCCTTTACAAAGCACCTTCTTTTTGCCGCCCCGGTAAGGCAGAGAACCTATCTCCTTTTGCTTCCTCCAGAAGCTGGTAGAGAACCACAACCAAAAGCTAACTCCTTACCTCTACCGACCCTTCCATGGATGAGAAACTCTAGACGAAGAAGAAGCAGAGCGATCCTTGAAGCAACCCTTGTGAATCCCCTCATAAGATCCTCTCTCTCTCCCACTCTCTCTTCCTCTCCTCAAGGCCTTCTCAGGTCAAGGCAGCAGCCAAAGGTCTTACAAAACGTTGAACAAGACCTCTTAAATAGAAGAGCTTCAAAGGAGCTCATTAATTGCAAGTTGCCGACAATATCATCCAGGCCGATATGGACATCGACCTGGCCGATCAGTACAAATCTTAGAAGATCGGCCAGAGCATCGCCCTGAATGCAAACTGGATGATTTAAATTTGGCTTGATCGTCCAGGCCGAAATCACGATCGTCCTGGCCGATTAGTTCAAATTAGAGGAAAATCATCAAGAGCACCACCCTGAATACGAGCTGGCCGATATTTATCGTCCTGAAGTAACTTAAGGTTTTTTTTGAATAGATTGTGCTGGCCGATTCTGCGATCATCCAGGACGATATGATCGTATCAATCATCCTTAATTACTCCCTTGATTTCCTGATCAATTAAGGCATAATTTGTTAATATCGTCCAAGCCGATCAATGATCGTCCTGGCCAATTATTTAAAAATACAGTATACCTTAATTGTCTATGGCGGCAACTTCTTTCTGTTTTGAGCTTATCGTCCTGGCTGATACACCTATCATCCAGGATGATCTGTTAATGACGGCTGCCTTAATTAAGAATCCTTATTTAGACTTTTTGTTTTAAGCCTGATCGTCCAGGATAATGTAAATATCATCCTGGCCGATATGAGTAAAAATAGAAATTCTAAGTCTCTCAAAGTGTGTGTGTGTAGGGTTACTTAGCATCAGTCTCTTTGACCATTACAAGTAGACTCAAGAAGTGAAAAAAACAAAGTATAGACTGACTCAACCCTAGACCTACGCAATCTTGAACTGGCTTCGTCTGTTCGTCCGATCTTCATTTCCTGAAAAGTTAGAAATAACAAGCAGTCCAAGAGAATCAACAGTGTTTGTCAATCATCAAAACATAAGTCATAAAACTAGATTTGCAACAATAGGTTCCTGCAATCTAGTTGATTACTAGTTATAAACTATCAAATATTTTAATCTCTTTAATCTTCATCAGAATTGCAAGTTTCACACCAGTTATTAGAGCTTCGTACCTAGCCTCGAGGTTAATGCAAGGCTTTGATAAATGTTAGAAAAATCATTTCCTTCTTTAGTGTTACGAAAATTAGTCCAATTCTAGCTTTTCTATATATTATAAATATCTAGATTTTACCCTTTCTAAAGGATGCCACACCATTAAATTATAGTTCCCATGTAAGATCATTTGATTCCTTTATACTCATGATATTGTTTTTAGGTATATCATCATTTAAAGAATAATTTGGCAGCATCGGGTGTCCTGCAAGGAAGTCAGCAATAGACTATCCTTTCATAATACGCAAGGGAATAAAAGTTATTTTGAATTGAAGAAATATAATAATCCATCATGCCATGTTTCCTAATAATGTAGGTTGGATCATAAGATATTGCAAAAGATTTACTCTAGAAATCAAGTTTACTTGATGCGAATGCATGTAATGTCTTTACTTTTGGGCTGCAAAAACTAAAGCAAGGCAATGCTTCTCAATAGAAGGGTACCATCTTTCCATAGGGAGAAGTATTAAGCTAAGTTAATAGAGATCATTAAATTTTTCATTATCCTTTACTTAAGATAGAAGAGCGCCAACTGACTCATCGAGCACTACGGCGTAAAGGATAAGTGGTTTCCCTGAAGGAAGGGCTACCAAGACTGGCAGATTGGTATGATTTTCTTTGATTCTTTCAAAAGCATTTTGACATTGCTCATACCAAATGAATTTGGTATCCTTCTTTTCTAAGATACATAAGGGTACACATCTTTTGGATAGATTGGAGATAAACCTTCTTACATACGCTAGCCTGCCTTCGAGAGACCTTAATAAGGTAAGGCTCTTATGAGGTCGTATATTTAAGATTACTTCAATTTTCAGAGGGATCAGTATCATTTCCATGTTTCCTCACTATGAATCCTAAGAATTTCCCTAAGGTGACACCAGAAGAACACTTTAAGGGATTCATTTTCAGGTCAAAACAACACAACCGTTTGAAGATGACTCTTAGGTAATAAAGGTGAACCCCTTTGACCTTACTCTTGACAACTAAATTGTCTATATAACACTCAACTTTATTTTAGATTTGGTCTTCAATGACATGAGTCTTGGCCACTGGTAGGTTGCACCAGCATTCAAAAGCCCAATTGACATCACCTTATAACAAAAGATCTCTATAAGGGTCTTCAATATAGTGTTTCCTTCATCTTCTAGGACCATCCTTATTTGATTGTAACTAAATAAGCCATCCATAAAGGAGAAAATAGCATAGAAAGAGATTTTGTCCACCATCAACTTCGGTATAGGTAAAGAAAATTCATCATTATGACACACGTTATTTAGATCCTTATAGTTAACACAAATTTTGATTTAACTATTCTTCTTTCGAACTAGTATCACACTTGTTACCCAAGAAGGATATTATTCCTCTTGGATAAATCTAGCCTGAACAAATTTCTTGATTTCTAAAATGAATTTCCACTCTATCTCGAAATACATGTGTTGAGGGGATTGTTTAACAAGAATGCCATCATGTTAGATTCCATGCTTATGAATTACTATGTTAGCATATACGCCTAGCATTTCATCATATATCTAAGCAAAGAAGTCCCTAAACTCAGAAAGGTGTTGAATTAGATCCTTAAACTCACCCTCACCCAGCTAGATACTTATATAAATCAGGAGAGGGTTATCATTTGTTCCTAGGTTAACTTCTCTCAATTCATTAAATCTTTATTTAATCTTTTTCTTAAATTTAAGGGATATATTCAAAACTTGAAGTTATTTGGAGTCACCTAAATTCTCCAAACGAAGTCTATCATTGGGGTCGATGTCTTCTGTAGGGACATTCTTAGATTCAGGATGATCAATTATCACAAGATAATATTCATCGTCATCAAATGAACTAACAATACCAAAGATGATACCAATCATTAATGATAAGATTTCTAACACCAACAAGAAATTATTGAAAAGTTATTGCGCTTGACCCTTAGTCCATCGACACAGTGAAAAACCATTAATGATAAGGTTTCTAACACAAGCATGAAATGATCAAAAGTTAGTTCCAATAATTTATTATAATCTGCCTCATCATGGGTCACATCTTCTTCTTTCCCCAAGGAGGAGGCACTAGGATAGAACCTCTGGACATTCCTTACTTCATTGTCTAAATTAGGAGAATCCTTAATCAGAAACTCTATAATCCTACTAGTAAATAGTGGGGGTAAGGTTAAAGCCTCAATTCATCTACTAAGCTTTTCATTCATGATCAATTCAAGCTCATCACTTTGAACATTTGGAGCATCAACCTTTAGGTCATTATTGTCTTCTAAAATGACATCAAACTTTGGAGGAGAGTTAATTTTCTAATAATCAAAAGGAATTGTAGCACCCCATTTTTTTGGTTCTTCATCGAAACTTGATTCATGATCAATATGCACTGAGGCTTTTCTTCTTTGAATTGAATCATGGCATTGACCATGTGCCATTTCCAGCATCCTCTAACATCTATGACATAAAATTTTTGGAGGAATAAGAACCACAATATCAAGGTCATCTTCACTATCAAATTGTTTTGCTTTTTTATTTTTTTTTTCCTTTTTCTTTTTTGTTTTCTTTTGATCCTTTTGATTCTCAAATTTGAATGGAGTTATGCCTAGTTGTTTCATCCTCAATCATGGTCTTAACCTTAGGAAGTGAAGACCATGCTTTTGGTATGAAATTTGTGGTATCCTCATAGATCCCAATCTCTTGAGTTGAAAATGGTTGGAAATCACCCTTAATCACATATTCAATATCGTCTTGTTGGTACTTGATGCATTAATGTATTATAGATGGAACCATCTTACATTTGAAGATGTAGCTAAATAATTTATTTGAAATTTCTCAATATTTTTAAGTTCTCCAACTTACAACATGAGGGTGATCGAACCAAAAGCCCTTTCACTTTTTTCTGTTGAATCCAAATAGCACCTTGAAAATGATAAGCTTACTTGTATCAACTTTAATATGCAATGATGTTTACATTCATTACATTGATTGATGCACCCAGATCAATAAGGACTCTTGATAACTTGAAGTTTCCTATATTTACAGTAATATAAAGAGGAAAATTATGGTTGATAGTATCCAAAAGTAGGTCTTGTTATAAAAAGATTACTCCTAGAATTTCCTTGAAGTAGAGGGCTTCATATTTGAGGTTGAAGCAAGTTCAGCCAGGAAAATTTCTAGATTGAGAACTACTTTAATTAAATACTCCCTCATTTCTTTGATAGGATGAGGGCATCATAAATGCACAAATTGGTTGGCAACTTCCTAAGGTGAGCCAGAATGTTGTAGTCAACCTTGGGGACATCGGTATTGGTACCCAATAGAGTGGAAGGAAGATTGCGTTATTGAGTATGGACTTGGATTGGAATGTTGTTGACAACTTATTTACCTTTATCATGAGAGAAAAGCCTAGGATGTAAGACTTTATCGTCATGAAGTTATACTTGCCCGACATCCTTGGGAGGGTAAACTATAGAGGAGTCTATTCTCTCCATAGGTGTTTAATCATCATTTTTTGAATGCATGTAAGAATCTGAAAGATCTATCAAGATAGGACTCCCATGAAAGTTAATTTAAGGGAGAACACTATTTGATATAATCTCAAGGTGGACGTCCCCTTTAGAGGTGAAATCTATATGGTGAATTATTTGAACATTTGGATTGATCTCAACTTAACTTTGAATTCCATTGAAGTTATCAACATTTCATTTCGTATTTATGGCAAATCATCAAAATTGATGAAGAAGTGTATTTTCTATTAATTTTACAACCTTTCACCTTTGATTGGGTAAAGTAAAAGTTGGATAACAAGAGTGGTGAATGGGTTTTCACCCGACCATCCTCCACTTCAATACATCACTCGTCAACAATTTTCTTCCCTACAAAATTTTCACTCTTTTATTTTTTATTTAATATAGTATTCATTATAACTAGTTGAGAGAAAAATGGCTCAACATCCTCTTGAAAAAACTCTAAGTCAACCTCCCAAAGCGGACCCCAAGCTCTCATTTGTATCTATTGAGAAATATGAAAAGACTTATTAATCAACATTTTAAATGCATTGTATGAAGCTATATCCCAATAATCTTCAACTGAAAAAGAATGTTAAGAATTTTTACTTGAATTTGTTTGGATTGACCCTAGTTTTGTGTCTACTATGTATTATTTAGGAATGATGGTATTACCTTGCTAGAAATTCTTCTCTATCAAAATTTTGAAAATAATTCAGACCTCAATCAGGTGACTGAGCATGCGATGGTAAGGATAATATTTGGGATTAACTTTCTTATCTACATCCTTTGGATACTTGCTCTAAGGTAACTGGAAATCCAGCTTTTAGAATGTCTCCTAAACATGTTCCTTACCGACTCACTTTTAAACTGGTACGATCTTTCCAACCTCACTTAAATTGGTAAGATTCTTTAGGAGGTTGAGGGGTTAATTGAAACTATTGCCTTTGAACTAGTTATGGAAGAGGAGCACGGGCTAGCTTGTTAATTATTGCTTTCCCTTGTGGATTGCTGACATAATGGGTATTTTCTTTTTGAATGACTTCATCTGATTTAGAGCTTTGTTTTCATCTGGAATATCTTTTGAGAGTGGCGTATAAGGAGCCTCTTTTTTTAGGTTACTTACCATATTATAAAATTTCTCAAAGATTTTAATTGTGAAACCTTTTAGAATAAAAGTAATAGGTCGGTGGATATTATTTAAAAGAAACTTCACTACAAGTTGCTCTTGTAGCTAGGGTTCAAACTTCATCGAGTTGTTTTCTACCTTAAGATGTACTCAAATAGAGACTCTTTTGGATTTTAGTTTTCATTAATGAGATCACCCATGATTTTGCATTGTTGCACTCCTAAATATCTCTTTAAGAATATATTTTAATGATCATTGAAACTTTTTAGAAAACAATTGGGAAGATCTATGTACCACTCAAATGCTCTACCGGAAAGACTACTAACGAACTTGCAAAAGAGTTGAGTATTTTACCCCCCTGACATTACAATAGCTTGCTAGAAAGTGGGAATGATGCTACCTCGGGTTTTCAACTCTACTAGAAATAAGAAAAGATGGTGGCCCAAATCCCTTCAGATAGGGAAATATAACATATTCCTCGGGGTAGGGTCTACACTTTAGAATAAGTGTAGTTCCTTTATAATAGGCTAAGGCCATCGTTACCTGGTTCTAAATAATCTACATGATATATTTTTTGGCCAATACAAAAGGGACTAAGGAAACTATTGGAATTGTTTGTAAAAATGAGGGAACTTATTGAACTAATTGTTGGACTGAAGGGATTGTTAACACTGACCCAAGAATTTTAGCGCTCGATTCTTGCTTCCTATGCCCTTAACTTGCACCTCAAATTTTTTCATATGATGATCATTATCTCTAGCACTTATTTATCTATCCAAATCTAAATTAATAGAAGCTAAGCCTTCCTCCTTGCCAGAATAATATTGACTTGGCTTAATTTCTTTGGATGATCCCCTGGTCCAAACCATGCAGATACCACTAGTGACCATATCTTCTTCCATCAATAGATCATCAAACTTTGGATCAAATGCTTCTTCAACTTCCTTTTTTTTTCAAGATATTTTTAATCCCCTATACTAACTCATCAACTAGTTAGTCGCCTATTATATCTGTGTAATGGGTAAGTAGCCATTGTAATCCATCATGTATTAAAAATCCATATTTTGTTAAATTATTTCCTAATATTCATCTTGAACTATCTCCTCCCCTTCGACTATTATAGGGTCGGTTGTTCGAAGGGTAGCATCCCCAAAAGGGTGAAGGACATCTACCTTAAGAGGTGATGTAGGAGCTTGGAGAATGATTGCCCCTACATTAGGTAAGGGAGAGTTCTCAGATCCCTTTGTAGGGAACTCAGCGAAAATAGGTGTGATTTGAGAAAGACTGTTTGGGAAAAGCACTAAGACATCAACTATGATATCAATTAGATCAGTAACTGAAACATCAATTGGATTAACAACATGAACATCAATTGGAACATCCATTAGATTAACTAGGGTTTGAACAACACAAAATGGGATATGTGATAACTTGACTAAAGATAGTGGTGGCTTACTAAAGGTGGAGGACCATCAAATTTACTTTTCTTCTTAGGCATATACTTTTTGGGGGACTTGGGTCTCTTGTCCTTCACTTCAATCATTCCTTTAACTTCAAAGTCCTCCTTAGCTTTACCTACCACCGAGGCCAACTTTGCAAATTTTGGTAAGAGGACTAACAACCAACAACTATAGTTATAGCCCTATCTAGGTCCAATGATTACAATACCCTCTTTTTTAGAGGATGGAGGGTGTGGCACCTAGTGTTAACCATCTACCAATATAAAAGTCCATAACTATTATACAAACTTCTTATTTAATCTCATAAGATAAGGAGTCAAATCTTTGGCTTTAGATTTTTCATACTCCAAATTTTCTTTCTCGATGTGGTGAGAGAAGACTCTATTCAGGTGATTCACATATTGTTCCTTTGTCTCCCCACTTGGGTAGCACAAGTGTAAATTATAATTCTCAACATCCTTTCCCTTTAGAGTAGATTTTTATTAGGAGTCCTCTTGGTTAATTAGAATTCTAGGCATGGAGAGGGAACTAGCTGTATTAGTCGCTCTCTCCTTCCCCTACAACACCAGCTAAGGGGAAAAAATGACTCCCTTTAAGGAGTTGAGAGGAGGCCGGGATAGGTAGATCTATATCTACCTTTAGATCTACCTACCCCATAGTTTTAACTTCAAAAACTTTCCTTGATTTTGTAATATTCTTGTTAACTCTTCTTAAATAATTCTTCCTCTAATATTTGCTCATAAATGGGACCCAAGAATTTGATCTATTTTTCAACAAGGATTGCCATTGGGACATTAATGAGCTAAATTAATTTTTCAACCAGGATTTTGTGAACCTTATCCTATAGCATTGTGTCATCAATGATGAACATGAAGATCAAATTGAACCACTTTTCCAACTCTCTGGCAAGTCGACTTCAGCATTGGCTTATGTCGAAGCTATCAAACACAACGTATACAAAGAAGATTTTTAGTTTTCTAATTGGCTAAGGAACTTGAAGTTAAAACCAAAAGTTGAACTATTATGGTGGATAATGAGCAGATTTGCATTACCCACCAATGAATTCTTGAAGTATAGAAGACTTCCTCATTGTGATCTTTGTCCTAGAGGTTTTCAAGTAATATAAGACTGCTTACACATTGATGTCCACTGTAAACATCTTATTGACATCATCCGCAAATTGCAAAGTTAGGGCTTTATTATTCCTATCTTCCGTTTATTACATGATTGCTTATTACAGCTTAGAGAACTCATAAATGATTGTTTGAATATGGTTAAAATCTACTGCACTACTGTCTATTACTCTTGGAAATGTTGAAATGATAGTCAGCACAGTAATCCTATCTTATCGTTATCTGTTGCTGCTGCCAACATTCTTTCCACCACCACAAACAAGTTTCCAATGCTAGTTGACTAGGGTGCATTTCTCCATTTGGAGTCTAGCTCTTTTTGGCACCCTCCACCACTAGATTGGATCAAAATCAATGTGGATGCTTCACTTTTAGACTCTAATAAAGCAAGCATTAGAGGAATTGTTCGAGATTACAAAGGTAGACTACTACTTGCTTTCAGAGGATGCATTGGGATATAAATCAACTTGAAATGGAGGCCATTGTGACTTTGAAAGATTTTTTACATGAAGGGGTGTTTGAATATAAAGGCGTAATAATTGAAAAGGACAACTACAATGTGATCAAATTCCTTCAGGACTCAATGATGAAATAAAATGAATTGCTTGATTTCGGAGAAGATGTCATTTCTCAATGACTTTAATAAGGTAGTTTTCCATCACATCAATAGAAATGGTAATAAACTGTTGATCTGTGCAACTTTAGCTTTCGATAGCAATTTTTGTTTTGATGCTTCTTCTATCTTTGATATTCCTTCTTCATTGTTTTGTATCTTGAAGAAGGAATATGAGAGTTGCATTGATTGATTAATTTGTAATAGTTTTCCTTTTCGTTTCCTAATGCAATTTTATAATTTTCACAAAAAAAAAAAAAGAATTTGATTTGTTCTCCAAAATTGACTTGACTTTAACATATTTAATGAAGGATTTCAACTTCTTTTCCTATATGGGAGAGGATGTAGTGAAAATAGAAGCAACATTGACCTCACTTTTGTGCATGAGGATGTCTGTCCCAACCTCCATAATAGTCTCTACCAAAGGGGCATCGACTACCCCCTCAGCAGAAACAATAGCTAACAACTCTGCAATGACTGAATAATTGAAGTTTTTAAACTCCATCCAAAATTTAATGGATCCATTCTAGATCAGTTCAAAGACGTACAGATCATGATCAAGGGAGAAAATTAACTTGCTAGCCATTTGATTGAACTTGAGTTTATGGAATTGAGAAAAGAATTGCAATTAGATATTTTTGAAATAACATTTTGAAAATCATAAAAGACCCTATATTTTATCACGTAAGTCAAGCTATAGGACTTATAGCATAACATATGATTGTAAAATATTAAGATTAGTTATGGTTTAAAGTAGATTTGAATTTCACTACATATACTATACTACAAGGGAATATTTGTATATAAGTATATGACGGTGTCAATTCAAGACTAAGTTTTGAAATGTTTTTTTTTTATTTTGAAAATTTGATGTATTTTCTCTATGTTTTGAAGAACCACAAGTTAAGTTTTTTCTCAACCAAAATGCCTACAAAAATGGCAAGAAATTTTGAGCGAGTTATTTGCTTGACTCTCCCACACCATTAATTGATTTAGAGGAGGAATGTCAGAGCTGGAATTTTGAAAGATTAAATATCATTGAAATAAAATCAACAGGACTCCTCATAATTTTAAAATTCAACAAATAGATTTAGACTCAATAATGTAGGTTCATAAAATTTATAGGAAGCTTTTAATAGTTTGACTTGAAACTATCGCCATGCCAATTAGTATTGGGGCAGAACATTAAAGTTTAATTTTTGGATAGAGGTTTCACCTCTCTTTTTTATATGTGCTCTTGATGTTGGATAAGCTCCCCTATGGAATAAATGGGTACATATGCCAACTAAAAAAGGTAATTAAGACTAAAGATGAAATTAAAATTTGCCATTATTAGAGATGGAGAGAGAGAAATCGTCCCAGTAGGCGTGCCAATTTTTTATTAGTCTGAATGGTGGTTTCTAAAAAGATTAGTTACCTTTGAGAATTTTAAGCCAAAATTTAAGTTTCAAAATTAAGCATGTCACTATGAATAATATATCGACCCAAGAGGTGAAGATAACATTTCTTTGTGCGTTCAGATAATGAAGCTAAAAGTCTCACCCTGATTGTAAAAATTAAATCAAAAGAAGAATGACATATGACCTCGAATTGTCAAAATGAGGTTCTACCTATATTTAATTATTATAACTTTAATAAAAACATCATTATTTTCATATCAAAAAATTTTATGATAATTGATATATTTCCCCAAGAAAACTAATTAAGTTTTGAAAATTTATTTTTTTAAGAAAGTGGAAGTGGGTTCTAAATCTCCTAAAAGTTCAAGCCCTTAGTGATTAATTATATTATTTGAAATTACAGTTCATTACAAATACTCTTGATTAAAATAGTGGTAGAAATTCTTTTTGAGATTTTCATTGACTGATATCAAAGGAGGTGAATTGAAAATTTGAAATGGAAAGGGGCCAAATTTTGAACACTTATTTTTGGAGTCAACAGAAGAGGGGTAGGAGGCATCTCTATAGGTTCTAAAATCATTTAGAAGCACACCAAGCTAAACTAAGTGTTAAGATTTAAGTTTTGGATTAGGAAAATTTTTAATTGTAGTTGAATAATTTATTTAAAATTTGGGAACTATTCCCAAAGCTTCGGGTCTTATGATTTAGGCTCTATCCTTGATCCTAAATCTAAATTTGATATTGGACCAAAATAACACTGACCTAACTAATATAATGCATAACTTGGACTTACCCCGACCTTGATTAAGGAGCCATATAACCACCTAGTCAATTAAAATCTATGAGTCCGATCACTTTAAGAAAGAGGGGTAAGAATTTTGTTCTTAAAGCTTTTGATAAGTGTGACCAACATCTAGAGCAAAATCTAATTGATCCCTTGACTTATGTTGGGTGAGAATGCTTGAAACAAATGTAACTAAAATTTTAGACACTTTTAAATTTATTTCTATTATAGTATTTTCTTATCGACTCGATAAATGCATAAATTGATATGTAGGAATTTTAAAAAAAGACTTAAAATTTATTTTTTTTCTAGAGATTACTAAGCATCCCCTTGATAGATATGCACCCTCGAAGGCAAGGTGGTCTGTCGAAATCCACAGGCAGGGCGGTGCCTAACAAATAGAAGAAAGTAAAAAATATGATTATGCTGAGTACCAAAAGTCCAATGCTTACTTCTTAAATCATTAGTGTTTCTATATTAACTTAAAAATTTTAATTGATTTAAAGAAGAATAAGTTTTTACTGTATCCTCACGAGCCTCCGAGTATTCAGGCTTAAATAAAAATGACATGTAATCTCCATAAAACTAGGAAAAACTGGCAATCATAATCATAGTTAAAGTAAATCAAACAAATCAAATAATCAAATTAATTACATAAAGTAATAACCATAGGAAAATTTCCCCTTTATTACAACCCATAATTTGCATAAATTAAAACTATTTTGGCACCATTGACTACAAACCCGAATTCTAATCCAACGATCGACACAAGTTAACTTTGAGTGGGAAACTTTTTGTCATCAACTTTTTGGGCTCTTTATATTTGTTGTATTTGTATACCCAAATGAAAAATAAAACTCTTCACCATAAGGGGCGAATATTCTTTTCACTTTAGGTACGAAAATTATCCAAATTTAGACTTCTAAATGGGAAAGGACAATCCCCTTAAGTCGTATCCTTTCCTATTTAGAATTCGATTTTGGATATCTATATCCCAACTCAAAGATTAACTTTCACAACTTGATACTTTAAACAAATTAAAAAAAAATTATAAATATATAAAAAAAAACTACATTCTATTGCAAGGTTATACTAAATATGTAAAATAAAATAAATCCCAAGTAGTTTATATATATATATAAATATATATATATATATATATATATATAGTAAAAAGTAAATCACACTTGGCCATGCTCCTATTTATTAGGGGGATAAGTAGTAGAAGCACCTATATCATTTATATTTATTATTACTTTAGCACCTTTTATTGCCCAACACGAACGTGGCCACCTATAAAAATCTTTTAAGCAACCAGATCGCTCTAAACTAAACGATAAACAAGTGTTCATCTCATCAATTCCTAGAATATAATTAAAGTAAGAAAATACTCACATCATTTAATGTTCAGTCCTAACATACAATGAAAACCTGTAAAACCCATCAGAAAGAAGAAAGAAGTAAACACTAACCTATCCTAAACTAGTGTTGGTTGTCCTAGCAAAAAATCTAAAGTGTGTGAGGTAGGCTGTGTGGTTCGGGAATGTCATAAGTTGGATAATTTATTGAAGTTTTCTAGTGTTTGATCAATATATATATATATATATATATATATATATATATATATATATATATATATATATATATATATATATATATATATATATATGAGTATAAATATTAGTGCATTAAAGCTTAATTTAAGTATTTTTTTTATTTTTAAATGGTTACTATCATTGTTGCTAAATTGGGCCGTAAAGTTTATTTCACCTTTCTTAGGGCTAAGCTATTACCCTTGTAGGTCTGGGTTACCCATTTGTAACCGATGTTGATTGTATTGATTTAAATCGTAGAAGATTAAAGGTTGATTAAAATTAATTGATTAATTTTTTAAAATCAAATAATTATTTTAGGATGTTTTCGAATTGGAAATAAATTATTAAAATTTTTAGCATATTTGGATTGCTTAATTAAATTAATAATGGGACTAAAAGTTGACTTTAAAATTAAATTTATTTTTAGAATTTTAGTATTTTTCCAAAATATTAGACCTTAAGATGAATAATTAGACTCTAAGTTTCCTAAATTTAGTATTTTCTATATTAAGCTATAATTTTTGTAAGTTTTGACCTAGTTTTGTACTACGCTTGATCTAAAAGTTGACCTTTTGAATTCGAATAATTTTTGGAGGTTTTGTATTTTAAAAAAATACTATATTTTATTTGGAGTTAAATGAAATAAAGTTGGATTTAATTGGATTTTTTTGAATTAAATATGATTTTTTTTCAAAATTTAGGTATTTACATAATTTTTTAAATTGTTTAATTAGAGGGGATTTTTAGATTTTGATCCAAATCATTACCAAACACCATAAAATCAGCCCCACATGTCCTAAATGGCCTAAGGGGATGTTTCCAAGTGTCTTAAATTTTTTTACAATTTAATCTTTTTTTAGTTAATAAATCTAATCGATTATCAATTTTCCTTAAAAATTAAATTAATATTAAATTAATGATTTGATCATGTTTTTTACTTTTTATTGGATTGAGGGTTCCAATTTGAGAAGTTGGAGTTTTTATTTTAATTTTTAGTATTTTTATGAATTATTTATTTATTAATTAATGTTTTACAAAAAATCTAAGGGATAATTTTGGGTTCCTTAATTTGTGGGCAAATCGGGAACCAATTCTAGTGAATCTTAGACCATCAGTTCATCTAACCTAAAGGCCCATTCCCAATAAATTTGGGCCCAAGTTGAATTCCCTATGTTGGTTAACTAAACCACCAAAGCTAACAACTTGGCTAATTTTAAAAATCCTAGCTCACTACCTAGAGCAAGGGAGGGAATATAATTAGTGGCTCTAAACTCCCTATCCTAAGCATTATTAACACACTAAATCGTAGATCATAAATCTCATTGAAAAGATCATTAGGCTAATTTGAATTTATGTGTCAAACTATTACCGTTAAGTTCAAATAAACTAAAACATGCCCTTAGACAATTCAAACAGGTGAAATAAAATTTGGACATGTCAAAGAGATGCCTAAATTTAATTTCCCAAACTCTCAAGTTGTGGTGAGTTCAATTTTATAGGAAAAGCCTAAAATTCCCCTAGGATAGTTATTGTAATTAACTAAGTTTCATGAAAAATCATAACTTTAGACCATAAGGCTTTTGATGATCTCCCTAAGATCTTTTCAATGAGCCTAAGAAATCTTAATTTTATCTAGTCTAATTGGAGATAACAATTTCTTTAGTTTCCCTCAATTTTCTCCAAAATTAAATTTGAAATTAGACAGTCAGCCGGTGCTTTTCATATTGGTGCTATCTTATTAGTCAGCAAATCATTCCAGTTAATTATATTAACATAAAATTAATAACAACCATCAAATCATTGATTAAATGGTGCAAGAAGACGGACTCCAAAACTTTGGGATACAATATAAACTATTGATAAAAAATTATAGCTAGGATTGTATCCTTAGCCGCCAGCATGAACCTAAAGCCGTAGACATTATTCATCATGATCTGAGAGATCCTACTGGTGAAATCAATCAAAATTTTACATGAATGATTAGGATGGTGAAAGCTTTTTAAAAGATTGAGTAGGTTGTTAGACCTTATTCAACTATTACAAGGCTAACCAAGATAGGGGTGAATTGGTAATTAAAATGATTTCTAGGATTTCTGAAAACTATCAATAGAAAATTTTAATAATGATCTTTAAGTATGCAGTGGTTTTAAATATTATTATCTCCAAAAAAAAAAAACTTCAAAAAAAAAATTTTTAAAGTGTAGAAAAATAAAATTTAAAAAAAATAAAAGTGAACTGAAGAACATGAAATTTATATTGGTTCGGACCAAATTATACTTAGGTCCACTCCTTGGAGACTCCTTCACCAAGTATTGAACTAAATCAAAGTGACTCTTCTTCTGCCCCAACATTAAGATGGAGAAGCCCTTATAAACTCTACACCACCAACTCGGTGCGGTAGAGTACCGACATCCTTTTTCACCCTCCTAATGAAGGTAGAGAACATTTATCCTTTCTCACCCTGATGGTGATGGTAGAAAACCTTCATCCTTTTCACCCTCATTATGAAGGTAGAGTACCTCAATAAAATGTAGAAGTTCTCCTCTCAAAAGCCTCTAGATGATATTGGTAGAAATTTAAAGAAGACAAGGAGATACTAGCTTTGGGCAACCTTATAAATTTCTCACAACTCCCCATCACTTGATCTCTAGAACTTCACTCACACAATCTCCCCCAAGCACTCACGCTTAATGGCCACTCTCAAGTGAAAATCACAAACAAAGGCATTGACTAACAGTTTTAGGACATCCTATATACAAATCTTAAGAAAAACTATTGAAAAAACTAAAAATTACAAAAGAATCAACTTAGTATTATACAATACAATCATCTATCATCAGTATAAATATTTGAAAATTCTAGGTACGATCATATACGAACCTTATTTCATACACTACCAGTCATTTGTACGAACTGACATCTTATTGTATAAAAACTTCAAAACTGAATGTGTTTGTCTCGTATGAGATGGTATAAAGCTTATTTCATACACTATCAGTCCCCTATACAAAATAATATCATACAATATGAAATAGTTAACACAAGTCATGCTTTGTTTAGTACAAACATGGAGGATCCCAAATTCATACATTGTTATCCGTTTGTACGATCTCGAATGGAGATCATACAATACAATTAGTTTTAAAGATTGTACTCGATTTCATACACTATTAGTGATCTGTATGAACTAACTTCGTATAGTATGAACTATACAAAAATACAAATATTTATTTAATTAACTATATTTTGGAGGATAAAAAAGACAAATTGTATTGCTCGAATGGAGGTCATATAATACGATTAGTTTTAAAAAAAAATTAACTCTCTCACCCTATGTGTGTGAGTGCACGGTTACCCAATTATAATCACACGCTCTCAGACTCAAAAAAATAAAAAAAAATAAAGATTTTACAGACCTCATTACATGAAATCCTAATTTACTCTATCTTGAAGTCTTCACCATTCTAGAGTATGATTTTTCTGAAATGTTAGTACACACAACTAACAACTAGAAAATGTCTAGAACATGCTTAGAAAAATAATAAAATAAACATAACATATAATAAATAGTCATTCTCTTAACCACTCCATAAAAATAACATTCTCAATCTGGATTCCTGAGTTGCAACAATCTCCTCATTTTTATTATGGCAAAAACAATTATTATTTGAGCTACAAATAATATTCTTCTCTCTTGAAATCCCCATGAATAAAGTTAAAATTAAAAATTATGGGGAAATAATAAATCATCCCTCTTTTTAATTTTGGTTTTAGTGACAAAAACTAAACAAACTAGTATGACACAATTTACAAAAAAAAAAAAAAAATCTTAAACATACTCCTCTTAAGAACATTATGAAATAGAACATAAAACATAAAATTTAAACAAAATTAAATTAAATAAAAAAACAAAGCCAAAAGAAAACAACACAGCACCAACCAAAACACAAAGCCAAAAACACAAAACACATATCAAAAGACAAAACAGAAGACTTCAAACAAACATAAACAATAACCTCCCCCTTTTTTGACATTAAAAATAAAATCTCCTAAAAAAGCAAATTCTTATAAATAAGTTTAATAGATTATAAAGGAGAGAATTTTAACCTTTTTACACATACAACATTAAAGTTCTGATTTAAAAAAAAAAAGACTCAAAATTCATATCAAAGAACAATTTAGATAAGAAAAGTTTAACTGGTCAATGTTCACTCTAAAAAGAAGAAATATCAAATAAAGTAATCATCATAAAATTAATTAAGTAGAATTCTTATAGTTTCAAATTTAATAGTTGAAATTATCATTTTATGCAATGATTTTTCTAAGAACTAAAGATATAGATGAAACAACTGAATATAGTGTGGGCTCATTTTAAGCATCTTAACCAAAAAAAAATTATTGGAGTGGTGAACATTGCACGTCTTTTTATTATGAGCTTATTTTACACATCATTTCAAATTTGGTGAATATTACGCATTTTTTCATATTGAGCTCATTTTGTGCCTCTTTCAAATTTTGTACACTTTGTGCATCTTTTGATATTTTATTTTTTTCACAACCTAACTCAATAAATCTTAAATTATGTGATTATCTTATAAACAAAAGAATAAACTTTCTCATATAAAAAAGAATAATCCACAAAATAAAATCCTATTATTATGAATAAAATCAACAAATTGAATAAGAAAAACTTACCAATTTTGCAATGATTATAACTATAATATACAAATTTTTTGGAACATTGAAATGATCTTATTATCTAAATCTAATTTATATGTTGATATAAAACATAAGAAGAGAAAATTATTTTTTCTTGAACTTTAGTTGTAATAGAAGATATTTTAAAACTTTCTCTTAAATGAATATTAGTAACTTAAATAATAGAAACTCTAAGACAATTTAAGTGAATTAAAAAGAACAACGTAGAAACAAGCATTTCATTACCAACATATAATGCAAATATAACTTGATATAGAAATGCAAAACATCTCCTTCTCTCTCATAAATACTAAAGAGAAATAAAACAAACATCAACTGCAACAAAAAATATAAACTAAAAAGTTGGTGGATCCTGATATGGAGATGGCTGAGGAGGATAGAACATGGTAAAATAGCTATTAATGGTAGCTACTTGAGTGTTGCTAGAATTGAACTGCCCTCTAACCCAACTCATATCTTCATTATATCTAGCATCTTGATGGATTAAGCGAGTCTCAATATGATCAAATCATTGATCAAAATGAAGACTCAAGTTAATCAAAATGTTGCACCATTTCCTAATAAAAATGATTATTATGTTTAGGAGCATGTACATGTATAGGTGCAAGAGCTTCTTCTTGTCTAACTTCATTTCTTCAATCCCCTTTATCCCAGTGAAATAGAGAATGAAAGCAAGCATCATTGAAATAGATTGGAAGATGAGTAGGTGGAGCGAGATGAGTCATGTTGTATTTCTTTTCAAGCACATAAGGGACTAAATGTCCTAAAGCAAATTCTTCTTCCATCTAGTGGTAGGAAGTCTAATGTCCATAAGATTATTGATGTAGTCTAGAATCAATTTGGCTTCATCAATTCGAGTGTTTGCCATTATAAGATTTCTGTCAATAAAAAGTATGGGAGTGAGGTTGATACGATTACCAGCATTAGGAATAATAGATATTTTCGAAAGATGCTGGCTAATCCTGGCATTTTGGTTCAAATTATATACATGAGAATGGTGATAAATTGAAGGTATAACTCTAAGAATTTGATTTATGGAAGACCAGTCAAAATCATCTCTCTAAGTTATAGTGTGTGGCCTTACTCGTTCAGTTCTGAGAGAGGGGAAAGTCCCTAAATCCTCCTTAGTAATATCTACCCTCTCTTTAAACACATATGAAGACATCTTGGTATGGTTATCCCTCATTCTCAGATCAACAAGAAAATAGTAAAAGGTTTTAGAACGATATGCATATATTAAGGTGCGAATGAAAGAAAAATGGGGAGAAAAAATGGAAGCACTACAGAAAAGTTAATATCTTTTTGGATAAGAAGACATTATGGTGTAATTTTAGCCTTAAAGAAATACTGGGAGGCTTCTTCATTTTCTTTAGAAAGGAAGTTATTTTCTTGCTGACTAAAATGAGAAGAATAGCCTTTGAAATGACGAGCCTGCTTGCTGCTGTTGCTTGCCATTTGAATAGTTTTAAACACAATATCATTTGTGATTGAAAGATGTTTTGATGAAAACTCATTTAATACCTTCCAATTTAAAGAAATTGGGATGATCATATAACACAAAGCAAGGTTTGTACAAATAATTATGAGTTCTTACGGGATGAAATGATTTTTGTACGTACGAATAGAAATGAACAAAAATAAAATAACGTTTCATAAACTACCATTACCAGGGAGTAGTTTCATATGACTTTTTTACCAAAATAATTGTACAGACGAACAGGTATTTGTCTTAGGTAATAAGATAATAATGACCATACTATGGCAGTTAGGTTTTTCCACACTCAATTTGATAGAAGGATCATACAAACAGTTAGGTGTTCATCTAGGACGATCTTTGAAAAAAAACTGCACTTCAAATTTCCTCCATATTCATATAGATAAAATATAAATAGTTTATACAGTATAGTGATGTATTCATACAATATGAAATGTTTATAAAAAAACCCATTTTCATCTTACAAACTTAGAAAAATTATCAAGCAAAATCTAGTTATTTTGTTCAGTACAAAAGTGGTTTGTACAATACGATTGAGAAACGAATTTTTAGATTTGCACATGATAATCATGATTATTATCTAAAAACAAGTCAACTAAGATCCATAAGACACATAAACAAACAAACAAAAATACGAAAGAGAAATCGAACCCAAATAGAGAAAAACAATTAAATAATGACAAACCACAAACAACAAAATAAAGCATAAAAATAAAAAATAAGATACATCACAAATAGAATTTGTTGAATTTCAAACCTCAAGCATGAATATCAATAAAACCTAATCTGGTTCTTATGGAGCTAAATGTTTTAAAAGAAAGTGGTTTTGTGAAAATGTATGCAAGCTCAATTTCTCCTTTAGACACATGGTCTTTGACGAAGAGATGCCTTATATCTATATGCTTGGTTCTAGTGTGTTGAATAAGTTTTTTTCAAATGCATATGGCACTTGTATTATCTTAAAAAATTAGAATGGTGCCAATTAAAAATCCTAAATCTGTAAGTTATTATTTTAACCACTAAACCTGTGCTAAATAACTAACTAAGGTAATGTATTCTGCTTCAGTTATAGAAAGGGATATTAAATTCTTTTTTTTGCCAGATCAAGAAACTAAAGAGTTTCCAATAAATTAATAAGTTCTAGAATTACGTTTTTGATCAACCCTACACCCTAAAAAATTTAAATCAGAATATTTAAAGATTTCAAAAGAAGAGTTCTGCCTAAGATATCATATCCCTAAGTTTTGAGTTCTTTAGAGATATCTAAAAATTCTTTTAACAGTAGTCAAATGGCATTTCCTTAGATCAACTTGAAAACTAACATGAAGATAAGCACTAAACATGATATCTAGTTTGCTAGTTGTTAAGTAAAGTAATGATCCAATTATTCCTTTAATTTTTTTTATCATAAGATTTGACTTTAGAGTCCTTGTCCAACTAAAATGAGGAACGCATTGGTGTACTTGTCATTTTAGATCTATCAATTTCATATTTATTAAAGATGTCCTTAATATATTTTGACTGACTAAAAAATGTGCCATCCTCTTTCTACTTTATGCTAAAACTAAAAAAGTAACTCAAGTCTCTCATCAAACTCATTTCAAATTCACTACTCATTATTTTTGAAAAATCATCACAATGATTTTTAGTAGTGGATCCAAACAATACATCATCAATATATATTAATCAATGTTATATCATATCCTACTCTTTTTAAGAAGACAGTGGCATCCACATTTCCTTTAACAAATAATCCTTCTAGTAAGAACATGTTTAGCCTTTCATACCATGCCCTAGGTCCCTATTTTAGTTCATTCAATGCATTTTTCAATTTAAACAAATGTTAAGGTTATTGTGAATTTTCAAAACTTAGAGGTTACTGAAAATAAACATCCTTTCGTATCACCCCATTAAGAAAGTCCATTTTTACATTCATTTGAAATAGTTTAAAATCATTAAAATAAGAAAAGGCTAGAAGCACCCTTATCACTTCAAGTCTGGTAATAGGGGGAAATGCTTTCCTAAATAAATTCCTTTCATTTGATTGTACCTCTTGGCCACCAAACTTATTTTATTTCTAACCACTACACCTGAATCATTTATCTTATTTTTGAAAACCTACTTAGTGCCAATAACACTTTAATTTTTTAGGTCTTTCAATTACCTCCTACACATCCTTTTTAATAAATTGATTCAATTCTTCCTACATGGAAAAAATTCAAAATTCATTAGAAAGTGCTTGATTTATACTAGTGTGTTCGATCATTAAAATAAAGGCTGAGTTGTTCACTTTGCCAAGTCATGTGCAGTCTCCTCAATAATCAATGTCCTTTTGCTAGAAATTCTATTTTATTTTCCAACACTTAATTATCTGTGAATAATTCCCTCATCAAATTTAGGATCAAATTTTGCTAAAAGAGTTTTTCCGATATGGATAAACACCTTACATCCAAAGACAAGTAGATGTGAATGTTTGGGCGTTCTTCCCTTAAGAAGTTCATAAAGTGTCTTGTTCAACATAGATCTAATATTCACCCTATTCAAAATATAGCACGCCATACTAACCACTTCAGCCAAACATATTTTGGAAGTGAATATTCAACTAACATAGCCCTAGCGGCATCAATCAAAGTTATATTTTTCCTCTCAATAACTCCATTCTATTGAGGGGTCCTAGGTGTTAAAAAGTTGTGATTTATTTCTTGCTCTTTACAAAAAACTTCTAATTTTATATTTTCAAATTCTCCTCCATGATCACTTGGAATTGAAAAAATTCACAACCTAGCTTCCTTTGAATCCAAGTAGAAAAAAATTATAAAATCATCAAATTATTCGTTCTTATGAGATAAGAATCTAATACAAGTGAATCTTGAATAATCATCAATAATTACATACCCAAAAACTTTCCCTCCTAAACTTGCAGTGCTAATTGGTCCAAAAAGATCCATGTGTATGACTTCTAGTACTTTGCTTATTTTAAGATTGTTAATTGAATAATAGGAGGACTTGAATTGTTTTCCTAATTGATATGCATTACATAGGTGATCCTTATTGAAGTCTAATTTTGGTATTCCTCTAACCAATTCTTTTTGGTTAATCTTCCCAATATTTTTCATGCTCTCATGATAGAGTCATCTATTCCATAACCAAGATTCATCAGAGATAGTTTTGAAACAAAAAATATTAGAATATTTAATATAATTCAAATCAAGCATGTATATATTATCTATCTTATTTCATTGTAATACCTCAATTACATTTTGGCTTATAATGTAGCTTGTAGTTAAAAATTTGTGGTTGAAACCTCTATCACAAAGTTATTAATACTTAATAAGTTATATTTTAAACCTTCAACCAAGAAAACATTCTCAATAAAGAAATTGTTCTTATTGCTAATCACATATGTACCTACCACTCTCATAGTGGTATTATCTCCCAGAATCACTTTGCCTCTAGCTCTGGCCTCTAGCAATATAAGTTGAGTTGTATCTTTAGTTATATGTTTAGAACATCCACTTTCCAAGTACCAAATGCTCTCATGAGAGTATTTTAACAAAATTATTAAAGGTTAGACTTGGGAACCTAAATAAATATAGGTTCACCTCTTAACAATTTTGTATGATTTATGCATCTTAGGTCTCCACGCTAAATGTGTTCTACTATGAGTTATAAAAGTGTAGGAAACATGTTATATCATTCCACATAAAAGAATTTAACAATAGGAAAAGGATTAACCAATCTATGTAAGTTATATTATCATTTCCTAGATTTTGAAATAGTATGCATTTGATCAGGATTGTAAAATTGTTCAAGTGTGGGAGGTGTCTTATTTTCCTTAAAAGATTTTAATTTTTCTTTAAGATATGAGTTTGTACTTCAAAAATTAAATTATCAACTTTCAACTCATATTCCCTTTTGATCTGCTTCGTATATAAACACCTTAAAATCATTCTCAAGATCAGTATAGGATGTTTTTAATAAATCATATTTCTTATTCAAATCAGCAAATTCATCTAGCAAGGCCATGTGGTTGATATCTATGGATGCATGATCTTTCCTAAGATTTTCATATTCTTTTTGTAAATTAAAATCACAAGCTTAAGATTAGCATGCATATCATTAAGTTTTCTATATGTATTATAAATTTTCTTAGAATCTTTAAATAATTCATCATAGGAAAAGTCACATATCTCCTCTTGATCTGAATGAACTAATTTATTTTCCATTAAGCATAAGTTTGTGACTTCCTCTTCTACTTTTTTTTCTAATGAGTTAGAAGATGAGTCAACCCAAAAAGCTCTTTGTACTCTTTACTTGCCCTTCCTAAAATTAATTTTCTCCTCAGCTTTCTCCTTGGTAGGATTAGCTTTGAGATCAAGACAATCTATTTGTATATGTGCAAGCTTCGTGCATTCATAACAAATGACTCCTTTAGAAAATTTAACATTCTTTTTAAACTTACCTTTGTTCTAATGCTAACATCTCTATGTCTTTCTTCTAAGGAAACTTTTGAACTAACAGTCATAAGTGCAATATCTTCTTTATCCTTAGGCATTGATTGGTCACTTTTCGAATCATCCACTTTAAAAGTAATTTTCTTCTCTTTCTTCTTATCACATGCATCAATCAGTCTTTGATTCACTCCTTGCGCGTACGCAATCAGTGATCCAAGAAGTCAATTGTATATACATTCACATATTTTGACTCTTTTATGGAAGTTATCTTTGCATCATAAGCTATAAGTAAACAATATAGGATTTTATTAACCTTTATAGAAATAGTTAATTCTCTACCTAAAGCATGCAATGAGGTACCAATCTGAGTAAAATGTGTATACATATCAAAAATTGACTCATATAGTTTCATGCAAAATAGTTTGTAGTCCTATAATAAAAAGTTGAACTTGGATTTTTTAACCTCATTTATCCTATCATAAGTTATACAAAGTCTATCCTAGATTTCTTTTCTACTTTTATAAGTTGAAGTATGTATATAGTCTTCTGATTTAAATGCATGAAAAAAAAAAACTATTTAAACATTTTGCATTTAGTTGTGCTAAGACTTTTTCTTTTAGTGTCCAATGAGTAAAGGGTTTTTCAACTATCAACAAGCCCAGTGGGTCTAATATAACCTTTCTATATTAATATCCACATACGAAAGTCAAGTGATTACTAAAAAGTAGACATGCAATTTTTTTCAAAATTGAAAGTGATATTATCAAATAAATGTAGTCTATTGAAAGAGTATCCTTCAGAAGTGTTCCAGTTTTTTAAAGTAGCCATGATCACTTTTTTCAAAAATTTGTCTAAACCATAATTTTTCAAATAGGCACTTATACCACAGCAAAATTCAAGTACTTTGTTAGACCTTATTGAACTGTCCCAAGGCTAACCAAGAGGGGGTGATTTGGTAGTTAAAAAAAAAACTTAGATTTCCAAAAATAATTTATAGAAAACTTTAGCAATGATTATTGAGTTTTTTGTTATTTTAGATATGATTATCTCAAAACAAATTTAACCACAAAAATTCTAAAGTGTGGAAAATTAAGGGTGTGGACTCGGTTTGTGACCCTGAGTCTTTTTATATTATCAGAGATATTAAGTATTTAATGGGTTTTATTTATATTGATACTTCTTTTGTGCCAAAGGAAGGCAATGCTTGTGCTAGGTGGTTAACTCAGTTTGGTGCTAGCATTGATTGCTTCATGGACCTTATGGAGGCCAATACTCCTATGCCTCTTAGAGGACTCAAGATTGGACAAAATTTCCTACCCTTGTGTTAGAATTTAATTGGTTTCCTTTTTTGTCTCCTATGATGTTTAAGTGTTTCATCTTTGCTGGGTGGCTTTGTTTGCCTTATATCTGCTAGGTTTTTATCTGGAGGTGGGTGGCTTTGTTTTTTAAGGTGTTTTGCTTCCTTTTAGGTTATGCAATAGTATTTTTAGGTAGAGCGATGATTGCAACCTTATGTTAATAGTTTGCCTGTTGGTTGCTCTTCTTCCCGTGGCTCTAGCTGGGTAGTACCCTGTTGGCCTTAGGAGTCTTGGTTTATGGGTGTGGTTGTTTCTTAGCCTAATGGTGGGCTTAGACCTGATGGTGGGCTTAGACCTGCTGGATCACCATTGGGTTGTTACTGGGAGTTTTAATGGTGTATTTTTGGTGGGCCTTCCTCTTTCTGTTGTGCTATTTAGGAGCTCTATGTTAATTGGTTTGGGCTTTTGGCTACTATGTTCATTGTTCTAGCCTAATCTTAATTTCTGGGCCTGTGTTATTGTGAGGAAGGTGGCTTTACCTCTTTGGATTATGTTTTTTGGTATTTTCTGCTTTGTTGGATGGTGTTGTGTGCTGGGGCTATGGGTCTGGATGGAGCAGCTTCCGATTTTACTCTATAATGTTTGCGTGTTTTATTTCTACCTGAGCTCCTCTTGCCCGTTCACTACTAGCATTACCTATTTGGTTTTGAGTTTTGTGACTGGTTTTTGGCATCATATTTGGTTTTATAAGTTGGATATTTGGTTTGGTTTCAATGTTATGATTTTTGGGTGCTGTGGTAAGGCTGGTTGGGCCTTTAGGTGTTTGGTTCTGTAGTCATGCCTTGCTATGCTATTTGGTTTTTTTAGAGTGAAAGTTCGTTAGGGATGTTAGGCCCATAAGAATAGGCCCAAGGCTAACCAAGAGAAAGGGTGAATTGGTATTTTAAAAAATCTTTTAACCAAAGAAGAACAAAGCTTAAACCAAAATCACCATAGAAAATAAGTGTGGAAAAATTAAATGCTGAAGCAGTAAAAAGAACATAAGGGTTTATAGTGGTTCGGTCAATACGACCTACGTCCACTCTCCAGAGGTGCCCTCTGAGTAATGCACTACCAAAGTGACTCTCTATTTGCTACCACAGCAAGGCGGAGAAGCCCTTACAAAAACCTCCTTTTTTCCACCCCCGGCAAGGCAGAGAAACCAACTCCTTTTGCTTCCTCCTAAAGCAGGCAGAGAACCTCGATCGATTGGTGAAGCTTACCTCTCCCAACCCTTCCAAGGACAAGAGACTATAGTGGAAGAAGAAGTGGAATAATGCTTAGAGCAACCCTTGTGTCTCCCTAACAAGCTCCACCTCACAAGATCCTCTCTCTCTCTCTCTCCCTCTTTCTCTCTCTCTCTCTCCTCTAGGCTTTCTCAGGTCAGGATAGCAGCAAAAGGTCATTCAAAATGTTGAACAATAGCTCTTAAATAGAAGAGCTTCAAAATAGATCATTAATTGTAAGTTGTCGACATTATCGTCTAGGCTGATATTAATATCATCTTGTACGATCCGTGCAATTTGAGCCTAATCAATCGGGATGATCTGGGACAAATAGAAGAAAGTTGTTCATATCATCTAAGACTATAATAAATTATCTTGTATGATTAGTTCAACTCACAGACTATTGGCTAGACAATCGCTCTGAAAAGAGTTCTGGTGATTCCAAAATAGCTTGATCGTGCGGGCTAACCTCACGATCATCCGGGCCACTCTCACGATCATAACGGACGATTAGTTCCAATTAAAGAGAAATCATCCAGAGCATCGCCCGGAATTTGAGCTGGCCGATCCTGATCGTCTTGGAGTAACAAAGGTTTTTTGAACTGATCGTACCGACAAATCTTACGATCATCCAGGAGATGTGATCATATCAATCATCCTTAACTACTTTCCTTAAATTCCATATTAATTAGGCATAATTGTATCATATCGTCCAGGCCAATATAAAATTGTCCTTTCCAATTTCCATAAATAAAGAATGCCTAAATAAGTCATGGTGGTTGATTCTTTCTGTTTTGAGGCTATCGTCCAGGCCGATCAGCTAATGACGGCTGCCTTAATAAGATGTTTTGATTAGGGTTTCTATTTTGAAGTCGATCATCCAGGATAATAATTATATCGTCTTTGATAATGTGAGTAAAACCAAAAATTCTAAGTCAGACAGAAAAATCACTCCAGTGTGTGTGTGTGTGTAGGGTTATTTAGCATCAGAACACTTTAAAGATTACAATTGACTCAAGAAAAGGAAGAAAAAAATTACAGACTGACTCAGACTTAGTCTACCCAATCTTGAGCTGGTTCCTATTGCCATCCGATCTTGTGGTCCTAAATTGTTAGTAGCCAAGATAGACATAGAGAAAATAAGAGTGTTTGCAAACATCAAAATCATAATCCATGAAAAACAGGTTTGTAATAATCTCCCCCATTTTTATGATGGCAAACACTTCGACGATCAATACTAAAAACTTGGAAAGCTTTCAAATTTCAGAAAAGTACAAGTACAACCATACTACTCCCCCTTTTGACATCTCAAAAAGGAGGAGGAAACTAAAAACAAACAAAAGTAGCTAAAACTAAAAGAAAAACACAATACAGAAAAAATAAACTACAGAAAATAAAACCTAAAACTAGAGAAACGAGGGACCCTGATCATCAGATGGAGGTGGTAATGGTGGCTATTAGAAGTAACTTGATAGGGCAGCAAACTGTGAGCCAAACCAGGCCATGTCTTAGTCGTGCTACTGCTGGTGGTGTGCAGCATAGGCATTGAAATAGGCCATGTCCTCATTGTGCTGCTGGTGGTGGTGAGCTACGAAAGTGTTGAATCGGGCCTCCAATTGATCAAATCTCTCCACCAACTGATCTAGCTGTGAGTGCTGGCGGAGAGGAACGGGTTCAGGAATAGGAGCAGGAGCCTCCTCATCCTTGTCCCCCTAAGCTTCCCCATACCCTAGATGGAGACGAGTACTGTGAAGGACATTAAAAAAATTGATTGAGTGGCAGGTAGGTTGAAGGTCGTGATGAGAAGGATATTGAAGTTGATTTTTTGTTTCTATAATATAAGCTATGATGTGTCCTAAAGAAAGGTTGGGTTTCCTCTTATGACCTGGATCAAGGATTATTGTCAAATGATCAATGTATCGAAATATCAGATCAGTAGTATTAAACTCTCTATGGGCCATGATATAAAAGGTAGTAGGTAAAAGAAGTGGAGTGATGTGGATTCGGTCTCTGGCTTTTAGATTAATAGAAGTGCGAAGGACATGTTGGATTGTCCTAGCATATTTGAGTAAAGAGCTAGTCTCTCCAACACAGAAGGGGTCATTGGTGTGGCAAAGAAAGTGGTTTGCAGAGGACCAGTTAAAATCAGGATCAGAGATAATGGTATGCAACTTATCCCAAGTAGAGGATAGCTGCAATAATTCAGCACAGTCCTGGTATGTGATCTCGACAGGGCGTTGATTCACATAGGAGGTGAGGGAAATGTAGGTAGAGTTTATGCAAAGGTTTGCAAAAAATTTTAAAAGAAGTTCAGAAGAGAAGGGGACAGCAAGAGTAAGAATAAAACACAGAGAAGTGTGAGTGAAGAGGTATAATACTGAATTTAAGGAATCAGCCGTATCATCCTGGATGATCGTAGAATCATCCAAGATGATCAGGTTCAATAATTGTGTATAGGATGATTGGTCAAAAAGGAGGTCCTATCGTCCGGGCAGATCAGATATCAGTCGGGATGATTAGACACAGACGATCGTCCCGAGGAGTCAGACTAGACGACCGTTGAAAAAGCAGATCGTCCAGGCCGATTTTGTGGATCATTCAAAATGATGAATAATAATGAATCATATCGACCGTATTTAAAATGTTTAATTCATGCGCCATGTGTATCGTTCAGAACGAATAGAGGATCGTCCAGAATGATTGTCCAAAAAATGGATCGTCCTAGGCGATTTAAAGATTTTAAACGTACTGACACGTGGATCATCCAGGACAATCATGTGTATCAGCCAGTATGAGTTTCATAAATGCATCAGCCAAGACAAAATTTTATCATCCCAGACGATCAAGATGATTATCGCAGATGACGATCATATTGTCCAGGATGATATTGAATCATCCAGTACAATGAAGTTCAACAAAGTCAGAAAGTCCAACATATGGATTTTTATGAGAGATGATCATATCATCCAGGACGATAGTAATATCGGCCAAGATGATGTGACAAAATTAGAAGTTTAAAGAAAAGATGGAGATGATCAGAGAAGTCCCAAAAATAATAAAATGAGCTAAGAACAATAAAGCTAAAAGATGAAAAAGTCATAAAAAAAACACAAAATAATTTTTTTTAATTAGCAAGGCATGCATATGATAAGAGCTCCAAATAATTAAATTTTAAAGATTTATAAGATCAATTAGTTAACAAATTCAGAATCTAAAAATGGTAGAATATCCGATCCTGTTAACCCTAGCTCGGACTTCTTTCAGGGCAAAAATTGTCTTTTGAAAATAAAAGACCTAACTCAAAATAAACTAATTGGAAAGAAAAAAGATCCATTCAAAACTTGCTCCAAAGAAAGATAACTTATAGAATAATATACCAAAGCAATTTGTCTCAATCATGGTATTTGAAATCAAGGCTTTGAAAATATCAAGTAACCCATGAATTCTTCTAAAATTTAAAAAGTTTGAAAGAGGGGTAAGCTTGTCTTATGTGGGCTCATTTTATACCACTTGTCAATTTGAATGGCGCTCTTTGCGCATCTTTTAATTTTTTATACATTTTTGTGTATGTGTGTGTGTGTGTGAGTGTGTGTGTGTGTGTCTATATATATATATTCAATTTGGTGTCATTGTGCAACTTTTTTTTTTTGGCATCATTGACCTTTTTATTTTTATTTTTTTGTTATTGCAAGCTAGAACCCTTTTTCAACAACTCTTAAAAATATAATTAGTTGTAAGTAGCTCTTCCAGATATTAGAGAAAAAACTCACTCTCTAATATAAGGAATAATAGACCACAAAGCAGACTTCAGTAATTATATGATAAATTCAATGGCAAGATTTCAATTATCTTGAAAGATATATAAAAGCTTTGAATATTATAAATATAAGGTTGATTACTGTAGCATGGTAGAAAAGATCTTAATTTCAAAAAACCAGTTGTTAATTTGAGATAGACTTTTGTTTAGAAAAGAAAAATTATAGCAGTAAAGAGGTTAGAGGGAGGGAAACTATCAACGGTGTTTCTCCCTTTAACCAATTTAGAGATGTTAATCATTGGCTATAAATCTCCAAAATTTAAGACAAGAAAAAATCATCATAAAGATAAGGAAACCCAAAGTAAGAATAACTAAAACAAATAAAAAAAGGCTAGCACAAAAGAGAAAAAATAATCAAAATGCAAATCAAGAATTTATTAAGCAGCAAGTTTAAGCAATTATGAGCTGCGAGCATCTGTTTCTCCAAGTATTATATGCTTCTCATGAGGTATTTGGTTACAGCAGTCCTACAAAAATCAACAACCGTTAGATTTAGGAACCCGAACAGGTTTGGGTCCTTTCTTATGAAAGGTAGAATGCAATGTATGTGTGCTATGCTGTGAATCATGCAATTTGGGTCTCCATACCCAATGTGTACTATGGTGAACATTGTAAGTGTGTGAGATGTGTCCTAGCATGCCACATGTAAAGCATCTAACACCAGGAAAATGATTACTTAAATGGTTATGGTTATAATGCCTCTTCCTTAGTCTTGGCTTTCGATCAAAAGTAGGTGTCATCCAGTTTCTCTTAATTATTACCAATTCAGTTTTAAACCTTGAAATAGTACTTCTTAAAGCATTATTATCAATCCTCAAATTTTGCTCCATCTGTTTAGATTTCTTAAAATCAGATTCAAGTGAGGTGTGTGAAGCTTTTAATGAATCATGCGCATCAATTAATTCCAAATACTTTTTATTTAACTCATCAAATTCATCAAGTAGAGCCATGTGATTTGAATCAATTGTTGAATGATCTTTGATCAAGATTTCATCCTCTTTTTATAAATTCAAAAGCTTCAATTTTAAAATAGCATGAGTTTTCTTAAGTTTTTTGTATGATGCATGAATTTTTTCATAAATTTAAAACAATTGATCATAGGTTGGTTTACATTCCTCTTCTTCATCACTTTGATCAAGATGATCTTCTCCCCTTAAGCATAAGTTTTTTGTCTCATCTTTAGGTTCAGTTTCAGATGAGTCAGATGTAGATTCCGCCCAGAATGCCATTTAAACTCGCTTCTTATCCTTCCTGAACTTAGGTTTTTCCTCACTCCATTCTTTGCTTGAATGATCTTGAAGTGTAGGACAATCAGCTCTGACATGTCCAGGCTTCATACATTCAAAACAAATAACATCAGAAAATCCTAGCAAGGAGGTGGGTAATAAAATAAGTGTGAGGAAGGATAAGAAGAGGTTATAGAGAGCTTCTTGGGCATACTCAGCTTCAAAGTCATCAAAATAGAGGTAGAAAAAGAAGTCACAAATTTGTGCTTGATGACCGATAAGCTTGATTAGCCAGATTAAGAAGAGGTTTATGACTTAACCTAAGATGAGTTAGTTGATGTTTCTGAAAGAATTCATACAGCATATAAAAAACTTAAAAACATGCATGCTAGGTTAAATTTAGATTTTCTTAAATTACAAAAAAAGTATGAAATTCATAGAGAAGATCACACACACATTGATAACAAACATATAAAACTTTTGGATGAGTTTGATGAATTAAACAAATAGTCATGAAATATTAAAAACATCCCACACTGAACTTGAAAAAGATTTTAAAATATTTATGGTTGAATTTGATAATAAAGAGCACTATTTGAAAGTTGGCAATGTTGTGTTAGAAAGTGCAAACTCATTTTTTAAAGCACATTTAAAAGCATATGAGAAAAATAGTATTTCAACCACACCTGTAGAATTTTTTAATCCTGATAAAAAGACAAAAAATTTAAAATATAAAAAGATAAGTTTACTCACATAAATTGAAAAATCTTTTTCCTAGAGTTAAATGTTTTTCTTGTGGTACGATTAGGCAAATATCTCACACTTACACTATTCAAAGTAAATCATATCTAGTGTGGAGACAAAAGATACAAAAAATAAGTTATATCATACATCCATCTAGTTTAATTTTTTTAAGAAAATAACCCAAACTTGTTTGGTTTCTTAAGACTAACATTTGATAATCTTGCTGAAATGCTCTCATATAAAACCTTTTGAGAGCTTTTTGTATCTGGATAATGGATGTTCAAAGCATATGACTAAAGACACAACATAATTTATATCGCTGGAAGCCAGGTATAAAGGTAGGGTTACACTGGGAGGCAATCCACTAGGAAAGTGTTAGGCATATGTATGATTGGAAACTTAAACAATTTTTTCATTGAGAATGTTTTACTTTTAGAAGGATTAAAACTTAATTTATTGAGTATTAGTCAGCTATGTGATAAGGGTTAAAGTGTTAAAAGTTCTCCCACTAGCAATATATTAAGCAAAAATAGAAATGATGTACTGCATGGAACTAAGGTAAATAATATATATATACTATATTTGAATTGTATTAAATGTCCTAATGCATTTTTTTAAAAAATAATTTATAATGAATCATGGTTATGGCATAGGTGACTTTGTCATGCTAGCATAAAAAATCTTAAGAAAATTATCCAAAAAGAATTTGTCAGAGGTATTATAAAACTAGACTTTACTAAGGATCACATGTGTGATAAATATTAACTAAGAAAACAATTGAAGTACATTCATTCCATTAAAGATATTAGAACTACCAAACTATTGGAGATTACTCATATGAATCTTTTTGGACCAGCTAGCATAAAACGTCAAGGGAAAGTTTTTGGATTTGTGATTATTAATTATTTTTCTAGATTCACTTGGGCTAAATTTGTATTTCATAAGAGTGAATCATTTGAGAAATTTAAATATTTTTCAACTTGAAAACTAGGATGTAAAATCTTATCAATTCAAAGTGATCATGAATGTGAATTTAAAAATGAAAATTTTGAAAAGTTTTGTAAAGAGAAATGAATTTATCAATATTTTTAGCCACCTAGGACCCCTTAGCAGAATGGGGTAGTTGAAAGAAAGAACATAACATTAATTGAAGCTCTTAGAGCCATGTTGGCAGGATACTCACTTCTAAAATAATTTTGGACTAAAGTGGTCAGTATAGCTTGTAATATTCTATATAGGTTGAACATTATATCAAAATTGAATAAAATAACTTATGAACTTCTTAAAGGTAGAACACCAAATTGTCACATTTATATGTTTTTGGATATATGGTGTTCATTCATAATAATGGAAAATCTCCTATATGAAAATTTGATCCAAAATTTATTCTAGTGTTGGCAAATCATATAGAGTTTTTAGCAAAAGAACTTTGGTTGTTGAGGAGATCACACATGTTATGTTTGATGAATCTGACATTTTGGAAGAGTCAACTTTGGAAGAGGATCCTATAGAAATTAACTTCCAAGGAATTAAAAGATAATGTTGGAAGAAAATGTGGAAAAAGAAAACCCTTTGCTTAAATAATAACAATTTTCTAAAAAAAGCACGCTAAGGAATTGATTTTAGGTGAACCAAGTGAGGGTGTTAGGACTACGCATGAACTTAGTAATATGGTTAAGTATTTTTCCTTTATATTAATGATTGAACCCATAAATATTAATCAAGTACTTTCAGATATTTTTTTAATTTTGGCCATGAAAGAAGAGTTGAATCAATTTGTAAGAAATGATATTTTTGAATTTATAGAATGGCCAAAAGATCAAAACGTTATTGGAATTAAGTGGGTGATTAAAAATAAAATGAAATATTCACGAGATGTCATTTAGAAAAGGCTAGATTGGTGGCTAAGGGGTATAATCAAATAGAAGGGAATGATTATGAAGAGATTTTTTTCCCTCTAGATAGACTTGAAGCAATTAGGGTCTTATTAGACTTTATTTATTTTAAAGGATTTAAATTATTTCAAATGGATATCAAAGTGCATCATTGAATGGATTGATATAAGAGGATGTTTATGTTGAGTAACCTTCAGGTTTTGAAAATTTTAAATTTCCTAATCATTTGTTTAAATTAAAAAAGGCATTGTATGGATTGAAACAAACACCTAGGGCATGTATGAGAGGTTAAGCACTTTCTTATTAGATAGATAATTTATAAAAGGAAATGTCGACATGGTAATCTTTTTGAAGAAATTAGGAGATGGCATACTCATTGTTCAAATATATATTGATGATATCATTTTGGGATCTACAATTAAAAATTATTGTGATGATTTGTCAAAAATAATGAGTAGTGAATTTGAGATGAGTTTAATGGGAGATATGAGTTATTTTTTTGACTTTAGTATTAAGCAAAATAAGGAAGTAACTTTTCTTAGTCAGTCAAAGTATGTTAAGGGATCCTCAAGAAATATGAAAAGAAAAATACTAAACTAGTGACTACACCAATGAGCTCCTTAGTATAGTTAGATAAGGACCCAAAGGAAAAATCTATTAATCAGAAGAAATTTTGAGGTATAATTAGATCATTGCCTTATTTGATTACTAGTAAATTATATATAATGTTTAGTGTTTTTTTCTGTGCTAGATTTCAATTTGATTCAAAAGAATCACATTTGACAACAGTAAAAATAATTTTGAGATATCTTTTTTAAAACTCAAAATTTAAGGATTTGGTATTCTAAATACAACTTTTGATTTAAAATTGTTAAATATTCTGATTCAGATTTTGTATGTTGTCGGATTGATCAAATGTGTACATCTGGAACATGCCAATTCATAAGAAATTTTTTAGTTTCTTGGGCCAATAGGAAATAAAATTTTATAGCCCTATCTACTACTGAAGCTGAATGTATTACCTTAGGTAGTTGTGTGGTACAAGTACTTTGGTTGAAATAATAATTGATTAATTTAGGATTTTTAATAGGCACAATTCAAATTTACTATGTTGTACTAGTGTCATTTACATTTGAAAGAATCCTATCCAATATTCTAGAACCAAACATATTGATATAAGGCATCACTTCATTAGAGATAATATAGCCAAAGGAGATATTGAATTGAATCATGTTTCTATAGAAAATCAACTTGTAGATATTTTTACAAGACCATTAGCCTTTGACACGTTTAGCATCTTAAGAATGAGTTTATGTGTGATTGATCTTAATGCATAAATTAAATATTTTACAAACTTGATATGTTCGTTACTTATGTCTATTTAGTTTATTTTCTATTTGTTTATTTTTATTATTTTGTGTGTATTTTTTTTGTTTCATTTTTGTTTTGTGTGTTTTTAGACCGGAAGCGTGTCACTTGATTAAAATAACTAATTTTGACAAGTTTTTCTAATTCTCATGTATTATTCTCTAAGTGTGTTATTCATAATATACAAATATTTTTTTATCATGTACGAATTCTGTAGCTTATACATGATAGTTTTGAAAGTTGAGCATGAAAAACTTAGATTTTTCATAGGTTTTGTATTGCATGATGATGTCATTAGCTGGTATGATTTGCATTTATTCGTTTGTACTCATGGGGACGGTTTTACTAGTTAGGTTCAATTATTTATTATGTATCATACATTCGAAATTAACTATCATGTATGATCTAGAAGTCAGTTTTTGTAGCAGACGAACCTAGCTATATTTAAAATGATTTTTAATATTTTGGTCATACAGGATAAACACATGTTAATCTATACGATCGAGTGGTCAAAAAGCCTATACAAAAGGATGCCTTAGAAGTGGCATTTTATGAAAAACCATTTCATCTTTGGTCATTTCTATTCGTACATACGAAAATAGTTTCATCCCATATGATTTCATGATCTTATGTACGATACAAATTTTTTATGGTATGATTATTCAATTTTATTAATTTATATGGGTTTTGAAATCATTTTCATTCACTTTCATATTCCTATCAAATCTCTCTAGAGCTCTTGTCTTAGAAATGGTCAGTTATAGCAAACGTCCATGTGGTTTTAAGGGTTCTTCTACTTCAAGTGTTGTGAATTCTAACTTCCTCTCTAAGAAGTATGAAGATGCCTATTTTAGGTATATTGATGCCAACATCACCCCATCAAGACTTCTAATTTAGGATGCTCTTCACTTCTTTTTAATTCCTTCGTTTTCCTCTACTCAAATATCCTTCATTCTCACTCTTATCTATGTCTATCATAAAGAAACTTTTTATTACTTCTTAGCCAACATGAGAGTCAGTGAGGACCACTCTAGGATAAGATCTTATGTTCAAAAACAACATGTTGAAATAACCAAGGAAGATTTAGGCAACTATCTTCATTTGAGAAACCACGGGATTAATGCCCACACTTTAACCTATACAGCTGATTAAGACTGGTCTGAAATTAATAAAGTTCTTAGAGGTCTTTACCAAGTTAATCATTTATCTCAAGTCTACACCTTGAACCAAAATGCCCGGATCATCCAGCATATCTTAAGAATGTCAATTATTCCTAAGGCTAGTGATCAAGTAAATATGACTCAACTCTTATCCACTGTCACATATCTTGTTATGACTGAAAATCCATTTGATTAAGCCCAACTTATTATGGATTAACTGTATAACCTTTCTAAAATTAGACTTCCACATCATAAGAGGTAAAAGAATATGGCTTTAGAACATCTTGTTTCATATATCCTTCATAAGAAGTACAAACTGATTCATCCTAATCCTCGCACTGAACTCCCGATCTATTTCCCTGAATCCTCTTTTCAGGCACTTTTTGGGAGAAATCAGAGTTCTCATAATGATGATTCTTTGGGAGAAGGGGGACCCTGCACCTACACCTAGACCCAACCAAAATTACTTTTAGGAAATGGTTCAGCAATTTGATCATTTAGAGATTGACTTTGATCAAATTGAGACTTATTTAAATTAATATGATACGCGATATCATGAGGACATTGGTTGGATCTGTAGTTAGTTTGACATGGTCAATACAAATATAGCTATAATGAATAGTTATTTTTCAATGTTTAACTAGCCTCCTCAAAATCTTGGCCCCTCCAAGTTCTAATTGTACTTCATTGTTGTTCTTTTTACCAAGCTTTTGGCAACTATGTTATAATGTTTTCTTTCATGATTTTAGTGTTTGTTATTTGTTGTTCAGATTTTATGCAATGATGTTTTGAATTATTCAAGTTGGTATCATTTGAAATGAATGTATGTGATCCTTATGATATCAATGGAAAATGTTATATTTTCATGACATATTTTATTTGTTGGTTCTTTAAATATTTGTATCTCAAATATGAAAAACTTTTTGAAATTGATCTAAAATTAGTTATAAATTATTTTTCTTTACAAATTAATTTCTTTATGAAATTTAATTTTTTTAAAATTTAAATTATATTATAATTGGATTTAGATAAGATCAATTTTATATTCTTTTAGGCAAACATAACTAGAATATCATTATTATAAAATTGATGTCTTATTATTTTTTTATTTCTTTTTCAATATGCTTATTTTTTTATTAGTAAAATTTGAATTTAGAATACTGATATTGGAAAGACTCGAAAAATTAAATGAAAATAAATGCACAATGTGTGCAAAAAATTGAAAGAATGTGCAATGGTTCACAAAGTTAAAAGAGGCACAAAATTAGCGTAAACAGAAAAAGATGCACAAATGGTGTCACAAAAATTTTAAAAGATACTCAATGTTCCCAAATTAAAATATGTTATTATGTTATTTCCTATATCTTTCAATATATAATTCAAATCTATCTAATTAACAATTATAATCTTTATTTAATTTGGAGTTAACTAATCTTTATTTCATCATTCTTGCAATAATCTTTTTTATTTAATTTGTCTAGCATGAATCATGAATTTGATTGACATTTCGTATCTTAGTTATTTTTTATTTAAAAAAATAAATTTTGTTCTTTAGTGTTATTTAATTAATATTTTATTCTCAATTGGTTAAAAACCATTTTCTAGATCAATTCTTTTGGTTTATCTATTGAAACCTTGCATTTCATGTTCTACTTCCCTTTTTGTTGTTGTCAAAAAGGTGACTAATAATATTGTTTGATTGATTAATGTTTGTTGTCTGATGTGTATTATTTGATGTGTGTTGTGTATGTGTTGTGTATGTTTTACATGTATGTTTTGAATGCATAAATGCTTGTCAATTTTTTATGTGTTTTGTGTTCATGTTTTTATTCAAATTATTCATTATTTAGTGTCTTTTATTTATTTATTTTTTGGTTTAGGGTTTTTAATCTTAATGGGAATCCTTAGATTTATATTGATCATTCTTTTTTTTTTTTTGAAGGGAATATATTGGTCATTCATTTAAAGGGAGATAAGGAAAAAATTTTGCATTAAAGGTTAACTCAAATAATAATTATTTTGTCATCATCAAAAAGGGGGAGATTGTTGCAACTTAGTTCTTATAATTATGTTTTCATATCATATGTATTTTTGATGATTCAAAACATTATTATTTTGATTATTATTTCTCTTCACATACATTAGATATATTGTTTTTTATGTTTATGTATACTAACATTTTAGGGAAATCATACTTCCGACTATTGAAAATTTCAAGTCAGATTAGATTAGAATTTATTATAAATGGAGTCTGTATTTTACACTTTTATTGAGTATGAGTGAGTGTGATTGTAATTGGGTAACCATGCACACATACACTAGGGGAGAGTTAAAACTTATAAATTTTTAAACCAATCATATTATATGATTTCTAATCATACGGGATGATTTGCCTAGTTAGTTTCTCAAGCATGAAGTTAATCAAATCATAGATAGAAAAAATTCTCAGTACTATTCATACTATACGATGTTGGCTTCGTAAAGATAATGCCCATAGTACGAAATTGATGGGAATATTTTCATCCATATGAACAGGTAAAATTTTTGAACTGTTCATCCGGAATGATCTTGAGTTCGTACAAATGAAGTCCAAAGTACAGAATTATGGGGTATTTTTTTGTTTAGATGAATAGAAAAATTTTCTAAACTATTCATCTGGAATGATCTTAAGTTCATACATATGACATCCAGAGAATGAAATTATAGGATATCTTTTCATCCAGACAAAAAGAATTTTTTTTTGAATTGTTCATATTGTATGATATACAGCTCGTATTGTATGATCAGCTTGTACCAAAATGTTTCATATAGGATTCTATGAGCAAATTTTGAATTGTTTGTATGTACAATTGTTGATCGTACTATATGATCATGAATGGTCAAAATTGAAATTTTCAATTTTCTTGATGTTTTTTCGTGTCTTACCTATATGAAGTCCTTAGAAACTATCTTGGATGAGTCTTGTCTTCATGATTTCTTAGAGAGAAAGTAAAAGGGTGATTTGGGAGAGTATTTGAGAGAAAGATCTTGCAAGTGGAGTGTGAAGGGTTCAAAAGGTTACTCAAAGGTGAGAAACTCTTTTGTTTGTGTGTCAACTCTCTTCCTAACTTCTTTCAAGTTGCTTGAGAGAAGATCTTCGAAGAAGATGCTATTTTCTACTGATACTAGGAGGGTGTGAAAGGATGCCTATTCTCTTCCAACACCAATAGGGTGTGAAAGGACATCAGTTCTCTATCGACACCAGGAGGGTGTGAAAGGATACCAGTACTCTGCCAACACTTAGAGAGTGTGAAAGGATGTCGGTACTTTGTCGACACTTGAAGGGTGTGAAAGGATGATGGTACTCTTCCACACCTGGGATTGGTGGAAAAGATGAAAATTATAAAGGCTTCTTCGCCTTGCTGTGCGAGCGGAGAGAGATTAACATTGCAAATAGTGCAATAGCTGAAGAGGGAGTCTTCAGGGAGTTGACGTAGGTTTAGTTGGATCAAACTACTAGAAATTTATATGTTCTTTACTTATTCTTCAATTTTATTTTTCTACATGTTTTTTTCTTTAAGTGGTTAAATTGTTTTATTTTGATAAAAACTTAAAAAGTGCAAAAAAATTTTAGAAAAGAGAACTTGTTTTTACTCAAGAAGAATTTTCAAAATTACCAATTCATCCGAACCCCCCCCCCCCCCCCCCCCCCCCCTTCTTGATTTGCCTTGAAACAATTGTGTTAGGTCTAATAACTTATACAGACTTTTTAAGGGGACCAATCAGATCCAATTTAGTAGGAGTGATGATCAAATTATTTTAATAAAAATTATAGTTAATTTGGAGTTTTGTTAAGGGTGATTGAAGAATATGTTCAATTAGACAAAATTAATCTTGCCAAATTGGGTCTGATAGATCAATTGATGGTTAAAGGAGTCAATGATAAATAATCTACCATATGAAGATCCTAATGAAGTGGTTTAGATTAGGACTGAGGTCATGAGGTCAATGCCCTTTATAAGAAAGTGCACTAAACTACCTAATTATATTGCATGCTTGAAATTAGCCAAGTGATTACATTTTTATTACATGTTTATTGTATGAGTGATGACTCATCAATGTAATTGAAAGTTCAACATGATTATGAATCAATTAGATATTGGATGAGTGTTTGTAAATCAATTGATTATTATTTAATGACTGTAGGTTAATTGTGAAAGTTCGTTAGGGATGTTAGGCCCTATAGAACTGGCCCAAGACTAATTAAAAGAGAGGTGAATTAGAAAACTTGAAAACCAAAAATAAAACACCATCCAAAATCATCCCAAATAAAGTGCGGAAGAGATAATAAGAAAAGAACACACCGAATTTATAGTGGTTCGGTCAAACCTTGACCTACGTCCACTCCTTGGAGGCACTCTCCAAGTATTGCACTACAAAAGTGTCTCTCTTTTAGCCCCCACAGCTAGGCGGAGCAGCCCTTACAAAATCACTTCCACCTTCCCGGTGCGGCGGAGTCGCCGGGTCTGTTAACACCAAAGAGATCTTCTTCTTTGATGACTTAGGTGTGAGTTCGCCGGAGCAACCGTGTGGATCCCCCACCACACTCCCTTGAGTTCCTCCCCCTCACAGGATCTTCTCCCTCTCAAACTCCACCCTTTCCTCTCTCCCTTTCAAGCTCTCTCTTCGAGTTTCCCCCACAAGAACGAAGTTACAATGACTGCCAAAGACACTTACAAAGTGTCATGCCTAGCGTAAATAGAAGCTCTCAAAATGAGCTCATTAATGCAAGTTGCTGACATTATCGTCCAGGAAGATAGGTATATCGTCCTGGCCGATCAGTACAAATTCAGCTCATCAGCCCGGGACGATTTGGGATGATCAGAAGAAAATTGGTTACATCGTCCTGGACGATATCACGATCGTCCATGCCGATTAGTTTAAAACTGATTTCAATCGTCCTGATTATCGCCCTGAATATAAGCTGTCCGATGTAGATCGTCCAGTACATCGTCCTGGTTAATCATACGATTGTCCCGGATGATGTCATCGTATCAATCAACCATTAATGCTTTCCCAATATACCAGATCAATTTAGGCATGATTGAGTTAGATCGTCCTGGTCGACAATAATATCGTCTTGGCCGAATTCCTAAAACAAAGAATTGCTAAACTGATTATGGCGGTTGATTCTTTCTGAATTGAGATTATCGTCCTGGCCGATACAAGTATCGTCCAGGCCGATCTGTTGATGGCTGCCTTAATGAGGATGCTCTAATTAGGGTTTTTGATTTTGGACATATCGTCCCGGCCGATATTACCAAAAATAGAAATCTTATGGGGAACAACAGGAGTTCTTCCAATTTACAATCCAACTGGTCCCACACCAAATACAATAGACTCAAGAAAGGAAAAAAGATTACAAACTGACTCAGACCTAGTCTACCTAATCTTGAGCTGATTCCAAATTGCAGTCCGATCGTGTGAACCTGAAACGTTAGCACATAAGGCAATCGTAGAGAAATAGGGAATGTTTGCTATCATCAAAATCATAAACCATAGATCTGTAATAGTCACCCCCTTTTTGATGATGGAAAAATATTTCAATTTGAATTTTCAAAAAAGACTATTTTCTCCTAATCTCCCCCTTACTAAAATAAAACCTTTTAAAAAATAGGGGAGATAAAAATATTTTTGTTGTTTTTAATTTTTTTGAAAACAAGATACATACACGATAATAGTGCAAAAATTCAAAAAAACGTTCTCCCCCTTTGACATTATCAAAAAGAGAGGAGGCACAAACAAAAACCAAAACAAACAGAAGACAAGAAAATATACTCTGATCTAGTGAAAAAAATTCTTAAAATGATAAAGTTACCTCTTGGTTTTAATCAAAAACTTAGTTGAATTGGATTGACAGGACATAATCCAGAAAAGGTTAGAAACTCAGAGATTGATAATCCAAACTCAAGTTCTTAAAAAAAGGCTAAAAAACTTTTTAATTCAATATCTAAATCATAAAATAAATTAGAGGAAGGAATAATCATTTTTTTTTTCAAAAAAGTTCCTTCCATAAAATTTATCTAATAGAAGATCAATGCACGAATTTTTGAATCAAGAATCAAGATTTTCAAACTCAAGAATCGAAAGTATCAAGGGTTTTCTTAAGTTTTTAAGAAGTACAAGAACGGTAAGCATTAACTTTGTCGTCTCATTTTATGCCTCTTGATAATAGGTTTGCGCACTGCGCATATTTTGATACACTTTGTGTATTCTATATTTTCAATTTGGCATCTTTACGCATCTTTTATTTTTGGCATCATTGGCCAATTTTTTTTTTTTTTTTGAATATGCTTCTTTTCTTAAATCTTAAAAAACAAAGGAAAACCCATCTTAGTGACAAATCGAATTTCTTGATTAAGAAAATTATGTGTTAGATTCAAAGACTTGCAAAAGATTTCTATGCGATAGATAAAATGTAGGGAGAGAAAGAAAAAAAAATTGTTTCAAAAACTAATTTAAAACATGAAAAATATTTTAAATTAAAAGTAGGATAACCTCTTTTAGAAAACAGAGATTGAGAAAAAAATGAGTTTCCTTCCTTCGATTGTTTTAGAGAAGTCAAACACAACCTACCAAAGATTTTCAAGAAAAACAGAAAGTAGATTTTTCAGTTTTAGAAAAGTGAGTGTGTGTGTGTTGATCAGATAAAAAATTTTCACGAAAGAAAAAATTTCAAGAAATAAACTAAACAAAATAAAAGAAAATAAAAACACAACAAAACAAAAAAAAATATGAAAGGCTCTTAACCATTATCTCTCTCCTGGTCCGATGCTTCAGAGACCAGATCTGCCCATGAGATTTTTTGCCTTTCATTATTTCCCTAGTTTAAATTTTACTTCGCCTTGCCCTTTTCTTTCGTAGGAAGAATTCTTAAATTAGAGCACTCCTTTTTCATATGTCCATGTTTCCTACATTGAAAACAAATAATGTTAGAGGAAATATTAACATCCTTACCATTTTTACCTTTTTTCCACTTTTACTTATGCTTTGGTGAGCTTTGTGATTTGCTTGACAAGTCATTGCTATCGTCACCAACTAAGCTTCCTCTTTCCGTATCTTCAGCTATTAGAACGATCGTTTCACCTGCATCCAAAAGTCTTTGACCCAAACCTTGCTAGTAGGCAATGAGTGAGCCAATCAAATTATCAATAGAATAATCATTCAAATCTTTGATTCACAAATAGCAACAACTTTGGCATCAAATTTTTTAAGTAAACAACAAAAAATATTACTGACTTTTTCAAAATTTGAAAATTATTTTCCTAAAACATGCAATGAGTTTACAATTTGAATGAATCTGGTGTACATTTCTAAGATCGTTTCGTAAGGTTTCATGGAAAATAACTTAAAATCATGCATTAACAAATTCAACTTGGATTGCTTGATTTTACTAGTGCCTTCATATATGGTGTGCAATTTATCCCAAACTTCCTTACCGGTAGTGCACGTGGATACTAACATAAAATCATTAGAATTTAAAGCACAGAAAAAGCAATTTAAAGACTTTGCATTTAATTGAGCATTAAGTTGTTCTTCCCTGTTCCATTGACTAAAAGGAATATCAATTTAACTCCGTTAATAATACGTGATGGTGATGAATAACCAGTTAATATCATATGCCATATGCGAAAATCAATCGATTGCAAAAAAATAGACATACGAGTTTTCCAAAAATCAAATGACATATTTTCAAAAAAAGGAGGTCTGGTGATTGAATAACTCTCTGTAACATTATGATTAGCCATGGATCGAAAATTCAAAAGCTTTTAAAAACTTATTTTTGAAAACGGCTCTGATACCACTTGAAAGTTCGTTAGGGATGTTAGGCCCTATAGAACTAGCCCAAGACTAATTAAAAGAGAGGTGAATTAGAAAACTTGAAAACCAAAAATAAAATACCATCCAAAATCACCACAAATAAAGTGCGGAAGAAAAATAAATGCGGAAGCGATAATAAGAAAAGAACACACCGGATTTATAGTGGTTCGGTCAAACCTTGACCTACGTCCACTCCATGGAGGCACCCTCCAAGTATTGCACTACAAAATTGTCTCTCCTTTAGCCCCCACAGCTAGGCGGAGAAGCCCTTACAAAATCACTTCCACCTTCCCCGGTGCAGCGGGTCGCCGGGTCCTTTGACACCAAAGAGATCTTCTTCTTTGGTGAACTTACCTCGAGACAAGCCTTGAATCGGATGATACTTAGGTGCGAGTTCGTCGAAGCAACTGTGTGGATCCCCCACCACACTCCCTTGAGTTCCTCCCCCTCACAGGATCTTCTCCCTCTCAAACTCCACCCTTTCCTCTCTCCCTTTCAAGCTCTCTCTTCAAGTTTACCCCACAAGAACGAAGCTATAATGGCTGCCAAAGACACTTACAAAGTGTCATGCCAAGCTTAAATAGAAGCTCTCAAAATGAGCTCATTAATACAAGTTCCCGACATTATCGTCCAGGACGATAGGTATATCGTCTTGGCTGATCAGTACAAATTCAGCTCATCAGCCCGGGACGATTTGGGACAATCAGAAGAAAATTTGTTACATCATCCTGGACGATATCACGATCGTCCAGACCGATTAGTTTAAAACCGATTTCAATCATCCTGATCATCGCCATTAATATAAGCTGTCCAATGTAGATCATCCGGTACATCATCCTGGCCGATCATGCGATCGTCCCAAACGATGTGATCGTATTAATCAACCATTAATGCTTTCCAAAGATACCAGATCAATTTAGGCATGATTGAGTTAGATCATCCTGGTTGACAATAATATCGTCCTTGCCGATTTCCTAAAACAAAGAATTCCTAAACTGATTATGGCGGTTGATTCTTTCTGAATTGAGATTATCGTCCTGGCCGATACAAGTATCGTTCAGGCCAATCTGTTGACAGCTGCCTTAATGAGGATGCCCTAATTAGGGTTTCTGATTTTGGACATATCGTCCCAGCCGATATTACCAAAAAAAGAAATCTTATAGGGAACAATAGGAGATCTTCCAATTTACAATCCAACTGGTCCCACACCAAATACAACAAACTCAAGAAAGGAAAAAGATTACAAACTGACTCAGACCTAGTCTACCCAATCTTGAGCTGATTCCAAATTGCAGTCCTTTCGTGTGAACCTGAAACGTTAGCACATAAAGCAATCATAGAGAAATAAGGAATGTTTGCTATCATCAAAATCATAAACCATAGATCCGTAATAATCACCCCCTTTTTGATGATGGAAAAATATTTCAATTTGAATTTTCAAAAAAGACTATTTTCTCCTAATATCCCCCTTACTAAAATAAAACCTTTTAAAAAATAGGGGAGATAAAAATATTTTTGTTGTTTTTAATTTTTTTTAAAACAAGATAAATACACGATAATAGTGCAAAAATTCAAAAAAACGTTCTCCCCCTTTGACATTATCAAAAAGAGAGGAGGCCTAATAAACTTTTTATTAAATGTTTGGTTAAAATGTAATTGATCATAGATTGTATGATTGATTTAAAATTGAAAAAGATTGAATGATTGGTTGAAAGTGTTGATTGTAAAGGGTGATTGAATGTAGACCAGGGAGATATAGATCAATTTGACCTCATGCAAAAATGATGTCAGCAAAGTATGTAAAAAAGCATGTGACACCCTCCAAGCAAGGTATCTACAACACATCAAGCCATGTAACCAACCTAGCCAAGATTAAAGTTAGTAGCCCTAATAAACCATTTAAAGTGTGTGTAACAAGCTATGTGGTTTAGATAGGACCTAGGTTATTTATTATTTATTTTTATCTAATATATTTTTTTTTTTTTAAGTCAAAGGGGATTTATTTAAATTTAATTTTTAATATTTTATAATTTCATATTCATTTTAAGTAATATTTCAATTATTAATTTATTTATTTTAAATTATAAAGAATATAGCATTCAATAATTCTTACGTACCAATGTTACATGATCAGTGAGTTCTAGGCTCATATTTAAAATCCATTTGATCTACCATAAGAGATAAAATCCAATGCATAGAATCTTCCCTTTTATTTAGGTATTTTAATGTTTTAGATTTTAAAAAAGCTTATTAATTGATCACTTCAAGATCTTTGAGTTCTCAATTGAAAAATACTAGTCTCATAATTATAATAAATTTGATTCCTCCTAAGTGATCAAATCAAGTGAATAGAGTCCTTTAATTTTTTATCCTCTTAATTTAAATGATTATATTTTATTTCTTTTATTTAATTAAAATAGTATTTCAAATTTATTTTAATTTATTTTACTTTTACTATTTATTCTTTTATCTTGATTTATTAAATAATTTAAATTTTTTAAAATCTTTAGAATTTTCTTAATTTTTTTAAGAAAGGTTGAGGTAGACCTAAAAAGTCATGATTAAAAAATAGAAATTATCATTTTTTATTATATTTGAATGATAATTTGACTTTAAACTTGATACCATGGAAAAAAAGGAGTCATGTATCTAACACAACATAGTGGGACAAAGGCTTAATTTTGTTATTGTATTCTTTACTATTTAATTCCTTTTAAAATTTAAGTTGATCAAACTTTGAATTTTATTTTTACTTGAGATACTAGTGGTTTTTTTTCTAATAAATTTTAGATTCAATTTGAATTTGAATAGAACCTAGTTTGTATTTTTTTTATTTTTATTATTTATTTATGGTTTTTACAAAATTAGACCAACTAATTGAATTAAAAAATCAAGAAATTAGGCTTTTTTTTATTTTAAACTAAATCAATTCTAAACCACTTAAAATCATCACAAGAGGTCATAAGTGATCTCTAATAATGATTAAATTAGTTTGAGAGAATTTAGGTATTTTTATATTTTTAATTCTCTTATTTATTTATTTTTCTATTCTTTAAATTTAAATAAATCTTTGATTTTAAATTTATAAGCTATTCTTTTATTTTTTACTGTAACAATAATGAATTTTTGACTTATTAAAATTTAATTTGTATTTTTTAATTTATTTTGAGTTTTTATTTATTTATTAAAGATAGCATAAAAATTATATAATGTGAATTATAGTTTACTAATTGACTGACTAAATGTACCCAACTTTACTTAAAATTTAAACCATAGGTTAATCACAACAAAAGGTTCAAAATTTAGAAGTTTCAAGCTATCCAAGTCTTCCTAGGGTTTGAAATAAATCACCAAGTTAAATACACCTATACACTTAGAAAATGCATTTTAGGCAAGATAGAGTATGGATTGGGTTAAAATCCTTTGCTAAGTAACCCTTAGAAACTATATTATCAGACCACAAAATAGTCAAACCATAATGCCTTACTAATTTTTGTTTAGTGCTATTTAAATTTTTAGGTTAAATCATGACCATAAAAATTAAATTACTCAATTTAAGCCTTAAGGGATTCTAATGGTCATGAAAATTTTTTATACATGATAAACACATCCTTAAGACTGTTTCATTTAAATTTGAGCTCATGTTGAATTGTATTTATTAAATAATTCCATAAATACCAAAAAGAATATTTACAAAATCACATTTAATGTATTAAAACTAAGTTTTTGAGACCATAAGTCTTTTACAGTACAACTCAAGCAAAATTAATATAGCTACAGAAAACTTAATTTTGACAAGTGTGTGAGGAGTTATGAATTTTATTAAATCAGATGGTTCCTTTAACTTATAATTAAAGAATTACATAGTTAGCGAATAACTAGGTCATGCTTTAATGACGGACCTCTTCTAATTATCAACCAATGAATGAGCAAATAGCAGGATTAAAATACTAAAGACAGTTCGAGGAAATCAATGTTGTGTATTTAAATGAATGGCTTTAATTTTTATTATACCTCCCCTAACTAATAGTATCCACAGGGAAATATTGTCTTGATCCAAGAGAAATAGCTTGCCAAATTGGATGAAATTAAATCCCTGAGATTTAGTTTATTCTAAACATTCAATACAATTTTCAGATCCCATTAGGTCAAGCATTATCTTCACACTTGAGCAACACCAACGAATTAAGTGCTTGGGATTGAGTTCTGACTTTGTAGATGATCAAATTATGTAAGATCTTGATTGAATTAATTTCATCTGGTCTTAAGTAACAAGTCTCCTTTATATTATAGAGCTAAAGAACCTCTAGTTCAAAAGATTGAATTTAGCTGATCTGAACCTGAAAGCACAACTAATCATGGTATAAGGAGATCAACTCAAAAAAAAGCACAGACTACTAAGAGGAAATCCGATTAATCTAAAAATTAAGATATAGGACTACAAAATTAAGAATGATGAATGCCTTACAAAAGTATAAATAGTAAACATGGACCAAAAGAGAAGAGTTGGAGAACAAGGTAACCCTTACCTCGATTATAGTATCAAAAGAAACATGCAAATCTTCATAACACTGTCTGAATTGACATACAACTCCATATGCCAAACCCTACCACATATAACCATAAATAAAACCCATAGTCTATATATAGCATAAACCAAAATATACTCTCTATAAATAAATAATATGTCACAACGATGAAGCCAATAGATTAACTTAAAAAAAGTACAATAATGAGGGCACATACAAAGCCACAAATATCTAAAATACAACATAAAGAATAGAGAGATAAGAGGAAATCAGGACCCATTATAACAAAAATAAAAAATAAAAACTAATCAAGACTAAGAAATTAGACCCATAATATAACCAACTACAGCCTCAAATAAGGTAGCCCAAATTTTTTTACTCTTACTAAGACATTCAATATATTAGGTAATTGAGTACCCACAAAATTTATAAAAAAACTATTTAGGGAATAACCATAATTAGCCCAACCCATCAACACAACTATTCCCTTCTTGAAAGATATGAGATATATGTAATATAAAATATTTTAATAATTCCTTAATGTCAAAAATTTCTTTAAAAAAATGTCATTATTGTAATTATAAGTTCTCTATCCTACAAGCACAAAAGAATAAGTAAAGCATCCATCAAATCCAAATACCCTAATATTAAGAGCGATTTAAGGTTAACGCCATATCATAAGGCTTAGAGCTCAATAAAATTGAAAGAACATTGTTGTAAGGGACCAACAAAGGCAATAATGACATATTCAATAAAATATCTGATAATACCCCCACACCCAAATGTAGGTTTTTTCATTTGGCCATTAGTGCTTTTCTAATAAATGGCATATGAAGTTTAAGTCTATAAACTATTTTAGATTTAGTAGTAGCACCTTCTTGGTCATGTATCAGATAAAAAGCAGTGGCCACAAATTTACAACCATAAAAGTTTATACAAAACAAAAGGTTGGAAGAATATAAATTACAAACTTTATCATGTATTCTAGCAATAATTCTTTTATTGATTCATTCTTTGATTTCTATGTAAAGTTTTATTTCTATCTTGCCAAATGAACAAAAGAAAAATAGTAGGAATAACATTTCTAAAGTGGCATTTAGAAGGTAGAAACCAACTATTAATAATGGATTAAATATTATATTTCCAACTATAATAATTGGTTCTAAAAATATCATCAAAGTGCAGCGAAACTTTAGCAGCAATAGAATGATAAACATAAGCATGATTCATTGTCTCTAAATGTAAGCAACATTTGCATTTGGAGGGTAAAGCATAGCCTATTGATAATAAATTACAATCACCAAGAATAAAATTATTCATAACCCTCTAAATAAATATAATAATAGTTGAATGAATACTTTTATGTCAAATCATAAAATAAATTAAGGACATATGTTTATTACATCTTATGTAGCTCAAAGCATCTTTAAGATTAAATTTATTAGAAGGAAAAATTTAAATTATAAACAATCCTCTATATCAATGTTTAATGGAATTTGTATAATTTGGTGGATTAAATGAGAAAAAATGTTATTAAATAATTTATGAATATCCCATCAATTATTAATAATAAAGTTGAGCACTTTAACAGAAGAGGTAGAATGGGAATGTGTAAAAGGTTATGAATAAAAGCATAACCCATTTAATTATCATACCAAAAGAAAACCTTACCAACACCAAGCCCCATTGGATCATGTTCTCTACTTTCATTTTATTTTATAAAGCCTTTTCCAAATAAGAGAACCACCCCTTTTAATTTGATAAATAGTAGGATTTTTACCAGTGAAATATTTCAAAGTCATAAACATAGCCCAAAGGATTTATTTAGCACAACCAGGAACCAAATCTTAATAGAAAAAGTATGAGCCAAAACTAAAAGATTTTTACAACCAAAACCTTCTTCATGATGAATACAAAAACATTTGTTCCAAGAAGATCAGTGTATTTTAGAAATATTAAGAGAAGAACCCGAAATAATTTGTTCAAAATTCTTTCAATACAATTACACACAAGCTTGAAAGGCAGAATCATTTGGAGCACACAGATAGGAAAAGAACATAACAAACTCTAAATAAGAACCAATCTACCACCAAAAGAAAAAAAAAATTAATTTTCCAAGATGGTAATTTTCACTAAATACAATATAATATATCATCAAAAAGGAATGAACTTGTCTTGCCTTTAAAAAGATGAACGCTAAGGTATCTAATAGGAATATCATTATGAATGAAACCAATGTAACTCCTTATGATATTAATGTGATTCTGATAGATATTCTTAGAAGTAATGAAATAACTTCTATTATTATTAATGTGAATATTACTATTATTCTCACATTTATGATGGAAATTCATGAGAATATTGTTAATGTTACAAAACCATTAGTAAAAATAATGAAGTTATCAAAAAGCTTAAGTGAGGTATAGGAAACCCACTAATGGATCAAAAATACATATTAGGATGGTTCTTAAATAGATCATCAAGACCCTTAAATAGGTATTACACAAAAATAATAGATAAAGTAGGGTAAAGAGGATCCCCTTGTCTAAGGCCTCGAAGAGTTTTAAAGAAGCCATTACTTTTACCGTTGATGATAATTGAAAAGTAACAACCTTCAATGCAATTTTTAATAATTAGAAGGAAATCAAAACTAAAACTAAACACACGCATAATATTATGAAGGAAGTTCCAATTGATGTTATCATAAGTTTTAGATATATATAATTTAAAAATAATGTTCCCCTCTATCACTTTGGTATCAATATCATGCTGTCATTCTTAATGAAGAATAATATTATCTTAGGTAGCTCTCCCTTTAACAAATTGGTTTGTGAAGATGAGATAATTTTAGGAAGGTTGATGACTAACCAACCGATTAAAAAATTTGAGTTAAGCCTGTGAAAGAAAGAACAATGACTGATTGGCCTAAAATCCTCCCAACTTTTGTTAGCATTCTTCTTAGGATTAATAATAGAAGTGGTGGATGAAATGTTTTTATGAAAATGTTTATAATAGAAAGGTCAATAACAATATCAACCAAATCAGCTTAAATAGTGTGCTAATCTTTTAAAAAAAGTATTGAAAAGCCAACAGACCCAACCATAGAATAAGAACTCATATCATTGATGGTGTTCTAGGTTTTATTATTATTAAGAGGCTTAAAAGGAGAGGGTTATCTGAAAGTTCGTTAGGGATGTTAAGCCCTATAGAACTGGCCCAAGCTAACCAAGAGGGGGGGGGGGGATGAATTGGTATTTTAAAAATTTCTTTTCTCAAAGAATTAAAATTGCATAAACCAAAATCACACCACAAACACAAATGCGGAATTTAAAAGTGCGGAAGCAAGAAAATAAAAACACAGAAATTTATAGTGGTTCGGTCGACTCGACCTACATCCACTCCTTGGAGGCACCCTCCAAGTATTGCACTACAAAACATGACTCTCCTTTAGCCCCCACGGCTAGGCGGAGAAGCCCTCACAAGAACCTTCTTTTTGCCACCCCGACAAGGAAGAGAACCTACCTCCTTTCGCTTCCTCCTGAAGCTGGCAGAAAACCACTACCAAAAGCTAACTCCTTACCTCTACCGACCCTTCCACGGACGAGAAACTCCAGACGAAGAACAAGCAGAGCTATCCTTGAAGCAATCCTTGTGAATCCCCTCACAAGCTCCCCCTCACAAGATCCTCTCTCTCTCCCTCTCTCTTTTTCTCTCCTCAAGGTCTTCTCAAGTCAAGGCAGCAGCCAAAGGTTTTTAAAAATGTTGAATAAGAGCTCTTAAATAGAAGAGCTTCAAAGGAGCTCATTAATTACAAGTAGCCGACTTTATCGTCTAGGCCGATATGGACATCGGCTTGGACGATCAGTACAAAACTCAGAAGATCAGCCAGAGCATCGCCCTGGATACACTTCTGGACGATTGAATTTTGGCTTGATTGTGGCCGATCAGTACAAATCCCATCAGATCGGCCAAAGCATCGCCCTGGATGGACTCCTGGAAGATTGAAATTTGGCTTGATCATCCCGGCCGATCTAACGATCGTCCTGGACGATCAGTTCAAATCAGAGGAAAATCGTCCTGAGCATCGCCTTATTTTTGAGCTGGCCGATATTTATCATTTTGAAGTAACTTAAGGTTCTTGAATAGATCGTCCGGGCCAATCCTGCGATCGTCCAGGACGATGTGATCGTATCAATCATCCTTAATTACTCCCTTAATTTGCTGATCAATTAAGGCATAATTTGATAATTTCTTCCAGGTCGATCCGTAGATCGTCCTGGCCGATAATTTAAAAATACAGTATACCTTAATTGTCTATGGCGGCTACTTCTTTCTGTTTTGAGCTTATCGTCCTGGCCGATACAGGTATCGTCCCGGCTGATATGTTAATGATGGCTTCCTTAATTAAGAATCCTTATTTAGACTTTCTGTTTTAAGCCTGATCGTCCAGGACGATGTAAAATATCGTCCTGGCCGATGTGGGTAAAAATAGAAATTCTAAGTCTCTCAAGTGTGTGTGTGTGTGTAGGGTTACTTAGCATCAGTCTCTTTGACCATTACAAGTAGACTCAAAAGAGAAAAACAAAAGTATAGACTGACTCAACCCTAAACCTACGCAATCCTGAACTGGCTTCTTCTTGATCGTCCGATCTTCGATTCCTGAAAAGTTAGAAGCAACAAGTAGTCCAAGAGAAATAGTGTTTGTCAATCATCAAAACATAAGCCATGAAAAATAGATTTGCAGCAATCTCCCCCTTTTTGATGATGGCAAACACAAGTAGGAAAATAAAAAAAATAGGTTCATTAGAAATTCAAAGTTACAAACCCAAACCCAATAGCTTTTTCCTACCACACCCTACTCCCTCTTTTATCATCACAAAAAGAGGGTCCAGATACAAAAGAAAACACACCACAATAAACAAAGACTAATAAAGCAAACTAAAAAAAAATATGAAACAAATAACATAAAGTACAGACTAAAAGAGCGAGGGATCCAGATCATCTGATGGAGGTGGTGGAGGTGGCTGCTGAAAGTAGCTGGCAAGTGTGGTGAAATGAGCATTGAACCAGGAGATGTCCTGGTCATGCTGCTACTGCTGCTGAGTAAGGAAACTGTCAAAACGGGCTAAATCCTCAGCATGGTGCTGCTCGTAGCGGGCAATGTCCTTAGAGTGTTGCTGCTCCTGTGCAGCAACGTAGGCGTCAAAGCGGGTCTCCCATCAATCAAACCTCTCAATCAACTGATCAATCGGAGAGTGCTGGTGGAGAGGAATAGGGTCAGGAAATGGAGCGGGAGCGGGAGCCTCCTCCTCTCTAGCCCCCCGAGGTTCCTCAGGGTGGAGACGAGTACTATGAAGAGTACTGAAGGAACTGTTTGAGTATAAGAGGATTGGGAGGTCGGGAGGTGAAGGATATTGGAGTTGATATTTTATTTCAAGGACATAGTCTATGATGTGTCCTAAGGCTAGATTGGGTTTCCTCTTATGACCTGGATCGCGAATTATGGTTAAATGGTCAATGTACCAAAAGAGCAAGTCGGCAGTATTAAATTCTCTATGAGCCATGATGTAGAAAGTTGTCAGGGAAAGTAAAGGGGTGATGTGGATTCGATCACCGACTTTTGGAATTATGGAGGTACGAAGGACATGTTGGATTGTCCTAGCATCTTTGACTAAAGAGCTAGTCTCTCCAACATGAAAAGGTGCATTGGTCTGGCGAAGGAAGTGATTTGCCGTTGACCAGTCAAAGTCAGGATCTAAAGCGATTAAGTGCAGCTTATCCCCGGTAGTGTATAGCTGTAAAAGATCAACACAATCCTGATATGTGATTTCGACAAGGCGTTTATTCACATAGGAGGTCAGGGCTATGAAAGTAGGGTTGATGCGAAGATTTGTAAAAAATTCAAAAAGAAGCTCAGTGTGAAAAGGAAAGGCGAGAGAAAGAATGAAGCAAAATGAAGTCTGAGAAAAGAGATCCATTACCGGATATGAAATGTGGGCAGGATTGATGATTCTAGAGACAGTTATCCCACACTCTTTGTAGTGACGGTAGGCAGCCTGATCCTCTGCCTCCCTGAATCGAGGGTCTAGAGTGGCCCTCAAGGAACTCCCAGAAGCCTATCGAACACGTTTCCCACCAACCATAGAAAAGAGATTAGCAAGAAAACACAAGAGGAGAAAGGGTGGAAAGTGAAAAACCATGACTGGAACGGCTAGAATTTAAAGAAACGGCCATATCATCCAGGCCGATCTCAGAATCGTCTATGCCGATATGGCTCAATAATTACGTACAGGCCAATTGGTCAGAAAAGCGGTCCGATCGTCCGGGCCAATCAGATATCGGCCAGGCCGATTAGACACAGGCGATCGGCCCGAGGAGTCAATCCAGACGGCCGTTGAAAAAGCAGATCGTCCGGGCCGATTAGGTGTATCGTCCAGGATGATGCACAATAATTGATCGTACTGTCCGAAGTTAAAATGTTTTAAATTCTTGCCACGTGTATTGTCCAGGATGAACACTGGATCGGCCAGGATGATTATCCAATAATGGATCATCCGGGGCCGAATTTAAAGATTCAAACGTGTTGACACGTGGATCATCCAGGACGATCCAGTGTATCGGCCAGGATGATGCACATAAATTGCATCGGCCAGATGAAATATTCTATCGGCTAGGACTATCATCATGATTGCAATAGAGTTCGATCTTATCGTCAAGGATGATATAGGATCGTCCAGGACGATGAGTTACAGCAAGCACAGAAAAAGGTCGGTTGGTGGATTTTGAAGAGAATTTGTCATATCGTTCAGGACGATAAAAGTATCGGCCAAGACGATGTAACTAGAAGTTGGAATAAAGGAAGGAATGGTGATGATCAAGGCCCTCAAAAATAGAACAAAAGAAAAACATTCAAAATATAGTAAAAGAAAAGCAAAAAAAAACCACAAGGAAAATAAAAAAAATGAATATTTTTGGATTTTAATTTTCTAATTTTTTTGTTGTTTTATGGAGGCATCATATGAGAATTTATCAAAAAGTTAAACTTTTAAAGTTCCAAGAGATCAAGGAGTTTAACAAATTCCAATCAGAAGAAGGTAGAAGATCTGATTCTGTTAACTCTAGATCGGACATCCTTCAGGGTACAAAATTTTTTTGGAAAACAGAAATCTAACTCAGAATAACTAAATAGGATAATAAGATCCATTCAAGACTTGTTTACAAAGAAAATATCTCATAATTAATAAACCAAAGTAATTTTTCTCAATCATGGAAATTGAAATCAAGTCTTTGAAAGCATCACATAATCAATGAGTTCTCTAAGTTTTAAGAGTTTTAGCAAAGAGAGGATAGCTTGCATTTAGTGGGCTCATTTTATGCCTCTTGTCACTTTGATTGGCTCTTTTGAGCATCTTTTGAATCTTTGATACACTTTTGTGTATATAGCTTTCTTTTCAATTTGGCTTCATTGGTCTCTTTCCTTTTTAACTCTTGCAAGCTAAAAACTCTTTATTATGCCCTTAAAAAAAACTTAGTTGTGAGTATATCCTCCAAAAATTAGAGAATAGGAGCACTCTCTCTAACATAGGGAAGAACAATCCACAACACAAAATCAAAATCATGTGATAAATGCAATGGCAAGATTTCAAAAAACTTGAAAGATATATGAGAACTTTGGCTATTATGCATAAGATAAATTAATGTAGCAAGATAAGAAAAGGATCTTAAATAAAAAGCCATTGGTTAAACTGAGTTTAGACTTTTGTTTAGAGAAGAAAATCATACCACTAAACAAAGTCAGAAGGAGGGAAAACATCAACAGTATTACTCCTTTTAACCAATTTAGAAAAGCTAAACACTATCTCCAAAACTCCAAAATCTAAAAGCTTGAAAAGATTCATCATATGGAAGGCCAAATTTAAAAAACAACGTGAAAACAAAACACATAAAAACAAAATAACAAAAATATGAAAACAAAGCAAACTAAAATAACACAAAGTAAGCACAAAAACTAGCACAAAAACAAAATAAAATATAACACAAAAACTAAAAATCTCAAGCAAATGATAAAGCAGCGAGTTTAAGCAATTTTGAGCTGCCAACCTCCTTATGTCCAGTTATCTTATGCTCCCACGAGGTCTTTGGTGAGAGCACTCCTGCAAAACTCAACAACAGTCAGATTTAGGAACCCAAATAGGTTTGGGATCCTTATTAGGGAAAGTAGAATTCAATGCAGGCATGGTATGTTGTGAATCATGCATCTTAGGTCTCCACACCCAATGTGTACTACGGTGAATGGTGCAAGTGTGTGAGATGTGTCCTAGAATGCCACATGAGAAACATCTAACTCCAGGAAACGGGTTTCTTAAATGATTTGAGTTATAATGCCTCTTCCTAGGTTCTGGCTTAGGATCAAAAGTGGAAGTCATCCGATTTTTCTTACATGTATCAAAATCATTTTGAATTCTCAAATTTGTTCTTTTTAATGTATCATTCTCAATCCTCAAATTTTTCTCAATCTCTTTAGATTTCTTAAGATCAAAATTAAGTGAGGTGTGTGAAACTTTTAATGCATTATGTTCATTAATTAATTCCAACTGCTTTTTGTTTAAGTAATCAAATTCATCAAGAAGAGCCATGGATTTTTTCACAAATTTCAAACAATTCAACATAGGTTGGTTTACATACCTCGTCCTCATCACTTTGATTTTCTCCCACGAAACACAAGTTTGTAGTCTCTTCCTCTGGTTCAGTCTCAGAGGAATCAGTACCAGATTCTGCCCAGAAACCTCTTTGTATTTTCTTCTTGTCCTTCCTAGACTTAGCTTTCTCCTCACCTTTTTCCTTTTCTTTGCTCGAATGATCTTGAAGTGTTGGACAATCGGCTCTCACATGTCCAGGCTTCCTGCATTCAAAACAAACAACATCAGAAGATCCTTTAACATGTTTATGATCCTTACCTTTTCTCCAACTTTGATGATGCTTTTGTTTCTTCCTTAGAAAGCTTTTGAATTGCCTTATGATGAAGGCAACTTCATCGCTTTCAGACCCGAAAGATTCAGAATCCTATTTGTGTGCCTTCAGTGCAATTGTTTTCTCCTTTTTCCTCTCACCCGGATCAAGATTTCTTTGAATCTCCCCTTGCTCATAAGCAATGAGTGAGCCAAGTAAGTTATCAATGAAATAGGTGTTCAAATCTTTAGATTCAGTGATTACAGTGATTGCAGTGATTTTAGCATCATAAGATGAAGGCAAGCATATCAAAATCTTGTTAACTTTTTCATAGTTTGAAAGTTCTTTTCCTAGTGCATGCAATTAAGTAACTATCTGAGTAAACCTAGTGTACATGTCAGTAATCGATTCATGAGGTTTCATATGAAAAAGTTCATAGTCATGCAAGAGAATGTTCAAACGGGATTGTTTAACTTCATTAGTACCTTCATAGGTGATGCATAATTTATCCCAAATCTTTTTACCAGTTTTGCAAGTTGAAACACGCATGTAATCCTCAGATTTCAAAGCACAGAAAAAGCAGTTCAAGCATTTCGCATTTAATTGAGCTAAATCTCGTTCATCAAAAGTCCATTCAGTAAAAGCAACTTTAGTTTTAACACCATTAATTTCACGAGAAGGTGGAGAATAACCTTCTTGAATAAGCATCCACATGCGATAATCAGTAGATTGTAAAAATGTTGACATGCGGGTTTTCCAAAAATCAAAAGGTAGGTTATCAAAAAGGGGAGGTCGGGTAAAAGAATACCCTTCCGTAGTGTTGCGATTCCCAAGGTTAGCCATGGATCTAATTCAAAAAGTTTTCAAACTTAAATTTTCAAATCCCGCTCTGATACCACTTAAAAGTTCGTTAGGGATGTTAAGCCATATAGAATTGGCCCAAGCTAACCAAGAGGGGGGGGTGAATTGGTATTTTAAAAATTCCTTTTCTCAAAGAATGAAAATTGCATAAACCAAAATCACACCACAAACATAGTGGTTCGGTCGACTCGACCTACGTCCACTCCTTGGAGGCACCCTCCAAGTATTGCACTACAAAACGTGACACTCCTTTAGCCCCCACGGCTAGGCGGAGAAGCCCTCACAAGAACCTTCTTTTTGCCACCACGGCAAGGCAGAGAACCTACCTCCCTTTGCTTTCTTCTGAAGCTGGCAGAGAACCACAACCAAAAGCTAACTCCTTACCTTTACCGACCTTTCCACGGACGAGAAACTCCAGACGAAGAACAAGCAGAGCGATCCTTGAAGCAACCCTTGTGAATCCCCTCACAAGCTCCCCCTCACAAGATCCTTTCTCTCTCTCTTTCTCTCCTCAAGGTCTTCTCAGGTCAAGGCAGCAGCCAAAGGTTTTTAAAAACGTTGAACAAGAGCTCTTAAATATAAGAGCTTCAAAGGAACTCATTAATTGCAAGTAGCCGACTTTATCGTCCAGACTGATATGGACATCGGCCTGGCTGATCAGGACAAAACTCAGAAGATCGGCCAGAGCATCGCCCTGGATACACTTCTAGATGATTGAATTTTGGCTTGATCGTCCAGGACGATCTCACGATCGTCCTGGCCGATCAGTACAAATCCCATTAGATCGGCCAGAGCATCGCCCTGGATGGACTCCTGGATGATTGAAATTTGGCTTGATCATCCAGGCCGATCTAACGATCGTCCTGGATGATCAGTTCAAATCAGAGGAAAATCATCCTGAGCATCGCCCTGTTTTTGAGCTGGCCGATATTTATCGTCCTGAAGTAACTTAAGGTTCTTGAATAGATCATCCTGGCTGATCCTGCGATCGTCCAGGATGATATGATCGTATCAATCATCCTTAATTACTCCCTTGATTACCTGATCAATTAAGGCATAATTTGGTAATTTCGTCCAGGCCGATCCGTGGATCGTCCAGGCCGATAATTTAAAAATACAGTATACCTTAATTGTTTATGGCGGTTACTTCTTTCTGTTTTGAGCTTATCGTTCTGGCCGATACACGTATCATCCTGGCCGATATGTTAATGACGGTTGCCTTAATTAAGAATCCTTATTTAGACTTTCTGTTTTAAGCCTGATCGTCCAGGACGATGTAAAATATCGTCCTGGCCGATGTGGGTAAAAATAGAAATTCTAAGTCTCTCAAGTGTGTGTGTGTGTGTAGGGTTACTTAGCATCAGTCTCTTTGACCATTACAAGTAGACTCAAAAGAGAAAAACAAAAGTACAGACTGACTCAACCCTAAACCTACGCAATCCTGAACTGGCTTCTTCTTGATCGTCCGATCTTCGATTCCTGAAAAGTTAGAAGCAACAAGTAGTCCAAGAGAAATAGTGTTTTTTAATCATCAAAATATAAGCCATGAAAAATAGATTTGCAACATTATCCTCCCTAGTGATTAAGTTTGGAATTATCCGACGTTGAGAAATTGGTTGAGGAATGAATTTATTATTTAGGAGGTTCTTAAAAAGTTCCACACTAGAACAAAAAATCAACTCTTTAGTATCATGCATAGTACCATTAGCTAGTGTGATTTTACACATATAATTCTGAATTATATTCTTTTTTACTAAAGCATGAAAGTATTTAGTGTTCTTATCTCCCTCAATTAAGTGCTTAGCCACAACCTTTTTTTCTTTCCAATAAGTCTCATGTTGAGAATATAGGTTTTAAATAATCTCTTTAGACTCACTTAAGAGTTTAAGGTTCTCATCACTTGGATCATTCAAAAAATCATTTTCTAATGATATAACATTATTTTTTCTATCCACAACGTTAGAAATTTTTTTAAAATATTTTTGTTCCACCAGCTAATTTTAAATTTAAATCTTTTATGTTTAAGCCACAACCTATTCATGCTAGATATACCACTGTCAGGATGAAGAAGGACATTCCAATGGTTTGGACCATATACAAATAATTTTTATCATGCTGCCAAATGTTTTGGAATCTAAACACATTAGGAGGAGGAACACGCAACTTGATACCAATTAAGCGAGGAGAATAATTGAAAAGAGTCTTACTAAAATGATCAACCTTAGTGAAATGATGAACAAAGATCTCTGGGTTATTAAAATGAACTTGATTGATCCTTTACCATAAATTTCCTCTATTTCAAGTATAATTGCTACAAGAGAATGCAATATACATGATATCTCAATCAAGAACCATATTATTAAAATCTTTAATTAAATGAGAATTAGTTGACCCCCCCTCCCTCCACTCACACACACACACACCTAATATCACAGATATAGAGGAAATAGTATTGAAATCCCCACCCAAAAGCCAAGGGATCTTGTCCATTGATGACAAATTAAAAAGTTTCTCCCAAAGGCTCCTCCAAGAAAACCTATAAAAAGAAACATAAATAAAGGATGAAAAACACAGAAATTTATAATAAAAAATATGAGTATTAACCACTTTGTTAAAATCCCTAGTAGTATTAACATTAATAGGATTATTCGAGAAAACCCAAATCTTATTTGTACAATATGCAAAACCATTTTTAAAACCCATAAATCTGATAGTTGTGAGAAATTTAGAAAAAGAAATAGAATGTGCAATTATGATCAAAACCAAAATATTTTGATTCCTACAGATGTTCTTAACTTTAATCGTATAAGTGAGGTAGTCAAAGCTCCTAACATTCCATATGAGTGATTTAAACATTAGAAGAAAAGTTAGCAGTTTGTGATCTACTATTCCTATTAGATTGAAGAGAAATTTATTCGAAATTTGTATACTTCTTACTAGAAACATTAGTACAAACATCATTTTGTTCCATAATACCATCAAAAGGTGTTTGCATAATAGAGGATGAAGCTATAGAACTAAGAACTATATAAGAAGAGTTTAAAGAATCATTATAAGACTTATTAGAAGTCAAGTTATGAATAAATTACCATTCCCAGCATAAGCATTAGTAATTAATGGATTAAAGTTAGAATCAGTAGGCCGGCCACAATTAAATCAAGAAATTTGAAATTCAATAATTTATTGTCTAAAACATATGGCATTTGATTTAGAACTTATGAAATATTATGGTCAGTATTAAATAAAGTAATTTGTTAATCTAAAATGGAAGGAGATTTATTTATAGGGCAATGGTTTTTATAATTAGTGGGAGGATCAAAACTATTGATTGGATGAATATAGGCAATTAAATTAGGTTCATTGACATTCTCAAGTAAATCATCTATATAATTTGTGTTTGACTTTTACAAGTTTATTTTAGGATCACCATCCATAGGGTTAGCTACATGAGTAATGGGGACAAGGCCATCTTCCTGAGAAATGATAGCATTATGGATTGAGGTATGAGTGCCCATACCATTATTCTTAGTAAATTTCTTAACATCTAGTCCAAAACGAATTTTGGAAATGTTAGTTTCCCTAAAGAGCATTTTTTATTTCCTTAAAGAGAGATGTAAAATAAAGCCTTCAGTGATAGTATGCACATGAGTTTTTTAGTGATTACACAAAAATACAAATTTTAAAATTCTATATTCTTCAAATATCCCATACTTTCAAGACCAACTAGATTTATTTTAGGTATTTTTTAGTGATATCAAACTCCACCAAAATGTGAGCAATATAATGTTGAGAATGAGAAGTTATTGCATGATCTATTTAGTGAGGCCTACCAAAAATAGATGTTAAAGCATGTAAGATATGAGAATTGAACATGTTAAGCTAAATATTCAGAAAGGAATACAAACAAGAACTATCATGGAATCTTCTTTAATATAAAAGAAAGACATCCACTTTAAAACCCACATTTGATAAGCATTAATGTAGTATACTCTTCCAAAAAAAATTCTACTATAGTCTAAGTCATTCGAGAGTTGAATCACTATATGACATGCTTCCTAAAGTACCATTGAAAAGTAAAAAGATAGTTTAAATTCATAAAGAAAGTATGAATCACATCCAGATTTGGTAAACACCTAAAAAATTTTTACAACTAGCATAAACTCTAATAGAGAAACAATAATTTCAACCACATCCTCCTTAAACATAATAGCAATAATTCCTTTAAATGATGTATGAATAATAAAAATAGGAGGCCAAAATAGAGTCTTAGTTGAAAGCACATCATTAAGGGCAGTGGTGGATGCAAGTAATTCTCATTGGGGGGGGGGGGGGGGGGGGGGGGGGGCGCAATAGCCTCCTCCCATAAAAAAATATGTTACAAGTAAGGATATTTAAGTAATTTTCTCCTCTAAAAATAATTTTTGTCCCTTTTTTCCCTAACGTCCTACTCTCAGCTTTCATTCATGTTCACACTTCTTCATGAATCACGATCAGCCCTATTACCACTTCTTTGTGCGGAAGCTAACAGGAAGAAATCATGGTTCTTATGAGCTCGGAGATCCCCTTTAAGTTCAAATGTGGCTGTATGAGTCCTTCTTTATTGTTTCTTATTTTTATTTATATCTTTTTCTTCTCTCAACTCTTACATTTTTCTTCAGATTATAGAACTTTTTCTTCCTTTTAAGAGTTTGCTATTAGATTTTTGTTCTTATTTTTGTTCCAGCTCACAGCTCATATTTTTTATCACATTTTGTTGTGCCTTTTGATTTTTTTTAAAGCCTTCAATAATATGCTATGAGAATATCAATATAGTTTTTTTTCCTTTTGAATGCCTTAAAAATTTATTTTAAGAAATAGTAAAAATGTTGTGATGGAAGAGTCGAAAGTGTTTACTATATTCTTTTTCTATTGTGATTAGATCGAGGAGGAGTTACTATTGTAGGATATGATGGCATTAGTTTTAGTTTTGGATGGTTTAAAATAGAATGTTAATGCTTAGATTGAATTCTCTATAAAAAAGTTCTAAAATTTATTATTAGAATATTAACTCTTTTGAATGGCATTGAGTGTAAATTTGAATGGTCTTCTAAACTTTGAATGAAATATAATTAATTGCTAAATAAGAAAATGTTAGTTCTCGTGGAACTACCTTTGTCCAATTTACCTCTAACATGAGTAAAACTTAAATTTGTAGGCTATTTAACATTAGAATATTTGACATACCCGCGTAAAGATTTATATGTTATATTTTTAAAGGATTTATTCACCCATCTTTATCTGATTTTAATTGAATTCATGTCTTAATCCTACAAATAGTATTTAATATCAAATTTGGTCCAAAATATCTTTTTAAAGTTGCTATATACTTAATGTTCAAATATGTTCAAAATATCTTTGTAATATGTAATAGATTGAACATTACCAAAAGATGTATTTGATTTACTCCTAGTGAGATTATAGTGCAAAATTATGAAAACATGCAAAATAGAATAATAAGCTTATAATAAATTTTAATTTTTCTATTATAATGTAATACAAAGTTTTTCATTGAATTATCTCTTCATTTTTTCCCATTATATCAAAATCCCCGCTCCCCCCCCCCCCCCCCCCCCCCCCCCCCCCCCCCCCCCCTCGCACTAAGTGAAAGGCTTATTCTATCCCTATTTAAGTGATCAAGAGTTACTATAACAAAAAATACTAGTAAAACCTATTTTTTAACCAAAAGATAAAGGTTTACTTGAACCCCATGGGATAGAAGATAGAGGAACCTCCATTCAATTGGAAGAGTAAGAGAAGAAAATCAAATAGATAAAATAAAACTCTCTAGACAAAAACCAACAAACTGAAAGCAAAGGGCTAAAAATTTCCCCAATCCACCAAAAAAACCACCAAGAATAAATCCAAGGAAACAAGTAAGCACTAAAGAGGTGATGTCAACAGAAAATCAATATGAACCCTAAAATCACTAGAGCTCTAGAGAAAGGGAGCTGATGATTAATTCTCTCAGCGCTCTAGCATTCAAGGCGATATTAAGGCTCCTTTGTGAGTATTTAGTTTAATCTCTCTAGTTTAATTTCTTGTGATTTTCCATTCATTTTCTCTATCTTTACTTATTTTCTTTTCATTCCAAAGATCATTTTGAGGTTCCTGTTTGATTTTTTAGTGTTCGGCGATGACGACTCTATCATCATCGAACCCATCATCATCAACACCTTCTAAGGGGAAAACTCATTCTTTTAAGGATGTTGTAGCTGGATCTTCCTCCGCTTTAACTAAACTTAACGTCATTCATTCTTCATTTAAAGTTTGTCCAGCTCTTTTGTTTGAGGATTCGGTAGTCGAACAGTTATCTGCTCCTTATACTTTAACTTTGGTTGGTAAATTTGTTATGAGGAAACTAAATCTAGATTGTTATACAAAAATGTTTTCTTAACCTTAAGATTTTTGGATTGTTTCACATTGGCATACTTGACCAGTGGCACGTTGCTATCCAACTTTCTAATGATCTTAATTATAGCTACATATTTGCTATGAGATCACACTATATGCAAGCATGTCAAATCTGTTTGCTTAAATGGACTCCTAATTTTGATGTTAGAGAGGAGTCCCCAATTACTCAAATTTGGATTTCCTTTCCTAATTTAAGACTTCATTTTTGAAATCATCAAATTCTATTTGGTTTGGTTTCTATCTTTGGAGAGCCATTACAGACGAACCAGTCCACTGCCTACATGTCGAGGCCCTTTGTGGCTCGGGTTTTGGTTGAATTGGATGTTTCTAAGAAACATCCAAATGAGATTTAGATTGGGTTCGAAGAGAAGGTTTATTTCCAAAAACTTGAGTTTGAAAATTTACCTATATTTTGTTCTTTTTGCAAGATGCACGGTCATGATATTAATGATTATTTCCAGAAGCACCCACATCTTCGTAAATAGTCTTTGAAACAAACTAATGGGGAGGTGCCTAATGTGATTCCTCAAGAAGTTTCTAATCCTTGTATGGTTCCTGTTAAGGATAATACCTCAAATCCATCCCAAATTTTTTGAGGAGTTGCTGCCTTTAGCGGTTCATGAGCTTCAACCTATTGTTACCAATACTGATAATTTGACTCATGATCCTAAAACTTCTTTGTTGACCTCTTTTTTGGATGAGGTCACTTTAACCTTTTTTTGAACTCTAGAGCCTAAGACTTCCTAGATCATAGGATCCTTCTAGTTTCAGACTCTAGGATCAATCTAGATTCGAGGACACTCAGACCAAAATCCAAGGCCAAGGGCTTAGGTCCTGAAAGTCTTATCTAGTGCTTTTTCAAATGCTTCAAAACCCAGTTAACTGACCCCCGATTCAAAGTCTATTAATTACAAGTTGATAAGACATATCTCTTGTGTCAACCCTCCAAGTTAGAGCTAAGTTTGATATTTCTAAGCCTAGAAACTAAACTCAGTTCCAAAGGTTATAAAATATTCAGATATTTATGACCTATGCCACTAGACTTGTCACCCAGTGGAATTTGACCTTGGGACCCTCACCAAACCACTTGATCATGTCCATAGCTTCCCCCATGACATATTGACCAGTAATCAACACTTTCCCACACCTAATTTTACCCAAGTTTGACTAGGGGTCAAAATGATCAAAATACCCTCTAAGGATATTTATGGTCTTTTCCCTAAGTTTCAAAATGTCCAACCCATATAAAACTCTAAATTTCAATCCAACGGATCTTAAATGACTTTGGGAATACACTGAACCCAAAATTACTCTTTAGTTTAACCCTGTTGACCAAGTCAATCATGGTTGACCAAAATGCCCTTAATAGATTTAAACATCAATTTTCAACCCAAATGACTTACCCAATGCATAGGATCACTTCCATTGATCTCAAAACACTCATTGAACTTGTTTGAACCAAATTTGACTCAAGATTTGACCAGGTAGACCAAGTCAACCATGGTTGACCAAATCAACCCTTAACCTACAAACTTGTCAAATTTAATCATTCAACCCATTTCATTCAAATCAACCCTTTAAAATTATTTAATTGGAAACCCTTCACATGTCCAAAGACTTTCAATTCATTCCTCATCTTGTGTTGATTTGGTCAACTCATTTGGATAGGTCAAAACCCTCTCCAACTTCATGTATTTGCTCAAAACTTTAAATCCTTGGCCTCAAACTCTTGGCCATACATGCTACCACCCAAATGTACTCCCTTGGATGCCACCTCATTCCCATTGACTAGTTTGACCAGTCAAATGGTCAAACAAGCTCTCATTTGAGCTAAGATGGCCATGATACCTTAGCAATCTAATCCTCATTCCAAAACCTATTCAAACATGTTGTGATGTGACTCATTTCCTCCCCTAATGGAGCTTAAACCAACCCCTTAAATATGGCTTGGCTTGGGTTTAGCTAAATAGGGGAAAAGGTGTGGTCCCCATTATCGTTGACCAAGAGAGGTCAATCTCAACCACAGTACTCTACCCTGGTATAAGCTACTCATGGGACACATGTCACCCATCTATGCCCTTCTTAATTGAATCCTAGCCATCCAAATCAAAAGTAAGGGCTTAAGGTGGGAGAACTTGCCCTAATCCCATAACATGCTCATTTTCACCTAAGTTCCAAAACTGCAGTAGCCTTCAACCTTCCAAGAGCTCCTCCCATACATTCCAGGACTCCACAAGGCCTTCTCAAGCCTTCACCCACCATTTTCAAGCCTCAAATCACTAGTTTAGTGCGGAGAGAACATTCTAGAGAGAGAAAGAAAAATTTTTAATGTAATTCTCGATTTAGCTAGATTCAACTCTTAGTGTCTTTATCAAAGTTGTAGATGATTACTGTAGCTTTCCAACAAGCCCAGGATCTCCAAGTTCCATTGGATAGATCATAAGATATCTTCATTTTTAGTTTAAAATTAAATTTGAAACTACAACAAATATATAATGCATGAAGCCTCTAAACTCCAGGTAATATTAGATCACATTGCCCTCTAGCTACAATTCAAATTTGGTGTGATTTCATTGAGTATTTTAAAAGATATGGGCATTTGAAATTTTTTAACTCTAGTTCAACCAGAGCCTTCGATCACTCCTCTTTCTGATCCGACGGTCGGATCTATTGATCTAACGTGGCTAAGTGGTCCATTCGGGCCTGACACGTGGCACCATGCTGCACCGTCACGTCGCCGCATCCAATGATTCGTCTAAGGCTGATTTGACCCTGAATTGAATAAAAAATGTTTTAAATGTCCCAAATCTTCCGAAATTAATAGAAAATTTAATTTTCCACCAAATTGGGCTTTTTTGAGCTCACTAGAAAGATATTTAGTTGTAGTATTTATTAAAATTAAATTTAACTTGCTTTGAGTAACTAATTATGAGCAAATTAATTTTGTTTAGTTTTAGTTTTTCTCAATTTACTTGCAATCCAAAGGTCAAATAGAGCCCCAATTTTGGCAGAACATTTATGAGCATCTTAGGCATATTTTGTAATTTTTATAGGATTTTATACTCTCTATTTTTTATAATGAGAATTTTCAAGGCAAAGGGTCCATTTTGGATCCAAAACTTTCAAAATTCATAACTCCTTAGAGTTTTAGTATTTTCTTATGATATTTCTATGGTATGATTGCATGTATGTCAGTGATACGCATCTCAAATTTTAAGCCTACTTAAATAGTAGAGACATCTAAGAAAAATAATTAAAGAAATATCTGTCTCTTTTTCCCATGCAGCCTATTTTACTGACCTATGCTTTCATTTTACTTTTACAAAAGGAATCATTCTATTTCTCAGTTTATGAACATTCCTTTCCAATATCATTTCAGGTTCCTCTATATATGTCAAAATCATTTTGAAGTTCAATTTCATTCTCTTGAACTCTCTAAATTTTATTTGTAACTCATTTTCTGATCATTAATATATGGAAAATATTGTGAACATCAGACATGTTTATAGGTAATGCCAGCTTATAAGCAACTTGTTCTACTCTTTCAATGATTTCAAATGGTCCAGTGTAACGAGGACTAAATTTTCCACCTTGACCAAATCTAGAAATACCCTTCAATGGTCTCACCTTCAGAAATACAGAACGTCCTACTTCAAATTCTACCATTTTATGTTTGGGGTCATAGTATTTTTGTTGGCAGCCTTCATCTACTTTTAATCTATCTCTAATTAATCTGACCATTTTAGTAGCTTGATCCACTAACTTATGGACCCAACATTTGTCTTTCACCCACTTCAAACCAACTTAAAGAAATTCTACATTTTCTACCATATAAAGCTTCATATGAGGTCATCTTGATACTAGATTGGTAGCTATTATTGTATGTAAATTCTATTAATGGAATATGGTCTTTCAAGCTACCTCCAAAATCCAATATACACAATCATAACAAATCGTTTAGTACTTGAATTAGTCTTTCTGATTGACCAACTGTCTATGGATGAAAAGTAGTATTGAGCTTTATTTTAGTGCCCAAACTTCCATGAATATTATTCCAAAGCTTGTATGTAAAACATCCATCTCTATCTGATACAATAGTTTTAGGAATTCCATGTAATGTAATTATTTCCTTCACAAACAATTTAGCCGATTTCTCCACTGAATCAGTTTGACGAATTGGAAGGAAAAGTGCTGATTCATTAGTCTGTCAACCACAACCCATATACAATCATACCCTTGCCTTAATATGGAAAATCCTGTAACAAAATTCATTGATATTTCTTCCAACTTCCATTCTAGAATTAGCAATGATTATAACATTCCACTAGATTTCTGATGTTCAGCTTTAACAACTTTACACTTTTCACATTTCACTGCATAGTATGCCACATCTCTTTTCATTAATGGCCACCAAAAGACATTCTTTAAATCCTTATACATCTTTGCGCTTCCAAGGTGGATTGAATAATCTGAATTATGTGCTTCGTATAGAATTCCTGAATCAAACATGAGTCTCTTGGTATCCACAAATGCATATTTCTCCTGGCTATTCCCTATTTATCAACATTGAGATCCTCTCTTTTTATTGATTATGCTTGTTTTAAAAGCTTATGATATTCAGTGCTAGTTCTTTGAGCTTCAGTGATTCTTTTCTCAAAAGAAGGGTGACTTGACTTTCGATTAAGGCTAACTATATCTTGGTCTTCGTGCACTCTTACTTCCAATTGTAAGGCTTCCATTTCGTTAATCAACCTTTCTTCCGTATTCAACATACAATTCAACTGTGTTTTGGATTTTTTGCTCAATGCATTGGCTACTGCATTACCTGGACAGTACTAGATGTCAAGATCATAATCCCTTATTAATTCTAACCATCTTCTTTGTCTCAGATTTAATTCCTTCTGAGTAAAAGTATATTTCAAGCTCTTGTGATATATTAAAAGTTCACATCTCACCCCATATAAGTAGTGCCTCCAAATTTTCAAAGCAAATACCACTACAGCAAATTTTAGATCATGAGTTGAATAATTCTTTTCAAGAGGCTTCAGCTATTTAGAAGCATAGAAAATTACTCTTTTTTTTATTGTCACTATATTTAATTCTCTGTAATTTAAACAGAGTCACATAAAATCATCCTTCTTTTTAATAAATAACACTAGTTCACTCCAAGGAGATGAAGTAGGTCTGATAAAACTCTTTTTAATCAGTTCAGTCAACTGACTTTTCAACTATTATAATTCCTTGGTTGTCATTTTGTAAGGTGATTTCACAATGAGATTTATTCCAGATTAAAGATTTATTGAAAATTCCACCACTTTCTGGAGGAAAATCCATTCATTACTCTGATAATACATCTACAAATTCATTCACCATACGAATGTAATTTATATAATCATCTTTCTCTTTCGTTGCTTCTAACTTTGCTAATAAAACTAATTCATCTGCTTTTAGGTTTTTATGCACCTGACTAGAAGAAATTAATGAGGAAACTACCCCTCTTTCATAGTGAAAGTAAAATATTTCTTCCCCAGATAAATCAAACTTGACCTTTTCTTCCCGCATTCTATGGTGACAAGATATTTGACCAATCAATCCATTTCCAAAATTACTTCAAACTCCACCAATGGAAGTACTTTTAAGTCTGATTAAAACTTTCTACTAGCTATCATAAAATTGATTAAACATGTAGTACTTGCATTTAAATGGTCACATGCATGTAATCTAACACTCACTCTAGGAGTAAAATTAATAGGCTTTACATGTTATTGCTCACAAAACATCTCAAATATAAATGAATGTGATGCACCAGAATCAAAAAGTACTATGACATGTAAATCTGAGATATTTAAATTAAGTACTTGTCACAATCTCAGGAGATTCTTTGCCCACTTGAGAAGTTAAGAGAAATACTCTAGCTGGTGCTGATCTAACTACCTCACTTGAGGCTTCTCTTTTTATCTTCAAAGCAGGTTGATTGAAATTTTACATAGCACCTCTGTACTGATCTATCCTTTAATTGCCTCTAAAATATTTTTTTTGCCCCTTTAAAAATTCTTTGGATAGTTTCTCTTAATATGCCCTGATTCCCCACACAAATAACATTTTTTTGAGTTCATCAAACATTTTCTTAGATGAGATTTTTTAGAATTTTCACAAATTGGTATTGCAGGTAATTTCATAAACTGCTGTTGTTGATTTTGTTGGAATTTCTGCCTCCTTGATGATCATCCCCTATGATCACCTTTTCTCTTTCTATCATTATTTTCTCATTTCTTCTTGACCACCTTTATATCATTCTCCAACAACCTAACACTCTCAACAAGTTCAAAAATTTTCTTTATTTAGAAAATATTAGGAATGACCTTTCTTTATTAGATTTAAATGAGAATTTGACTTTTAATAGGACACAATGGAGAAAAAGGATTCATGTAGCCGACCCCACGTAGTGCGATAAAGGCTTGATGTTGTTGTTGTTGTTGTTGTTGTAAAGAGGAATTAATGGTTATCTCAAAGAATCCCTCAAACATTTAAAAAAAAAAAAAAAAACCTATAACATTTTTCTTCATAAGTATTGATCAGCTATGAAGCATACCTTAATAGAGCTGTAAATTCTGCTTCATTGTATAACAGTCTTTGCTCCCTGCTTAAAGTTTACAGAACTTTCTTGCATTGATTGCCTTGCTGATGGAGGGACATATTATTCTCTAAAGACTTGTTCAAATTCTTCCCACATAATTTATTCCTTAGATCTACTTCTGAATTTCTCCAATTATTGTCCCCTCCACCATCTTTCTACTTCACCTTCTAGCATAAAGATTGCTAAGGCTACCCTTCTATTCTCAAGACATCTCATTCCATTTAAAATTTTCTTTATTCTGATAATCCAGTCCTTAGTGCTTCTAGCATTAACTCCTTGAAACAGTGGAGGTTTTAGACTTTGAAAAAAACTTTAAATTCTTATCCACTTCTACACTGTAAGGATCACTTGCCTCCACATTTGTACTACTTGCAAGAGGGTTAAGACTGACTGGTGTAACTACAGGTTGAACACCGGTGCTATAGATCCCACTATAGACTGTATCTTTTTCATATCTGCATCATCATACTTGCCATTTGAATTTGCATTAAGTTCCCTGACGTTACATTAATAGTATCTATTCTTACTAGTGTAGGAACTACAGTGGGTACACTACCTTTTATTAGTGCAAACTTTTCAAGATCCTTAGAGATCCTAATAGGCTGTTGAGATGACTGGCCCTCATCCCTTTCAGATATTCTTTCATCCATTATATTTGCAATGCATGTCATCAAGAGTTAAACAGGTATATCATCATGTATTCCTAATTAAATATTCTTTTCATATGCTTACATACAAGACAAAAAAAAGTTACACATAATTCAACTAAAGTTAGACTTATTTCTAACTTAGAAATACTACAATATCTTAGGCTTTGTAATCATTCCAACTCATCCAGTCTAATCATCTTAGATAATTCCCTTTGCTTATGCTTCCTTAATTTAATCCTCATATCCTTGAACATGCTCTGATACCACTTTTATAACACCCCACAATACCCCTTAACAGTACTGTAGAAATTAACAAGAATAAACATAACATTTTCATCATTTAACTTCTCATTTATATCATTACATTTCAGATCTATATAAAAGATCATATAAATCTCATCTAATATAACAAAGGATGCATTTAATAATTCCCAAGTTTCATCAAAGGCCTAGTACATTCATAATAATATTCAATGGAGCCTAGGTAAACCTGACATTATCGCCATTAAATTACATTGAGGTTCTTTTTGCCTCATTAGGGGTCCCTTTTGCACCACCTACTATGCAGGTATCTTTTCTTTTCGGGTCCCTTTTGCCCCATCTACAGTACATATTTATTAATTGGGTCCCTTTTTCCAACCTGATATTGTAGACATCATATCATAGAATAGTCAATCTTTACTTTTAACTTGATATTCCTTACCTCATACCTTCATAATTCATATTTGATTTTAATGGTTATAACCTTTAAGTATGCTTATACTCATACATCTGGTGTATTTAAAATTTCATAGCTACTAAGGTAAAAGGAAAATTTCTTTGCAGAAAATTCTCATTTAAAAAAAGGTTGAAATAAGCACACTTAAAAATCTATCAAATCTCTCTTATTCTCATAGATAGATAATTGTGAATACACCAATGTATTCTCATTATGACTAATAAAATTCTCATAATGCATCTCATTATATTGAAATTTTAAAACATAAGGGATAGACTAACCATTCATGATCATTACAATTATAAAAAATTACATAATTTACCTTCCTGATGGGTTATGTCCTCCAAGTTTTCACTTCTTACTCTTCTTCGATTATAAGTCACCTCAAAACATCATTTCTGTATATATTCAGGAATTTCCTATGCACCATTGATATCAAGTGGTATACTTGCTTCAGAAGTCATTATTGTCTTCTTAGAAATTTAAAACACAGCTATGAATATACCAAAATACATACCTTCTTTCTTTTCCTTCAATTCTCTATTATTCTCTTTTCACTGCAATACTTCTTGCTCCAACCTAATCTCTTAATCTTCCATTATCGCTTCCACTATTGGTTTGCACAGTTACATCAAATTAAAATTCATAACGTAGTTCTATACTAATCACATCTAATCATGAAAACAATTTTCTAATGACTTCACTTCCCTTACCTATACTGTTGGTTTCCTTCCTTAACATCCATAATAGAATAATTCCTTCAACCAAATCTCTCCAATTCGCCGTGCTGAAGATTGTTACAGATACGCCTACACCTAGCTGCTAATTTCTTCTGATGGCTTGCGTGAATAAGAATTCCAACAAAAAGGCCTTCTTTAATATTCAATGTAAAGCTTCTTCACTGTCGAACACTTCAGTGAATTCAAGTGTTCTTATTTTTCAGTAATTCAAGCAGATAAGGAAGGAAAGAGGGCCCACCACTCTAACTGAATTCCAAAACACACATCCCTTGCAAGCATATATCTAGATAAAGATAAAATTTACTTAATTTAATTTAATATTACTTAATAACTTCTAATAATTATTTAATAATAACTAATAATAACCATCCAATCTTTCTATTTATTACAACCAACATATTGGCAGCTTCATATTTTTATCTTCTATAATCTTTATCCTGCATTCTCTCTAAACTTGGTTATAACATGTAATTTTATTTTAGATTTGATGGAGCCATATCAATTTTATCTATATGTGTATTTTCACGTTCATATTTTACCATCAACTTTAGTATCATTTATGCAGCTAACAATAAGTTGCTAAATGCTTATCTTCGATTCTGCAAGCGGCTGAGAGTTTAATCTCCTACCTGAACAATAGGAAATGAACAAAAATTTTAAACAAGCATGAATGTTGAACCGAAGACTCTACTCATATCTATCATCATTTATGTTTATTCTTTATTTTTTTCTGAGTTTTGAGTGAATAATATGCAAGTGATAAAAATTTTCATTTAAAAATTTAATTAATTTCTTTACCTAATTTAAGATCTTACATCCTTGGTATTTTCCAGCTTTTTTACCACAGTTTCATTTACCAATCCTTGAGTAGGAATCTCATTATGAGGTGCATTATCATTGTTGCAATGCATGACCCCTAGTTTCAGCTTTTAATGATGATAAATAATATCATTCAAATATCTATTCATTGAATATCCTTAATTTCTTCTATTGTCTGTGAGTACTAACATTTCAGGAAGATCAAAAATTACTCAGGACAACTGGAAGACTCAGGACTGCACAGAGTAGGAGTGTGAGTCTGAAATAATATAATTTTCTATTTATTTTGTTTTTTTCTTTTCTTGAGTTTAACCACAAACTGCATGTAAGTCTGAGCAACCATGCACACACACGGGGGGAGAGTTATTTTTTTAAAAGAAATAAAAATGAAGATTTTTCTCTGTTGATCGTATTGTATGTCTTTATATCGTACTTTACAACTTTATATCATATTGTAGGATCTGATCCTGTAAAATGATTTTCTGTGAACTAATCATACTGTATGATCCATATCAAACTGTACGATGTATTGTAAATCCAAAACCCTAGCCACCGCCAGATTAGTTTAAGTAAGTTCTATTAGTTGCTTGTACTGTACGACTATGTTCGTACTGTATGATTTTATTTGAATACTTACTTAAATTAACCTGTGATTAGTGGATTAAATTAAGGACTAAACTCTGATTGGTCATCGTACTGTACGAACTTGTTCGTATTATGCAATGAACAGAGGCTAATTTTGATCATCCCGAAGATCATCTAGGATGATCCCTTGATTGGGCCTAACTGTACTTTATGAAGTTGATTGTACCCTACAATAAACAGAGACAAGTTTTGATCATCCTAGCTATCATCTTATACGAACAGAACAGTGGAGTCTCATACTATATGATATTTTATCGTACTGTATGATTCATTTTGAACTATTTATAAACCTTCGTACTAGGATGAAGACTGTTATACATATCATATTGTATGATGTAATATCGTATTGTATGATATTAATGGCTACTTTGAAAATTTTAGGAATTTTGGAGCCTGTTTTAAGTATCAAAAAAGTAATGTTTTTTGTAAGAAATAGAAAGAGGAGAATGTGATTAGAGAGGGAATCCTTGGGAGAGAGCTCTTGAGAAGTTTCTAGGGTTTGAGAGAGGAAAGAGAGGGTGAGCTTGGTGAGGGAGACGTAGTGTGAGGGAGATCACACGGTTGCTCCATTCTTGCTGCATCTTGCTCCTTCTGTGGACCAAGAAGAACTTGTGGGAGGCTCTCTGAGGGGGAGACTCTTCTACATCCATGGCCTCGAAGGTACTCTACCTTATCCAGGAGGGAGAAAAAGGAGAAGGTATGCTTCCATCACCAAGAAGGTTAGAAAAGTGCTTGGCACTCCGCCACGCCGGGTTGGTGAAAGTGAGTCTTGTGAGGGCTTCTCCGCCTTGTCGAGAGGGTAAAAAGGAGAACTATAGTTTGTAGTGGAATTCCCGGAGTGGAGGACTCCAGGGAGTGGACGTAGGTCATGGTATGACCGAACCACTATAAAATTATGGTTTGCTTTTTCCTTATCGCTTTTTATTTTTGCTTGCACTTTATTTTCATTATATTTGCTTGGTGATAATTATGAAAGAAAAAGAATTTCATTATTGCACGTTGAGTTCAATTAATTTCTTTCATACTAGTTAAAGTTTTCTTATTAAAAAATTAAAAACACAAAAAATATTAGAACTCCTGCTTAGGAATTTAATTATTGAAACCAATTTTTGCAATTCTGAAAGTTAGTTAGGGATGTTAAACCCTTAAGAATTGGCCCAAGGCTAACCAAGAGGGGGGGGGGGTGAATTGGTATTTTTAAAAAATCTTTCTTATGATCAAAGAACAAAACTTAAAACCAAAATCACCATAGAAATCAAAGTGCCGAAAAATAAATGCAAAAATAAAAACAAAGAAAGATCACACCAGATTTATAGTGGTTCAGCCAACTTGAAGTACGTCAACTTACCTGAGGCGCCCTCTAAGTATTGCACTACAAAAGTGACTATCCTTTTGCTCCAATAGCAAGGCAGAGAAGCCCTCACAAAAACTCCTTTCCTCTGACCCCGTCAAGGTAGAGAACCCAACTCCTTTTGCTTCCTCCAAAAGAAGACACAGAACCCAACTCCTTTTGCTTCCTCTTTAAGCAGGCAGAGAACCCAACTCCTTTTTCTTCCTCCTGAAGCAGACAGAGAACCTCAACTCCTTTTGCTTCCTCAAAGCAGGTGGAGAACCTCGACTCCTTTTTCTTCCTCCAGAAGCAGGTAGAGAACCTCGACTCCTTTTACTTCTTCCTGAAGCAGGCAGAAAACCTCAACTCCTTTAGCTTCCTCCTAAAGCAGGTAGAGAACCTCGACTCCTTTTGTTTCTTCCTAAAGCAGGCAGAGAACCTCGACTCCTTTTGCTTCCTTCTGAAGCAGGCAGAGAACCTCGACCAATTGCTGAAGCTTACCTCTCTTGAATCCCCAGGGATGAGGGACAAATATTGGAGAAGACACCTTAGAACCTTACTTGGAGCAACCTTTGTGAATCCCTCTCATAAACGCCCCCTAACAAGTTCCTTCCTCTCTCTCCCTCTCCTCTTGGCTCTCTCAGGTCAGGAAAACAGCTAAAGGTCTCTTCGCATGAGGAAATTTAGTTCCTTTAATTAGAATTTCAAGAACTGATATTATCATCCAGGATGATAGGAATATCATCCTGGCCGATTAGTACAAAGTAAGCTCAATCAGCTGGGATGATTTGGGATCATCAGAAGAAAATTGGTTATATCATCCAGGCCAATATAATCTCATCCTGGCCGATTAGTTCAAATCCGAGTACAATCATCCTGAACAGCACTCGAAATAGATGTTGGCCGATGTCAATCATCTAGGACGTCAACCTGGCTAATCCAGATATTGGCTCGGCCGATGTGATTGTATCAATCAGCCTTAATTACTTTCATAATTACTAGATTAATTTAGGCTTAATTATACTGCATCGTCCAAGCCGATATGGCGATTGTCCTGACCTATGCACTAAAATAAAGAATACATAAATTATCATGGCGGATGACTCTTTCTGATTTGAGCCTATCATCCTTGCCGATACAAGGATCATTCATGCTTATTTGCTTAATGAAGACTACTTAACCAGGATGCCCTAATTAGGATTTCTTATTTTTAGTCGGATTGTCCTTGCCGATGTGAACATCATCCAAGCTGATGTACTTAAAATAGAAAAACTAAAAAAATCCCTCAAGTGTGTGTGTATAAGGTTACTTAGCCTCAGGATCCACTTTTATAATTGACTCAAGAGAAAAAAACATTACTAACTTACTCAACCTAAATCTACCCAATCTTGAGCTGGTTTAAGTTGCATTTGATCAAGTGGACTTGAAAAGTTAGTAGGCAATGCAGTCGTACAAAACCATGAATATTTGCAATCATCAAAAGTCAAATTCATAAACTCAGATTTACTACAATCTCCCCCTTATTTATGATGAAAAACATACCTAAAAAATTTCAAGCAGTTCTGGCAGTTTAATGAAAAATAGTGTAACAAAAAGTAGTTAGCTAAATCCCAGAATCAAAAGTATAAGATACATCAGACTACTCCCCCTTTTGACATCACAAAATGGAGGAGGAAATAGAACACAAACTAAAACAAACATAAGAAAAACAAACTTCATAAAATAGAAACTCAAACTAGTAAAACGAGCGACCCTGATCATCAGACGGAGGTGGTGGTGGTTGTTAGAAGTAACTGGTCAAAGTGGCAAACTGAGATCCAAACTAGGCCATCTCCTCGTCGTGCTGGTGCTGCATGTGGATGATGTCCTCAATATGTTACTGCTCCTGTATAATAATGTAGGCCTCAAAATGTGTCTCCCTCTAATCAAATCTTTCCACTAACTAATCCAGCCGAGAGTGCTGGCGGAGATAAATAGGTTCAGGAACAAGAGCGGGAGCCTCCTTTTCCTCGGCCCCTTGAGCTTCCCCATCCCCTGGGTAGAGATGAGTACTGTAAAGGATGTTGAAGGAATTATTTGACTAGAAGGGTGGCTGAAGGTCGGGAGGAGCAGGATATTGAAGGTTGTATTTAGATTCTAGAACATATGAAATGATGTGTCCTAGAGCAAGATTGGGTTTCCTTTTATGACCTAGATCTCAAATTGTAGTCAAATGTTTGATGTAGCGAAAGATCAAGTCATTTACATTGAATTCATGATTGGCCATTATGTAAAAAGTGGTGAGTGAAGGAAGGGGAGTGATATGGACACAATCGTCGGCTTTGGGAATCACAGAGGTGCGAAGGACATGCTGGATTGTCCTAGTATCTTTAGGTAAAGAGCTAGTCTCTCCAACATGAAAAGGGGAATTGGTGTGGCGAAGAAAGTGATTGGTCGTAGCCCAGTTAAAATCAGGATCAGAAATAAGGATATGTAGCTTATCCCCAGTGGTAGACAGCTGCAACTGTTTGGCATAATCCTGGTATGTTATCTCAACTAGGCGTCGATTCACATACGAGGTAAGAGCAGTGTAGGAAGAATTGAAGCGAAGGTTGGCATAAAATTCAAAAATAAGTTCAAAATTATAGAACTGTGAGGGTGAGAATAAAGCACAGAGAGGTGTGAATAAAATGATCGAGTACCGGATAGGAGAGGTGGACTGGATTGATTGTTTGAAGAGAGAAAAATGCTGCAATCTTTATAGCGGTGGTAGGCAGCCTGATTGTTTGATTCCCAAAAATGAGGGTCCAGCGTGCCCCTCGAGGAGCTTCCAAACGTGTGTCGAGAACACTTACCGCCAGCCATAGTAAGCAAATAAGAAGTGAATAAGAGAGGAGAAGAAGATTGAAGGGAGAAACATTGGCTTGAAGGCTCTAAATTTAAAGGATCAGCCGGATCGTCCATGCCGATTGCAGGATCGGTCGGATTGTCCAGGCCGGTTACAGGATCATCCAGGATGATCTGGTGCAATTATTGTGAATAGGCCGATTGGTCAAAAACTTGGTCCGATCGTCCGAGATGATTAGACAAATGCAATCGTACCGAGGATTCAGGCCGGACGAGCATTAAAAAAGCAGATCATCCAAGCCGATAATGTGGATTGTTTAGGACGATGCTCAATAATGCATCAAATCGACTGAATTTAAAATGTTTTAAATCATGCGCCACGTATATCGTCCAAGATGAACAGTGGATCATCCAGAACGATTATCCAAAAATGGATCATCTTGGGCGAAATTATAGATTTTAAACGTGTTGACATGTGTATCGTTCAAGACGAACAAGTGTATCAGATAAGATGATAACCAATAAATGCATCATTTAGGATGAAAAGGTATTGGCCAGGATGATCAAGATGATTGTAGCATAGGTCGATCATATCGTCCAGGATGATAAAGGATCGTCCAGTACGATGAGAGCAGAAAAGTCACAATATTCAGCAGATGGAGTTTTTGATGAAAAAAGAACATATCGTCTAGGATGACAAAGGTAATGGCCAGGACGATGTGACAAAATTTTGAACTTCAGAGGAAGGATGGAGATGATCAGAGAAGGCCCAAAATAATAAAATCAACTAAGAACAACAATGCTAAAACACAAAAAAGGCATAAAAACAAGCAATGAAATATTTTTTTTTATTAGCAAGGCATGCATATGATAAATGCTCCAATGGGTCTCATCCCCAATGTGTACTATGGTGAATGGTGTAAGTATGTGCTATATGTCCTAACATGCCACATGAAAAACATTTAACTCCTGGAAAAGAATTTCTTAATCAGTTCAGGTTATAATCCCTCTTCCTAGTTATTGGCTTTGGATCAAATGTGGGTGTCATCAAACTTTTCTTACGTGCATCCAATTTAGCTTTAAACCTCAAGTGAGCATTTTCTAAATCAATCTCCAAACAGTGCTTTTTATGCTCATATTCTTTAGTAGAAGCTTTAAAATCAGATTCAAGCTAGGTGTAGGAAGCTTTCAAATAATCATTCTCAATTATTAATTCAGAATGCTTTTTATTTAAATCATCAAATTCATCAAGTAGAGACATATGATTGCTATCAATTTGAAAGTAGTCTTTACTCAAAATTTCATGTTCTTTTTGTAAATTCAAAAACTCTAATTTCAGACTAGCATGACTTTTCTTAAGTTTTTTATATGATGAATGAATTTTCTCACATACTTCAAGCAATTGGTCATAGGTTAGTTGGCATACCTCTTCTTGGTCAGATTGTTCAAAATCGTCATCCATTAAGCACAAGTTTGTTGTCTCCTCTTCAAGTTCAATCTCAGATGAGTCAAATACAGAATTCGCCCATAAATCTTTTTGGGCTCTCTTCTTATCCTATCTGAACTTAGGTTTCTCCTCATTCTTTTCTTTGCTTGAGTGATCCTGAAGTGTAGGACAATCAGCTCTGACATGTCCAGGCTTCCTGCATTCAAAATAAACAACATCAAAAGAAACTTTAAAATTTTTATTATCCTTACCTTTTCTCCAATTCTGATGATGCGTATTAGTCTTCCTTAGAAAGCTCTTAAATTGCCTCGTGATTAAGGTAATATCATCATTTTCAGACGCGGAGGAGTTAGTGTCCGAGTTATTTGCCTTAAGTGCCACCATTTTCTCCTTCTTCCTCTCTCCTACATCGAGATTTCTTTGGTTCACCCCTTGCTCGTAAGCAATGAGTAAACCAAGTAAGTTATTGATTGAATAGGCATTTAAATCTTTAGATTCGGAAATTGCAGTGATTTTAGCATCAAAAGAAGAAGGAAAATATCTTAAAATTTTGTTTACTTTTTCATACTTAGAAAGCTCTCTTCTTAAGGCATGCAATGAAGTAACAATTTGACTAAATCTCGTATACATATCAGAAATTGTTTCATTAAGTTTCATACAAAAAAAATTGTAATCATGCAATAAAATAATCAAACGAGATTGTTTAACTTCATTAGTGCCTTCATAGGAGATACACAATTTATCCCAGATTTCTTTTCCAGTAGAGCAATAGAAACACACATGTAATCTTCGGATTTTAAAGCACAGAAAAAATAGTTCAAAAACTTTGCATTAAGTTGTGCTAAATCTCATTCATCAAAAGTACATTCAGTAAAAGGTACTTCAATTTTAATTCCATTAAGTTCTCGAGAAGGCAGAAAATATCTTTCTTTAATAAGCATCAACATATGATAGTCAATCGATTGTAAAAAAGTAGACATGTAAATTTTCCAAAAATCAAAAGGAAGATTATCAAACAAAGGTGGTCTTGTTATAGAATTTCCTTCCATTGCAATATGATTACCATTGTTAGCCATGGATCAAAATTCAAAAAGTTTTCAAACTTAATTTTTATGAATACTTCTCTGATACCACTTGAAAGTTCATTAGGAATGTTAAGCCATTAAGAACTGGCCCAAGGCGAATCAAGAGGGGGGGGGGGTTCAAATGGTATTTTTAAAAAATCCTTCTTATAATAAAAGAAAAAAACTTAAAACCAAAATCATCATAAAAATCAAAGTGCAGAAAAATAAATACAAAAATTAAAATAAAGAAAGATCACACCAGATTTATAGTGGTTCGATCAACTTGACATACGTCCACTCCCCAAAGGCGCTCTCTGAGTATTACACTACAAAAATGACTCTCCTTTTGCTCACACTACAAGGCTAAGAAGCCCTCACAAAAACTCCTTTCTGCCAACCCCGATGAGGCAGGGAACCGAACACCTTTTGCTTCATCCTAAAGCAGATAGAGACCCTTGACTCCTTTTGCTTCCTCCTGAAGCCGGTAGAGAACCTCGACTCCTTTTGCTTCCTCCTGAAGTTGGCAAAGAACCTCAACTCCATTTGCTTCTTTCTGAAGCAGGCAGAGAACCTCGACTCCCTTTGCTTTCTCCTGAAGCAGGCAGAGAACCTCGACTCCTTTTGCTTCCTCCTGAAGCAGGCAGAGAACCTCGACTCCTTTTGCTTTCCTCCTAAAGCAGATAGAGAACCTCGACTCTTTTTGCTTCCTCCTGAAGCAGGCAGAGAACCTCGACTCCTTTTGCTTCCTCCTAAAGTAGGCAGAGAACCTCGACAAATTTAGGAAGCTTACCTCCCTTGAACCCCCAAGGATGAAGGACAAAGGCTATAGAAGACACCATGGAACCTTTCTTTGAGAAACCTTTGTGAATCCCTCTCACAAACTCCCCCTCACAAGTTCCTACCTCTCTCTCCCTATCTCTCCCTCTCCTCTTGGCTCTCTCAGATTAAGACAGCAGCTAAAGGTCTCTTTGCATGAGAAAATTTGGGTCCTTTAAATAGAATTTTAAGAATCGACATTATCATCCAGGACGATAGGAATATCATCGTGGCCAATCAGTACAAAGTAAGCTCAATCAATTGGGACGATTTGGGATAATCAGAAGAAAATTGGTTATATCGTCAAGGCCGATACAATATCATCCTGGCCGATTAGTTCAAGTCTGAGTATAATCATCCTGAACATCGCCCAGAATAGATACTGGCCTATGTCAATCGTCCAAGACATCATCCCAGCCGATCTTACGATCGGCCCGGCCGATATGATCGTATCAATTAGCCTTAATTACTTTCTATAATTACCAGATTAATTTAGGCATAATTGTACTACATCGCCCAGGCTGATATGGTGATCATCCTGGCCGATGCACTAAAATAAAGAATACCTAAATTATCATGATGGCTGATTCTTTCTGATTTGAGCCTATCGTCCTAGCCGATATAAGGATCATCTAGGCCAATTTGCTTAATGACGGCTGCTTAACCAGGATACCCTAATAAAGGTTTTTATTTTTAGCTGGATCATTCTGGCCGATATAAACATCGTCCAGGCTGATGTACTTAAAACAGAAAAACTTAGAAAACCCCTCAAGTGTGTATGTACCACATGTTTTAAAATATAAGTTGAGGCGAAGAACCCTTATGCCTCATCTTGAGGCTAATTAACCTAGAAGAGTGGTCAGAAAGAATTCTACTAAGACATTCAATATAAATAAAATTCAATGAATTAATTTAGGTATCATTAAATAACACATGATATAATTGTTGTCGTAAATGACCACCGTTCCAAGTGAATTTATTAATAGAGCAGCTAATGTTAAATAATTGACATAATATTTCCAACATTTAACTTATCATTCATATCATTACATATCAATACATTGTAGGATCATTATAACGCCCTACAATACCCCTCATCTAATATAACAAAGGAAGCATTTAATAATTCCCAAGTTTCATCAAAGACCTAATATAGAGCCACTAAGGAAATCTTAACAATTCAAAGTAATACAACAGTGAAATTGTTTACTAACCTCAAGAGTAGATTTCAAAATTTAAATAAGCATTAACATAAAACTTAAATACTTGCATATCAAACTACCTGCACTTTTCCTTTCCCTTTTCTTATAAAAATAGCTAGTAAGAAGTAACTGGTGAGCTATGAATCCGAGCAAATTATGTAATCTAAATAACAGTTATAATATAATAAGAGGAATAACTCAAAACCTTGAAGTCATAAATCATTAAACTTACTTTTATTAATAATAACATCATAAATCATAATTAGCATTATTCTTTACCTCTTCAAAGCTGAACTAAATATCAAAATTAAATATGTAAAAGACTTGGCTATGCATTCATAGCAATATTCAATGGAGCCCAAGCAAACCTGGCATTACCGCCATTGAATTACAATGAGGTCCCCTTTGCCTCATTAGGGATCCCTTTTGCCCCACCTGCTACGTAGGTATCTTTTTTTTCTGGGTCCCTTTTGCCCCACCTACAATAGAGGTTTAGTAATTGGGTCCCTTTAGCCCACCTGATATTTAAAACATCATATAATAGAATAGCCAATCTTTATTTTTAACTTGATATTCTTTACCTCATACCTTCATAATTAATATTTGATTTTAATGGTTATAACCTTCAAGTATACTTATACTCATACATCTGGTGCATTAAAAATTTGATAGCTACTAAGTTAAAAAGAAAAATTCTTTGCATAAAATTATCATTTAAGAAAAGGCTGAAATAAGCATGCTTAAACATCTATCAAATCTCTCTTATTCTCACAGATAAATAGTTGTGAATACTCCAATCCATTCACATGATGACTAACAAAATTCTCATAATGCATCTCATTATAATAAAATTTCAAAACATAAGAGATAGACTAACCATTCATGACCATTATAATTACAAATAATTACATAATTTACCTTCCTAACGGGTTGTCACCTCCAAACTTACACTTCTTACTCTTCATCGATTATAAGTCACCTCAAAACATCCTTTCTACATATATTCAAGAATTTCCTACATACCATTGATATCAAATGGTATACTTGCTTCTGAAGTCATTATTATCTTTTTAAAAATTTAAAACACGGCTATGAATATACCAAAATACATACCTTCTTTCTTTTCCTTCAATTCTCTATTATTCTCCTTTCACTGCAATACTTCTTCCTCTAACCTAATCTCTTAATCTTCCATTATCACTTCCACAATTAGTTTCCACACTTACATAAAATTGAAATTCATCACGTAGTTCTATACTAATCAAATCCAATCTTGAAAATAATTTTCTAATGACTTCACTTCACTTACCTGTACTTTTTCTTTCCTTCCTTAACAGCAATAAAAGAAGAATTCCTTCAACCAAATCTTTCCAATTCGCTAAGTTGAAGATTGTTACAGATATTCCTGCACCTAGCTGCTAATTTCTTTAGATGGCTTGCATCAATAAGAATTCCAACAAAAAGGCCTTCTTAAATATTCAATGTATAGCTTATTCACTGTCGAACACTTCAGTGAATTCAAGTGTTCTGATTTTTCAGGAATTCAAGCAAATAAGGAAGGAAGGAGGGCCCACCACTCTAACTGATCATCCCTTGCTAGCATCTATTTGGATAAAGATAAATTTTACTTATTTTAATTTAATATTACTTAATAACTTCTAAATAATTATTTAACAGTAAAAATAATAACTAATCATTCTTTCTATTTATTACAATCGACATATTAGCAGCTTCATATTTTTATCTTCTATAATCTTTATATTGCATTCTCTCTGAACTTGGTTATAACATGTAATCTTATTTTAGATTTGATGGAGCCATATCAATTTTATTTGTACTTGTCTTTTCACATTCATATTTTGCCATCAACTTTAGAATCATTTGTGCAGGTAACAATAAGTTGCTAAATGCTTATCTTCGGTTCTGCAAATGGCTAAGTGTTTAATCTCCTACCAGAACAATAGGATATGAATAAAAATTTTAACCAAGCATGATTGTTGAACCAATGACTATGGACATATCTATCATCATTTATGTTTATTCTTCTTTTTTTTTCTGAATTATGAGTGAATAATATGCGAGTGATAAAAATTTTCATTTAAAACTTTAATTGATTTCTTTACCTAATTTAGGATCTTACCAATCTTACCTCCTTAATAGAATTTCATCCCTGAAATTTACTTTTCATACTTTTTCAAAAAAGTGAAGAAACCTATGATTCAAATCTGTCTCTTTTTCCCATGCAGCCTATTTTACTGACCTATGCTTTCATTTTACTTTTACAAAAGGAATCATTCTATTTCATAATTTATGAGCATTCCTTTCCAATATCATTTCAGGTTCCTCTACATATGTCAAAATCATTTTGAAGTTCAAGTTCATTCTCTTGAACTCTCTGTTGACCTCATTTTTGTATGAGGTCACTAAGGCCCTTCCAAACTCAAGATTAATTCTAGATCCTAGCATCCACTCTAGACCTTAAGATCCTTTCCTAGAGTCAAGCCTCAGGATCTACTCTAGACCTTAGGATCCTTTCCTAGAGCCATACCTTAGGACCTACTCTAGAGCCTAGGATTCCCTTAGATCCGAGATCCTAGAACCCCTCTAGATCTTAGGATCAATCTAGACACAAATCAATCCCCACCCTTGATCAATTTCAACCTCAAATCAATCCCTACCTTTGATCAACTCCAACTTCAATTTAATCCCTACCCTTGATCAATTTAAATCTCAAGCTTCATTCAACTCAAATCCCAATTAATTCAAATTTCAAACATATCCAAGCTTTGATCCAGTCCACTTGAGAATCCAAATTTCAACCTAGACTTTGATCCCACCTTTGATCTAGCTTTGACCCTATCCATTCATTAACAATCACCACATGATTGTAGATGATTTGGATACCCCAATATTGATCATTCAAACTTGAAATCCAATCCAAATCCAGACTCAAATCCAAAGTCTTAAGGCCTTGTCCTAAAGACCCTTTTTAAAGATTTTTCAAACATTTCAAAACCCAGTCAAATGGCCTCTAATTCAGGGTCTATCACTTGCAAAGTGATAAGACATGTCTTTAGAGGCTACCCTCCAATTTTGAGCCCATTCTGAGGTCTCTAACCCTAGAATCTGAATTAAAATCCAAAGGCTGTAAAACCTTCAAATATTTAAAGCCTATGCCACTAGACCTAACTCCTTGAAGATTTTGATCTTGGAGCCCTTATCAAAGCCTCCAATCACTTCCAGACTCTTGATTTTAACCCATTGAGCAGCAAACTGCATTTTTCAGACCATTTTTGACCCTGGTTGACCAATGAGTCAAAATTGACCAAAATACCCTTATGGGATTTTAAATGCCCATTTCAAATCAAATCAACTCCAAATTCTTTGAAACCACTTTCAATGAATTTCAAATACCAAACCCAACTTGTTGAACTCAAACCCAGACCTTGGGTCAACCTAGTTGACCAAGTCAGCCAAGTTTGACCCATTGACCCATACACCCCTTCTCTTTCAAATTTTTGAACCAAGTCCATTCCAAGTCCTTTGAATGCATGGGATGACCCCTTGGGTACCCAAGAGACCCCTCTTGGAGACCCAAGCCTGGGGCTCACTTGGGTTAGCCATATGGCTTGACCCAAGTGACCAAAGAGAGGCCTCCCTTGGGCCATCTTTTGATCTTAATCAAATTGAATCCAAATCAAAATGCCATTGAGTTCCCATTGACCCAATACACCTTCCTTGACCAGCCCAACCCTTGGGCTCACTTGGGTCAAGAGTTAGGCTAACCCAAAGTGCCCAAAAGCACTTGGGATTGAGCCAATTCTCAACCTAAGCCCAATTGAACTTGACCAACACCTCCCATAGGTGGCCCTAGGTCCAACACACCTCCTCCAGCCAGCCCATGCCTTGGGCTAACTTGGGTTAAGAGTTAGGCTAACCCAAAGTAGCCAAAAACACTTGGACCTGAGCCATCTTCCAACTCAGATCAAATTGGATCCAATTGCCACTTGCATTGGGTGCACCAGACCTAAACCTATCTCCCATACCAAACCCAGGGTCTGACCTGACCTAGATAGAGCTCAATTCGACTCGAACCGAGCAGGTTTGGGTCCAATCCAGCCACCAGTTCAATCCAGACCTCCCCAGGCCAAATTGACTCCACGCTTGGCTCAAGCATGTCCCCATCGGCCTCCCCCAGTCAACCCGACCCAGACTATGGCCGGCGGCGGTCGGAGCCAATGGAATTTGAGTTCTGGTGGTCCCCCCAAGACAATGCCTGGCTCAAGGCTGCTGTCCACCAGTTTGATCCCTACGATCTCTCCTGGACGTCGCCATCGTCCACCTGGCAGCGATCCAAGCCCTCTCCAGCTCAATCTCGGCCTTCCAAGCTCCCGAAAGGTGGTCGAATACCTTCGAGCTCGCCAAACTTCCAGAGGCATCGGCATTCGCTCTCATTCGATTCCCAGAGCTCCTTCGAACTCCCAGACGCTTCCTTCGTGCTCCCAGACCAATCCCTCCTTCCATTCGAGCAAGCGCCCGTGAAAGCCTTCGGCGTCCCACTCGAAGTCGCGCCTCCGGCCATCCTCCAGTCCCGACATCTAAAGGAGAACTGTTCGCCACTATCCCCTGAAGCTTCTTGATAGAGAAGCTCATTCGTTGAGGCCTTCTCTGCGGTAATCTCTCCATCCCGAGCTCCCTAGCTAGGTAGTCTGGTCAAGTGTGAAGGAAACCTTCACCCAAACGGATCTCCACCGTTGGATTGAAGGTTTCCACCATCCTAATCCTCCCTGTGAAATTTCATCGGAGTTCGCCGGCAGGATCGCCCGGATCAAGCTGGAGAAGCCCTACGATCTCGAACACGCGCGGGAGGTTGAAGACGAAATCCCAGCCGTTGATCTCGATCAACGGCTCGGATTAGATCCTGCGGTATCGGAGCGCTTTTAATCCCAGCCATTCGATCTGCCATCCGATGGCTGTGGTTAATCCAGCCGTTAACGGTTAGCGCCAATCATTGCTTGACCAATCAGCGCGCGGCGCGTGGTAACGACTGCTGACTGTGTAATTGCCGGATTAATAAATCCAGAAATTCAAGAGAACTTCAAAAATTGATAACTCCCTGTACACTTGTCAAAATTAGGTATTCTTAGGCCCATTGGAAAGGTCTCAGGGAGATCTACAAAAGCCCTATGGTTCCAGACCCTGGTTAGATCAGTCTTAGGCTTAATTTTAATTTGAGCATTTTATGAATTTCTTTAATTACCTTTTAAATATAAGTCCACCATGTCTGGAATTTTGAGAGATTGAAATTAGGCATGTTTCTGACATGTCCAAATTTTATCTCCCCATCTTAAGTTGTTCAAGGGCATTTTCCCTAATTTTTATGTTTAAGGGTCATGGTGTGGCCCTTAAATTCAAAAGGGGATATAGACCTATCCAATGGGATTTAGGGTGTGATTTTTGGTGTGCTGATGATGTGTAGGATAAGGAGTGTAGATCCACTGATTTTGCTCCAATCCAAGTCTAGGATAGACCCCCATACTGATTTGAAGGTGACTTAGGGCTCACCATGGGTGGTTTGGTTAACCACCTTAGAGTACTCCATTTGAGCTCAAATTTGGTGGGTTTAGTCCTTAGGGCAGGTGATCCTATGGTCCAAATTTCATCAAATTTAGAGTTCATTTGGTTCCCCAAGTAGGAGCCTCAAAAATCCTTCCTAGGAATGGCCTTAATCTTAATCAATTGAAGATGAACTATTCTTAACTTGTTAAATCCATTAAAATGTTCCTAATTGTCCTTAATTAATCCCTTAACCAATAATAATTGAAACCCTCTCAAATTGATTTTTAGATTTGCCTTAGTTTGATCCTTAAGTAATTAGGGTTTAACCAATTTTAATTAATCTTAAAAATCTTAAAAATCCCAAAAGAGCTCTAAACACTTGTTGATCTATCCTTAGGTCATTTATGGCCTTTGGAATTGATCCCAAGGAGTTTAGGGCTCATTTGGGCTCAAACTCTCAAGCAGCCCCCTTAGCCGTAGTAATTTGGTAATCCCTACGAAAATGTAAAACTTTTAAAATTCATTGTTGATTATAGGAAAATTTTAATTAATTGAACTTAATGGCTAATAGTTCTAATTAGAATCTATCATTCCCTAAAAACGTTAAACCTCCATAATTTGGTTAAAATCAAGGACTCAACATCTTAGGTGACCTTAGGTCAAATCGAGCCAGAACTTCTAAAAATCATAACTTTTCATAGAGAACTCCAAATTGAGTGTGCCACCTGTCTAACAACTCATAATTAAGTCTAGTATTTATTAAAAATCTGAAACCCTTAAGATTAACTTTAATTTTAAAGGTCAAATTTTGACCCCTTAGTTAACGTATCCGGATAATCCTTTAAAATCTATTAATTCCCTCAACTCCTAAAATTTTCTAAATAGGTTAATAAAATTCTTAACCAATCCATTAAAATCAGTAAAACATATCTTTTAATATTAATCTATGCCTCTTAATTCTAACAAATCTAAAATAACTTAATTAACCCCGATTGCTACTGGGTAACCTAGGCCTACGAGGCTATTAGCTTAGCCCCAAGGAAGGTGAAATAAACTTCACGGCCTCGGTGTGAAACAAAGGTAGTGGTCAATTAACTTTTAAAATATATTTAATTAAAACTATTAATATATTAATATTTAAAATTTAATTTAAATTTTCCTTTTTAGCCTTAACAAACCCAGAATTTTAGACAGCTTTGATTAACCACCCACTTTAGGATTTAACCCAGCCACACGACCTTTTACACACACTTTAGATGATGTGCTAGGACAACCAACTCTAGATCTAGGTTAGGCCGGTGTTTACTTTACTGCTGTGTGCCGGATTTTTCGTAATTTTCACTACATGTTGTGGATGAAATTGCTTTGCTGTGTCTGCTTACTTTTCTACACTCTGTGGATGGATTGATGTGTTTGGCGACTAGATTACCCTTAGGTTAGGTACGATCTTGATGTTCACATAGTTTTTTGCAGGTGGCCACGCTCATGCAGGGCAGTAAAAGGGGGCTACATCAAAAAAAATATATATTAATTGCTATAATTGCTTGCACAGGTGTTTCAGCTGCTAAAGCCCCCAAATAAGAGAGCGTGGCCAGTGTGTTTTACTTACTTTTCTGGACATATATATAACTGCTTGGGAATAATTGGTTTTTCATTTATTAACTGCTTAGGATAACCCTGCAGGTGAGTCTAGATTTTATTTTCAAATGAATGTAATTTGTATAATTGTCAAGTGTTGTGAAAGTTAATTTTGAGTTGGGATACATAGATCCAAAGTTTGGATTCCAAAGAGGAAAGGATATCCTTTTGGGAAATATTCCTTTTCCATTTGGAAATCCAAATTTGGATCACACTTCTCTTATACCCAAAGAAGAAAGAGTGGCCTTCCCCTTAAAAGGGAAGTGCCCTCTTATCCATTTCGGTAATTTACTACGAAGAATCCAAGGAGTTAGAAGAAAAGGAGTCCAAAAAAGAACAAAATTAAAGACTTGAAGATTGAGAGTATCCCACTCAAAATTACTTGCGTCATTACTAGGCTTAGAATCCGGGTTGTTGTCAGTGGTGCCCGGCCACTTTACTTTCTGTAAAACTCTAGTTTGTAATAAGCAAGACAACTTTGCCTATGGACATTTATTAATTAGTTAATATTTGATGTGATGAATTGATTGCCTTTAGGATTGCCTGCTTTTCTTAGTTTTTTGGCGATTGTGTGCCACTTTTGTTTTCGCCTGGATACGTGAGACTCATGAGGGTGTGAAAGTTTTATACTCATAACTTTAAAAGTTTAAAATTTTAGTGAGTCTAAATAACATAGAAAGATAACGAATCTAGGGAATTAGCTGGGGATCGACCCCGGGGTCGCATGCATATTACTGCACTACTCTTTCCTTATTTCAGACCCTTCCCCGCCTGTGGGTAGAGTCCGGATAGTCTGACCTATGAGGATGAGGTGCCGGACCTGGGGAAGTCCAATCTTCTAAAAAATTATTTTCTAAGCCTATTTTTAAAATTTCAAGCATACTTGATTTGGAAGTTGTCGACCAGCATGCATTGCATTAGAAACAAATTAAAAGAGTCAAAATTTTAACTTCATAGTCCTTAGCATTTTGCACCCAACATAAGTCGAAGGGGCCAATTAGGAAAATTTCTAGATGTCGGTCCCAACTCTCCAAAACCTTAAGTACAACGTCCCAACCACTATTTCATAAAAGACCGGACTCATCTCTTTTAAATCGATTAAGTGGTTAGCTGGCTCCCCAATCCATGCCGGGGTAAGTCCAGTTCTGCACTGCATTAGTTAGGTTCGGACGACTGTGGTCCAGCATCCAAGTTAGATTTAGGATCCGGGGAGGATCTTTGATTATGAGACCCCAAATTTCGGGAATATAGTCCCAAATTTCTAATAAAATGCTCAACTTCAATTAAACTCTCCTTTCAATCCTAAAATGTAAAGCCCAACACTTAGATTAGGTTGGGACACTTTCGGATGGTTCTGGAATCTCAAAGTGTCCCCTACCGCTCTTCCGTTGATTATGTTAATAACTGTTCAATTTTGATCCACTCCCCTTCGATTTTTTGATATCACTCCTAGAAAATCTAACAAAATTTCATTCTTATTTTAATCGAGAGTTTTCGTAGGGGACTTTGTCTCCCCACGATGTAATTAACTACGAGGGCTTGCGCTCGTAGGAGATTTGGAACCACACACACCTGATTTCAAAATCAATCTTTTTAAAATCTCTTTAGATTTCTTTGGGAAAATTTAAAGAGTGACTGCCGTCATCATATTAGAAGAATTACCATTGAAAGGTGTCATCTCCCTTTGGGGAGATACACCCTTCTTTGGTAAGGCTTTGGATATGAATTCGGCAATCATACTCCTTGAATATCATAACTGGATTATTTAGTTGAACTCTGCTTCGTCCCCTTGGGGTCGTGTCGAGTTCTCTTTAGAATCTAGCCATGATATTCAAGATGAATTACATAATTCTAAGTCTGAATACCGTTATGGGATTTTATTTTCATCTTTCGGGGTGATATACTCTTCCGAACGAGTTGATTCGACTTCTAGAATTAGGATTCAATCTCAATTTTAAAATTCCCAAAGAAAACTAATATTTTTCAAAACCTGTTTTCAAAATTCCACCAACACTCTCTAAATTTTATTTATAACTCATTTTCTGATCATTAATATATGGAAAATATTGTGAACATCAGACATGTCTATAGGTAATGCCAGCTTATAAGAAACTTGTCCTACTCTTTCAATGATTTCAAATGGTCCAGTATAATGAGGACTAAATTTTCCACCTTGACCAAATCTAGAAATACCCTTCATTAGTCTCACCTTCAGAAATACCGAACCTCCTACTTCGAGTTCTACCATTTTATGTTTGGGGTAATAGTATTTTTTTGGCAGTCTTGTTCTACTTTTAATCTGTCTCTAATTAATCTGACCTTTTCAATAGCCTGATCCACTAACTTATGGACCCATCATTTGTCTTTCACCCACTTCTAACCAACTTAAAGAAATTCTACATTTTCTGCCATATAATGCTTCATATGAGGTCATCATGATACCATATTGGTATGTAAATTCTATTAATGGAATATGGTCTTTGAAGCTACCTCAAAAATCCAATATACACAATCTTAACAAATCTTTCAATACTTGAATTAGTCTTTCGGACTAACCAACAGTCTATGGATGAAAAGTAGTATTGAACTTCATTTTAGTGCCCAAACTTCCATGAATATTATTCCAAAGCTTGGATGTAAAACATCCATCTCTATTTAATACAATAGTTTTAGGAATTCCATGTAATCTAATTATTTCCTTCACAAATAATTTAGCCGATTTGTCCACTGAATCAATTTGACGAATAGGAAGGAAATGTGCTGATTTGTTAGTCTGCCAACCACAACCCATATACAATCATGCCCTTTCCTTGATATGGAAAATTCTGTAACAATATTCATTTATATTTCTTCCAACTTCCATTCTAGAATTGGCAATGATTAAAAGATTCCACTAGATTTCTGATGTTCAGCTTTAATAACTTGACACTTTTCACATTTCCCCAGATAGTATGCCACATCTCTTTTCATTAATGGCCACCAAAAGGCAATCTTTAAATCCTTATACATCTTTGTGCTTCCAGGGTGGATTGAATAATCTGAATTATGTGCTTCGTATAGAATTCCTAAATTAAACCTGATTCTCTTGGTAGCCACAAATGCATATTTCTCCTGGCTATTCCCTATTTATCAACATTGAGATCCTCTCTTTTTCTTGATTATTCTTGTTTCAAAAGCTTATGATATTCAGTGCTAGTTCTCTGAGCTTCAGTGATACTTTCCTTAAATGAAGGAAGACTTGACTTTCGATTAAGGCTCACTACATCTTGGTATTCGTGCACTCTTACTTTCAATTGTAAGGCTTTCATTTCTTTAATCAACCTTTCTTCGATATTCAACATACAATTCAACTGTGTTTTGGACTTTTTGCTCAATGCTTTGGCTACTACATTACCTGGACAGTACTAGATGTCAAGATCATAATCCTTTATTAATTCTAATCATCTTCTTTGTCTCAGATTTAATTCCTTCTGAGTAAAAATATATTTCAAGCTCTTGTGATCTCTAAAAAGTTCACAGCTCACCCCATATAAGTAGTGTCTCCAAAATTTTGAAGCAAATACCACTGTAGCCAATTTTAGATCATGGGTTGGATAATTCTTTTCATGAGGCTTTAGCTATTTAGAAGCATGGACAATTACTTTTTTTTAATTGTCACTTTATTTAATTCTCTGTAATTTATAATGAGTCTCATGAAATCATCCTTCTTTTTAATAAATAACACTAGTGCACTCCAAGGAGATGAAGTAGGTCTGATAAAACTCTTTTTAATTAGTTCATCCAACTGACTTTTCAACTCTTATAATTCCTTGGTTGTAATTTTGTAAGGTGATTTCATAATGAGATTTATTCCAGATTAAAGATTTATTGAAAATTCCACCTCTTTTTCTAGAGGTAAATCCTTTCATTACTCTGATAATACATCTTCAAATTCATTCACTATAGGAATGTAATTTGTACAATCATCTTTCTCTTTAGTTGCTTCTAACTTTGCTAATAAAATTAATTCATCTGCTTTTAGGCTTTTATGCACCTAACTAGAAGAAATTAATGAGGAAACTACCCCTCTTTCACAGTAAATGTAAAATATTTCTTCCCCAGATAAATCAAACTTGACCTTTTTTTTCGTGCATTCTATGGTGACATGATATTTGACCAATCAATCCATTTCCAAAATTACTTCAAACTCCACCAATGGAAGTACTTTTAAGTCTGATTAAAACATTCTACCCACTATCATAAAACTGATTAAACATGTAGTACTTGCATTTAAATTATCACATGCATGTAATCTAACACTCACTCTAGGAGTAAAATTAATATGCTTTACATGTAATTGCTCACAAAACATCTCAAATATAAATGAATGTGATGCACCAGAATCAAAAAGTACTATAACATGTAAATCTGAGATATTTAAATTAAGTACTTGTCACAATCTCAGGAGATTCTTTGGCCTCTTGAGAAGTTAAGGGAAATACTCTAGCTGGTGCTGATCTAACTACTTCACTTGAGGCTTCTCTTTTTATCTTCAAAGAAGGTTGATTAAAATTTGGTATAGCACCTCTATACAGATCTATCCTCTGATTGAAATTTGGCATAGCATAAGTATTGATCAGCTGTGGAGCATACCTTAATAGAGCTGTAAATTCTGTTTCATTGTATAACAATCTTTGCTCCCTGCTTAAGGTTTACAAAACTTTCTTGCATTGATTGCCTTGCTGATGGAGAGACATATTATTCTCTAAAGACTTGTTCAAATTCTTCCCACATAATTTATCCTCAGATCTACTTCTGAATTTCTCCAGTTATTGTCCCCTCCACCATCTTTCTGCTTCACCTTCTAGCATAAAGATTGCTAAGGCTACCCTTCTATTCTCAGGACATCTCATTCCATTTGAATTTTCTCTATTCTGATAATCCAGTCCTTAGCACTTCTAGCATCAACTCCTTCTTTAAATAGTGGAGGTTTTATACTTTGAAAAAAACTTTAAATACTTATCCACTTCTGCACTATCAGGATCACTTTCCTTCATATTTGTACTACTTCCAGGAGGGTTAAGAGTGATTGGTGTAACTATAGGTTGAACACCAGTGCTATAGATCCCACTATAGACTGTATCTTTTCCATAATCTGCATCATCATACTCAGCATTTGAATTTGCATTAAGTTCCCTGACATTACATTAATAGTATCTATTTTTACTAGTGTAGAATCTATAGTGGGTACACTGCCCTTTATTGGTGAAACATTTTCAAGATCCTTAGAGATCCTAATAGGCTATTGAGATGACTGGCCCTCATCCCTTTCAGGTATTCTTTCATCCATTATATTTGCAATGCATGTCATCAAGAGTTAAACATGTATATCATCATGTATTCCTAATTAAATATTCTTTTCATATACTTACATACAAGCCAAAATCAAGTTACATATAATTCAACTAAAGTTAGACTTATTTCTAACTTAGAAATACTACATTATCATAGGATTTGTAATCATTCCATCTCGTCCAATCTTATCCTCTTAGATAATTCCCTTTGCTTATGTTTCCTTAATTTAATCCTCATAACCTTGAACATTGCTCTGATACCACTTTTGTAACACCCTACCATACCCCTTAACAGCACTGTAGAGTTTAACAAGAATAAACATAACATTTCCATCATTTAACTTCTCATTTATATCATTATATTTCAGATCTATATAAAAGATCATATAAATCTCATCTAATATAACAAAGGAAGCATTTAATAATTCCCAAGTTTCATCATAGACCTAGTACAGAGCTACTGAGAAAATCTAAATAATTCAAAGTAATACAACATTAAAATTGTTTACTAACCTTAAGAGTATATTTCAAAATTTAAATAAACACTGACATAAAACTTAAAAACTTGCATATAAAACTTCCTCCACTTTTCCTATCCATTTTCCTATAAAAATAGCCAGTAAGAAGTAACTGGTGAGCTATGAGGCCCAGCAAATTATGTAATCTAAAAAACCTTTATAATATAATAAAAGAAATAACTCAAAACTTTGAAGTCATAAATCATTAAACTCACTTTAATTGATAACAACATCATAAATCTTAATTAGCATTATTTTTTACCTCTTCAAGGCTGCACTGAATATCAAAATTAAATATGTAAAAGACTTGGCTATACATTCATAATAATATTCAGGGGAGCCTAGGTAAACCTGGCATTATCGCCATTAAATTACATTGAGGTTGTTTTTGCCTCATTAGGGGTCCCTTTTGCCCCACCTGCTATGTAGGTATCTTTTCTTTTAGGGTCCCTTTTGTCCCATCTACAATTCATGTTTAGTAATTGAGTCCCTTTTTTCGACCTGATATTGTAGACATCATATTGTAGAATAGTCAATCTTTACTTTTAACTTGATATTCCTTACCTCATACCTTCATAATTCATATTCAATTTTAATGGATATAACCTTCAAGTATGCTTATACTCATACATCTGGAGTATTAAAATTTTGATAGCTACTAAGTTAAAAAGAAAATTTCTTTGCATAAATTATCATTTAAAAAAGGTTAAAATAAGCACACTTAAACATCTATCAAATCTCTCTTATTCCCATAGATAGATAATTGTGTACTCCAATGTAGTCTCATGGTGACTAACAAAATTCTCATAATGCATCTCATTATAATGAAATTTTAAAACATAAGGGATTGACTAACCATTCATGATCATTGCAATTATAAATAATTATATTTTTTTAAATACAAATAATTACATAATTTACCTTCCTGGCGGGTTATCTCCTCCAAGTTTTCACTTCTTACTCTTCTTCGATTATAAGTCACCTCAAAACATCATTTCTGTATATATTCAGGAATTTCCTACATACCATTGGTATCAAGTGGTATACTTGCTTCAGAAGTCATTATTGTCTTTTTAGAAATTTAAAACACACCTATGAATATACCAAAATACATACCTTCTTTCTTTCCTTCTCTTAATCTTCCATTACTACTTCCACTATTGGTTTGCACACTTACTTCAAATTAAAATTCTTCACGTAGTTCTGTACTAATCACATCCAATCTTGAAAATAATTTTCTAATGACTTCACTTCATTTACCTATACTGTTGTTTTCCTTCCTTAACAACCATAATAGAACAATTCCTTCAACCAAATCTCTCCAATTCGCCGTGTTGAAGATTGTTATAGATATTCCTACACCAAGCTGCTAATTTCAAATGGCTTACGTGAACAAGAATTCCAACAAAAAAGCCTTCTTTAATATTCAATGTATGGCTTCTTTACTGTCGAACACTTCAGTGAATTCAAATGTTCTGATTTTTCAGGAATTCAAGTAGATAAGGAAGGAAAGAGGGCCCACCACTCTAACTGAATTCCAAAACACACATCCCTTGCAAGCATCTATATGGATAAAGATAAAATTTACTTAATTTAATTTAATATTACTTAATAACTTCTAATAATTATTTAATAATAACTAATAATAACCAACCATTCTTTCTATTTATTACAACCGACATATTAGCATCTTCATATTTTTATCTTCTATAATCATTATCTTGCATTCTCTCTAAATTTGGTTATAACATATAATCTTATTTCAGATTTGATGGAGCCATATCAATTTTATCTATATGTGTATTTTCATGTTCATATTTTACCATCAACTTTAGTATCATTTGTGCATCTAACAATAAGTTGCTAAATGTTTATCTTCGATTCTGCAAGCGGCTGAGTGTTTAATCTCCTACCTAAACAATAGGAAATGAACAAAAATTTTAAATAAGCATGATTGTTGAACCCAAGACTCTGGCCATATCTAACATCATTTATGTTTATTCTTCAATTTTTTTCTGAGTTATGAGTGAATAATATGCGAGTGATAAAAATTTTTATTTAAAAATTTAATTAATTTCTTTACCTAATTTAGGATCTTACATCCTTGGTATTTTCCAACTTTTTTACCACAGTTTCATTTTCCAATCCTTGAGTAGGAATCTCATTATGGGGTGCATTATAGTTGTTGCAATGCATGACCCCTAGTTTGAGCTTTTGATGATGACAAATAATATCGTCTAAATATATATTCATTGAATATCCTTAATTTCTTCTATTATCTGTGAGTACTAACATTTCAGGAAGATCACAAATTACTCAGGACAATAGGAAAGACTCAAGACTGCATAGAGTAGGAGTGTGAATCTGAAACAATATAATTTTTTATTTATTTTATTTTTTTTCTTTTCTTGAATCTTACCACGAACTGCATGTAAGTCTGAGCAACCATGCACACACACAGGGGGAGATGCTTTTTTTTAAAGAAATAAAAATGAAGATTTTTCTCTGTTGACTATACTGTACGACTTTATATCATACTGTATGATATGATCTTGTAAAATGATTTTCTATGAACTAATCGTACTGTACGATCAATATCGTACTATATGATGCGTTGTAAATATAAAACCCTAGATGGCACCAGATTAGTTTAAGTAAGTTCTATTAGCCGCTCGTACTGTACGACTATGTTCATACTTTATGATTTTATTTGAATACTTATTTAAATTAACCCGTGATTAGTGGAATAAATTAAGGACTAATCTCTGATTGGTCATCGTATTGTATGAACCTATTCGTATTATACGATGAACAGAGGCTAATTTTGATCATCCCAGAGATCATCTAGGATGATCCCTTGATTTGGTCTAATTGTACTGTACGAAGTTGATGGTACCCTACGATGAATCGAGATGAGTTTTGATCATCCTGGCTATCATCCTGTACGAAATGAACAGTGGAGCTTGTACTGTATGATGTTTTATCGTACAGTATGATTCATTTTGAACTATTTGTAAACCTTCGTACCAGGATGAAGACTATTATACATATCGTACTGTACAATGTAATATTGTATTGTACAATATTAACGGCTACTTTGAAAATTTTAAGAATTTTGGAGCCTGTTTTAAGTATTAAAAAACTAATGTTTTTTGTAACAAACAAAAAGACGAGAACGTGATTAGAGAGGTAATCCTTGGGAGAGAGCTCTTGAGAAGTTTTTAGGGTTTGAGAAAGGAAGGAGAGGGTGAGCTTGGTGAGGGAGATGAAGTGTGAGGGAGATCACACGGTTGCTACGTTCTTGCTGCGTCTTGCTCCTCTTGTGGCCCAAGAAAAACTTGTGAGAGGCTCTCTAAGAGGGAGACTCTTCTACATCCGTGACCTAGAAGGTAATCTACCTTCTCCATGAGGGAGAAAAATGAGAAGGTACGGTGCCGTCGCGAAGAAGGTTAGAAAAGTGCTTGGTATTCCGCCACGCCGGTTTGTGAAAGTGAGTCTTGTGAGGGCTTCTTCGCCTTGCCGAGGGGGGAAAAAGGAGAACTATAGTTTGTAGTAGAATTCTCGGAGTGGAGGACTCCGGGGAGTGGATGCAGGTCATGGTTTGATCGAATCACTATGAAATTTTGGTGTGCTTTTTCCTTATCTCTTTTTATTTTTGCTTACACTTTATTTTTATTATATTTGCTTGGTGATAATTATGAAAGAAAAAGAATTTCATTATTGCGTGATGAGTTTAATTAATTGCTTTCATATTAGTTAAAGTTTTCTTGTTAATAATTTGAAAATACAAATAATATTAGAAATCTTGCTTAGGAATTTAATCACTACAACAAACTTTTGTAATTCTGAAAGTTTGTTAGGGATATTAAGCCCTTAAGAATTGGCCCAAGGCTAACCAAGAGGGGAGTGAATTTGTATTTTTAAACAATCTTTCTTATAATCAAAGAACAAAACTTAAAATCAAATTCACCACAGAAATCAAAATGCCAAAAAATAAATGCGAAAATCAAAACAAAGAAAGATCACACCAGATTTATAGTGGTTCGGTCTACTTGACCTACGTCCACTCTCCGGAGGCTCCCTCTGAGTATTGCACTACAAAAGTGACTCTCCTTTTGCTCCCACAGGAAGACAAAGAAGCATTCATAAAAATGCCTTTCCGTTAACCCCAATGCGGTAGAGATCCCAACTCCTTTTGCTTCCTCCTAAAGCAGGCAGAGAACCTAACTCCTTTTGCTTCCTCCTAAAGCAGACAGAGAATCTCGACTCCTTTTGCTTCCTGCTGAAGAAGGAAGAGAACCTCAACTCCTTTTGCTTTCTCTTGAAGTAGGTAGAAAACCTCGACTCTCCTTTTACTTCTTCCTAAAGCAGGCAAGAACCTTGACTCCTTTTGCTTCCTTCTGAAGCAGGCAGAGAACCTTGACTCCTTTTAATTCTTCCTAAAGCAGACAGAGAACCTCGACTCCTTTTGCTTCCTCCTGAAGCAGGTAGAGAATATCGATCAATTGTTGAAGCTTACCTCCCTTAAACCCCCAAGGATGAAGGACAAATACTAGAGAAGACACGTTGGAACCTTGCTTGGAGAAACCTTTGTGAATCCCTCTCATAAACTCCCCCTCACAAGTTCCTCCCACTCTCTCCCTCTCCTCTTGGCTCTCTCAGGTCAAGATAGCAGCTAAAGGTATCTTTGCATGAGAAAATTTGGGTCCTTTAATTAGAATTTCAAGAATCGATATTATCATCCAGGACGATAGGAATATCATCCTGGATGATGATTACAAAGTAAGCTCAATCAGTCAGGATGATTTGGGACGATTAGAAGAAAATTGGTTACATCGTCCAGGCCGATACAATATCGTCCTGGCCGATTAGTTCAAATTCGAGTATAATCATCCTGAACATCGCTTGGAATAGATGTTGGCCAATGTCAATCATCTAGGACATCGTCCTAGCAGATCCTGAGATCGGCTCGGCCAATATGATTGTATCAATCAGCCTTAATTAATTTTCATAATTCTCAAATTAATTTAGGTATAATTATACTACATCGTCTAGGCCGATATGACGATTGTCCTGACTGATGCACTAAAATAAAGAATACCTAAATTATTATGGCAACTAATTCTTTCTGATTTGAGCATATCGTCCATGTCGATACAAGGATCATCCAGGCCGATTTGCTTAATGATGGCTACTTAACTAGGATGCCCTAATTTACATTTCTTTTTTTAGTCATATCATCCTTACCGATATGAACATCGTCCATGCCAATGTACTCAAAATAGAAAAACTAAAAAAAACCCTCAAGTGTGTGTGTGAAAGGTTACTTAGCATCAGGATCCACTTTTATAATTAACTCAAGAAAAAAAAATATTACAGACTGACTCAACCTAAATCTATCCAATCTTGAGCTGGTTTGAGTTGCATTTGATCATGTGGAACTGAAAAGTTAATAGGCAATGCAGTCTTGAAAAATCATGAATATTTGCTATCATCAAAAGTCTAATCCATAAACTCAGATTTGCAACAATCTCACCTTTTTTGATAATGGCAAACACACCCAAAAAATTTCAAGCAATTATGCAAGTTTAATGAAAAATAGTTTAACGAAAAGTAGTTAGCTAAATTCCAAAATCAAAAGTATAAGTTACAGCAGATTACTCCCTTTTTTGACATCACAACAAGGAGGAGGAAATAGAACACAAACTAAAACAAACATACAAAAAACAAATACAGAAAACACAAACTCAAACTAGTAAAATGAGGGACCTTGATCATCAGACGGAGGTGGTGGTGGTGGTGGTGGCTGCTGGAAGTAACTGGTCAAAGTGGCAAACTGAGATCCAAACTAGGCCATCTCCTAGTCGTGCTGGTGTTGCATGCTGATGATGTCCTCAGTATGTTGCTGCTCTGGTGCAACAATGTAGGCCTCAAAGCGTGTCTTCCACTGATCAAATGTCTCCTCTAACTAATCCAGCTGAGAGTGCTGGCAGAGAGGAATATGTTCAGGAACAGTAGAGGGAGCCACCTCTTCCTCAGCCCTCTGAGCTTCCCCATCCCCTGGGTGGAGATGAGTATTATGAAGGACGTTGAAGGAATTATTTGAGTAGAAGGATGGCTGAAGGTCGGGAGGAGCATGATATTAAAGGTTGTATTTGGATTCTAGAATATGCAATGATGTGTCCTAGAGCAAGATTGGGTTTCCTTCTATGATCTGGATCTCGAATTGTAGTCAAATATTTGATGTAGCGAAAGATCAAGTCGGTTGCATTGAATTCATGATTGGTCATTATGTAAAAAGTGGTGAGTGAAAGGAGGGGAGTGATATGGACACAGTCGTCAGCTTTGGGAATCACAGAGGTGCGAAGGATATGCTGGATCATCCTAGCATCTTTAAGTAAAGAGCTAGTCTCTCCAACATGAAAGGGGGAATTAGTGTGGTAAAGAAAGTGATTGGCTGTAGCCCAGTTAAAATCAAGATCCGAAATGAGGGTATGTAGCTTATCCCTAATAGTGGACAGCTGTAACAATTCGACACAATCCTGGTATTTGATCTCGAGTGGGCGTCGATTCACATACGAGGTGAGAGTATTGTATGAGGAATTGAAGCGAATGTTGGTGTAAAATTTAAAAAGAAATTTAGAATTATAGAGGACTGTGAGGGAGAGAATAAAGCACAAACAGTGTAAGTAAAAAGTTCGAGTACCGGATAGGAGAGGAGGACTCGATTGAATGTTCGGGAGAGAAAATGCTACAGTCTTTATAGCGGTGGTAGGCAACCTGATCATCTGCTTCCCAAAAATGAGGGTCCAACGTGCCCCTCGAGGAGCTTCTCGACGTGTGTCGAGAATGCTTACCGCCAGCCATAGTAAGCAAACAGGAAGTAAATAAGAGAGGAGAAGAAGATTGAAGTGAGAAATATTGGCTGGAAGGCTCTAAATTTAAAGGATCGTCCAGGCCGATCGCAGGATCGTCCAGGATGATCCGGTGTAATTATTGTGAACAGGATGATTGGTCAAAAAGATGGTTTGATCGTCCGGGATGATTGGACATAGGTGATCGTTCCGAGGAGTTAGGCTAGATGACCGTTGAAAAAGCAGATCGTCCAGGCCGATTATGTGGATCGTCTAGGATGATGCTCAATAATGGATCAAATTGGTCAAATTTAAAATGTTTTAAATCATGCACCATGTGTATCGTCCAGGATGAACAGTGGATCATCCAAGACGATTGTCTAAAAATGGATCATCCCAGGCAAAATTATAAATTTTAAATGTGCTGACACATGTATCGTTCAGGATGAACAGGTGTATCAGACAGGACTATAACTAATAAATGCATCATTCAGGATGAAAACGGTATCGACTAGGACGATCAAGATGATTTTAGGAGAGGTCGATCATATCGTCCAGGACGATAAAGGATCATCCAATACTATGAGAGCAGAAAAGTCAGAATATTCAGCAGATGGAGCTTTTAACAAAAAAAGAACATATCGTTTAGGATGACAAAGGTCTCAGCCAAGACAATGTGACAAAATTTTGAACTTCAGAGGAAGGATGGAGATGATTAGAGAAGGCCCAAAATAATAAAATTAACTAAGAACAACAATGTTAAAACACAAAGAAGGCATAAAAACTAGCAATGAAATAATTTTTTTTAATTAGCAAGGCATGCATATGATAAATGCTCTAAATAATTAAATTTTAAAGATTTGTAAGATCAATGAGTTAACAAAGTCAAAATCTAAAAATGGTAGAATATCCGATCCTGATAACCCTAGCTTGAACTTCTTTCAGGGAAAAATTATCTTTTGAAAACAAAAGACCTAACTTAGGACAAACTAATTGGGTAAAAAAAAAGATCCGTTCAAAACTTGCTCCAAAGAAAATATCTTATAGAATAATATACCAAAGCAATATCTCTCAATCATTAAATTTGAAATCAAACCTTTGAAAATATCAAGTAACCCATGAATTCTTATAAAATTTTAAAAGTTTGAAAGAGGGGTAAGCTTGTCTTTTGTGGGCTTATTTTATGCCTCTTGTCAATTTTGAATGGCGCACTTTGCTCATCTTTTAAGTTTTGATACACTTTTTATATATATTTTTCAATTTAGCATCATTGCGCATCATTTTGTTTTTAGCGTCATTGGCCTCTTTCTTTCTTTTTTTTTTTTTTTTTTGTTCTTGCAAGCTAGATCCTCTTTCAAAAACTCTTAAAATAATTTTAGTTGTGAGTAGATCTTCCAGATACTAGGGAAGAGAATCACACTCTCTAATATAAGGAAGAATAGACCACAAAGTAGACTTCAGTAATTATATGATAAATGCAATGGCAATATTTCAATTAACTTGAAAGATATATAAAAGCTTTGAATATTATAAATATAAGGTAGATTATTATAGCAAGATAGAAAAGATCTTAATTTTAAAAATCAATTGTTAATTTGAGATAGACTTTTATTTAGAGAAGAAATTTATACCACTAAAAGAGGTTAGAGGGAGGGAAATCATAAACGACGTCTCTCCCTTTAACTGATTTAGAGATGTTAAAACATTAACTAAAAATCTCTAAAAAATAAAAATAAGGAGAAAACATCAATTCAACGATGATCCAAAAAGAAACGTGCTAAATCAACAAAAGTAAAAATATAAAAAAAAATAGAGAGAAAGAAACCAACTAAATAAAAAGGAAAGAAAAGAAGTTGACAATAACCAATCGATCAGAAAATCATGTAACTCAGATTTAATTAAGCAGCAGAAATAAGCAATTAAGAGTTGTGAGCCTCCGCAGTCTAAGTACCATATGCTCTCATGAGTTCTTTGGTGAGAGCACACCTGCAAAATCATCAAATGTCAGATTTAGGAACACAAATAGGTTTGGGTCCCTCCTTATGAAAAGAAGAATACGATGCATGAGTGTTATGTAGTGAATTATTCAATTTGGATCTCCATACCCAATGTGTACTACGGTGAATGGTGCAAGTATGTGATATGTGTCCTAACATGCCACATAAAAAACATCTAACTCCAGGAAAATGTTTTCTTAATCAGTTCGGGTTATAATGCCTCTTCCTAGTTGTTGGCTTTGGATCAAATATGAGTGTCATCCAATTTTTCTTACGTGCATCCAATTCAGCTTTAAACCTCAAGTGAGCATTTTCTAAATCAATCTCCAAACAGTGCTTTTTATGCACATATTCTTTAGTAGAAGCTTTAAAATCAGATTCAAGCGAGGTGTAGGAAGCTTCAAAGAATCATACTCAATTATTAATTTCGAATGTTTTTTATTTAAATCATCAAATTCAGCAAGTGGACACATGTGATTGCTACAAATTTGAAAGTGATCTTTACTCAAAATTTCATGTTCTTTTTGTAAATTCAAAAACTCCACTTTCAGACTAGGGTGAGTTTTCTTAAATTTTCTATATGATGCAAGAATTTTCTCGCGTATTTCAAGCAATTATGAAAGTTTGTTAGGGATATTAAGCCCTATAAAACTGTCCCAAGCTAACCAAGAGGGAGGGTGAATTGGTATTTTAAAAATTTTCTTTTCACAAAGAAGTAAAATCTCATAAACTAAAATCACACCACAAAAAATAAGTGCGGAAATTAAAGTGCGAAAGTAAGAAATTAGAACACAGAGATTTATAGTGGTTCGATCAACTCGACCTACGTCCACTCCCCGGAGGCGCCCTCCGATTATTGCACTACAATTGTGACTCTCCTTTAGCCCCCACAGTTAGACAGAGAAGCCTTTACAAAGAACCTCTTTTTGCCACCCCGGCAAGGCAGAGAACCTATCTCCTTTTGCTTCCTCCTGAAGCTGGCAGAGAACCACAATAAGATGCTGAATCCTTACCTCTACCGACCTTTCCATGGACGAGAAACTCTAGACGAAGAAGAAGCAGAGCAATCCTTGAAACAACCCATACGAATCCCCTCACAAGCTCCCCCTCACAAGATCCTCTCTCTCTCTCTCTCTCTCTCTCTCTCTCTCTCTCTCTCTCTCTCTCTCTTTCTCTCCTCAAGGTCTTCTCAGGTCAAGGCAGTAGCAAAAGATTTTTCAAAACATTGAACAAGAGCTCTTAAATAGAAGAGCTTCAAAGGAGCTCATTAATTGCAAGTTGCCGACAATATCGTCCAGGCCGATATGGACATCGTCTTGGCCGATCAGTATAAATCTCAGAAGATCGGCAAGAGCATTGCCCTGAATGCAAACTAGACGATTTAAAATTGACTTGATCGTCCAGGCCGATCTCACGATCGTCCCGGCCGATCAGTTCAAATCAGAGAAAAATCGTCCAGAGCATCGCCCTAAATTTGTGCTAGCCGATATTTGTCATCCAGAAGTAACTAAGGTTTTTGAATAGATCGTCCTGGCCGATCCTGTGATCATCTAGGCCGATATGATCATATCAATTATCCTTAATTACTTCCTTGATTTGTCTAATTAAATAAGGTATAATTGTGAATATCGTCCAGGCCAATCCAAGATCGTCCTGGCCGATTACCAAAAATTATATAATACTTTAATTATTTATGGCGGCAACTTCTTTCTATTTTGAGCTTATTGTCCTGGTTGATACACGTATCATCCAGGATGATCTGTTAATGATGACTGCCTTAATTAAGAATCCCAAATAGAATCTCTGTTTTAAATTGAATCATCCCGGTCTATACAAATATTATCCTGGCCAATGTGAGTAAAAATAAAAATTCTAAGTCTATCAAGTGTGTGTGTGTCTGGGGTTACTTAGCATCAATCTCTTTAAACATTTCAAATAGACTCAAGAAGAGAAAAAGCAAATTACAGACTGACTCAATCCTAACCTACGCAATCTTGAACTAGCTTCATTTGTTTGTCCGATCTTCGATTCCTAAAAAGTTAGAAGTAACAGACAATCCAAGAGAATCAATAGTGGTTGTCAATCATCAAAATATAAGTCATGAAAAATAGATTTGCAATAATCTCCCCCTTTTTTATGATGGCAAACACTAGTAGGAAAAACTTAATAAAAATAGCAGTTCATTAAAATTTCAAAGTTACAAGCACATCAACTTTTTCCTACCACATCATACTCCCCCTTTTGTTATCACAAAAAGAGAGTCCTAGACACACAAAAGAAAAAGGAAAAATAGAAAACAACAGAAACTAAAACAAAGTACAAGACAAACTACAGAAAATGGAAAATAGAAAAAAAAAACTAGAAAAATGAGGGACCCTAATCATAAGATGGAGGTGGTGGAGGTGGCTGCTGAAAGTAGCTGGCAAGCATAGTAAACTGAGCATTGAACTAGGCAATGTCCTGGTCATGCTGTTACTACTGGTGAGTAATGTAGCTGTCAAATCGGGCTAAGTCATCTGTATGGTGCTGCTCGTAGCGGGCCATGTCCTCAGAATATTGTTCCTCCTATGTAGCAACATAAGCGTCGAAGCGGGTCTCCCATGAATCAAACCTCTCCACTAACTAGTCAAGCTGAGAGTGCTGGTGAAGAGGAGTAGGATCAGGAACAGGAGCGGGAGTGGGAACCTCCTCCTCCTTAGCCCCCCGAGGTTCCTCATCCCCAGGGTGGAGACGAGTACTGTGAAGGGAACTAAAGGAACTATTTGAGTAGAAGAGAGTTGGGAGGTTGGGTGGAACAGGATATTGAAGTTGATATTTGGTTTCAAGGACATAGGCTAGGAGGTGTCCTAAAGCTAGATTGAGTTTCCTCTTATGACCTGGATCACGGATTGTGGTTAAGTGATCAATGTACCGAAAAATTAAGTCTGCAGTATTGAATTCTCTATGTGCCATGATGTAAAAAGTAGTCAGAGAAAGTAGAGGAGTGATGTGGATTCGGTCCCCAGTTTTTTGAATTATGGAGGTGCTAAGGACATGTTGGATTATCCTAGCATCTTTGACTAAAGAGCTAGTCTCTCCAACATGAAAAAGTGTATTGGTCTGGCGAAGGAAATGATTTGCCATGGACCAATCAAAGTCAGGATCTGAAACGATTATATGCGGCTTATCCCCGGTGGTATATAGCAGTAAAATTTCAACACAGTCCTGATATGTGATTTTGACTGGGCGTCGGTTCATATAGGAGGTCAGGGCTGTAAAAGTAGGATTTATGCGAAGGTTTGTGAAGAATTTACAAAGGAGCTCAGTATTAAAGGGGAAAGCGAGAGACAGAATGAAACAAAGGGAAGTGTGAGCGAAAAGATCCATTACCGGATACGAAATATGAGTAGGATTGATAATTCTGGAGACAGTTATCTCACATTCTTTATATCGATGATAAGCAGCTTCATCTTCTGCCTCCATGAAATGAGGGTCAATCATAGCCGTTGAAGAACTCTCAGAAGTTTGTCGAACTCGTTTCCCACCAGCCATAGTAAGGAGTTAGCAAGGAAACACAAGAGGAGAAGGGATGTGAAGTGGAAAACATGGCTGGAACGGCCTGAATTTAAAGAAACGACTATATCATCCAGGCCAAACGTAGAATCATCCAGGACGATATGGTACAATAATTGCGTACAGGCCGATTGGTCAAAAAGGCGGTCTGATCGGCCGGGCTGATCAGATATCGGCCAGGACAAGTAGACATAGGCGATCTTCCCGAGGAGTCAAGCTGGACGACCGTTGAAAAAGCAGATCGTCCGGGCCGATTAGGTGTATCGTCCAGAACGATGCATAATAATTGATCGTACTGGCCGAAGTTAAAATGTTTTAAATCTGTGCCACGTGTGTCCCAGTGGATCGGTCAGGACGAACAGTGGATCGGCCAGGACGATTGTCCAATAATGGATCATCCAGGACCAATTTTAAAAATTTAAACGTGCTGACACGTGAATTGTCCAGGACGATCTAGCGTACTGGCCAAGAAGATGACCATAAATTGCATTGGCCAGGCTGAAAATTTTTATCGGTCAGGAATATCATCATGATTGCAACAGAGTTCGATCAGATCGTCCAGGACGATAAATTATCGTCCATGAAGAAGAGATATTCAAGCACAGAAAAGTTCAGCAGATGGAATTTTGCAAAAAAATTATCCTATCATCTAGGACGATATTAGAATCAGCAGGACAATGTGACTAGAAGTTTGATTTCTAGGAAAAGATGTTGATGATCAAAACCCTCAAAAAAAATGAGTCACAATTCAAAGCTAATAATAATAAAAAAGGCTAAAAACCAAAAAACGAAAGATTTTTTTTTTTTTGTTAACAAAGAATACATACGTCAAATTTTTCAAATAATTAAATTTTAGAGATTTAAAAGATCAAAGCATTTAACAAATCAAAAATCTGAAAAAGGTAGACTATCCGATCTTGTTAATCACTAGCCCGAACTTCTTTCAGAGCAATAATCATCCTTTTTAAAAACAAAAGATCTAACTCAAAAAAAAAACTTTACTGGGTAAAAATAAGATTCAATCAAAACTTGGTTACAAATAAAATATTTTATAAATAATATACCAAAGTAATTTATTTCAATCATGGAATTTGAAATCAAGCCTTTGAAAGCATCAAATAACCAATGAGTTCTCTAAGTTTTAAGAGTTCAGAAAAGAGATAATAGCTTGTATTTTGTGGGCTCATTTTATGCCTCTTGTATCTTTGATTTGGCTCTTTGAGCATCTTGATTTTTTATACACATTTGTGTATATATTTTTCATTTCAGTTTTGCATCCTTTTCACTTTCCCTCTTAATTCTTTCAAGCTAAATTCTCTTTAACAAAAAGAACCTTAGTGTGAGTATATCCTCCAAATATTAGAGAATAGGAGATCTCTCTCTAACATAGGGAAGAACAACCCACAAAACAAAATCATAATCATGTGATAAATGCAATGGCAAGATTTCATTTAACTTGAAAGATATATAAGAACTTTGGATATTATGCACAAGATAGATTATTGTAACAAGATAAAAAAAATCTTAGTTTTAAAAACCAGTTGTCAATATGAGATAAACTTTTGTCTAGAAAAAAAAATTATGTCACTAAAAGAGGTTAGAGGGAGGGAAACCATCAACGTTGTTTCTCCCTTTAACTGATTTAGATATGATAATCAATAGCTTTAAATCTCCAAAATCTAAATGCTTAAAAAACTAATCATATAGAAAACCAAACATAAAAACAAAGCGAAAATAAAACAATCTAAAACAACACAAAGCTAGCACACAATAAAAATAACACAAAACTAATTAAAGAAAAAACATTTCAAGAAATTACAAAGCAGCAAGTTTAAGCAATTATGAGCTGCGAGCCTCCATATGTCCAATTATCCTATGCTCCCACGAGGTCTTTGGTGAGAGCACACCTGCAAAACTCAACAACAGTCAGATTTAGGAACCCAACCTAGTTTGGGTCCCTTCTTAGGAAAAGTATAATACAATGCAGGCGTGGTATGCTGTGAATCATGTACCTTAGGTCTCCACACCCAATGTGTACTATGGTGAATAGTGCAAGTATGTAAGATGTGTCCTAGCATGCCACAAGAAAAGCATCTGTTCTTTAGTGGTGAAGAGCAACTAGGCAATGATCAGACATTGATATACCATTAAGAAAGGCAACCTATTCTTTAGAGACACATTTTGAAATACATCTTTTCATTTTATTCAAAATCATGGTTGCCACAAGCTTATAAGTAATTTGACACAAACTTATAGGCCTAAAGTTGGACGGAGCAATTGGCTTTTTAATTTTAGGAATTAGAACAATTAATGTATCCTTCCATTCATTATGCATACAACTAGTTTTAAAAAAACTATCAATTGCATTCCATGTATCCTCCTCCACAATTTTCCAGTAAAATTTGAAAGAAGTTGTGATGTCATCTAAACCAGGGGATTTGTTGTTACCTTGATTGAAAACAGCCTTGATCAATTCTTCTTTAGTGAATTCAGCTCTCAAGAAATCTGCATCTTCTTGGGAAAGTTTTAGAATTTCAAGAATTGAAGGCCATACAGTTAGTTTGCATTCCCTAGCTATCCACTTTTTCTGAAAAAAAAATTTATAGAAAACAGCTTCAATTTGCTCAAAATCTTCTACAATATTATCGTTCTCATCTCTGATTTGCCAAATCAGATTACCATTCTTCTTGGCCGAATCAAAATGATGAAAATATCTGGAATTTATATCCCCTTCCTGATGCCATCTGATTTTTGCTCTTTGATTCCACCACGTAGATAATCTTCCCAAAGTAACATTTAGCTCATGGACCTTATTTCTCAAAAGTTTCAGCTTGTCTGCCATGAGTCCTTCTCCACTGCATTCTTCAAACTACATTTGTAGAATATCCCTTTTCAATTCATGCTTCAGTAAATTCAATTCTTCGCATTTATTTTTATTCCAAAAATAAAGGGCTTTAAATGTTCTTCTTAACTTTCTTTGAAGAATTTCAGCATTAGTACCAAAATAAGATTTTTTTCCCATGCCTTTAAAGCAATGTTCCAAGTTGCTGGATACGATTTCCAAGTGTCTTCAAATCTAAAAAATTTTGATTTCTGATTTTGAGGCTCAACCATATTAAGTGAAATGGGAGAAGCAACTCTAGGTAAATGACGAACCTTGGCCATAGGGATTTTTTGAAGAGCTGTAGAATTTAAGATACATCTATCCAATCTCTCCCAAATTCTTGAAGTGCCTTCTTTATTATTACACCAAGTAAAGCTTGGACCCACAAAACCAATATCATGGAAGTCAATATTTGTTAAAAACATCTTCATCTCTTTAGGACCATTAGAGAATTTGAACCTCTTCCCACCCTTCTTGTCATCCTTAGAAAGGATGCAATTGAAATCACCTCCTATAATAGTCGGTAGATCACCAATCATACAATTTTCAAGATTATGCCAAAGATTTCTTCGGGGTTGAACATCCTTTCCTCCATATACAGTGGCTACATTCCACTTTCCCAAAGCATTGGTGTTAAGAGTTCCCATTATCAATTGGGAAGAATGTTCAATGATTTCAAATGAAGCCATTTCTTTTTTCCACATCACCAGAATCCCACCAAGATGCCAACTGCCGGATGATGAAAATAATCCCATTCATTTCCAATAATCAAATTGACATCATTCCAATCTAAGCAAGATATCTTTGTCTCAGTAAGACCAACAAAAAAGCCCTCATTATGTTTCATAATCTCCCTAAGCTATAAGGAGGCTTCCCTCTTTCTAGCCCCCCTACAATTCCAAAAAATCATAAAAGCCATTAAGAAACAATAAGGGAATTATCCCCCATCATTTTGCTGTTTTTCTTACTACCTACCCTCTTCCTTTGATCTGCTTCCACCATTCCCAATGATCTTAATTCTTTAGATAACTTGAATTTGGCTGAATTTGTCAAAGATAGCAATTGATCTTCACTTTCTTGCATTACATTAGAAATAACCGTTTCTGGAATAGCAACTTTAGTTAAATCCTCAGTTTTGGACTCTTTATGAACTTCGGTAACGCCATCTCTAAGACTTCCCCTTCCTCAAGATCATCTTCCAGAGCTTAAAATTTATTCTTGCTATAGAAAACTGTTGGGATCTCCTGAATCCGGATCTCTTCAGCACCAACTACATCCCCTGGTATATTTAATTTGCCTTGTAATCTTTCTGAAGTAATTGGACCCCCAACTCCACATCATCTTGATTTTGCTTCAAGTTGCCAACATGTTTACACACCTGTTTAAATTGAGCAGTTGATCCAGTATTCCTCCTTGCATTCCTAAATCTCTTGTTTCTAAAATTGACATGAATCCATGTGCCATATTCATCACTTTCTTGTTGATTTAAACCTTCATTCTTCAAATCACATACCTGTTTCGTTACTTCCCTTGTTTCATGCACATTCTTTTCCTTAACCGGCACAGAATTAATTTCTGGACATACAATTTTACTATGTCCAACTCTTTCACAGTGATAACAAAGAGAAGTCAACTTCTCATACTCAACTCTTTGAAATGTTCTCCCATGTAGTCCTTCTATCCAAACTCCCTTAGGATGTTTCCTTTCCAGATCAATACGAACACAGCATCGAGCATATTCCCAATATACCAGGTCCCCCACTTAGCACTTCCTCCATGGATTCAATGTTAGTAAATAAACAAATAATCCAATTGCATCCCAAAGTTGTTAGGTGAAAACTGCCGAACTTACTCCACTGTCTTCTAAGTTCCTGACTACAAACAGAGAAAGGAATATCCTTCCCAAGCACCTTGATTACCATGGATTTCTTTAAAACTTGAGAATTGGCCAATTCCTTCTCTGGATTAAGCTTTACAGCCACCCCATCTTCAGATAATTGTGTAGAATTCATGCTATAACTCAACTTAATGTGTTGAGTTTTTTGCCAAGCCGACGTAAAAATACTTCTAGGAATAGATTTGGCTTTAAGTTCAACGACAGAATCCGCAATATCACCATCTTGCTCAAAAGCGAACGAGAGATTTTTATTCACTTGTTTTTTAACATCAGATTCTTGCATACTCGTATATTTATTTACTTTCAGAACTAAACTTGAAGAAGAAGTTGAATCTTTAACTAGATTTTCAGAAGAATCTGGTTTTAAAGTGTTCCCAGCAATCCGATCCTCAAGAATTCCCTTTCCTTTCCCTTCCACAATTGGATCTAACCTCAAAGGAGGCCGATAACCTTCTTTAATTACCAGATTAGAAGAATTCCTTACCGGACCTTGATCACAAGAATCATTGCGAAACTTGCTGAGTTTATGATCAGAAGATTTGAATGAAAGATTACGTGGAGGATCAGAAGTAAGATTACGCTGGCAAGCCGCTGCAGGCGGTCAGGAACCACCATCCTCCCTGAAGGTTCCGATCACGGAAAGACCGCGAAAGCAAATTTGAATCCAAGAAGAGCTTTCTCTCTCTAGATTCTCTCACAGCTTCTTCTTAATTCATATCATCATATTATTATATTATATTTTATATGATATAATATTATTATATTTTAACGAAACATTTAACATGACTTGCAAACTTAGTTAGAATGATGATTTATTAATTTATAGATTATATTATTTTTTTACATGTTCGACTATTATATCAAATACTTCACATATAAACTAATCTAATTATTATCGAAACAAAAAATATAAAAAATTTAGTGACTTAAATTATTAGGGACAAAATTATGTCCTGAGAATTTCTAAAAAAATTAGCCCTAATAGCGGTCAAACAATTACTACAGGATATCCATCACCATTCACATTCATAACAGCGATAATTTTATTCATCTGCAAACAAATAAAGTAAAAATGAAAACCCGTACAATGCTTTCGATCTCGAGACCTTTATCACAATGCAACACCGCTAAGCAATCAGAAAACAAATTTAAGCACGCAAAAACTAAGAAAGCACAGCAAATCGAAGCAACCAAATCACATGGGCCCAGATAATAAAAGCCACAAGAACAGCTGGAGGAACTACTTGACATGCACTTATTGGCTGATACCTTGCTTGACCAAGCAAATCCCAAGCAGTTGCCAACTAGTTATCATCTTCATACAGCAACAAATCCGAACCGTTCATTTTATATGAGCAGCCCTGCTGTCCCCATCAGTAGAAGAATCCGGGGATATATTATGTATGTGCACCACTCCTGATCGCTAAGTGTCAACGACTCAAGTCATTAAACTACGATTTTTGGCATATTGCGGCTTCTTAATCACTCTTAGTATTTCTTTAGCAAGAGATAACAATAAACTGCTGATTACTTAAAGGAATGGGCACCAGTGGATGCTATGTCACCATCGCCATAATCTACCGACGCATAAAGAGACGAGAAAGCGAGCGTGACAAGTACGTCTTGCCCGGTAACTTACTGGTGGGGCACAATGTCTCATGATTCAAAAGCTCATGCCTTGTAATTACCCCTATTAACTAATGTCTCTCTTAAACAAATCCCTAATATGGTTAGGAAACAAACTACTTGCAACAGTATCATTAAAGAAACGCTATTCCGTCCGCCATTAGAGTTGGCACTCTAAGGAAGAGATAAAGAGATTAACAAAGTTTAATGTAGTTAGGCATGCTAGCATTACTAATAACTAAATCTGCATACAAAGTATTTGCTCCACATTGTATTTGTCAATATATGGAATTATAAACAATTCAAATTGTAATGTAAGAAAAGAAATCGGTTTTGGGCGGTAGATCACAGGTTAGGCCTGAGCTCTCGTGCTTTCGGCCAGGCATTTAGTAGGCACCGCCACCTGTCAAACTATTCAGATGAACGAAACAGACGGCTGGGATCAATCAAATATTTTTTGGGGAATAATTTTAATTTTTTTTAGAGCAAATGATAAATCAAATATAAACATAAAAGACAAATAAAATAGAAAAAAGATATTGACCGAGCTGTGAGATTGATATGGGCAACGCAAGAATTGCAGCTCATCACTGCAGCCCGAGTTCCAAGGCCAGCTGGCCTGCAGAAGGGCACAGTGAAAACTGGAAAGTAAATATGTTTACAGGAGCTTTTGCCCGCGGCACGCTGATACTAAAACTTGAATTAGTTGAAATACACGCTCATTACGGAAAGAAAATAATAATAATAAATTTTAAAAAAAAATATTCAAAAATCATTGTTAAACTAATTATTTCTCAATAAAAAAAAATTTAAACAAATCAATATGATTTTCTTTTATTTGCAGAGGCAAAATAACAATACGAATAAAATACAACTCGCCCCGTTAATCCCCAAAAAAAAAAAATTTGTGAGGAAAAAATTCGAAACAAGGAAATAAAGGCGAAAATTACAGTAGAGTAAAAGTGAAAAATGCGAACGCACAATAATGAGTGTGACGGGTGCGGGTGGGTCAGGGGGTGGGGCCGTACAGGTCATAAGGAGCCCAAAGGGCATCGAGCGGGCATGGCCGGTTCGAGTCGAACCGGGCCCATGGTTTGCCGGAGCCGCTCCAATGGAGGAGGCTCACCGGCCCAGGATGTAGATCACGGCAGCTTCCTCTCACATTATCACCTCCGAGTCCGTGCTGGTTCCATCTATGCTCGATCGGCGCCACGTGTCCGGCGAATAGCAACAGGAACGGTGGCAGCGACCCAAGCTCGTATATTCGTCCGCCGGCGCCGTCACCGGCAGCGCCCTTTTGCACCTCCATCCACAGCTCAATCCGACGTGTGTAGCCAGAACGCCGCCACCGCTCAAGGTCAAGGACCATTACGCCGGTGTTGAAATAGCATGGCCGCCGGCCGGCAAAGGTGCCGGCGAGCTTCGGATCAGACCAAAACCGTTGGGTGAAGTACTTGGTGAAATTGGCATGGCAGTATTCCGGTGCACCCACCGTTCGTCCACGCAGGTCCGTCCTCCACAGCTTGGCTATGTCGTCGACTACGACAAGGTCAGAATCGAGGTAAATTACGCGGCGGACGCAGGGTTGGAGCATGTCGGCAAGGTAGTTTCGCGCGTAGTTGAGTGGCTGCTCGAGTGCTTGCCGCACAGACGTTGAGATCAAGCCTCTAACCCTCTCCGGATCGAAGTAGTATACCTTAAATCGGAGACGGGGGAACGCCGTACGTACCAAGGATTCAAGGCTAGCGTCCGAAACGAGAAAGTGGAAGAAGACGCTCTCCGGACAGAGGGAGTGCTGCAACACCGAGTGTACAGCGGCAATCGACCCGCGGAGATACTCCTCATCAAGCGTGATCGCGATGTGGACCAGCGCCGGGTCGCACGCCGTGGAATCGATGATCGAGTCCTCGCATTCTTCGGCATTGTGGAAGGGCGAGGCCTCTCGAAAGGGAAATCGGGGTCGGTCAGTGCCGGACGAGCCGATCTGACCAGGGAAGCGGAGATAGCTATCGAAATGCGAGGATCGGATTGCCTCCGCAGGGGGAAACGATTGCAGGGAAGGCGAGAGAACTATCACGACCATGGCTGCAGATAGGAAACCAGAGAGTCGCATCAACCACAGCATATTCGCCTGTTAGTAGTTGACGACTACCCCCTTCCGCTGGTTGGCAAATTTCTCAAATAGACTTGACCGGCCGTTAAGGAAGCAACCGAAATTTTATCCTAAGCGTCGCCAGCCTAACGACGCCTGGAATCCTTCGATCACGTTGAGTTGGAACTGAAATCACTACAGACCACGCCCAAAGATATCGAGACCCATGCGACGGAGAAATGGAGGAAAAGGGGATTGGCGGTGATCGTACCGCCGTGAGAGTATCCGCTCTAATTTTCAACTTCAGTCCGCCAGGGTAGTCCTAAAGCGGTTGTGCCTTCGATCCGCCGCCTCGCTCCTTTCCTCTCCGTTGAAGGAAGCGGCGGAAATCAAGCGGCTGTCCCAAAATTATCATACGTATAGTTATTTTAGCTCCAGAAGACCACCTCTTACTTATTAACAGTTTTTTTTTTTGTTCGAAGAATATATTTTATAAAATTTAATGTAATCATATGGAAGTTTATCAAATTATTTCGATCATGAAATGGGACACTACATCAATAACAAAATGTTCAATGATAACTTTTTACTAATTTTAGAATATTTTTTAATCAATTATGCATTCAAATATTGTGCTTTGAAAAAGGTTTAGATGAGAAAAAGGAGTTTTATAAACTTTATGAACAAAGCTAATAGATTACAACAGGTGTACGAACTACTACTATGTGTGCTCATTTAATTTCCCCGATGATTAACCTTTACATCATAGTATTGTCTCATGAGTACTTTAAGTAGAAGGATATTAATTAAAATAATAATTTTTTTTTACATAGCTGAATATCTTAATGTTTTCTAAAGTGACATGATGTAGAATTTTTTTTTTTTGGGTAAACCCAGATGTAGAATTTTACTATCACTGTTTTTAGTGGTGGGCGTGATTTTCTTCCTCCAATCCTAGCTGTGTTTGGAAACAAAATAGTCCGATTTCAAATGTACAAATCATGATAGGAACAAACTTGTAGATTTATTTGCTCTTGTTATGTGATAAAATATCGGGAGCCTAGTATGTTTATTTGATGATTTATCAATAATTGAGTGCTGATCCGTTGGAAATTCAAAATTCAAAAATTGAATTCAATCTTACACAAATGCTGGATGTAGAAGAGAAAGCTGGTTTTTCTGAAACCCTTTTTTTTTGCTGAATCAATTCCTTCTTATTTTCCCGTGAAACCTCTTGAAGTTTCTGAACCGTTGGTAGCTCAAAACTTAATTGAATTCAGACTTACTCATATGCCGAATGAAGAAGAGGAAGCCGTTAATCCTGTATCAGATCTTGTTTCTGAACTGGCTCTTCCTTCATGTTATACCATGACTGAGTCAGAGGTTGTTGCTGAACAGAATTCTATTTCGCCTACAGCTAATTCAATAAAGCTAGAATAATGGATTGGAAGTTACTATTGACGAAATGGGAGGAATATGTTGCGAATTTATTACTCCTACTTCTGAGATTAATTTAAATTTTAAAAAGATTGTGTTAATGAAGAAAAAAACAGCATCTAAGAAGGAAGGTGGCTCTTCTAGGTCTAAACACAAACTGTTTAAAGAACTACAATCCTTGGGACCGGTGGAAGATCTTCCTAGAAGAAGGAAGGATGATATCAGATTGAAGAACTGTATGAGAGGTTCCTCACACTTTACGCATTAATATGCTTGCTTGTTTTTACTCTACAATCAACATAGTAGAAAGATACTTGATGTTGGAGCTACTGATCAAAGAGTGTCAAATTACTAATTGTGGATTTCGGATTTTGGAAGAGACATCTGAAATACCTATTGGTAGTTATCTTAGGTGTTTTGTAGATGTCGGTGAATACTTGTATTTTCATTCTAGTTATCTTTCGTAGCTTCTTTTTCTTTCTTTTAGCTTTATATTTGTTTATTAAATTTAGTCTAAATGCTTATGGGATCGGTATTAGGTCCCATTTTTTAGCCAATTGGGAACTCTGGGATACTACTCAACCTTAAAGGTTGTTTAATTTTTTGTATCCCCTGCATCTTAAGGGTTTTAAAATGGGAAACAGTAGGTCTCATTTCAATTATTATAAGTTTATTTTAACAAATATGCTTTCAATAAGGGTCCTTTTTCTTTTCGATCAAGGAACCATTAGTTTTTATTTGGTTCTAGTTTGTATTAGGATGTTATTTCTTTCAATTTAATGCAATAATTGCATTTCTTCAAAAAAAAAAGAAAAGGAAGTGATGTACTACATAGTCTACCATGGGAAATGTTAGAAGGAATTAAAAGAATTAAGTATTGTTTCTTCCCCTTTATATTCTCTTTGCTTTTCTAGAGTTGCCAGCGAACTCAATCCATCATTTCTTCAAGTTACCAATTAAGATATATCTTGTCAAAACATTGCTAACAAGACATGTAGAAAACAAGTCTCAATACACTTCTCAGTACACTGAAATCAAGAGATCTTTAAACCAATTTGAGGGATAATCAATCATAATCAACAAAACACTATAATTTATATTCTTCCTGATGAACTTAGATATTCATTACCTCTAAGAAAGCTAAAATTATTTGTTTAATTCATTCCCTCTGAATGGATCCTTAGATTTTCTAATATTGCAATGTCCTCAACCCATAAGATTCAGCCTCCTTACTAAAATTGTGTCACATACCAAGAAAATTAAATCAAGAAATCTCCACTCCAACCAATCATGTTTCAACTTCAATGACAATAAGTTTTGCCTCTACCGTACCAATCTTCAATTAGATCCCACCCCTTTTTTTGCATTAGCCATCAGCTTGAAACTATTTCTTTTTTTGGGAAAATTAGGGGCAAACATGCCCAATTTTCATTAAAGAAAAAATTAATACAGAAACAGTAGGTAGTAAGAAAACAAGAAAAAACTTACCACCTAAAGTAAAGAGAAAAGAAAAACAAGCCTAACCATCCAACCTAAAAATCAAGCTTCAAAACAAATGAAGCAAGAAAAATAAAAAACCTGATAGAATCTGCTAAAAAGGAGAAAAAGTAAAAGAAAAAACAAAACTAGTCCAAAGGACTAGAAATACAAAAGAATATGTTAAACCGAAACAACCAACAAATTCAAAATGAAGAATGCTCAATCATCCACCAGCTCAACCCTAAGAGCCAGACAAAGAGCCACTCCTGCAACAGACAGCCTTAAACTGAACTTCTGCAACCACTCCAAAGAGCCAGACAACAAAGACCAGCATCCAGTCCTAAGCCACCCTCCAGCAGCCCGATCCTCAAACAGTCACCAGCTCAAACCAGCTCCTACACAGCTCCAAACAGTCCAACAACTCAAACCAGCTCCTACACAGCTCCAAACAGTCCAACAACTCAAACCAGCTCCTACACAGCTCCAAACAGTCCAACAACTTCTCCACAGCTCCCAGCGAAAAACCTTGCCAAAAACAAAAACCAAACAGCAGCCAATAGAAGAAAAAGGAAAATAAACAAGAGCCGGAAGAGAACCGAAAAAAAAAAGGCTTAATAAATGTCCATCCAGATATAAAAATCGGTTGACATTATAAGCACAAAAACAGAAACAACAAGAAAGGAACCAAGCTAAAAAACCAAGTAGCAGCAAACCGAATTAAAAAAAAAACTAAATTAAATTAGCATTAGAAATTTCAGCAAAAGAATTCCAGACCGAAACTTTAGCAACAATAGCTTTTCTAATATTTCTTAAAATACAATCCAGATCTTTACAAGAACCTGAAAATCTCCTATTATTTCTCTCACGCCAGATGAAATAAAGAGAGCAACAGGTGATCAAGTAATAAAAATTTTTAATATTTGAAGAAATATTAAGATCAGCAATGTAATCAAAAACTTGTAAAAGATTAGGCTAAAGAAAAAAATGCTTAAGACTAGGAATTAAAGAAGAAATAATATAAAAAGAATAATTACAATCAAAATATAAATGATTATGGGATTCAAAATCAGAATTACACAGAACACAAACAGCAGGAATAAAAACATTTCTATTCAAAAGAATATCTACAGTTTTAAGTCTATTTAAAACCGCCATCCAAGCATAACAAGAATACCTCAAAACATACCGTTTATGCCATATATACTTATACCAATAAACTTTAGCAGAATCCTGATAGTAAGCTAAATAAAAATTCTTAAATTTCGGAAAAAGCTCTCCGTCGCATTTCAAGCAAGATATTGAAGAACTTTGAATTTCAATAGAGATATTCAAGGAATGCAAATCTGTAGGAAGAAACCAACTCCCATTTAAAATAATTTCCTTCACAGTAGATTTATGCCATCTAGTATTAATATTCGGAACTAACTCATGGATCGAAGAACCATCCAGCCAAGGGTCCCAGCATAAAGATAAATTGCTATCAGCCGTGATAACAAAAGAAAGTTTACTTTTAATAGATGTAGCCTGCTTACACAACTCTTTCCAGAATTTAGAGGCTTTATTAGTAGGCATTTTCCATAAAGAAGTATAATATTCTTTTATCCAAATAGACAAAAGACTATTAGTATTAAAAAGTCTCCAAATAAGAGAGCAGTTATAAGCAAAATACAGACCATTAAGATCCAAGATATCCAGACCTCCAAAGCATTTGGGTTTACACACATCTTTCCAAGCAATAATATGCATCTTCTTAGAATGAATATTCCCATGAAAAAGAAACTTGAAACTATTTCAACATCGTCTTAAATTTCCTACTAATAACAGGTTTGCTTATGACATCTCTATTACTAGGTTGTCCATCTTTTTTTCATCTTAATTCCATATCCAATAAGCTCGAGTCAATCCTTTCCCATCCTTAATCCCTCCAATTCTTTTCTTTGTCTCAGCCTTTCTTGATGGAAATCTTTAAAGTCCATCCAAACTCCTCTTCCAAGCATCATCCCACACTAAACCCTTCATAAGCTATGTGGTCATTTTTTTTAACTAGTACAAAAAGATATACCAGATTCTTAGATTCTCATTACTTAAGTCTTGCACAACTAAAAATCCCTTTACACACGCTAGATTGGCTTTGCATTTCTCATTCTTGTTAAAATATTGCATATTCGTTCAAATTTTGATCATTGCATTGTTGGAGTTCAAACCGAACATGAGTATCTATCTAATATATTTTGTTAGCCTTATGAGACTCAAATTTCAATGTTTGATCTTGACAATAAATAATATATATATAATTGGATGTTTTAATATATTAATAAGTGTTTAGGGTCGGCTACATCATAAAATGTATGTTTTATGAGATAAGATAGTATGTTGTGTTTATTTAGAGTTTGCAATTGATTTGTTTGAATCAAATAGCATATTTCTAATTTTTTGTGGATGAAGTTAAATAATAAATTCAAGTTTCGTTGTTATGAAATCAAAATTACATATTTGAGGAAATCAAACATATAATTGCTGAAATTAATTACAAGTTTACTTAAATTAATTTTTAGATTTGCTAAAATTAGATTTTATATTTCCTGAAATTAACTTTAGGGTTTGCAAAATTCAAACTCTATATTTAACAAATTTATATCTCATATTTGCTGAAAACTATTTCATTTTTGTGAAAACTCAATCATTATTTTGTTGAAACTAGTTTACATATTTGCTAGAATTTATTTAACTACTTGCCAAATATATTTGCAGGGTGTCAATTCATAGAATTTATTTGCAGGGTGTCAATTCATATTTTTCTCATTTTATAATGTTTTAAAATGCTAAATTTTTTATTTCAATTTGTGAAGACAATCAGTTCATTTGTTGAGATAAAGTATTAAAAAATACTTTTGCATTTGTAGGATTTAATCTTTGGAATTTATTTTTTGAAAATTATTTAGAGCATTTTTTATATATCCTCAAAAAATTATCTTGATCAGGAACGAATCTTGAGGCAAAATAGAGTCGAAAACTTCAAAAATTAAATCCGGGATCACCTTATTACAGTCAAACCGAGCATCTCAGAAATACAAACTCAACGACGCCAAATTCGACTAAATCGGAGCCCATATGAGTCCAAGTCAAGCACCCGAATTACTGTTGGAAAGTTCAAACCACAATTTGAGTTACCAAATGATTTCCAAATATGACGTTCTTATAACCGAATTGAGCGACTCGATGAGAAAAATCCAACAAGCCCAAGATCGCCGAATTCTGACATCAGTAAGACATTCAAATGTCTGACGAACGGTGCACAATCAAGGGATTCAATATCGATCGTCCATCAGACCAGTCCCTATTTACGCGTGATCTCTCACCTAATTACAAGTCATGCCACTCCAGAATATCTGTAAATAGATACCTCATTTCTTATGAGAGGGGACCCAAGCAAGAAGAAGAGAAGAGAAGAAGAAGAGAAGATGAAGACAAGGATTGGAAGGAATAAACTCCTCGATGACCACAGTCGGAATTCTGTCGTATGCCCGAGTAACACTGGAATTCTACTGGACACCAAAGTGACGCCAGAATTCTTTGGAATGCAAGAGACACTATAATTAAACTTGACGCTCAAGTGATGTCAGAATTTCGCCTGATCTCCAAGTGACGCAGGAACTCTGCCCAACATTATAACTGATTTTCAATTTAGAAGTGATTCATTATAATCTGATTTTCCTAAATTTTAAGGATGAGTCAGCCTTTTGTATTTCAAGCAAAAATTAGTGAAAATCTTTCAACTGGACGTGGCCTCGTAGTTTTTCCCGCTTTAGGGATTTCCACGTAAAAATCCCAGTGTTATTATTTCTCCTCTATTTGTGTGCTATATATTCGTATAACACTCAGACAGAAATTTTCTAACTCTACCATCGCGTATATTCTAGCTCACAATAGTTTGGCGCATTCTGTGGGAAATATTATCCCACATTTTTAAGTATTGCTTCAATAGTCAACAAGCATAGCAGTCGCATCATTGGGGCTTCCTGCTCCAACTCCCAGCAGTATAAAAATTAGTCTATGAATCATAGATGCCCGATATCCGCCTCTTTTTATCCTGGGGGACCAAATACTGCTGGAGAAGGAATGTCGGAACCTTTCTTAGAAGAGAGAATTCGAACGATAGAAGAATCTCAAAATGAGATCCTTCAGCTGCTATGAGAGACTCGGCAACCAGCATTATCATAACGGGAGGAGGTTCTTCTCCCTCGAGTTCCACCATTGGCAGAAGATATTCAACTTAAACATCTTCAAAAGGAGATTCGTCTTCCTCCATCAAGGAAGCATCTACAATCACACCAGGATAACAAGCTTGTCGATATAGAAAGTTCTATACATCCTTCACCCACAACTCGGTAATCTCGTATTCTTTCAAATCTCCTAAAAGACTTAGCCCAACCACACATTATTGAGCTCCCTCACAATGCCATATGTCATGAACTGCAGAGATTAGTTTGGGAAGAATTCCTCAGAGGAGATGTGAGGCAAATGCTTCGATAGTGGGACTTCCATGAGTCATCACTTTTAACAGAAGTCATTCTTCAGCACCCCATTCCAGTTGGCTTCAAACTATCAAGCATCGAGTCCTATAAAGGGACGTTTAACCCGTACGAGCATATCTATCACTATAGAACCATCATGCATATCCAGTGAGCCTCAGACGCACTCCTTTGCCAGTTTTTTCCTTTCACCCTTAATGGACAAGCTCGGACATGGTTATATTCACTTCCATCTGGAATGATCCCCTCATTTATCAAATTGGCCAAAGTGTTCGTCGAATAGTTTGTGGCCAACCAAAGAATTGCTAAGGATTCTTCTCACCTCTTCGGGACCCGTCAAAATAAAGGAGAATCTTTGAAAAAGTATTCTCAGTAATTTTCCACTATGGCTCGACAAATTCTAGGAGTATATCCTGAATTACTGAGTGGGGTCTTTCTTGGAGGCCTTATATTCGGCACGGATGAGTGATACTGTTCATTTATATGCCGACCTGATTTATCATGTTTAGGCGCAAATCTTGGCTGATGAAGCCATAAATATTTATAGAATCAATTTGAGCAAACCAATGGAAAGTGTAAAGTTGCACCTGAAATGGACAATTCATCCTCATAATAGAAAAATCAAGGAAAGAATAATCTCCTTTTTAGGCCTTCATTATCATGATGGGAACTTTGGCAAGAGAAGGAGTATACCCCACTTAACACATCTCGAGCAAATGTATTGATGGTCGTTCGAGGTCAAGATGCAGTAAAATGGTTGAATCCTTTGAAGTCGAACACAGAAAATCTAGATAAGTACTATCACTTTCATCGTAGTCATGGTCACACTATCAAAGTCTATAAGCAACTCAATGATGAAATTGAAAGACTTATCCTCCAAGGCTATCTTCAATAATTTATTGGAGATCCACCTACCCGAAAGGAAGCTCGTCTCGTTGGGGGGAAAATCAATAATAAAGACAACCATTGAATAATATTCAAATAGTTGGTGAGATTGAATGACTGTACACTTCATACAGTTGTATTAGTAATACTACTTATCTTGTTTAATCGTATTTCTTTTATGTTAAATAGGGTGTCACTTTGATATCCCTAATATTTTATTCACAATTAAACATTGTGTTATTCCTGTATGTATATCTTATATATTGAGTATAGTGTAACTTTTATATCCCTAAGTCATACTAGGGACTTATTGTATTATCTTATATGACAGTAATGTGTTGTTCACTCCATTTTCATATTATCGCATTTTTAAAATTATAAAAATGACAATAAAGAACTTCTAATGAATATAATCTCTTTATCCATGATTTAAGAAATACACAATCTTTATTGTATCTGAATCATTGGATGATCAATCCTAGGGGGATTTTATCTGACCTCTTCCACAAAAGTTAACTTCATCGAGCAGAGCTTTGATATACAACCTCGAATATATCTTAAATCCTTGGTGAATTCTCTCGACCTCTTCCATACAGGTTAACGTCATCGAGCAAGGCTATGACATACAACCTCGAATAAGTCTTAAATCCTTGGTGGATTCTCTCGACCTCTTTCACGCAGGTTAATGTCATCGAGCAGGGCTCTGACATACAATCTCTGATAGATCTTAAATCATTGGTGGATTCTCTCAACCTCTTTCAAACAGGTTAATATCATCGATCAGGGCTCTAACATACAACCTCGGATAGGTCTTAAACTATTGGTGGATTCTCTGGACCTCTTCCTCATTGGTTAACGTCGTCGAGAAGGGCTCTCACATACAATATTGGATAAGTCATAGATCTTTAGTGGATTCTCTCTCCCTCTTTCACACATGAATACAAAAGAAGAAAAAAGGGGAAGAAATTCTAACTTTTATATAAGAGGAGAGGCGCTGAGTCAAGTAGGGAAAGTCAACTACTAAAAAATAACGGAAAATCTCAAATGTTAGAAAGTTAGAAGGAGAAGAAGAAAAGGTGCAGGTTTTCCCTTGGCCCTCGGGGTCTATTTATAGCATTTTTAGGAGAAGAAATGATGTTTTTAGAATTTTTTGAAATTTTCAAATTTTTGATTTTTTCAAAATATTTTTGATCTTTTTTTGGAATTTTTCAGATTTTTTACAAAAAAAATATATATTTTGGGCTGGCAGTTCGATCAACCGCTAGCGACGGGATAAAATCGGTGCCCGGCCACAAAACGGCGCGGGCCGACTGTGCGGGTCTGGCGAGCTGAGCGTGTGCCAATGCCGGGCCAAGAAGGCCAAGGTGAGCCGCGGAGTGGGCTGTGCGCGGACCGAGCGAGGTCGTGGGTGGGTCAATATCACGCGAGGCCAGGCGAGGCCCAGGCGAGCCACGGGCAGGTCGCGGCGTGGGCCGGCAGGCCCAGCAAGAGGTTCCGCTTCGCTGGCGGCCTCGGTAAGTGGTTCCACGCCGCCGCCGGTAGCGGCGACCTGCCATCCAGTTAGTTCGGCCGGTTTAGTTGCCCACTCGATTTCAGGTATTATTTTTGCCCCAAAAAAAAAAAAAACAAATCGGATGTTTTTTATGTCCTCGGGACCGTTTTCGACATTCCGGACTCAATTTTAATTATTTTAAAGCCATTTAAGACTCCTACATAAAAGATCAAATTTTGAATCACGTGGAGAATTCTCCAAAGTTTGTGACATGTATTTTTGGACTCTTGGAGCTTCGACATCTGAAAATAGAGGGACAACTAATATATCCTCAAAAAATTATATTGATTGGGAATGAATCTTAAGGTAAAATCGAGCTGGAAACTTTAAAAATTAAATCCTGGATCACCTGAACTCTGTTTTCAGTGAACTTACAGTCAAACTGAGCGTCTTAGAAATACGACTCAATGACACCAAATTCGAGTAAATCCAAGCCCAAATGAGTCCAAATCAAACACCCGAAGCACTGTTGGAAAGTTCAAACCATAATTTGAGTTTCCAAATGGCTTCAAAATATGACATTCTTATAGTCGAATCGAGCGACTCGATGAGATAAATCCAATGAGCCCAATATCACCGAATTTTGACAACATTAAGACTTTCAAATGTCTTACTAATGGTGCATGATCAAGAGATTCAATATCGGCCATCCATTCGACCACTCTCTATTTACCCTTATCTCTAACCTATTTACAAGGCATGCCACTCCAAAATATCTATAAATAGGTACATCATTTCTCATGAGAGGGGACCCAAGAAAGAAGAAGAGAAGAGAATAAGAAGAGAAGAAGAAGAGAAGGATTGGAGGGAAAAAACTCCTCCACGACCACCGTCGGAATTCTGCTCGACGCTCGAGTGATGCCAGAATTCTGCCGGACGTCCGAGTAACATCGAAATTCTACCGGACCCCCAAGTGATGTCGGAATTCTTCCCAACGCCCATGATATGCCATAATTCAACTTGATGCTCAAGTGACGTCAGAATTCCGCTCGATCTCCAAGTGACTCCTAAACTTTGCCCAACATTGTAACTGATTTTCAATCCAGAAGTGATTCATTGTAATACGATCTTCCTAAATTTTAAGGATGAGTCAATCTCTTGTATTTCAAGCAAACATTAGTGGTAATCTTTCAACTGGGTGTGGCCTCGTGGTTTTTCCCCTTTCATGGTTTGCCACGTAAAAATCCTGGTGTTATTATTTCTCCTCTGTTTGTGTGCTAAATATTCATACAATGCTCAGACAAAAATTTTCTAACTCTACTGCCGCGTATATTCTAGCCCGCAACAATTTTATTTTTGTGTTATCTCCATCTTGCGAAAAAATTCATATAAGATTGAAAATAATAGTGAGCTTATTTTAGTTAAATTATTCCTAGTGTTGTTGCATTGTATGGTGATCAATTTTGCCATTTGTAATATCACCAAAGCTTGCCATTTTGAATTTATCTAGATTTGTATTTTTATTTTTTTTCATGAAGTTGGCTTAGTTTTGTTGTTATTGTTGTATAAATATTTTCTGCTACACTAACCTAGGTAAAAGAAGAAGAATGTTGCATTCTTTTGAATTGTTTGGGATATTGGACTCCAAGATAGTGATAGGCTAGGCATGGATGAAGGTTGGGGCTGAACCACAAAAAACTTCAAGCCTAATATTTCTCCTATTTTGCTTTATCTTTTAATTATTAATTTACTACTGTGATAGATATTATGATAACTATGATCATTTCCTATTATTATTTTCAGTATTATTTGTGAACAAGATTTAATTGATGTATTAAAATTCATTTCACATTTATTTTAAATTTAATTGAAGTTTTGAAAAACTCAATTCACCCTCCACTTGGGAGCCATAATCACACTTCACATTTTTTCCATGACATATCTTCCTCATCATGTCGATTTTAACCCAAATTTCGCCATCGATATCATCTTCATCTTTTCACGATATATCACAATAACTAAATTTTTGGTTTGCACCATTCCAGACTCTGACTGACCTTCAACACTACTATTCATGCAAGCTAACCTTCTTTAATGCAAATGATATCCCACAACATATATAACCTACATTGAGAGACTCAAATCCTCCATTATAGTAGTTCAGATCGTAAATCTTTATCAACCGTTATGTCACTAATATCCCTTGGCCTTAAGGACAACGTTAATTTCGAAGTGGTGTATGGTGATTGGGTGACAGAATAAAAAAGATGCAATTAGGTATTTTAGATGAGTGTGGTATTGGATACTTATAGCTAATTAGTGAATCATAAGAAGACAGGTACAAATATATGAATAACTTCCCTTGAAGATTTTAGAAGGAAAATAATAAGCCTGGTTACTCTTTTTATCTTCTCATTTTTTTGGAGTTATTGTCAAACTCGAATCTATTATTACCTTAAGTTACTAATGAATCTGAGTCCATTATTTGACATTGTAATCCTCTGGGTTGGTAACATTTGGTAACCCATTTCAACAATGTTTGACATTTAAATAATAAATGAGAAGTAATTATCTCTGAAGGGGTTTTTTAGGATCACTTTGACGTCAATTTATTTATTTTATTTAAAAAAATATATTTAGTGTGCATCTTTAAGGCTTCATTTGGGACAGCTTTCTTTCTGCTTCTTAAAGCAGCTTTTTAGTACAAAAGTATTTAATTTTGTAATAGAAAGTTGTTTTAAGAACCAGAGAAAAGTCGTCCCGAACGAAGCCAAAATTACCTTTATTTTTTGTTTTAAAAGGAAAAAAAGTTTCATTATTAAAATGCTTAAAATAACTTCTAAATGCTTTTAGGTTTTTTCATTCTTTTAAATGAAAATCAGTTACTACACATTGTTATTGCAGCCAGCATTCGCTACCATATGTAATAAGCAATTAAAAAAATAATAGCACATATATATATATATATATATATATATATATATATATATATAACATAAAAAAATATTTGCGTTACATATTAAAATATTAAAAAACAAAATAAAAATTAGGGGAGTCAATATTTGACCCAACCCGAAAACCTGACACAGACCCGACCCGGAAAATCCGGGTTGGACCCGACCCGTTTGATAAACGGGTCGGATTCGGGTTCGCATATTTGACCCGTTTGAAAAATGGGTCGGGTTCGGGTTGACCCAGCGGGTTGACGGGTCAACCCGTTTATTTTAAAAAATTTTAAAAATTTCCCACTGTTTCCACCCGCATGCCCGCTGCCAGCTGCCCGCTGCCCGCCTGCCCTGCGTGCCCGCCTATCCCGCGCTGCCCCTCCTGCCCCGCCTGTCCCGCGCTGCCCCGCGTGCCCGCCTGCCGGCTGCCGCGCCCTCGCGAGTCGCGGCCTCGCCCCGTCTCCCGCGCCCCCCGCAGCCCTGCTGCCAGCTGCCGCTGCCGCGTGCCCCGCTGCAGCTGCCGAGGCCGAACCCTCGCGAGTCGCGGGCCTCGCGGCCAAACCTAAGCTGCCGAACGGCCCGAACCCTCGCGGCTCGCGGCCTCGCTGTGGGTCTCCGAAAGGGTTCCGCTCGTGTGGTTCGAATGCAAAGGGTACGATCACACTATCCCGTAGGACAAAATGGTCGTAGGCCTTTACACTCGGCACAAGCAGGCCGATGGAAGAGCAGATGGAGTTATAGATACGATTAGCCATGGAGGATAGCGGGTTTTCACCTACGCACCCCGATGGATAATAATATCTATAACCCTAAATTCACGAGATTTCCCCTATCCGATACATCGGCTCGAATAGGGTTTATTTGATTGTGGGGATCGGTTTCCTACGGGCGCAAGCCCCCGTAGTTAATTACATCCTAAGCCTTGACTTAGGAAAACTCTCGATTAGGGATGTTAGATTATCTCCTCTAAGGTGGGTTTAGTGCAAGGGATTTCTAGGCTTTCCTAATCAAAGGGGAATGTCCCAACTTGGCTCGATCAGTCATACAGGGTTCAATCACCATCCGGTCGGCTCGAAGAAATGAAAACTAGAGAAAAGAAAGAGGGACAACGCACTCAGACATGCACGAGAGAAAGAGGGAGGTGGCGTCATCTGTGTGACGCGGATGGGCAGGATTTATAGCCTCCGAAAGAAAGGAAGACTTACCCACCAATAAGGTGTGTAATGGTACACCCGTACTACTCACCTTTAGACCCTAAATCTATAAAAGATGTAGTGTTGTACAAACAACGCTAACATCTACGACCTAGCTAATGCGATCTGGACTTACTCCTTGTCTGACAAAGAAAGCCAGCTAAAACCACCTAGTCGTATAAAATCCATGCTGTCCAGTCTTTATGAAGAAGGGTGGGTAGTTAGACACTGAAATTGGGATCGACAACCTAGAGAAATTCCTAAGTGATCCCACACTTATGAATGGTACAATGCTTCTAAGACTATTGCAATTAAATCTTAATTTTAATTAGTTACTAATGCAATTATGCTAGTCAAAGTCTCCAAATCAGATATGTATGAATTTTAAAAAGGCTTTATAAAATAATTTTGAATGACTAAACTTCCCCAGGTCCGGCACTTCATCCTCATAGGCCAGATTATCCGGACTCTACCCGCAGGCGGGGAAGTTTGTCTAGGAGGTGAGAGAATGCATGTATGCCACCCCGGACGATTCCGGCTATTCCCTATGGTCGTTGTGTTTCTATGTGAGTTAATCTTAAAATTTTATTTAATAATTATGAGTATAAAGATTTTATCCCTAAAGAGCCTAGCGGTCAGACACAAGCACATGCAAGAAAGAAACCTATGAAAAGCATGCTGGTTCTACTGCGCAAACAAAAGTAAGTAAATCACAACACAGAAACAAATCCCACGAAAATGAGTGTCCATGGCAAGTGCCATACAATATTACATCACAGAGTACAGTAAGTAATGGTGGCCGGGCTCCACCGACAACAACCCGGAAACGACGCAAATCTTAGAATAAGGCATTTTTACATTTCTTCAGTCTTCTTTTCTTCCTTGATTCGTCTTTGGATCGTCTTCGTTCTTCCTTCTGGCTCCTCGTAGTGACTCCTCCAAAAGGATACCCAAATGAAAAAGGAAACCCCCTGTAGGGGTTTACTTTTCCCTTTGGACTCCTCGTAGTGAGTGCTCCAAAAGGATATCCAAATGAAAAAGGAAACCCCCTGTAGGGGTTTACTTTTCCCTTTGGATTCCTATCTCTTAAAAAAAAATGCCTTATTTTCAGATCTTCACAATAATCACTATCGAATACATCAAATCAGAAAATAGAAAATCTAGACTCTCCTGCAGGGGTTATCCTAAGCAGTTATAATAAAAATCCATCCAAGCAGTTATATATATGAAAATGCTGAAAAAAAATAATTCACACTTGGCCGTGCTCTGATTATTGGGGGCTAAGCAGCTGAAGCATGTACCTAAAGCAGTTATGATTGACATTATTAATTTAGCCCCCTTTTTAGCGCTGTATAAGCACGGCCACCTGCAGGAAGACAGCATTAGTATAAAAGAGCGTACCTAACCTATGGGTATTCTAATCGCCACAACCACGGTGCAGAAAGAAAAGAGTAACTAGCAAAACAGTACGAAACAACGTCACAGAAAAGCTACAACAGGTAGCGAAAACAACCAGCACACGGGTCACATGCAAGGCGTCACAACAAAGAACAGAAAAGAAAAGCAGAACAAAATCCTAACCTAAAGCTAATAGTCGTGTCCTAGCAAGCTCATCTAAGTGTGTGTAGGTTGTGTGGTTTTGGTAGATCCTAAATAGGATAATTTAGTTAGAGTTGTATGTATTTTTATTTGTTTGTTGAAAAGGGCAAAGGAGAGATTTTGGTTAAAGTTCAAATATTAGTATTTTAGGATTGATTTTAGGATGTTTTATTTTTAATGTTTGATTAACCACCACCTTTGTTTCACACCGAGGCCGTGAGGTTTATTTCACCCTCCTTGGGGCTAACTTAATAGCCTCGTAGGCCTGGGTTACCCAGTGATAATTAACTTTGTTTAATTATTATAGTTTGTTGTGAAAAGAAAAGAAAAGGTAGATTGGGTGTTTTAATTAATCAAATTAGTTAATTGACTTTTAGAGGTTATTATTCTAAGGTTTGATATTTAGAAGTGTATTATCCTAATGCTTTTTAATTTAAGATTAGATTTCCTAATTAAATCTGCATCTTTTAGGTTTTTGGTTGGTTAAGAGTTTATTATTAAATTAATTGAATTAGATTTAGGTTTACACTTTAGATTTAAAATTTAATAATTATGAGAAATGTTTGATTATGATTTGATTAAGGATTGGATGTTTCAGAATATTTTAAGGATTAAGTTAGGGTTGGTTGGTTGATTATTAGTGAATTAAAAGAAAGCCAAAACCTAGGAAAACGTGTCACTAAGTTTAAGTTTTAATGTCTCTACCCTATAGGGAGCATGCATCCTAAGTCTATATTTTCTAAGACTCGGTCCTTAATTTTTGTCCTTAAGTGTTACTAGTGTTGTAGGGCTAAAAAGTGGTGTTTTTCTATTTCCTAAGACTTCTATACGGATGTCACAGGGTTTAAGGGATCTAATAAAGTAAAACAAGAGCAACCCTAAGTATAATTGAAGTTTCTACAAGGCCTTAGGGGTGGGAGTCGTACAATCAACTAGGTCCCTAAAGGTTTGCTAAGTTTTAGAAAGCTTACAGCACCGGGGGCTACGACCCGGTGGTTCCGCCCGTAGCGCCCCTACTAGATGAGTAGGGACGACTGATGCTCGGATCCGCTTGTCCTAGCTCCAGTTCCAAATGCTCCTTATCCATTGCTTTCCAAAAGGTACCTCGCAACGCAAAAGGGAGACAGGTATTAGAGCAGTTCTAAAAAAAAATAATAGTATGAAAGAAGAAAGGTGCATAAAAGAGAAAGAACGTACCTTTTAGTTATTTGTTGGGCCATTTGTGTTTTGAGTTCTCCTTATCTTGCAAGCATGTAGCACCAAAAACATCAAAAGAAGCGGCGAAGAAAACTAACGAAAATCGAATACAAAAAGGGGTGTAGGCATCGTTGTTATTGGATACATTTCGTAGCAGTCAAATGCATCCTATAATATCAACAATGCCCTTTGTTATTCCCACTCCAAACAAGACACTTGATACGTTTTCGACACTCCTACTTACAAGACACTACAACCCAAACCCAAATCAGCTAAGGGAGAAAGACCTCTAAAAGTAGACTCTCTATTGTTTTATACTCATCCCAAAATTCTATACTTTTAGAGACTAATATTCAAGGGAGAATACAAAGGAGTAAGGACCGTCTTGCTTCAAAGAGAACACTAAAGGTTTCTAACATAAAGCTTTTACATGTTTAAAATCAACTCATATATATATTTTAGAAATGACCACTAGGAGAATCTAACTCAAATGAAAAGGTACTAGTCGTTCTCTAAAAGACACTAAAGGGGCCTTACTTCACAAGTTTAACTAAATACAACAAGATTTGCATGGACTTTCAAATTTGATACTACACAAATCTTACAAAAGAAAATCTACCCCACCCTCCATTTTTGTTTTGACACAAAAGCTCTACCAAATACCTAATAATCAAGTGCTTCTATTTTATATTTGGAGTGGGGTAAAAAAAAAATAAAGCTTTCCAACGAGAAGGTTTTATAGAAACCTCTCATTGTAGAGCTATCATCACAAAACATTCACAAACACATTTTTTTTTTTAAATAAAACCTCTCGACGTAAAACAATTTGCAAAACCTTCAACCATAAATATACTCACAAGATTCTTTTAAAACCAAACATTTTCTTTTAAAACTTCCCAAAGCATCCTTAACATAAAACAAAATTATACAATTTCTCAATATAAAGCAGAATGTAAAATTTATCCAGCATGAAACCACACATGTATTTGATGTTTAGAACTCAACATTTTCTACCAAAGAGAAGGCAATGATATGAGGGAAATTAATGTAACTTGTCTTTCTCGTGCTTAAAGAAAAGTATTCTAATAACATAAACAACGATACATAGAGGCTTTTATCCCATAATACATTAAAGTCATTTCAGAGATATGCCACTTCTCCAACCATAAAAACAATAGCATGAGTGAAACCACAGGAAATTCACAAAAACATATGAAAATTTCTTCCCAAGCATGTATGGGATGTATAAACACTTACTAATCATAAATATAAACCTTCCATCTATCACATGATTTAGAATAAACATGGACTCCTTCCAACAAACTATACCTACTTACATATATACATGTTTTCGCTACAGGCCACCAATGATTCCAAGCAACTCTCTAATTAAAAATCTATGACTTTACTCTCATGCCAAAAACATATCCACGAAAGCTTTCCAACAAGATCTCATAGTGATGCCACCTAATAGTGTAAGAGTGGAATGCTAAAGAAAGTAAAGGTTCCAATTCAAATCTTCTAACATGTGCATTCTTTTTTTTTTTTATGAGACATAACAAGTTTTATAACATTTCGTAGTCTACGCATTGATGTACATGATATAAGCCATAAGCAAAACACCATCAAAATTCCGACAAAGTCAATACATTCAACACCAAGATGATACTCATCATGTATTAACTAACTCTTTTTTTTTTGGCCAAATATATGCGCTCAAAGAAAACTTGAGAAGAAGGGTTTCCATTCAAATAAAGCTTTTCAACTATTCCTTCAACGATATTCTATCAAACAACTTGTGTATAATGTTTGTAAGGTTTCATGTAATAAACTAGCATTGATCATAAATCATAGCAAATTTTCCACATTTATGCTTTCTTGACGTTGTTACGAAATACTCTACTCAAAGTTCATCAAAGATATTTTTAGATGTATATCTTGTTAAGAAATCTATACGGCTTTTACAATTTTCTATCATACAATGATTCATAACTAAACATGAGCTTCATGACGAAGGTCTTCGTGCCAAACGACGGCAATAAAACCTCCCAAAATATACACTTTTCTTTACAAAAACAATGGGAAAAGCTTACACAAAAACTGTAGGAATCTCCACCAAGAAGCAAAACAAGATCTATTCAAAAGCGGCGAGGATTCTTATGTAAAACAGCGAGAAAACTTCAAAAATCTGCACTTTCCTCTTGCCAAAACAATAGAAAAAGTCTAATAAAAGCTGCAGGAATTCCTACAACAAAGTCATGCAATACCTACCCAAGTTCCATAGCGATTCTTTCATGAAAACAGCAATAATATGTTCAAAAAAAACTGCACTTTTTCTTACATGAAACAGTGGGAGAAAACTCCACGAAAGCTGCAGGAATCTCCATAGAATAGCCATAAAAGACTCACCCAAGTGTTAGAGGTATTATTGTATGAAAACAGTGAAAGAACCCTCAAAATCTGCACTCGTTCGCTTACGAAAACAGTAGCAAAATCTCTACAAAAGCTGTAGGAATTTTCTCAAAGAATGAATAAAGGACTCGGCCAAAAGAACGCAAGAATGTCTTTCTACATATGCTATATGAAACTTATTTGCGCCGATAAGACACCTTCTTCAAACAAGTGATATTGCATGCTCGTATCTTTCCGAAATATGAACTAAGCACTTTAATCAACGCACAAAAACATACGAAACCCTTAGTGATCATATATGCTACAAGAGATCGTTTGGCGTATTTGATACTCGGCATGCACTTTATTTCCTACCCATTAATATGACAAATAAAGAGAATAGCATTCAATATGGTACCAACAATTTGCAACCAATGACTACTTTGCTAGTAAAAAAAAAAGCAAACAGAGAGCAATAGCAATGAAGCAACTTAATCATCGAATCGCCTAAAATCCCATCAATTAATCATGAATCATAAGAGGGTGTGATTGTTCTAGCTAAATGACATTCAATAAATGCATCAAGTCATATGTGAGTATTAACATAAATATACACCATGAAGCACCTTGATCTAGCTACGCATGGAATAGAACTACACCTTTTTTTTTTTTTAAAACTAATGAGAGGAGTTTACAAAACTCCATTCGGTAAGCTAAAACAAAAGCTGTTGTTCGTACACATAAGATACCATGGAATTTCTATACTCATACTTTCTTAAAATTGTTACAGAATAATCCACCCAAAGTTCATCAAATATATTTCTATATGCATATTTTGTTAAGAAATCTTTATGGCTTTACTACCTCTCCTCATCACATGAGGATTCATAAATAAACATGAGCCTCACAACAAAGATCCTTTTCAAACGCTCAAATTTGTCCAACCTAGTATGCCACTTTTACTTATATCTCAAAATTTTTCTATGGAAGAACTAAGGAACAATAGAAATACTTGAAGTTAGCTAAAAAAAAAAAAAAAGGTTGAAAGACTATTCTCCATAAACAATTTTTATCAGAAACATAACAATGAGCAAACCCCAAACTTTGTCAATACCAAATAGATTTCCTTTTGCCAACATAGTTTGGAAACAAACAGTGAAGTTATCATGCTTCTAAAAAAAAACTCCTTTACATATGATAAAGAAAGAAATCCATAAAAGGTTCTCCTAACCCATCTTATTCTTACCATGGTTGATAACACACGTAAGATGCATTTGGGGAGATCTCAATAAGAAAAGAACTATATTAGATTGCTATACAAACAGAACAATGATAACCCTCTTTCAACAATGTTTGTCAAGTGGCTTGCATGTGATGTTAAAGCTACATAAAGAAATATAAAACTAAGGATTCAAGATCAATGAAGGAGGTAGCAAAGCAAGCTATCGATTTCTTAAACATGAGATAACTTATGAAACCTTCACATAAAACATGCTCATAGAGCTTTCATCTCAAAGTACCTCGCATGCATGTTTCGGTAAAGAGCAACATGATCTTTAACAACTCAAACATGAGATTTTGAATAAGCTTACCAAAACACGATCGCATCATTTTAATCCAACCTACTTAACACAATTTATACAAAAAAAGAAAAGTCGCCCATGGAGACGAGTATTAGAAATCATATAGATTGTGTAATTTCAGCTACAGCAAGAGAGCAAAGTGGCTATCATCCATTCTTAACACAAATACCCATTCCTAGTCTCATATCTTCAAGGAACATAAATATCCATTAAACATTGTGTCAAGAAAAAAAACAACCGTCCAAACATTATTATTTTCTCACTAGCATTTTGCCAAACACTTAATATGCATTAATCGTAAAATTACATAAAACAAGTCATTATGAAAGTTTGATGTATACGCCTACTTGATCATCACCTCCCAAATGGTTTATAAGAGGCCCTTTATGATTAGTGCAACAATCTCCCTAACCAGAAAATAGAGGAGATACATATGCATAGCCATAGATAATAAAATCTTATTCTTCAAACTTTGCAAAAGATTCAAACACTCTCATTCACTTCATCCACTATCATGAAGGAAATAGAGGCAGGTGGATGCAGGAAAAGGAAAGATGATGGAGAAGAAAGAAGAAAAAAAAAAAAAAAAGAAAAAAAAAAAGATCAAGAGAAGAAGAAGAACAAGAAGAAGTGGAAGAATCAGGAAGAGAAATACTCACCTTGCAAAGGAGGAAGAGCTCGGCTCGGTCCAGACGCTGGGTTCGGTCCAGGAGGCGTCGGGTGTCTCACGAGCAGAGAGGAGGCGTCGATCCGGTCCAGGCGTCGGGTCGGGTGGTTGCCGTCGAGATCAGCCCAGGCGTTCGGCCTTGGCTGGGGGCGTCGGGACGGGATCGGAAGAGGGAGAGAGGGATCGGGTTCGGTCCAGGCGTGCGTGAGATCCCGAGAGCGAGAGAAAGGGGAGAAGTTCCGGATCAAGGGTTGGAGAGGGAGAGAATTTCGGATCTCTCAAAGCAAGAGTAAAACTGAGCGGGCCCGAGAGAGTGCGTGAGCGCGAGAGGAGAAGCGGGATCCAGAGAGAGAGGGCGCGGGAGAGAGTCCCGTAGCCGAAGGCTTCCTCTCGGTCTTCTAAACACCTCTGCTTCGCTCGAGAGCTCAGAATAGCTCTCCGACAGTCTGCTTCTTCGCAAAGTTATTTGAGTCCATTGCTCGTTCAGGGGTTCACGCGACTGAAGTCTGCAACTGCGACAGAACTCGAAATTCGGGGCAATCTGGACCGTCGAGACCACTGCTCGATCAGGAAACTAGATTCAAATCACTTAGAAAGTTAAAGGGATTTGGCTAGGATTAAATTGAACTAAAACAAGTCTCATTGGGTTGAAATTAGGTTAAACTCGAGCCTGAATTTGACTCAATTTGAGTCGGTTCGGGTTCGAGCCGGCGCGACGAATCAAATTGAACGAAATCAAATTCAAAAATAAACATCAATTTAAATCAAATCCGGTACGACGCTATGAAAACCAACTAATCGAGTCTAATCGAACATGTTCGAGTCCGATCCGGCTCGAATCGGGTCGATTCGAGTTCAAATTGAACTCGACGACGCTCGATTAAATTGATCGAAAGAGCTCGAGCATGATTGAGCCAAAATCGAGGTCAACAAACGGACCCCCAACATATGCGGAAAACAGCGAGTGAACCGTATATGTTGGCGTTGACCTTCCTAACTCTAGGAAGATACAACCTCAGGGTCAACCAAGGAAACTCACTAAGAAAATGCAATCAACTAAATCAAACCAGTAAAGGGAAAGAACAAGTCAATCATCCGCCCAACCAAAGTGGGAGGATGGGAGAAAGGAAGTCTCATGCTCACACGAGCGAAGTCGAAGTGAAATCTCAAAGAACCGAATAGAATTCAAAGATCACCTACGACAAAGATCTAAGATAATACAAGGAGAAGTGAATCTAACAATCATTTGAAAATCATATCAAGTATCAAAGTGATAATCGAAGGGAAACAATAAGAAATAATAATTAAAGGTAGGAAAATCATCCATCTTCCTGACTACATCTCAACAGCCAAGTAGAAGAAGAAATTCTATGCTAAAGCGAGTAGGAATCGAGATATTATCAAAAAGAGCCAAAGCAAACGTGAAAAAGTCCACAAGGAACACTCTAATATCGTCGGGCGCATATGCCGCGACGATAAATAGAGGAAGAAAAACACTCTAATACCGCCGGGCGCATATGCCGCGACGATCAGAAGAGGAAAGAACACTACTCTAATATCATCGGGCGCATATGCCGCGACGATAAAAAAGAGTAAAGGACACTCTACCACCGCCGGGCGCATATGCCGCGACGATAAATAGAGGAAGAAAAACACTCTAATACCGCCGGGCGCATATGCCGCGACGATCAGAAGAGGAAAGAACACTCTACTACCGCCGGGCGCATATGCCGCGACGATCAGAAGAGGAAGGGGTGGTGAGGAATGCCTCCCAGGGACTCTGTCGGGCTCTCTCAACCAGTAAAGGGAACTCTACACTCTAATATCGTCGGGCGCATATGCCGCGACGATCAGAAGAGGAAGGGGTGGTGAGGAATGCCTCCCAGGGACTCTGTCGGGCTCTCTCAACCAGTAAAGGGAACTCTACACTCTAATATCGTCGGGCGCATATGCCGCGGCGATAAAAAGAGGAAAGAACACCACTCTAATATCATCGGGCGCATATGCCGCGACGATAAAAAGAGTAAAGGACACTCTACCACCGCCGGGCGCATATGCCGCGACGATAAATAGAGGAAGAAAAACACTCTAATACCGCCGGGCGCATATGCCGCGACGATAAATAGAGGAAGGGGCTCCACAACCAACCAACGCTCATATGCGTGGTGCTGTGAGAAAGCCAAAGAAGTAAGTAATTCATCATCTAAGAAATCTCAAACTTATACTTTAGTTACCACATGGTAGAGGACAAATCGTCGTAGCCATGAGTAATTTAAATACAAGTAGAGTTTCTATAGGTAAAATTAACATCATGAAATAATCGGTCGATATACGTCTCTCTAAAAAGAGGAACATATAAACGACCGAGCAAGAAGAAAGATATCGTATCAAAAGAGCGAGTGAAGTGGCGAGGGAACATGCTTGCCACTAAGAGTCACAATCACATCAAAGATTAATAATTACAAGAGAAATCACAGCGGTAACACCCAAATTAACTGTTGGGACCCTGTGAGAGGTATAAGCAATATTTATGCGTTCAAAGAGACTGCTCTTATAATTGAAAACAAGCTCTTGATGAGCGATTATGTTGCTAAATGGATTGACTTTCTACTAAAAGATCAAAAATCCACTCATAAATGATGTTAACATCTAGAATAAGATGTACCACATCACAAGTAAGGGAGGGCAACATCCAATTAATAAGTGATAATAATGGAAGAAATGGATCCAGTCATCCCCTAAGCAATCAATCAAACATGCTTTAAGGAGGGAGAAAGGAAGAAATCTGGAGGGACTTTGGGCTCTTCGAGCTTAGAACCGGGTTCCACCTGTGACAAGGGCAACCGATTCTTTCTCAACTAAGAGCCTCCCTTTTTTTTTTTTTTTTTTTTTTTTTTTTTTTTTTAAATGTTCACAGTTATATATCAAGCATACCGGAACATAGAGAGGGGAAAATTGTTGGCTTTGATATCCCAGGCCATACTCGCCACATGAGTAAAACTGGAGAGAGAAATATTACAACAACAAGAATTTATAGAGAAATTCACAAAGTGACAATGGATCAACATCGTCACATTTGAAAAATATGGATCCAGGATGGACCCAGTATCACATTCCATAAAGGATTCAAGTTAGTAGTTTTGATATCCCAGACCACACTTGAAGGTGACAAGTGAAACTGGGGAGCGCCAACCCTTGCAGGGGTTAGAAAGGTGATTCTGTGCGACCACATCGAAGTGACTAGTGAATGTGAACGTAAGCACAAACATCCCTACGGCGTATTTACATACAACATTTAAAGACAATCTCATATTTTGCATGGCGAACATCACGTGGTAGAGGACAAATCGTCGTGGCCACGGATTGCCGAAAAATACAAGAAATTCTTTAGAGTTATATCTATACAGAGGGATATTTACAAGTGGCGGGGGATGCCCCTTGCAATGTGCAAACTCAAGCATAGTACTTTCTCAAGTACTGCCCATTAATGACGGGCATGGGATGAACGCCATTCGCATCAACTAGCAAGTAAGATCCACCTTCGTATACTTGCTCTACAACAAATGGGCCTTCCCAAATGGGCTCAAACTTACCACCTCGACGGCGACGCGAGATGATAGGCCTACGCAGGACAAGGACTAACTCACCGACCTGAAAAGCACGGGGTCGGACGAGGCGATCATGAGCCTGGGCCATCCGGGCTTGATATAACTTAAGGTTCTGATGAGCTTGCAAACGGAGCTCTTCTAAACCATCAAGTTCTTCTAACCGTAGTCGGGCATTATCCTCACGAGACAAATTGTGGCTAACTGCTACACGCAATGAAGGGAGCTCAACCTCTAGTGGGAGGACAGCTTCAACCCCAAAAGCTAAAGCATATGGTGTACACTGAGTAGGAGTACGGTATGTAGTCCTATAAGCCCATAATGCCTCAGGTAATTTGTCGTGCCATTCTCTTTTATTCGCCACAAGTATTTTTCTTATCAATTGGACTAAGGTCTTATTGAATGCTTCAGCCAAACCATTAGCCCTAGGATAATAAATTGAGGAATACCGCCAATTTATGTTATGGCGGCGAGCAAATCTAGCAATTTTGGTGCTTCTAAAAGACGGGCCGTTATCTGAAATTATACGGCGCGGAACACCAAAACGGTAGACAACATGATCGCGGAAGAAGCGCATCACATCTTCTGATTTGACTTCCTTAAGCGGGATAGCTTCTGCCCACTTAGAGAAGTAATCAGTAGCAGCCAGAATAAACCTATGACCCTTAGAGGAAGGAGGGTCAATAGGACCCACTACATCCGTGCCCCAACTCTCGAAAGGCCATGAAGACACGGTGGGGTGCAACGGATTAGGCGGTTGGTGAATAACAGTATTATGAATCTGGCACTGGTGGCACTTCCTAGCGTGCTCCATGCAATCACGGATCATCGTCGGCCAGTAATAACCTAGGCGTTTAATTCTGACCTTCATCTTAGGTCCGGACTGATGAGCACCACAAAGCCCCTCATGTACTTCGCCCATGACCTTACGAGCTTCCTCATTGTTGAGGCATCGTAACCACATCTGGTCGAAAGAGCGTCGGTACAGGGTTTCATTCACATAGGAGAAGGACAGAGCTCTCTTTCTAATCTGAGCGGCAAGAGAGCGATCATCTGGAAGCTTTCCACGCTTCAAGTACTCAACAAAGGGGACTCTCCAATCTGACTCTTCCTCAACAGCATACACTGCGAGGGTCTGATCGGGAGAAGACAAGTCTGCGGGACACAAGGCTTGACGATACTGAACAACAACTGACACCGGATTTCCATTCGGGTCGGCCAACTCCTTAGCAAGTTTAGCTAGTGCATCCGCTCTACCATTCTCAGATCGAGGGACTCTAACTAAAGTCACTTCAGGGATCAAACACAAGAGCTCCATTGCCCTGTCGTGGTAAGGCAAGAGCTCAGGTTTGAGAACTTTGAAAATTCCAGCTACTTGATTAATGATTAGTTGGGAATCTCCAAAGATTTTCACCCGCACGATGCTCATCTGAACAGCCAACTCAAGTCCTACAATTAGGGCTTCGTACTCAGCTTCATTATTAGTACGAGGCTCAGAAAGACTATAGGAGTAACGAAGGGTGTGGCCTTCAGGAGACACAAAAACAAGTCCCAAACCTACCCTAACTACAGGAGTTTCATAAGGTCGTAATGATTTGATGGAGGAGGCTCCATCAAAGTAAAACTCCCAAGTAGGGGACTCCTGCTCTTCCACGCTCATGACTAATTCATCGGGCAAATCGTCATTAAGTGGGGAATCCGCAGGGATCGGGTGAGAAGCAAGAAAGTCAGCTAGAGCCTGTCCTTTGACGGCCCGCTGAGGGACAAAGGTAATGTCGAACTGCAGTAAGATCATGGACCAACGTGCTAAACGACCTGATAAGGTCGGACGGGTCATTAGGTACTGCAAAGGGTTGACTCGAGAAATCAAACTGATCTTGTGTGAGAGCATATAATGTCTAAGCTTCTGCACAGCAAAGATCAAAGCCAAACACTGCTTTTCCATTGCCGGGTATTTTAGCTCTGCAGGAATCAAACGTCTGCTAAGGTAATACAAGGCGTTCTCTTTGCCTTCCTCATTTTCTTGAGCTAAAAGTGCACCAAGTGACTCATCCAAGGCAGTAGTGTAAAGAATCAATGGTTTACCAGGGATGGGTGCAGCTAACACTGGGGGATTCGTCAGGTAGCGCTTTATGCTCTCAAAGGCCTCCTGACAATTCTTATCCCAATGAAAACGGGCATCCTTCTTTGCTAAAGCAGCAAAGGGATGACATCTACCGGCAAGATTGGAGATAAATCTCCGCAAGAAAGCCAGTTTACCCTGAAAAGACCTCAACTGGGTAAGACTCTTAGGAGGTTTCAAATCCACTATGGCTTTGATCATGGATGGATCAATCTCAATGCCACGATAGCGAACAATAAAACCAAGGAACTTCCCCGCACTAACTCCAAATGCACACTTCAAGGGATTCATCTTCAAATCATGCTTTCTTAAGCGCTCAAAAACGATTCGTAGGTCTCGGAGGTGATCACTACGGACCTTGCTTTTGACCACTAAATCATCCACATAGCACTCAACCTGCTCATGAATCAACTCATCAAAAATGATAGTCATGGCACGCTGATAGGTGGCCCCGGCATTCTTGAGGCCAAAGGGCATCACCTTGTAACAAAACACACCTATAGGGGTGCGAAAGGCAGTGAATTTCTCATCTTCAGGGGCCATCTTAATCTGATTGTAACCAGACGAACCATCCATGAAGGAGAAAATGCTATGGGACGAAGCAATATCAACCATAAGTTCGGGAATAGGAAGAGGAAAATCATCCTTAGGACATGCCTTATTCAAATCACGGAAGTCTATACAGACACGGATCTGACCATTCTTCTTCCGGACTGGAACAACATTGGCAAGCCAAGTGGGATACTTCTCTTCACGAACAAAACCAGCTTCTATAAGCTTCTTAGTCTCAGCTATCACCTGTTGTTCAATCTCTAACCTCATCCGACGAGGTGACTGCTTAACAGGGACTGCATCAGGACTAATAGCTAACTTATGGACTGCTACTTCCGGATCTAAACCGGGCATCTCTGTATAGTTCCAGGCAAAGCAATCTTTAAACTCAGAAATGAGTGCAACATATTCTTGAGCCTCTGACTCGGATAGCAAAGCACTATGAAAGATAGGCCGAGGATCCGATTCAGTGCCCAAATTGATTTCACGCAACTCATCCATGGCAGAGCTGGCGCCATCTTCAAATTCACGTGGAGCCTCGAGGACCCTGTCCTCATTCTCCTCCGGGTCTTCATCATCGGAGATGGAAACAACCGGATAGGAAAGAGAAACAACCCGAATGTTGGCGGAAGGGGATTGATCTTCTTGAGAATAGCCTATACCCTGCCCAGTTCGAGGAAAATCAGTTCGCCAAATACGGGCCTGCTGTTGGGCCTGTCTACCTGACCAAGTCGAAGGGACAATGCCTCGCTCAACAAAGTTATCCACAGCAGGGGAAAAGTACCGCGGAACTGGCATGATCTCATCATCCACAGTGGATTCCACAGGATTCTGTATATCAGTACTCTGTGGGACACCTACACTGTGGAACAACGATGCATGCCAAGCAGATTGTGCTGGCACATAGAGAGTGTGCAGCTCTTGTACAGAACGCCTATCTAAGAGTGGTGCACCACGAACACTAACGGAAGGTGTAGGGGAAGGTTGAGGAGGGGATTCCTCAATTCTCATCCCGTACATCTGGCGAGAAAGGGATTGTTGACTAGTAGTCTGACGTCCGACATCTCCGTCGTCGTCTGAATCACTATCAACAACTAAACCACCCTGAGGTATCAAACTCCTATGGAAAGTAGGATAGGAATTGTGATCGACACTAAAGGCAGGCGAAGGAACTGAGTGACGAGGAATATCAACCATCTCATCATCAGAGTCAGACTCAACAATCAAAGGGGAAGTGTACAAATGCGAGGGAGGAGGGATTCGAGTATCAAAGTTCCTCGGAGGGCGAACCGACTCTCTACCTCGACCTCTACCACGCAATCCTCTACCTCTACTAGGAGGAACATCGTGCCTGAGTACAAACCGTAAAGATTCCTCCGGGTCTGTAGTGGAAACACCTGCTCCAATCTCAACCTGTGATGGACCCTGTACTAGTGGTTGTATAGGACCCTGTGCAAGTGGCTGCATAGGACCCTGTACCACACTAGCGGGTATCACTGGTGACTGGGCAGTGGGAGGTCTACGAGCTTTCCGAGGCATGTAATGCTCGGCATCATCGTAGACAGAGATCTCGTGCACGGCAAAGGGTTGAGTATCTCCAAGGATGGAAAACTCTACGTCATTCCTCATATACTTCATGCACTGGTGCAGTGTAGAGGGCACCATTCCATATTCATGTATCCAAGGCCTTCCTAAGAGAGCCTTGTACGAGGTATCTGCCTCAATAACATGAAACTTTGCCTCAGTCAAAAGATCCCAAAACGCAAAGGCAAAGTGATGGAACCTAGAGCTCGCTGACCTTGATCATTGAAACCCTTCAGCATAATCTTGTCTGAAGTGAGCTTCAAATGACCAAGGGAGAGACTCTGCAGGGTGGCATGATTAAGAATATTAACTGAAGCTCCTTGGTCAATGAGGACCCTGTTCAACTCATAACCATTTACTTCAGTGGTGACGTACAGGGGACGGTTGTGATCAGAGGTTCCTAAGAGAAGATCCTGGTCTGAAAAGGTAATGCATGGCATCTCTCTCAAATAACATGCATCCTTAACTGACTCAGTGGCAAAGAAAGCTTGATAAGACTCTGGTTCAAGCAAAGCTTTCACCAAAGTCTCTCTCAAATCGGAAGACATCATTAGTGCATCGTACACACTAAGAAGAGAAGGAATCTTTCTCAAATGAGCCAACACATTGTAATCAACATCCAATTGAGGGCCTTTTCCCTTCTCCTTAGCAGGTGCTTGAGGAGGAGGGATAGGATCATCCTGTTGGGTAATGATGTTTCTATCTTTCTCTTTATTATTCTTAGCCATTTTAGGTGGTAGGACCTTACCTGAACGCAATTGTATCTCTCGTATCGAGTCAGACTCAATAGAGGACTCATTTGGTTCAGGTGATATGACTTGTGTTGGTTCATTGGAAAGGGTTGGGAAGTGTTCTCGGATTCATCTTCAGAATCCATGTAACAACCTCCCTCAGGAATAGCAAACACAGGCTCTTCCTCACACTCAAACTCTTCTCCAAAAGAATGCTCATCATTATTATTATCTTCAGAAATAAATAAAACGGAAGAAGAACGAGTGCTAGAAAAAGTAGAACTAGAAGGAGCAAGACACCAAAAGTAGCCAGAATCATTTTCTTCCATTAATTCATCATCGTTGAAGGGAGAACAAAATCCTTCAGCGTAAGTGCTGGAAGAGATCCTGTCTTCCCCTCAGAAGTTACAACAAGTTTCTCTCTTTCATACATCTTTCTAATACAAGGAGGAGTAGAAGAAATGTGCTCAGTAGGCACTACAACAGAAGAAGCAGAAAAAGAAACTGGCAAAACAACCGGGCTGGCAACTGTCGACTTGGCCTGTGGAGGCCTCCTCTCAACTGCCTCTGAACTCTGAACTGCCCGTCTGATCATACCCCTTGTCTTGCGAGAGAGTGCAAGCTGCCACTCCTCCCCAGAACTAAGAGGTGCTCTACTGTCACTGCTCTGAACACCACACTGACTGTCACACTGACTGGAGCTAGTGATCATCTGAACTATCTGAGAAACTTTACCTCGAGGATGCACCAAATCACTGTCCTGCAAGTGAATCTCACCCCTAGCCATAAGGCTCTCCACTCTGTCCTTGAACACAAAGCAATCTTCAAGGACATGACCAATATGCCTATGAAATGGACAATACAAAGGATGCTCTGTCTGTCCCTCTTCATTTGTCTTATTGTTAACCGGGAATACCAAAATATTTTTCTTAACAAGGAACTTAAAGATCTTCTGCACACTTTCCCTTTTGAAGGGATATTCCTTGCTAAGCTTCTCCTGTAGAGACTGCTGAGCCTCCGGAGTCCTCTGAGGGCGTCTAAACTGCTGTTGTGTATGTGGCTGAGACTGAAACTGCCCTGACGGCTGTGCTAGTGGTGGCAACTGAGGTCGGGGCTGAAACTGAGGTCGTGGTGGTGGTGGATGCTGTGGTACCGAACTAACCATGGGCCTCTTGCCCCTATCATGAGCATCAGAAGTACTATGCACCTCTCCCTTCCTGGGAGGTGGTGCCCCGGAAAACTCCAAACGCTGAGGTCTACGGATGGGTTGACTCTCAGCCTTAGGAGGGACTGCACTGGGTATGCTGTCCTGTAGGCTAGTGACTTTGGTTAACAACTTCTGAAAGGTTCGAATGCTGAAACCTTTCAGATAAGGAGCAATAGGACCATCAATATTCTTCAACAGAATCTCAACTGCATGCTGCTCTTGTAGTTGAGGTTCACACTGAAGACTAAGGTTTCTCCACCTAACTATATAGTTAAGTAGAGACTCGTGGGGGCGCTGTCTGGTCACTACCAACTCACCAACAGTCACTCTATGCTCTGTACTAATGAACCTCTGCACAAATAACTGCTCCATCTCAGCAAAAGTGCGGACTGAATCGTTAGGGAGATCGGCATACCACTCAAATGCCACTCCCCCTAAGCTACTGACAAATAGTCTCAACATCAATGCATCGTTTCCTCCAATGTTACAACATATGGCCCGATACTGAGCCACATGTTGTCTTGGGTTCCCAAACCCATCAAACACTCGGAAACGAGGAGGAACAAAACCAGCGGGATAAGGCTCCCGCTCGTACTCTACCGGGTAGGGGCGACCTCTACTGACAGAATCTCCAGACTTCCTAGAAGCAATAGCCTGGTCAACCCTCTGTGCAATCATGTCCTGAATCTGAACTGGTGACAACTGTACTGACTGACTCTGGACTGGCACACTCAAAGGTACTGCTGGGGGAGACATCAGAACTGTCCTCTGAACTCTATCAACTCTAACAGGCTCTGGGGCTGGCGACTGTGGCGCTACTGGCTCGTCTCTGGATGTAGTAGGAGTAACTACATCCATAACATGGGGTGTAGCCCCCAACGCCGTCAACTGGGCAGTCATCGCCGCCATGGCTCTAGCCATCTCTGCCATCTGAGTCTGTAACTGCAAGACTGTGACATCCGTATCCACTGAACGGGGAGGTCCACCTTGTGCTGAGGTGGAGGGTACATCAGCTTCCCCTTGCTCCTCTAAATCATCGTACTGCTCATGCTGCTCATCTGACGTGCCTCGTCTCGTGACAACACAGACACGGTGAACGGGAATTTCTTCATCTGACTCCTCTGTAAGCAAGTCATCATCGGAGAGGGTCTGACAAAGGGCATCTATGTACGGACCCATAGGAAAAGAAATCCTAAGGGGACTAGAAGCAGCAACTGGCTCCACTCGAGCCGGGGCACTACTGTCAACATCTACTGCATCATGACTCGTCTGAACTGGTGCTGATACTGAAGGGACTGTATCAACTCGCCGAATCGTACCAACTGTCTGCTCCGTCTCGACAGGCTCATCCACCTGCCGACGTCTCCAAACCCATCTACTACGACGGGACCCGGTAGGAACATCTAACTGAGTGGAGGGGGCAACGACAACTGACTCAAGCTGGGATCGGACAGGCTCTAACTGTGGGCGACGTCCATGACGGCGAGGGCGTCGTCCAACAGCAGGGGCACCTGCCTGAGGTCTAATAGTGGGGACAACTCTAGTCTGCTGTCGTGGTGGCTGTCCTCTCTGCCACCGGTAACTCTGCCTAACTGACTGCCGCTGTAACTGAGAATGCACCTGAGAGATCTGATGGAGTAACCTCTCCTCACTAACACGCCCTCTACCGCGCGCTGATCGGATAATGCTTCGGATCCTCTGAGTGAGGGTCCGAGTGACAGTATCCCTGGGGACTCGAGCGCGAGGAAGAGTAGTGGGGACAGGAGGGGCTGCTGCAATGTGGGCAGCGTCCTCCTCATCACCACTATGCACTAGAGGGGAAAAGCGTCCTCCCTGGACTGCGTCGATCTCAGGGGCAACTACGACATCGGGAACGGGGGTAACTACTCGTCTACGTGGCTCCCGCTGTAAGGGAACCATCCTCTGCTGAACTGGCTCCTGGTGAGCCACAGAATCTGCCATTCGCTGAACTGCTGCATCGGATGCTGCCAAGCGTAATCTCCTGTTCCTATTTCTCCTAGCCCTTCTCCCAAGGCCGGAGGTGGAAGAAGACGCTACATCAGTACCCACAGACGGTACCGGAGGAACAGGGACTACTGACTGAGGAGGTGTCGGGGTCTCCTCGGCAGTCTCGGGGTGAGAAAGCCGGGTGAACACAGAAACCCGACGGGTAGGAGGTGGAGGAAGCTCGGCCTGAGCCACCCTCTTCCTCGAAGAGGAAGGAGGAGGGGATACTCGAGCACGAACAGCCTCAACCGGAGCAGCAGGTAAAGGAACTGCTACTGGCTGCCGGCGCCGAGGGGCCGGGGCTACTCGAACAACAGGAGCGACAGGCGCTGGCCGCCTGACCGCTGGACGAACAGGGTGAACAGGAAGTGGCCTAGGCACTGGCTGCCTAACCACCGGGCGCACTGGCTGCGCACGAACAGCAACTGGACGAACGGGTACCCGGGCTGGCTGCCGAGCAACAGGTCGTCCGAAAGGTCGCATAGCTGCGCGTCCTCTCCTCTGAGGTGGAGAGAATGCGGCAGCCTCGGAGGGGGTCGGCCCGCCAAGAGTGACGTATGCCGAATCAGCGAAGGATCCAAAAGTGATCCCCCCCGCCGGTGGGCTCGTCAGCAGGGACTCAGGGAGTGTCACCCGCGAGTCAGAGCCAAAACAGAAAGTAACGGACGGACCGGAATACGCCATTTCTACTGTCTTGCAAACACAAACAATAAGAATTAGCGTAAACCCAAGAACCACCAGAGAGAACGAGAAGGAAAGGGACAGAGTAGCCTATAAAGGCTAGAAGAGGAAGAACCTAACTAAGGAACACTAAACCCAGAGTGCACACGAAAGGAGATAATTTAACATCCGAAGATGGAGAGAGAAACCTGTCCCACCGTGGTCGCCAGAAATCTGTGGGTCTCCGAAAGGGTTCCGCTCGTGTGGTTCGAATGCAAAGGGTACGATCACACTATCCCGTAGGACAAAATGGTCGTAGGCCTTTACACTCGGCACAAGCAGGCCGATGGAAGAGCAGATGGAGTTATAGATACGATTAGCCATGGAGGATAGCGGGTTTTCACCTACGCACCCCGATGGATAATAATATCTATAACCCTAAATTCACGAGATTTCCCCTATCCGATACATCGGCTCGAATAGGGTTTATTTGATTGTGGGGATCGGTTTCCTACGGGCGCAAGCCCCCGTAGTTAATTACATCCTAAGCCTTGACTTAGGAAAACTCTCGATTAGGGATGTTAGATTATCTCCTCTAAGGTGGGTTTAGTGCAAGGGATTTCTAGGCTTTCCTAATCAAAGGGGAATGTCCCAACTTGGCTCGATCAGTCATACAGGGTTCAATCACCATCCGGTCGGCTCGAAGAAATGAAAACTAGAGAAAAGAAAGAGGGACAACGCACTCAGACATGCACGAGAGAAAGAGGGAGGTGGCGTCATCTGTGTGACGCGGATGGGCAGGATTTATAGCCTCCGAAAGAAAGGAAGACTTACCCACCAATAAGGTGTGTAATGGTACACCCGTACTACTCACCTTTAGACCCTAAATCTATAAAAGATGTAGTGTTGTACAAACAACGCTAACATCTACGACCTAGCTAATGCGATCTGGACTTACTCCTTGTCTGACAAAGAAAGCCAGCTAAAACCACCTAGTCGTATAAAATCCATGCTGTCCAGTCTTTATGAAGAAGGGTGGGTAGTTAGACACTGAAATTGGGATCGACAACCTAGAGAAATTCCTAAGTGATCCCACACTTATGAATGGTACAATGCTTCTAAGACTATTGCAATTAAATCTTAATTTTAATTAGTTACTAATGCAATTATGCTAGTCAAAGTCTCCAAATCAGATATGTATGAATTTTAAAAAGGCTTTATAAAATAATTTTGAATGACTAAACTTCCCCAGGTCCGGCACTTCATCCTCATAGGCCAGATTATCCGGACTCTACCCGCAGGCGGGGAAGTTTGTCTAGGAGGTGAGAGAATGCATGTATGCCACCCCGGACGATTCCGGCTATTCCCTATGGTCGTTGTGTTTCTATGTGAGTTAATCTTAAAATTTTATTTAATAATTATGAGTATAAAGATTTTATCCCTAAAGAGCCTAGCGGTCAGACACAAGCACATGCAAGAAAGAAACCTATGAAAAGCATGCTGGTTCTACTGCGCAAACAAAAGTAAGTAAATCACAACACAGAAACAAATCCCACGAAAAAGAGTGTCCATGGCAAGTGCCATACAATATTACATCACAGAGTACAGTAAGTAATGGTGGCCGGGCTCCACCGACAACAACCCGGAAACGACGCAAATCTTAAAATAAGGCATTTTTACATTTCTTCAGTCTTCTTTTCTTCCTTGATTCGTCTTTGGATCGTCTTCGTTCTTCCTTCTGGCTCCTCGTAGTGACTCCTCCAAAAGGATACCCAAATGAAAAAGGAAACCCCCTGTAGGGGTTTACTTTTCCCTTTGGACTCCTCGTAGTGAGTGCTCCAAAAGGATATCCAAATGAAAAAGGAAACCCCCTGTAGGGGTTTACTTTTCCCTTTGGATTCCTATCTCTTAAAAAAAAAATGCCTTATTTTCAGATCTTCACAATAATCACTATCGAATACATCAAATCAGAAAATAGAAAATCTAGACTCTCCTGCAGGGGTTATCCTAAGCAGTTATAATAAAAATCCATCCAAGCAGTTATATATATGAAAATGCTGAAAAAAAATAATTCACACTTGGCCGTGCTCTGATTATTGGGGGCTAAGCAGCTGAAGCATGTACCTAAAGCAGTTATGATTGACATTATTAATTTAGCCCCCTTTTTAGCGCTGTATAAGCACGGCCACCTGCAGGAAGACAGCATTAGTATAAAAGAGCGTACCTAACCTATGGGTATTCTAATCGCCACAACCACGGTGCAGAAAGAAAAGAGTAACTAGCAAAACAGTACGAAACAACGTCACAGAAAAGCTACAACAGGTAGCGAAAACAACCAGCACACGGGTCACATGCAAGGCGTCACAACAAAGAACAGAAAAGAAAAGCAGAACAAAATCCTAACCTAAAGCTAATAGTCGTGTCCTAGCAAGCTCATCTAAGTGTGTGTAGGTTGTGTGGTTTTGGTAGATCCTAAATAGGATAATTTAGTTAGAGTTGTATGTATTTTTATTTGTTTGTTGAAAAGGGCAAAGGAGAGATTTTGGTTAAAGTTCAAATATTAGTATTTTAGGATTGATTTTAGGATGTTTTATTTTTAATGTTTGATTAACCACCACCTTTGTTTCACACCGAGGCCGTGAGGTTTATTTCACCCTCCTTGGGGCTAACTTAATAGCCTCGTAGGCCTGGGTTACCCAGTGATAATTAACTTTGTTTAATTATTATAGTTTGTTGTGAAAAGAAAAGAAAAGGTAGATTGGGTGTTTTAATTAATCAAATTAGTTAATTGACTTTTAGAGGTTATTATTCTAAGGTTTGATATTTAGAAGTGTATTATCCTAATGCTTTTTAATTTAAGATTAGATTTCCTAATTAAATCTGCATCTTTTAGGTTTTTGGTTGGTTAAGAGTTTATTATTAAATTAATTGAATTAGATTTAGGTTTACACTTTAGATTTAAAATTTAATAATTATGAGAAATGTTTGATTATGATTTGATTAAGGATTGGATGTTTCAGAATATTTTAAGGATTAAGTTAGGGTTGGTTGGTTGATTATTAGTGAATTAAAAGAAAGCCAAAACCTAGGAAAACGTGTCACTAAGTTTAAGTTTTAATGTCTCTACCCTATAGGGAGCATGCATCCTAAGTCTATATTTTCTAAGACTCGGTCCTTAATTTTTGTCCTTAAGTGTTACTAGTGTTGTAGGGCTAAAAGTGGTGTTTTTCTATTTCCTAAGACTTCTATACGGATGTCACAGGGTTTAAGGGATCTAATAAAGTAAAACAAGAGCAACCCTAAGTATAATTGAAGTTTCTACAAGGCCTTAGGGGTGGGAGTCGTACAATCAACTAGGTCCCTAAAGGTTTGCTAAGTTTTAGAAAGCTTACAGCACCGGGGGCTACGACCCGGTGGTTCCGCCCGTAGCGCCCCTACTAGATGAGTAGGGACGACTGATGCTCGGATCCGCTTGTCCTAGCTCCAGTTCCAAATGCTCCTTATCCATTGCTTTCCAAAAGGTACCTCGCAACGCAAAAGGAAGACAGGTATTAGAGCAGTTCTAAAAAAAAATAATAGTATGAAAGAAGAAAGGTGCATAAAAGAGAAAGAACGTACCTTTTAGTTATTTGTTGGGCCATTTGTGTTTTGAGTTCTCCTTATCTTGCAAGCATGTAGCACCAAAAACATCAAAAGAAGCGGCGAAGAAAACTAACGAAAATCGAATACAAAAAGGGGTGTAGGCATCGTTGTTATTGGATACATTTCGTAGCAGTCAAATGCATCCTATAATATCAACAATGCCCTTTGTTATTCCCACTCCAAACAAGACACTTGATACGTTTTCGACACTCCTACTTACAAGACACTACAACCCAAACCCAAATCAGCTAAGGGAGAAAGACCTCTAAAAGTAGACTCTCTATTGTTTTATACTCATCCCAAAATTCTATACTTTTAGAGACTAATATTCAAGGGAGAATACAAAGGAGTAAGGACCGTCTTGCTTCAAAGAGAACACTAAAGGTTTCTAACATAAAGCTTTTACATGTTTAAAATCAACTCATATATATATTTTAGAAATGACCACTAGGAGAATCTAACTCAAATGAAAAGGTACTAGTCGTTCTCTAAAAGACACTAAAGGGGCCTTACTTCACAAGTTTAACTAAATACAACAAGATTTGCATGGACTTTCAAATTTGATACTACACAAATCTTACAAAAGAAAATCTACCCCACCCTCCATTTTTGTTTTGACACAAAAGCTCTACCAAATACCTAATAATCAAGTGCTTCTATTTTATATTTGGAGTGGGGTAAAAAAAAAATAAAGCTTTCCAACGAGAAGGTTTTATAGAAACCTCTCATTGTAGAGCTATCATCACAAAACATTCACAAACACATTTTTTTTTTTTAAATAAAACCTCTCGACGTAAAACAATTTGCAAAACCTTCAACCATAAATATACTCACAAGATTCTTTTAAAACCAAACATTTTCTTTTAAAACTTCCCAAAGCATCCTTAACATAAAACAAAATTATACAATTTCTCAATATAAAGCAGAATGTAAAATTTATCCAGCATGAAACCACACATGTATTTGATGTTTAGAACTCAACATTTTCTACCAAAGAGAAGGCAATGATATGAGGGAAATTAATGTAACTTGTCTTTCTCGTGCTTAAAGAAAAGTATTCTAATAACATAAACAACGATACATAGAGGCTTTTATCCCATAATACATTAAAGTCATTTCAGAGATATGCCACTTCTCCAACCATAAAAACAATAGCATGAGTGAAACCACAGGAAATTCACAAAAACATATGAAAATTTCTTCCCAAGCATGTATGGGATGTATAAACACTTACTAATCATAAATATAAACCTTCCATCTATCACATGATTTAGAATAAACATGGACTCCTTCCAACAAACTATACCTACTTACATATATACATGTTTTCGCTACAGGCCACCAATGATTCCAAGCAACTCTCTAATTAAAAATCTATGACTTTACTCTCATGCCAAAAACATATCCACGAAAGCTTTCCAACAAGATCTCATAGTGATGCCAACTAATAGTGTAAGAGTGGAATGCTAAAGAAAGTAAAGGTTCCAATTCAAATCTTCTAACATGTGCATTCTTTTTTTTTTTTATGAGACATAACAAGTTTTATAACATTTCGTAGTCTACGCATTGATGTACATGATATAAGCCATAAGCAAAACACCATCAAAATTCCGACAAAGTCAATACATTCAACACCAAGATGATACTCATCATGTATTAACTAACTCTTTTTTTTTGGCCAAATATATGCGCTCAAAGAAAACTTGAGAAGAAGGGTTTCCATTCAAATAAAGCTTTTCAACTATTCCTTCAACGATATTCTATCAAACAACTTGTGTATAATGTTTGTAAGGTTTCATGTAATAAACTAGCATTGATCATAAATCATAGCAAATTTTCCACATTTATGCTTTCTTGACGTTGTTACGAAATACTCTACTCAAAGTTCATCAAAGATATTTTTAGATGTATATCTTGTTAAGAAATCTATACGGCTTTTACAATTTTCTATCATACAATGATTCATAACTAAACATGAGCTTCATGACGAAGGTCTTCGTGCCAAACGACGGCAATAAAACCTCCCAAAATATACACTTTTCTTTACAAAAACAATGGGAAAAGCTTACACAAAAACTGTAGGAATCTCCACCAAGAAGCAAAACAAGATCTATTCAAAAGCGGCGAGGATTCTTATGTAAAACAGCGAGAAAACTTCAAAAATCTGCACTTTCCTCTTGCCAAAACAATAGAAAAAGTCTAATAAAAGCTGCAGGAATTCCTACAACAAAGTCATGCAATACCTACCCAAGTTCCATAGCGATTCTTTCATGAAAACAGCAATAATATGTTCAAAAAAAACTGCACTTTTTCTTACATGAAACAGTGGGAGAAAACTCCACGAAAGCTGCAGGAATCTCCATAGAATAGCCATAAAAGACTCACCCAAGTGTTAGAGGTATTATTGTATGAAAACAGTGAAAGAACCCTCAAAATCTGCACTCGTTCGCTTACGAAAACAGTAGCAAAATCTCTACAAAAGCTGTAGGAATTTTCTCAAAGAATGAATAAAGGACTCGGCCAAAAGAACGCAAGAATGTCTTTCTACATATGCTATATGAAACTTATTTGCGCCGATAAGACACCCTCTTCAAACAAGTGATATTGCATGCTCGTATCTTTCCGAAATATGAACTAAGCACTTTAATCAACGCACAAAAACATACGAAACCCTTAGTGATCATATATGCTACAAGAGATCGTTTGGCGTATTTGATACTCGGCATGCACTTTATTTCCTACCCATTAATATGACAAATAAAGAGAATAGCATTCAATATGGTACCAACAATTTGCAACCAATGACTACTTTGCTAGTAAAAAAAAAAGCAAACAGAGAGCAATAGCAATGAAGCAACTTAATCATCGAATCGCCTAAAATCCCATCAATTAATCATGAATCATAAGAGGGTGTGATTGTTCTAGCTAAATGACATTCAATAAATGCATCAAGTCATATGTGAGTATTAACATAAATATACACCATGAAGCACCTTGATCTAGCTACGCATGGAATAGAACTACACCTTTTTTTTTTTTAAAACTAATGAGAGGAGTTTACAAAACTCCATTCGGTAAGCTAAAACAAAAGCTGTTGTTCGTACACATAAGATACCATGGAATTTCTATACTCATACTTTCTTAAAATTGTTACAGAATAATCCACCCAAAGTTCATCAAATATATTTCTATATGCATATTTTGTTAAGAAATCTTTATGGCTTTACTACCTCTCCTCATCACATGAGGATTCATAAATAAACATGAGCCTCACAACAAAGATCCTTTTCAAACGCTCAAATTTGTCCAACCTAGTATGCCACTTTTACTTATATCTCAAAATTTTTCTATGGAAGAACTAAGGAACAATAGAAATACTTGAAGTTAGCTAAAAAAAAAAAAAAGGTTGAAAGACTATTCTCCATAAACAATTTTTATCAGAAACATAACAATGAGCAAACCCCAAACTTTGTCAATACCAAATAGATTTCCTTTTGCCAACATAGTTTGGAAACAAACAGTGAAGTTATCATGCTTCTAAAAAAAAACTCCTTTACATATGATAAAGAAAGAAATCCATAAAAGGTTCTCCTAACCCATCTTATTCTTACCATGGTTGATAACACACGTAAGATGCATTTGGGGAGATCTCAATAAGAAAAGAACTATATTAGATTGCTATACAAACAGAACAATGATAACCCTCTTTCAACAATGTTTGTCAAGTGGCTTGCATGTGATGTTAAAGCTACATAAAGAAATATAAAACTAAGGATTCAAGATCAATGAAGGAGGTAGCAAAGCAAGCTATCGATTTCTTAAACATGAGATAACTTATGAAACCTTCACATAAAACATGCTCATAGAGCTTTCATCTCAAAGTACCTCGCATGCATGTTTCGGTAAAGAGCAACATGATCTTTAACAACTCAAACATGAGATTTTGAATAAGCTTACCAAAACACGATCGCATCATTTTAATCCAACCTACTTAACACAATTTATACAAAAAAAGAAAAGTCGCCCATGGAGACGAGTATTAGAAATCATATAGATTGTGTAATTTCAGCTACAGCAAGAGAGCAAAGTGGCTATCATCCATTCTTAACACAAATACCCATTCCTAGTCTCATATCTTCAAGGAACATAAATATCCATTAAACATTGTGTCAAGAAAAAAAACAACCGTCCAAACATTATTATTTTCTCACTAGCATTTTGCCAAACACTTAATATGCATTAATCGTAAAATTACATAAAACAAGTCATTATGAAAGTTTGATGTATACGCCTACTTGATCATCACCTCCCAAATGGTTTATAAGAGGCCCTTTATGATTAGTGCAACAATCTCCCTAACCAGAAAATAGAGGAGATACATATGCATAGCCATAGATAATAAAATCTTATTCTTCAAACTTTGCAAAAGATTCAAACACTCTCATTCACTTCATCCACTATCATGAAGGAAATAGAGGCAGGTGGATGCAGGAAAAGGAAAGATGATGGAGAAGAAAGAAGAAAAAAAAAAAAAAAGAAAAAAAAAAGATCAAGAGAAGAAGAAGAACAAGAAGAAGTGGAAGAATCAGGAAGAGAAATACTCACCTTGCAAAGGAGGAAGAGCTCGGCTCGGTCCAGACGCTGGGTTCGGTCCAGGAGGCGTCGGGTGTCTCACGAGCAGAGAGGAGGCGTCGATCCGGTCCAGGCGTCGGGTCGGGTGGTTGCCGTCGAGATCAGCCCAGGCGTTCGGCCTTGGCTGGGGGCGTCGGGACGGGATCGGAAGAGGGAGAGAGGGATCGGGTTCGGTCCAGGCGTGCGTGAGATCCCGAGAGCGAGAGAAAGGGGAGAAGTTCCGGATCAAGGGTTGGAGAGGGAGAGAATTTCGGATCTCTCAAAGCAAGAGTAAAACTGAGCGGGCCCGAGAGAGTGCGTGAGCGCGAGAGGAGAAGCGGGATCCAGAGAGAGAGGGCGCGGGAGAGAGTCCCGTAGCCGAAGGCTTCCTCTCGGTCTTCTAAACACCTCTGCTTCGCTCGAGAGCTCAGAATAGCTCTCCGACAGTCTGCTTCTTCGCAAAGTTATTTGAGTCCATTGCTCGTTCAGGGGTTCACGCGACTGAAGTCTGCAACTGCGACAGAACTCGAAATTCGGGGCAATCTGGACCGTCGAGACCACTGCTCGATCAGGAAACTAGATTCAAATCACTTAGAAAGTTAAAGGGATTTGGCTAGGATTAAATTGAACTAAAACAAGTCTCATTGGGTTGAAATTAGGTTAAACTCGAGCCTGAATTTGACTCAATTTGAGTCGGTTCGGGTTCGAGCCGGCGCGACGAATCAAATTGAACGAAATCAAATTCAAAAATAAACATCAATTTAAATCAAATCCGGTACGACGCTATGAAAACCAACTAATCGAGTCTAATCGAACATGTTCGAGTCCGATCCAGCTCGAATCGGGTCGATTCGAGTTCAAATTGAACTCGACGACGCTCGATTAAATTGATCGAAAGAGCTCGAGCATGATTGAGCCAAAATCGAGGTCAACACTCGCCAGCTCGCCTAGTCGCCTGTCGCCACTACCGGGTCGCGGGTTGTGTCGGGTCAACCCAGCAACCTGGCCAGGTCGGGTCTGGGTTGAAATGTCCGACCCGTTTGCAAAAACGGGTCGGGTTCGGATTGACCTGTTTAGATCTGGGTCAGGTCGGGTTCGACCCGAACCCGACGGGTTGACCCGAATTGACACCCCTAATAAAAATAGAAAACTCTTAAGAATTTCATTAAATATAAGCATAAATAAATAAATGATGGACGTTCCATATGTACTTAAAAATATATACTAATGAGGATTTCATAACCAGGTCAGTAAATTGTTAAACGATAGGATTGATTTGTTTTTTATATTAAAAAATATTTAGAACCTTAAAAAATCATTTGTGATTGATATAGACAAATTGTAAGAGATTGATCAAATTAAGTCAAAATAGAGTTTGTTCCGTACTGAATATTCATAGCGATAGAGAAATATATAGTTTAACGTCTTTGTACGAAGATCCAGCACACAATCAGATAATATAGGGAGTGCAAATTTATAAGAGCCACCTAGATTTTTATGTAGAAAACCCTGAAGAAGGGAAAAACCACGGTGTTTGGCCCAATTTGAATGAATTCACTAGTATTTGTAGTTGATTAGAAATGAGGACCTTCCTTAGGGAGAAAGCCTTGGCTTGATATAACAAATATAGATCATATAGAGTGCATTACATGATGGGAATACGAAGAATCACTATTGAACTGTTCGTTTGGTCAGAAGGACTATAGTTGATGGGCGACTGAGGTCGGAAAGATCGTAGTCAGGTGACGGTGGTCGAAAAGATCGTAGTCACAGGCAACACAGAGGTCAAAAAAACAGTTGTATGGCGATGGTGGTCGCAAGGACTATAATCGATGGTCAAGGAAGGTCGGGAGGACCATAGTCAGTAGACGATGGAGGTAAAAATCATTTTTGTCTAGCGACCGAGGTCGGAAGGACTGTAGTCGACGGGCGACGAAGGTCGGAAAGACCGTAGTTGTCAAGCGATGGAGGTCGGGAAGACTGTTACCTGATGACCAAGGTCAGAATGACCTTAGTCGGTGGGTGACGAAGGTCGGAAGGACCATTATCTTGGGATGGAGGCTCAAATGGGTCTTTTATTTGGACCCATTTGAGCTCAGATTGGGTCGAATTCGACGTCAATTTATTTATTTTATTAAAAAAAAATATTTTTAGTATGCATCTTTAAGGCTTCGTTTGGGACAGTTTTCTTTCTGCTTCTTAAAACAGCATTTTAGTACAAAAGTTTTTAATTTTGTAATAGAAAGTTGTTTTAAGAAGCACAGAAAAGTCGTTCCGAACGAAGCCAAAATTACCTTTATTTTTTGTTTTAAAAGAAAAAAAAAAGTTTCATTATTAAAATTCTTAAAATAACTTCTAAATGCTTTTAGGTGTTTTCATTCTTTTAAATGAAAATCAGTTTCTACACATTATTATTGCAGCCAGCATTCGCTACCATATGTAATAAGCAATTAAAAAAATAATAGCACTTATATATAACATAAAAAAATATTTGCGTTACATATTAAAATATTAAAAAACAAAATAAAAATAGAAAACTCTTAAGAATTTCATTAAATATAAGCATAAATAAATAAATGATGGATGTTCCATATGTACTTAAAAATATATACTAATGAGGATTTCATAACCAGGTCAGTAAATTGTTAAACGATAGGATTGATTTGTTTTTTATATTAAAAAATATTTAGAACCTTAAAAAATCATTTGTGATTGATATAGACAAATTGTAAGAGATTGATCAAATTAAGTCAAAATAGAGTTTGTTCCAAACTGGAATATTCATAGCGATAGAGAAATATATAGTTTAACGTCTTTGTATGAAGATCCAGCACACAATCAGATAATATAGGGAGTGCAAATTTATAAGAGGCACCTAGATTTTTATGTAGAAAATCCTGAAGAAGGGAAAAACCACGATGTTTGGCCCAATTTGAATGAATTCGCTAATATTTGTAGTTGATTAGAAATGAGGACCTTCCTTAGGGAGAAAGCCTTGACTTGATATAACAAATATAGATCATATGGAGTGCATTACATAATGGGAATACGAAGAATCACTATTGACCTGTTCATTTGGTCAGAAGGACTATAGTTGATGGGCGACTGAGGTCGGAAAGATCGTAGTCGGGTGACGATGGTCGAAAAGATCGTAGTCACAGGGAACACAGAGGTCAAAAAAAAATAGTTGTATGGCGATGGTGGTCGGAAGGACTATAATCGATGGTCAAGGAAGGTCGGGAAGACCATAGTCAGTGGACGATGGAGGTAAAAATCATTTTTGTCTAGTGACCGAGGTCGGAAGGACTGTAGTCGACGGGCGGCGGAGGTCGGAAAGACCGTAGTTGGCAAGCGACGGAGGTAGGGAAGACTGTTACCTGATGACCAAGGTCAGAATGACCTTAGTCGGTGGGTGACGAAGGTCGGAAGGACCATTATCTTGGGACGGAGGCCAGAAAGTTTGTAGCCGACATGTGACGAAGTTTGAAAGGACCGTAGTCAATAGACGACAGAGATCATAAAGATAGTTGTTTGGAGATGAAGGCTGAAAGGATCATAGTTGGTGGAAGGTAGAAGTTCAATAATAATTGAAACCTAGGTGGAGGTTTGGCGTTAGTCGGTGGCCGAGTGTAAGTCTAGTGTCTATTGTTAGCCCTGTAAAAGTCTGGCTTCAGTTGGCGGCTAAACATAAATCTTGCATCAATCATCATCGGATAGAAATCCTACGTTAGTATGTGGCATGGTAGAAAGTTGGCGCCAATCGGTGGCAAGGTAGAAATTCGGCGTCAGTCGGTGGCCGGGAAAAAATCCGGTGTTAGTAAATGACGGGGCAAACATCTGGCGTCATTTGATAACCGGGGTAAAAATTCGGCGTCAGTTTCTGGCCAAACAGAATTATGGCGTCAGGTGGTGGTCAGGCAAAAATACAACATCAGTTGGTGGCCGGGCTGAAATCTTGATTAGGTTGGCAACCGGGCAGAAGTCGAGCGGTGGTCGAGGAGTCTTGTGGCAAGAGAACTATCTTCTTTCTCTTCCTTTATTTCTTGCTTGGATCTCTTCCTACCCCTTCCATTAGGAATGAGGGTCTTTTTATAGTTTTCTAAGAACGGCATGACAAGTAAATAAGGAGAAGATCATGGGTATATTGGGAGAGGTTTGATTGGATGGTCAATATTGATTCTTTTGATCAAAGATTGTTTATTGTGTTTTTCAATGCCTTAGTGATATAGAAATTTAGAGATTTTGGGCTCATTGGATTCATCATGATGAGTCGCTCGATTAGAATAAAAGCATGTCATGTTTGAAAATTGTTTGTTAATCCAAATTATGATTTGAACCTTTCGAATGTGCTTCGGGTCTTTTATTTGGACCCATTTGAGCTCAGATAGGGTCGAATTTGATGTCGTTGGGTCTGTATTTTGAAGATGTTTAGTTCTACTGTAAGTTTTCTGAAATCGGAGTTCGTATGATCCTAGATTTTATTTTGGAAGTCTCCAACTTGATTGTGCCCCGAGATTCGTGCCCAATCAAAAATAATTTTTTTATGATATATCAGAGCTAAACCTAACTAATTAGTTTAAATTTGTTTTCTAGATTTTTAAATTCGTCCAATTTTTTCGTCCACCATTACATCGTTGTCATCTCCCAAAAAATTTAAATAATTAGGGTTATTTATTTTTTTTTTCTCTGGATGTTTCTTTACATAATGATTTTATTTACTGTTATATTTTAAATAATAAAATTTTTTATGCTATAATGGCTTCCTTTATGGAAAAGATAAAATAAAAGTAGATACGAATGGTAAGAATTCGTTCTCACTTGATATTAGTGAACTTTATTCATTTAAAATTCATAAAAAAATTACTATTGAAAAGAACTGCACTTTGGGTAATCCTCAATGAGGGAAAGAGAAAGAACACAACAAGATGATACGCAAATAAATAAATTTATGTTAATTTTACAAATGACCCAAGACGAGGGTGAGTTTTTTTTTGAAGAAATACAAATTGTATTAAAAATAATAAAAGAAAAAGATACAAAAAATCTTAAGTGATGAAGAATTATTAAGTCCTCTGACCTGACGTAGAGCTACGTTCGGCCGCCAATAACATGTCGCCACGTGCTCTTACTGTTTACCGCGCGGCCCAACGACTTGACCCGTAGCGGAACCCGGGAATGCTATGTTTGCGATTTTCTCGGTATTGATCGGTATTTGCTCGGTATTACTTTGCAAAAACGAGAAATACTGCTCTGTGAAGACAAAAACAATGCAAATACCGAGTTGTACTTAGTTTTTCTACAACTCGGTACAACTCGGTATTTGCTCAGGATTTGCTCTGTATTGCTAGAGATTTGCTCGGTATTGCTAGGTATTTGCTCGGTATTGCTAGAAAAAACTCAGTACAACTCGGTACAACTCAGTATTTGCTCAGGATTTGCTTGGTATTGCTAGGGATTTGCTCGGTATTGCAAGAAAAAACTCAGTATAACTCGGTACAACTCGGTACAACTCTGTATTTGCTCAGGATTTGCTCGGTATTGCTAGGTATTTGCTCCGTATTTCTAGAAAAAACTCAGTACAACTCGGTACAACTCAGTATTTGCTCAGGATTTGCTCGGAATTGCTAGGGATTTGCTCGGTATTGCTAGGTATTTGCTCGGTATTGCAAGAAAAAACTAGGTACAACTCGGTATTTGCTCGGTATTGCTAGGTATTTGAAATATATCCAAAAGATGATGGGATGTTGTTCGGCTCGTCAAGGATTTAAAAAAGCGCAAGTGCGAGAACCAAAAAAACAGCGGGTCGGGTCGACATCTTTTCTTCATGCTACGTGGCGCTAATACATTGGTGGCCGAACGTAGAGGAACGTACGTTCACCGGACCGAATAAAAGTTCCTTAAGTGATAACTATTCTATCATAATCTTTCCTCATCAAGTCAAAAATACTTGATGGCATGGAAGGTCACCCGAAAGAAAAGTATACCAAAAAAATCATCATAAATGGCATAGTGGACACAAGCATAGCCACACTATTCGCCTCTCTAGAAAGAAAATGAAAATTAACATAATTAAACGCTTCAAGAAAAGAGAAATCCATACTACTAAGTATATTCTTCCCGTTATTCTTAAGCACTGATTTCTTCAATAAATGGGTTTACAACGGCTAGTTTCTCCAACTTATTCAAACATTGAGAAAAATTATTAAACTTAGGTAGAGAAATTCCCCACTTTTTCAATGTATCAAAAATCTCCATTAAATTGTTTTTTACATGAACGACAATATGATTAATATCTTCATTCTCAATGCATCCTCCCGGACAAGAATACAACTCCTGCAGTTTCCTATGATGCAGCCAGCATTGTGTTAGAATCAGATTGTTGATCAATCTCCATAGAAATAAATTTTCCTTAGGAGTAACTTTTAAATTCTTAATCCATTTTACATGTATACCATCAATCTCTTGTTTGGACGTAGCCTGAAAAGCCAATGCCGAAATTGAGCTGCCAAAATTGCTTGCCAATAACTCTACTGTATCTTCCTAAGTTACAGAAGAAATTGAAATGTCTGAAATAATATTCAATAAATCAGCTGATAATAGCTTACACATCAAAGGTATATCCCAGCTCCCATCATCATTCATAAGAAATGAAACAGTCTTTTTCTCCAACTCTCTCACATCACACATTGTTAGCCATTTACTCAACTTTCTGCCCAGAATCCATCCATCTTTTAGAATATTAATACTAACCCCATCTGAAACTTTCCATCTAATTAATTATTGGCTCTAGGAAATGAGCTCCATCAATAATAATTCGCCAAGTTGGAGAAGACCATCTTTTAGATTCATTATTGCATATATTAACAACATATTTTGCTATCAAATTCATGCTAAGAAAGCCATTCCGAGTACTGATGAAATACCAAGAAATACGAGCTCTTAATGGTCCTTGTCTCTCCGCTACACCTTGAATGCCAAGTCCTCCATACTTAACAGGTGTACACATCATATCCCAAGAGATATAATGCAAACCCCTTCTACCTTGATCTTTTGCCAAAGGAAATTTCTATAGAGCTTATCCAGTTCTTGTAAAATATTTTTTGGAACAAATGAGTGAGTCATACTGAAATAAGCAATAAACGAATAAACAGATTTAATCAACAATATTTTTCCTGCCAAAGAAAAAGAGAGAGACCCCAAGGTTTATGTTTCTTCATAGCCTTATTAAGGATGAAATTAAAATCAGCCGCCTTTAATCTTTTAAGTGCCATAGTTACTCCAAGATACAAAAGTGAGTCACCACTTCTATTTTTCCCTTTAACTTTCCTACATGCTATCCTAATATTTTAGGAGCTCTAGCATTCCTACTACTACTGCTCCTGCCTGGTCTACTAGACCCTCTAGGATTACTCACACCACCCTCCTCCTCATCTTTTTATGCTAACTTAAATCCCAAATTATTTTCTTTTAGTTACGGCTTGAATTGGATAACAATTGTTCTATATTTTGATCCCCCCTAACACTAGCTGCTACACACATAGATGAGAAGGGTAGCCTAACAAATAGATGTGGTATCCCTAATGATGTACATGAGTGATGAAAATATAAGCTTCCCAACATCAATTGACTACAATATTTGAATTGAATAATTTAGAATGGCCTAGTCATTAGTAGCTTCACCTATATTTTGTTAGGATGGTGGGCATAAATGAAATAATGTCAAGCTTTGGAGGTTTCAGTCGTATATGAAGCATGAAAGTAAATAATGCTATTATCTTTTTTCTTCCAACTCACTCCACTATTAGGTCCACACAAGACATTCAAAAATTTCTCAAGTGTTATTTGAGTATTAAAAAAGGGGATACACATGATATTCAAAATCTTTGAGTTAATAAATTCTCTTTATGGCTATAGAAATAATGGTAACCCATTTACCCCTAACATAATGCCTATTATCAACTGCTTCTTTTCCATTGGCAAAAAAAGTATGCACTACTTTGATTATTGGAGCATAAGGTTCTTCACAAATTCTTTCCAACCCGCTACTTACTATAATTTGTATGATAGGTGGGGTAGGAAGTTTAAATCCTCGCTCATGAATAAGTTGTTTAGTCACAACTAAATCAATGAATCTTGATTTTGCATCTGTGAAAATAAATATGCTCTTATCAAAAGCGGAGGAGGACCTTTCTTTCTAAACATATTTGGGGAAATCCTTCCTTAAAGATTTTGAGAGAAATGAGATGTTGTACAAAAATAGAGAGGGATGAAGAAAATGAAAAATGGAGCCCCTTCTTATAATAATATGAAGCACTTTGGAGCTTAATGCAAACACTAAATAATAAGATGGTCTATTATAAGATGCTACGATTGTGCAACCATGTGGCAACACTACTAGATATAAGAATTTGGTGTGTTGCTTGGGGGATTTTCCACTGTTGATGGCTTGACAAGTGTCAATGCCGTAACTCTTATGACTGAAATCTCTATGAAATTTTAAATGACACATTTACAAAGTTTTAATAACACCACGGTGCTTATTTATATTACTATGGTGCTTGCATATTGTTAATAATTAAAGTTATAATCGTACACTGACTATTTGATTTTTGGAAGGTCGTGCATTTTCACTTATGAGAATAAGTACTACAACGCTTAAATAGATAGCTCTATGATGCTAGACATTAAATTTAAATTATAACAATAATTATTATTATGAAATAAAATAAATAAAAATGAAAATTGATTCAAGACAACTAGTAATGAATATTTGAACATACAACCATGAACAAAAAATGATATAAGTTATTATAATCCAGCACACCTAGCTTGTGATTTTTAAGATAAAAAACATTATTCATTGAAATTTTATTTCTTCTAGCATATATATTGGATATCTTTTTTCTATGTGTACTAATATTTCAGGTACATCATACACTGCTCAAGATTGATTAAGGCTCAAGTTTGGATAGAATAAGATATCTTTCAAATGATTTTATTTTTCATTTTCCTTTATTTTATATTTCTTGAGTTTAGCCATGTAAGTGTGTATGCTAAATTGGTTATCATGCAAAGTCACACAGGGGAAAGAGATTTTTTAATAAATTATACCTTACGATTATGATCTTACTGTACAATCAATTATATGGAAAAGAGACTTAACAACTGATTTTATATTTAAAATTAATGAACTAGTCATACTGTACAATATAGCTCATACTATATGATTTGTTTATATTAGGAAACCCTAGCTACAAGATAGTTTAAGTAAGTATTTTAAAAATTAAATATTGATTTAATCATTCTATATAATCCTAATCAATTTGTATGGTATTTTAAATCATACTTAAATTATTCCCCATGATTAGTATAATAAATTAAAGAATAATAAATATGGTAATCATATTGTATATTGTAGATCATATCATACGATTGACTGAGATGACATTTAGTTATCTTGGATATCGTATTGGAAGGAAATTATAATTTTTGAACAAATCATATAGTATAATGTTGATCATACTATACAAACCCTTGATATTTGAATTTAATATAATGTATGATGTTTATTATACTGGACAATTGATAGAGGTGATTTCTAATCATCCTAATAATTATTCTATATAAATTGAAGGAAATTTAACTAATCATATAGTATGAATTTTTTATCATATTATATGATAAATATGTTGAAACTCGTTCACTATGAATTAGGTTGTTAAGCCTAAGCTTATGTCCCACGGCTAACCAAGAGAGGGGGGGGGGGGGTCAATTGGTATTTTAAAAATTAATCCCTCGTTTGAGTATTTTAAACCAAAATTAAACTTTAATGAATTTTGCAGAAATAGTTTTTCAACCATAGTATTAAAACAGTAAATCTCAAAAATAAAAAGGTAGCGGAAAAATAATGACACCAAATTTATAATGGTTCGGTCAAAATAAGACCTACATCAACTCCCTGGAGGCACCCTCCGAGTATTGCACTAATACCACTAGTGACTATCCTTTTGCACCCACAGCAAGGCGGAGAAGCCTTTACAAAACTCTTTTCACCACTACCTAGTGTGGCAGAGAACCGTCGTCCTTTTACACTATCCCCAATGCTAGCAGAGAACCATATGTCCTTTAACACTCGTCCGATGTCGGCAGAGAACCGTTCATCCTTTTATACTCTCCTAGTGTAGGCAGAGAACCCGTGGCTGCTCACACTCTCCAAGTGTCGGCAAAGAACCGTTCATCCTTTTACACTCTCCCGGTGTAGGCAGAGAATCCGTGGTTGTTCACACTCTCCAAGTGTCGACAGAGAACCGGATCTACTTGACAGATCTTCTCACAAGAATTCTATAAGGAAGAAAGAAAAGAGTGAAGTAATCCAAAATCACAAGTAGAGAATCTTACCTTTTAAAAAGAAAGTGAAGCCTTCACGCTCAAATAGTAAGATTTCTCCTTTGAATGCTCTCTCAGACTCTCTCCTTGAATCTTCTTTCAATAGGCACGAAGATCAATGAGCAAAAATATTTGGTGGCAGTCAAAATTGGACTATATATAGAAGAGACAAGAAAAACCGTACAAAAACTGCAAATTTTCAAGTCAACACAAAATGGATCGTCCCGTACAATCGTGGATCATCCTGGACGATTTTACTTAAAGTATCGGAAACGATCCTAATGAATATTACTATGAACTATGTTTTTACACGATCATCGTCCCTTACAAACTAGGTTCGTCCGGACGAACAATTATTTCATAGGTCGGTTCCCAAATAACTATAAGATGTAACCAACTTACTTAAGTCAGTTTCCATTGTCCTGGGACGAACAGGATTTCGTCTGGATGAAATTTTTATAGAGAGTAACTCATCCAGGCACGATTATAAATGTCGTATGGATGAAAATTTTACAGAGCCCAACTCATCCGGGGACGATTATAATTTCGTCTGGACGAAAATTTTACAGAGCTTAGCTCATTCTGGCACGATTATAATTTAGTATGGACAAACATTTTATAGAGCCTAGCTCGTCCTGGGACGAAAATAATTTCATCTGGACGATCAGGACTTAGAAAAAATTTTCTTCAAAAACTGTTCGTTCCATTGCTCTTAAAAGGAGATAACTGACCTGATCGTCATGTACGAATTTTATTCGTCCCGTACGATCAGTACAAAATTTTTAAGATCTTCTCAAGTGTGTGTGTATTTATTCACTCAATTACAATCACTCCCTCTCAAAATTAATTCATACAAAAATTACAAGCTTCAAAATACAAGATATCTTATGCTGAATTTGATTTGAAGTCTTCAGTAGTTTGGAGTTCAATTTTCCTGAAATGTTAGTATACACAAGAGTAAAAACAAATTTTCCAAAAACTGTTAGGAGATAACTACACATAAAATAATAATATTTGGAATCATCAAAACTATACAAGTTGCAATAATATAAAACATGCAAATAGCAACTCTCTTAACAAAATATGCATAATTTAAACAGTTCATTTGAATGACTATTTTAATGAATAGGATGAACCTCTATTTCTAACTAATTTTACTATTCAAACCCATATCATAATGTACTAATTATGAAGACCTAATTGAAAATTCATAGTTTTTTCAAGCCTTTTAGTTTATAAAATCAATGAAGTCTCTAGTAATGCTTTTAGCTTTTGATGGAACTTTGAGGGAGAATTCTTGAAAGAGCTTTAGGCTTCGAGAGGGAGAAGGTGAGGTTGTGCTTAAGGGAGATGGAGTGTGAGGGGTGTTGACATGGTTGCTCCAAGTAAGCTTACTCCTTGCCTCCTACAGCAGCCTTGGTGAGTTCTTGGAGTTGCTCTTTGGAGAGAAGCTTCAAATTCATGGGCTTTGGTTCTTTGTCTTCATTTGGAGAGTAAAAAAGGATTGAATATTTTCTACCTTCACTAGAAGTGTGAAAAATATTTCATGGGTTCTCTGCCTTCACTAGGAGGTTTAAAAAGGAATGAATATTCTCTTCCATCACAAGGTTGGTGAGAAAGATTTTGTGGATTTTCTACTTTCGCAAGGAGGGTGAGAAATAATTAAAGGTTTTCTACCATCACCAAGAGGGTGACAAAGATTTTGATTCTCCATTCTCCACCCCATCAAGTTTTGTTGAAGTGATTTGTAAAGGCTTCTCCACATTGCTATGAGTGTAAAAGGAGAGTCACTATAATGTTAGTGTAATAACCAGAGAGGACGACTCTGAAGAGTGAATGCAGGTCAAGGTTGACCGAGCCACTATAAAATTTATGGTGTGCTCTTTTTGGTTTTTCTTTTCTTCCCTTTTATTTTCTACAAGTTAAATTTCATGCATGAATTTATTTTTCATTGTCATCTCAAATAGTTAATGGAGTCAAAATTGATGTCCCGTTTACTAAATGGAGTCATGAGGATAGAGAGCTCATTCAATTGATTACAAAATAATTTAATTATTTTTTCTTCTGCTTTGAAATCTAAAGATTATATGAGAGAGTTTACATAACTACAGGAAAAAAATATGGGATATATTATGCATCACATATGAGGGAACTAGTCAAGTCAAACAATCTTGGTTGAATATTTTACTACATAGCAATCAACTATTTTGCTTGAAACTTAGCGAGAATTTATATGAAATTCATACTAAATTAACTCAGAAAGTGACATCCCTACATATATTAGGTAGGGAACATTCAAATTCTAAAAATGTTTACAAGATTTTGTGTTGCCTACCTAGTGCTTATGATGCTAATGTTATTGTAATTTCTAAAGTTAAAGATTTAATTGTGTATTTGATGTTGAGTCTAGTGAATAAGTTGTTAAACCTAAGTTAATGTCCCAAAACTATCAAGTGGGGGGGGGGGGGGGGGGGGGGGGGGCGAATTGGTATTTAAAAATTTTTCCTCTTTTGATAAATTTAACCGAAATTAAACTTTAATGAATTTTTATAAAAAGTTTTTCAACCACAATTTTTTAAAACACAAAATTAAATACAGAAAATAAAAAGCAGTAAAAATAAAAAGACACACAATTTATAGTGGTTCGATCTAAACCAGACCTACATCTATTCCTAGAGGCACCCTCTGAGTATTGCACTAATACCAATAGTGTCTCTCCTTTTGCACCCACAACAAGGCGGAGAAGCCTTTACAAACACTCTTTTCACCACTACCCGGTGCGGTAGAGAACCATCATCCTTTCACACTCTCCTAATGTGGGCAGAGAACCCTTCATCCTTTCACACTCTCCTAGTGTCGGCAGAGAACCGTCATCCTTTTACACTCTCCTAGTGTGGGTAGAGAACCCTTCGTCCTTTCACACTCTCCTAATGTCGGCAGAGAACCCTTCATCCTTTCACACTCTCCTAGTGTCGGTAGAGAATTGGATCTCCTTGACAGATCTCTTCACAAGAAATTTAGAAGGAAGAAAGAAAAAGAGTGAAGTAATCTCAAATCATTAGTAGGAAATCTTACATTTGAACACCATGTAAAGTCTTCACGCTCCAGTGGTAGAAATCCTTCTTTGACTGCTCTCTCTCACTCTCTCCTTTACTCTTCTTCCAATAGGCACGAAGATCAATGAGCAAAAAGATTGGGTGGAAGTCTAATTTGGGCTATATATACAAAAGACAAGAAAAACTACCCAAAAACTGCAAGTTTTCAATTCTGTACGCAATGGATCATCCCGTATGATCGTGGATCGTCCTAGACAATTTTACTTAAAGTGTCAGAAATGATCCTAATGTATATTGGTACGAACTATGTTCGTATATGCTCATCGTCCCGTAGAACTATATTCGTCCGGTACGAAACGGTTATTACATAGGTCGGTTCCCAAAATTTTATAGGACATAACCAACTGACGTAAGTCGGTTCCGTTCATCCTGGGATGAATAGGTTTCATCCTTGGATGATGTTATACATAGAGTTTCATCCAGGGACGAAAATTTATTTCATCCTGTACGATTTCATACAGAGAGCTTTGTCCAGGGACGAAAATTTATTTCCTCATGTACGATTTCATACAGAGAGCTTCGTCCAGGGACAAAAATTTATTTCGTGCTATACAATTTCATACAGAGAGCTTCGTCCTGGTATGAACCATATTTTTTGTCTGGATGAACTTTGCAAGGTGAGAATCCCGAGACATTCATCCCGGGATGAATATTAAATTCGTCCTGGACGATTAGGCCTTAGAAAATTTTCTATCTACATGTTCGATCCATTGCTCTTCCGAGGGGTTAATTGACATGATCGTCCCGTACGAACCAGGTTCGTCCCGTACGATCAGTTCAAAAAAAATTATTCTCCAAGAGTGTGTGTTGTGACTTTTCACTCAATTACAATCACTCCCTCTCATTTCAAAACTTATAATTTACAAATGAATAATTTGAAGTCTTCATCGCTTGGAGTTGATTTTTTTAAAATGTTAGTACATACTAGAGCAAAAATAAATCTTCCAAAAAGTGTTAGGAGATATATAAAATAATAATATTTGAAATCATCAAAATAATACAAGTTGCAAGAATGTAAAACATGCAAATAACAACTCTCTCTACAATCTCCCCCTTTTTGATGATGGCAAAATAATTATTGTTTGTAGGATTTCAAATTCTAAGAATCTCCTAAACTCCCCCTGAATTGATGAACTCATGAAAATAAGGAGGCATTTGAATTACTTAAAAGAAATTTTGTTTTTCAAAATTTTTATACAACACAAAACAACATAAAAGATAAAAAAAAAAAAAATCAAACACACATAGGAAAACCAAACACAAAAATCAAACACACATACGAAAATCAAACACTACAAAAACATACGTAACAAACAATTTCTCCCCCTTTTTGACAACATCAAAAAGTGAAGAAGAAAAGAATGTTAGAAATGTAAGCAGAAATATGAAATTCATTTGATATTTTAATCTTGAAAGTGATTGAAATAAGGTATGCAAATAAAATCAAAACATTAAAAAAAACATAAAATTTCATATAATTTAAGAAGTGATATAACTTAGAGAATAATAAGAATTTATCAAAGGCATGTGTCAATTTAGACATGAAGATAAAGAAAATCATTGCACTAAGGATGAATAAAAAATTTTATATTTCAAATTTCAATGTCAATTATAAATGAACATAGATCAATTTGAATTAAGAGATTAAAAGAGTCAGGAAAGAAGTAATTACCACATATGGATCTTTGCGCATCTTTTTCAATTTTTATGGCACATTTTTGTACATCTTTTTCAATTTTTATGGCACATTTTTTGTGCATCTTTTTACTTTGGGCTTATTTTGTGCCTCTTTTTGTCATTGCAAATTTTTTGCACATTTTTTTTGATTTTTGTACATTTGTATAATTTTTCAAGAGTAATTAAATTCTTTTCAAAATCAATAATATAAAATTTCAAATTTTTCTAAGTGCATAAATATTATTTGAAAAGAGAAATATAAAATAAGAAAATATTTAAATTGTAATAATAATATTAAAGATAATGTAGTTTAAATAAGAGATATGGAATTGAAAATTCTAATAAAATCAAGTTATAAGCATCTCTTAAATTTAGAATAATTATATTTTCTAATGAAATTAATTTTAATTTACAATTTAGAATAAAGCATTATTAAGATTAAAAAAAAATGAATGTCATAAAGTCTAACACACATTTCTAAAACATTAAACAGCAAAATATTGGAACATATATTGATATGGAATGAAGCTATTATAATTTGAAGTTCAAGATATCAATACTAAGAACACAACTAAGAGAAGGAAAATACAACAATCTAAAGAAAATTACTAACACATGAACTTCAACGAAACACTGAACAAACACTAAACAAATCATTCAGATGGTCCTTGATCTAGAGGAGGAGGAGGTGGTGCTGCACCGAAGAAGTTGAAGTAACTACTCATCATAAACATGTTGGAATTAATGGCATTTATCTGATCACACATAAATCCTATGTCCTGATTGTGTTGAATATCTTGCTGCTGCAAGTGAGTTTCAATTTGATCAAACCTTTGATCAAAATGAGCCTCTAAATTATCAAATCTTTGAACCAAATCCTGATAATTTGGTCCACCAGCATGTGAAGGTTCAGCTTCTTATTCTGTTTCACTCAGAACTACATGAGTTTTGCTGGGCTCATCCTTATTGAAGATAGTCCTAAAGGATGCGTCGTTGTAGTAGAGTGGTTCTTCAAAGTCTTGTTCTGGATGAATTAAATCATACTTCTTTTTCAAAATATAGGTAATCAGATATCCTAAGGCTATGTTCTTTTTTTTTTTATGATTAACATGATCAATTTCAGAGAGACCATAAATGTAGTCAATTAGGAGTTGGGCCTCATTTATAGGTTGTCTAGTCATAATCAAGTAGGTAACAGTAGAAAGAAGAGGAGTGATGTTGACTCTATCACCAACTTTAGGTATAATGGAAGTTCTTAATACATACTGGATGATACAAGCATCACGCACCAAGGTTGAAACTTTAGGCAAATGATCCTTAATTCTCCTATCTCTAATCACACGATTAACTTCAGTCTAATCAAAACTTGTGGTGGTTAAAGTATGTGCTCTTAAGCCTTCAGTCCTTAAGTTTAGGAAGATACCAAAGTGATCCTTGGTGATTTCAAATTTCTTTTTGAAAACAAAAGAACTGATGACAGAATGGTCAGAGTTAAATGACATGTTTGCCAAGAAATAGTGAAAGGTTTCTCTATTGTAGAAGTGTACTAAAGTGAGGATTAAACCAAATTGGGTAGAGGCAAACAAGTGCTTTACCTTAAAGGTTAATTGATCCTGTAGAAGAACTCTAGATGGGGTGATTTTTGCAGAGACAAACCTAGCAAATGATTCTTCTTTGGCTCTAGAAATGAAGTTTTCGGATGTATTTTTTGGAGGACCCTTAGCCAAGGTCTTTTGGCGCTTGCTAGAACTTGCCATTAAGAGATTTGAAGAGTGGAAAGGTTTGAAAGAGATGTGTGAAAGTGACTGTTTAGTAAAAACTGTCGTTAATTTAAATAAGTACGACTGTTCGTACCAGCTGAAATTTTTCATTCGTCCCGTACGAATTCGATTCGTCCCGTACAAAAATATTTCGTATGGACGAATGAATGAGTTTAAAAAATAATGACTTTTCGTAAACACACAATTTTTGAAGCATCCTTTCGTACAGGCTTTTGACCAAGATGATCGTACAGACGAACACATGTTCGTACAAACGATCAGAAATTTAACTCGTTTTAATGGCAGTTGAAAATCATCCCCCGCCATGAACCAACAAGTGTTCGTCTGGACGAACCTAAGGTTCGTACGGACGAAGTTCAAAATAAAAACTATCTTATCCATTCAATTACTGCATTCAATCGTCCCGTCGTTTGAAAAATATTTCATACCAGACGATCGTGACGATCGTACAGATGAACTACATTAAAAACTGCTCTTAAGACGGTTCGAAATCACGCAGTTTATCATTTTACACACATCGTCCCGCATGAAAAATTTTCGTCCCGGACGAAGATGACCACTAATTTTCATTTTCACACTCAAAACAAAAACGAATAAAAATAAACAAGACACACTTAAATACACACAAAAAATAAACAAAACAACAAAATAAAATAAAAAATACAATGAACACAAAAACAAAAAAAATAAAATATCAATTTAGCAGAAAAAAAACATTTTTATCTAAGCATTTAAATCAATCACTCCAAGCCTAGTTCTTAATATACTGAAAGTATCAAAGGCTAAAGGTTTTGTAAAAATATCTGCAAGTAGATTTTCTATTGTAACATGGTTAAGTTCAATTTCTCCCTTGGATACGTGATCCCTTATGAAATGATATCTTATGTCAATATGTTTGGTTCTTGAATGTTAAATAGGATTTTTTGAAATGCAAATAACACTAGTATTATCAAAATAAATTGGTATAGTGCATACAGTTAATCCTAAATCAATCAACTATTGTTTTAACTAAAGTACTTGTGCCAGACAACTTCCTAGTGCAATGTATTCTGCTTCTACAGTAGATAAGGCTACTGAATTTTATTTTCTGCTAGACCATGAAACTAATGAATTTCAAATGAATTGACATATTCCAGAAGTGCTTTTCCTATCCACTATACAGCCTGCAAAATCAGAGTCTGAATAACCAATTATTTCAAATGAAGAGCTAAACTTTGGATACCAAATTCCTAAGTTCTGAGTTCCTAGTAAGTAACTTAAAATCCTATTCACTACTGTCAAATGTGATTCTTTTGGATCAGATTGAAATCTAGCACACAAGCAAACACTAAACATGATATCTGGTCTGCTAGCAGTCAAGTAAAGTGAAGATCCAATAATCCCTCTAAATTTCTTTTGATCAACAAATTTTTCCTTAAGATCCTTATTGAACTGAACTGAGGAACTCATTAGTGTACTAACAGGTTTAGCATTGTCCATTTCATACTTTTTGAGGATGTGCTTAACATATTTAATTTGACTAAGAAATGTACCTTCCTCAAGTTACTTAATGCTAAAGCCTAGAAAGTAATTTAAGTTTCCCATTAAACTCATCTCAAATTCACTACTCATTATTTTAGAAAAATCATCACAAAAATTTTTATTTGAAGATCCAAAAATGATAACATCCACATAAATTTGAACAATGAGTATATCCTTTTCAAATTTTTTTAAAAAGAGAGTTGTATCCAAACTTTCTTTTTTAAAAGATCTTTTAAGTAGGAAGGTGCTTAACCTCTAATACCAAGTCCTAGGTGCCTGTTTTAATCCATATAATGCCTTTTTCAATTTGAAAACATGATTTGGGTATTTAGAATTTTCAAAACCTGGAGGTTGTTCTACAAAAATATACTCTTCAATTACCCCATTTAAAAAGGCACTCTTCATATCCATTTGAAACAATTTGAAACCCATAAAATAAGCAAAGGCTAATAAAACCCTAATTGCTTCAAGTCTAGCTACAGGGGCAAAAGTCTCCTCAAAATCAATTCCTTCAAACTGATTATACCCCTTAGCAACTAATCTAGCCTTATTTCTAATGACTATTCCCGAGTCATTCATTTTATTTTTGAATACCCATTTAGTTCCAACTATGCTTTGATCTTTTGGCCTTGAAGTTAATTCCCAAACTTTATTTCTTACAACTTGATTAAACTCTTCTTGCATGACCAATATCCAAAATTCATCAGAAAGTGCTTGATCAATATTAGTGGGTTTTATAGTTGAAATAAAGGCTGAATGATTTACTTTCTTGTTTAATTCACACCTAGTTCTAACACCCTCACTAGGTTCACCTATAATCAATTCCCTTGGGTGGTCTTTTAAAAATCTCAAATCTCTAGGCAAAGGGTTTTCTATCTCTAAATTCTCTTCCACATTTTCTTCCAAGTTTATTCTATCAATCATTTGGGAGTTATCCTCAATCTCATCTTCATTAACATTTATCTCTTCTAAATTTCTAGATTCATCAAATATAACATGTGTGATCTCTTCAATGACCAAAGTTCTTTTGTTGAATACCCTATAAGATTTTCCAACATTTGAATATCCAACAAAAATTCTTTCATGTGATTTTGGATCAAATTTTCCTAAGGCAGATTTTCCATTATTATAAATAAAATCTTGCAACTAAAAACATGCAAATGTGATAAATTAGGTGTTCTCCCTTTTAGCAACTCATAGGATATTTTATTTAAATTTGATCTCACATTCACCCTATTCAGAACATAACATGCAGTGCTAACCGCCTCAGCCCAAAAATATCTAGAAAGTGAGTATTCTGCCAACATTGCTCGGGCAGTTTCTATTAATGTTTTATTTTTCCTTTCAACTAATCTATTTTGCTGAGGGGTTCTTGGTGCAGAAAAATTTTGATCAATTCCTTTCTCTTTACAAAAATTTTCAAATCTCACATTCTCAAATTCTCCTCCATGATCACTTTGTATAGAAATAATTTCACACCCTAATTTCCTTTGAATCCAAGTCGAAAAATTTCTAAATTCCTCAAATGATTCACTCTTATGAAATAGAAATCTAACCCAAGTGAATCTTGTGTAATCATCCACTATAACAAATCCGTATACGTTCCCTCCTAGACTTATAGTTCCAACAAGTCCAAAAAGATCCATGTGTAATATTTCTAAAGGTTTACTAATTCTAAGATCCTATTGGACTGAAAAGAGGACTTCACTTGCTTACCTAATTGACATGCATCATAAAGGTGGTCCTTATTAAAGTCTAGTTTTGGTATACCTCTTACTAAGTTCTTTTGGGTAATCTTTCTATGATTTTTTATGCTAGAATGAAAAAGTCTCCTATACCAAAGTCATGACTCATCAGAGACAGTTTTTAAACAAAAGGTAGTAGGAGTATGAATGCAATTTAAATCTAGCATATAGACATTGTTTACCCTTTTTCCATTCAACACATCTTTAACATTTATGCTTAATATGCAGCTAGTAGGAAAAAATTTTACACTCTAACCCTTATCACATAGCTGACTTATACATAACAAATTATGCTTTAATCCTTCAACCAACAACACATTATCAATAAAAAAGTTTTTCAAGTTTCCAATCATACCTGATCCAACCACCTTCTTTGTGGTGTTATCTCCAAGTGGTACCTTTCCTCCACTCCTGGCTTCCAGGGTTATGAATTGAGCAGTATCTCCAGTCATATGCTTTAAACATCCACTGTCCAGGTACCATATGCTCCCACGAGGTCTTGTGTGAGAGCGACCCTCTTCTTGATCTGATTCATCAAGACTATCTGCCATCAATCAAAGATTGGTGACTTCTTCTTCCTTTTCAGTCTCTGATGAATCTGAAGCTGAGTCCGCCCAAAAAGCTCTTTGAAATTTCTTCTTGCCCTTCTTTACAGTTGGTTTCTCCTCTACCTTCTCCTTGCTAGGAGTGGCTTTGAGTTTTGAGCAATCAGTCTTAATATGACTTGGTTTTCTGCATTCATAACAAATCACTTCATTAGAAATCTTGCCATTTCTGTTAAACTTACCTCTATTCCATTGTCGACTTTTCTTCTGCTTCCTCTTTAGAAGCTTCCTCTTCAGAAATCTTCTGAATTGTCTAGTCATCAATGCAATATCATCTTCATCCTCAGGTTATGAGTGTTCACTCTCAGACTCTTCCACTTTTAGTACTATATTCTTCCCTTTTCGTGGTTCACCTACATCAATCTTTCTTTGACTAATCCCTTGCTCGTAAGCTATGAGTGGACCAAGAAGATTGTCAATAGAATAAATGTTTAGATCTTTAGACTCTGTAATTGCAGTAATTTTAGCATCATCAACAGTAGGTAAACAACGAAGAATCTTATTAACCATTTCAGCATTCATTAGTTCCCTACCAAGTGCATGCAAAGAGGTGACAATTTGTGTGAATCTTATGTACATAGCAGAAATGGATTCATTTGGTTTCATGCGAAATAATTCATAATCATGTAATAAGATATTAAGTCTTGATTTCTTAATCTCATTAGTCCCCTCATAAGTTATACAAAGTCTATCCCATATGTCCTTTCCACTTTTGCAAGTAGAAACCTGCATGTAGTCTTCAGATTTTAAAGCACAAAAGAAGCTATTTAAATATTTAGCATTTAGTTGAGCTAATTCACGTTCTTCTATAGTCCAATCTGCAAAAGGTGTTTCTACCCTAACTCCATCAACTAATCTAGTTGGTTTTGTATAACCTTCCTTGACTAAGATCCACATACGATAATCAAGTGACTGTAAGAAAGTAGACATGCGTGTTTTTCAAAAATCAAAAGGTATATTGTCAAACAGTGGAGGTCTAGTAATAGAGTTACCCTCAGGTATATTTTGATTTCCAAATGTAGCCATCTACGTTAATCAAAAAGTAGTTTAAACTTATGATTTTGAAACAAAGCTCTGATATCACTTGTTGAGTCTAGTGAATAGGTTGTTAAACCTAAGTTAATGTCCCAAAGCTACCAAGAGGGAGGGGGGGGGGGGGGGTGAATTGGTATTTAAAAATTTTCCCTCTTTTGATAAATTTAACCGAAATTAAACTTTAATGATTTTTTATAAAAAAATTTTCAACCACAATTTTTTAAAACACAAAATTAAATGCAGAAAATAAAAAGCAGTAAAAATAAAAAGACACGATTTATAATGGTTCGGTCTAAACCAGACCTACATCCACTCTCCAGAGGCATCCTTTGAGTATTGCACTAATACGAATAATATCTCTCCTTTTGCACCCACAGTAAGACGGAGAAGCCTTTACAAACACTCTTTTCACCACTACCCGGTGCGGCAGAGAACCATCGTCCATTCACACTCTCCTAGGGTGGGCAGAGAACCCTTCATCCTTTCACACTTTCCTAGTGTCGGTAGAGAACTGTCGTCCTTTCACACTCTCCTAGTGTGGGCAGAGAACCCTTCGTCCTTTCACACTCTCCTAGTATGGGAAGAGAACCCTTCATCCTTTCACTCTCTACTAGTGTCGGCAGAGAACCGGATCTCCTTGATAGATCTCTTCGCAAGAAATCTAGAAGGAAGAAAGAAAAAGAGTGAAGTAATCACAAATCACAAATAGGAAATCTTACCTTTGAACACCATGCAAAGTCTTCACGCTCCAGTGGTAGAAATCCTTCTTTGACTGCTCTCTCTCACTCTCTCCTTTACTCTTCTTCTAATAGGCATGAAGATCAATGAGCAAAAAGATTGTGTGGCAGTCTAATTTGGGCTATATATACAAAAGACAAGAAAAACTACTCAAGAACTGTAAGTTTTTAATTATGTATGCAGTGGATTGTCCCGTACGATCGTGGATCATCCTAGACAATTTTACTTGAAGTGTCAGAAACAATCCTAATGTATATTGGTACGAACTATATTTGTACATGCTCATCATCCCGTAAGAACTATGTTCGTCCGGTACGAAACAGTTATTAGATAGGTCGGTTCCCAAAATTTTACAGGACGTAACCAACTGACGTAAGTCGGTTCCGTTCGTCTGGGACGAACATGTTTTATCCTAGGACGATGTTATACAGAGAGTTTCGTACAGGGATGAAAATTTATTTCGTCCTGTACAATTTCATACAGAGAGCTTTGTCCAGGGATGAAAATTTATTTCATCTTGTACGATTTCATATAGAGAGCTTCGTCCAGGGACGAAAATTTATTTCGTCCTGTACGATTTCATACAGAGAGCTTCATCCAGGTACGAACCATATTTTTTGTTTGGATGAACAGTGCAAGGTGAGAATCCCGTGATATTCGTCCCGGGATGAATATTAAATTCGCCCTGGACGATTAGGCCTTAGAAATTTTCTATCTGCCTGTTCGATCCATTGCTCTTCCGAGGGGTTAATTGACATGATCGTCCCGTACGAACCAGGTTCGTCCCGTACGAACCAGGTTCATCCCGTACGATCAGTTCACAAAAAATTGTTCCCCAAGTGTGTGTGTTGTGATTTTTCACTCAATTACAATCACTCCCTCTCATTTCAAAACTTATAATTTACAAATGAATAATTTGAATTCTTCATCGCTTGGAGTTGATTTTCCTGAAATGTTAGTACACACTAGAGCAAAAACAAATCTTCCAAAAATTGTTAGGAGATATATAAAATAATAATATTTGAAATCATCAAAACAATACAAGTTGCAAGAATGTAAAACATGCAAATAGCAACTCTCTCTACATTTGATTGATAACTTGCTTGGCTCGCTCATTGCCTACGAGCATGGTGTGAGTCAAAGATTACTTGATGCAGGGTTTAGGGTAAGAAAAAGAAAAGGACCATGACCTTATAAGACAATGACTCAGATTGTGATAGCTTTATAGTAGAAGTTGATAACAACATTGCACTAATGACTCATGAGTTCAAATTAAAAAAAAAAAGTAGAAGCCTCATCAGCAATGGAGCAAAGGTAAGAATAATAAAAATTTTTAAGCATCATCTTAAATTAATATTATATTTAATTTAGCTCCCCTTAGTTGTATGCTTGGAATGAAAAAGTAAATAAACCAATATACTTAATTTCTCCCCCTTTTATTAGCAACAAAAAGTTATAAAAAGTAATTTAAAATAAGTAAAAATATCTACATAAATTTTAAATATTTTAATCTAAAATGATAAATATTAATCTAAAAGCACAAAATTTTCTTTAAACAAATGTTTAGTAAAAAGGTCAAAATTATATAAATCATTAATAATAAAATTCAATATTAGCATCACCCTTGCAATTATGACCCTTATAAATGGCGTATAGTTTCAATTTTCTTATTATGTTAGTGTTGAATTAGCTTTTTAGTTAAACCTTTTTTTAAGGGAAAACCTACAGTGGGACTTACACATGAACATAAGAAAGAGATTATAGAGTCCTTAAAGGGCCCTCAAGCTTGCTAATACTCAGAAGAGCTAAAAAAAGAAAGCAAAAAAATCTTAAGATATTGAGGTCACTACTAAGAAAAATTACAAATAAGCCTAGGTACAATCTATGGTGCACAAGAAAGAGCACCGAAAAAGAAGAAAAGAATCAAAAATATGTATTTAGCTTCAGCTTCCAATCCAGAATAGCATCACCACAAATACCTGCACTAAGAAAATTCTGCAAAAAAGGATGAAGTCTGAAATAAAAGAAGCACAAATAATCACAAATGATGGTAGGTTAATATATCCAGTAAATATTCATAATACATATAAAAAGAAAGTAGCAATAGGAAATAACAAGAACCAAAACCGTATCATTAAGGTCACTAGAAAGGACAAAAATAACCCCATAATCAAGCTTAGCAAAGTCATTAAAAACACTAGAAGATACCCAATACTTGTTCTCCTCAATCTTAGCAAAGATAACCCTACGAACATGAATCCAACAATAATAATAATAGAACCAAAGCAAACGAGCAGTAGAAATAAGAGGCTAAAAAACCCAATCAGGAAGAGTAATTAGAAAAATAGTAGGGAGACAACAAATACTCCACCAGGTAGTCCAAGATAGAGGCACCCCGTAGAGTAAACCCAAGAAAAGTAAACCAGCTGGGAACGAACACTAGCAGCACTCCAAAGTAAAACCAGCACAAGATGCCAAAGGTCAAAATACAATACACCCTAATAGCACCTAGCAGCCAAGCTGAGTAAGGCCAATCAAAGATCTCCAGTAAACCCCCAAAATTGCCCTGCCATAGAGAATAGAAAAATAACCCACAAAAAGCCTTACCAACTTCCAGCAAACCAATCAAGAAGAGCCAAGGAAGAGCCTCCATGTTTAACCTCCAGGTAATAAATGGAGCCCCATAAGCATTAAGGAAAAGGCTACAAATAAATAAGCCCCAAAGACCAGTTTCATCCACACACCAAAGATACCAAGAATCACCCAGTCATCAAGCTGTAAAATCACCCCACAGATGAAAACACCATCAGAGAAAGATGGCCATAAAAGAGCAAAAATGGAAATTAACTCTGTCACCAAAACAACCAAAAAAAGCCTAAGCCAGATCAAGGCAACAACAAGATGATCCAAGAAACCAAGCAGCATACACAACCACTCGAGAAACAAAAACCAACAGATAAGGCAATAAAAATAATGAAGCTGGCAGATATCTAACTAGACAACCAACAAGAAGCCAATCAACACCATTAAAACTTAACATATGGTAAACCAATTTTATCCATTCTTAAAAGGCCTTTCAAAGGAGCAAGAAAGTTAGAGGCCAAAAAAATAGCCATAAAATCCATGCCACACCCCCACCTAGAAATCCAATTAGCACAAATATTACTATCCTTTAGGACAATGGAAAAAGAGTAGTTCATAATGCTCAATAAATTCTTAATATCCCTCATCATATAAAACATGGCAGAAGAACTAACCAAAATAAAATTACCATGAGAATCTCTGATAACTCCACCATAACCAACATTAGAGTCCATGATGGCACCATCCACATTTAACTTATAAGAGTTAATAGGGGGCTTAGTCCAATAAATAAACCTAGGTTCTTTAGGAAGATTATCCACCTCCAACATAAGACCTAAATCAGCTACTTTAAAGTTCTTGACAAATAATAACTTAGCAGAATAAAGAGCCACGACCTTATCTTTCACATTTTGGATTATTCTATGGCGGTTCAGAACCACACCATTGAAACTAGAATTATTCCAATCCAACCATAAATACCCTAAGATAAGGGATTTATAATATGGCCTTTGGACTTAATAAACTAATAATTAAGCATAGATTTAATAGATAATTTGACATTAAACAATTTATATGGAAAATGTCATCAAAATAAGACCAAGTTTTGATAGCTAAAGTACTAAAGACAAAAACATAATGTATATTATCCATATGTTAACAACATTAGCACTTAGACGGAGGGATAAAGCTTATTTTAATTAAATTATCATCCGTAGGAATGATCTTATGTAATATTCTCCAAACAAAAAAATATAAACCATGGTTGGAATACTTTTATGCCAAATCATGTAGAAAATCTTGAAAACCTCATGCTTGGATCTAAAGGAATGCCAAGCATCCTTTAATTTAAAGCTGCCATCTTTAGTAAAAAGCACATAACAGAAAACCATTAGAATTAATATTCAGAGGAAGATTCAAAATTTGTTGTATAATAGAATCATGAAGAACACTATAAAGTTTCTCATAATCCCAATAATTATCAGTAATGAAATAATTCACCTTCATAGTCGCATTGGAAGAGGTATTAGTAATAGGATCAATTGATTAACCCCACAACCAGTGATCCTTCAAAAAAAAAAAAAAAAAAAAAAAAAACCCACAACCAAGGCCCCAATAGATAAATGGCTCCACAACCCATTTAACTATGCAAAGATGCTTCCACACTTTAGAGTCACCTTTTCTAAACTAGCATGTAGTTAGATGTTTACCCCACAATATTTAGTAACCATAAAATTGGCCCAAAGGCTCATATTGGTGTGAAAATCATACCATAACTTGAAAGAAAAAAGCATAGGCCAAATCATTCATAGTCTTACACCCTAAGGTCCCTTCATCTAGGGCACCACAGCATTTGTCTCAAGAGGACTAGTTAATTTTAGAAGTGCTACTAGCCCCTTTCCAAAAGAAATTATTAAAAATCCTATCAATCTTATTAAAAATGGATTGAGTAGGAACCAAAGTTTGAAAAATATAAACAGGCAAGGAACAAAGAACACTTTTAATGAGAATTAACTGACCTCCAAAACTTAAAAATTAGAATGCCAGGACAGAAGTTTGTTATACATAGCAGTAATTAAATCATCAAAAAGAAAAGATTTCTTTTTACCCATAAAAAGAGGCACCTCAAGGTACTTCATAGGCAAGGCCATGACTAAAACAAGTTACATTCTTAATAGTGACAATGCGATTACTAAGGACTTTTCTGGAAGAAATAAAGCAACACTTATATTTATTCAGAGCAAGACCACTAACAATTTCAAATTGGTGAAAAAACCTCATGAGTCTATTAATCTTATTCGTTGAAGCATTTATAAAAATGATAAAGTCATCAGTAAAACATAACCGAGAGATAGGAAAATCACCCAAGGTTCTAAAATAGAGGCTAAGATAATTCTCAAAAAGATTAGCAAGACCTCTAGAAAGGTACTTAGCTACAATAATGAAGAGGGTAGGAGAAATAGGATCACCCTATCTCAGCCCATGGGAAGCTTTAAAAAAACCATTTCTCTCACCATTAACAATGATAGAAAAGTATGGGCCTTCAATGTAATGTTTAATAGGATTGATAAAACTCAAACCAAAGCCAAACGACTTCATAAAATTATAAATAAAATTTTGATCAATGCTATCATAAGCCTTAGTAATATCAAGTTTCAGAATCATATTACCACCTCTAAACTTGACATCAAGATCTTGACAAAATTCATGAGCCAGTAGGATATTATCAGCAATAGCATGCCCTTTCACAAAATCCATTTGAAAAGGAGAGATAATTTTAGGCAAAAACACCATTAAATGATTCATTAGTATTTTTGAAAGTAATTTAAAAAAAAAGGTACACAAACTAGTAGGTCTAAAATTATTTCAATTACTAACAGAGTTATTCATGGGGATAAGAATAATAGAAGTAGAGTAAAAAACTGAGGAATAGAATTACCAGCAAAGAAATTAATCATAGCTGAAAAGAGATCATTACTAATAATATGCCAAGTTTTTTTAAAAACTTCATCGTGAAACCATCTAGCTCGGCAACTGCATCATTATTCATACCAAAAACAATCTCCTTAAACTCCTAAAAAGAAAGAGATTTATAAAGAAAAAACATTATCTTCATGAGAAATAAGGTTATGGATGATATAAGGATTGTCAATAATAGTAGGTCTAAAAGTTTTATTAGGATGATTTTGGAAGTGTTGGACATCTAAATTAGCAATTTAAACACCATCCTCAATAACAGAACCGTTAACATGATTAATTTTATGAATACAATTAATAGCATGTTTCCTCTTAACCAAAGCATAAAAATATTTAGTATTGTTATCACCTTCAACTAGAAGTTTAGTAGCAACTTTTTTGTTTCCAAAAATTTTCTCTTGAGCATGTAATTTATAAAGGTAATCCTTAGCCTCTCTCAATAAACAAATTTTTCATTAAAAGGCACCAATTGACACTATGTCTCACAAGTATTAACATTATCTTTAGCAATTAAAATTTTGGAGAAAAGATTCTTAAAGACATTATGATTCCACCATTTTAAAACTTGCTTAAGCTTTTTTAAATTAAATCAGAATCTTCTCACACCAAAATAAGAGTTATCTGGATGTAAAGGAGTATGACAATTTTCTTGAACAATGTCCATAAAAGAATCATGAACTTACCACATGTTTTGAAACCTAAATTAATAGGGAAAGTCCATAGATCTAGTCATAATTCTAATAAGCAGGGGAGAATAATCAGAGAGCATCCTACTAAGATGCTCAATAGTAGTAGAGTTAAAGGAATTAAGCCATCAATCATTAAATAACACCCAATCCAACCTTTGCCATAAATGCCCACGATTCCAAGTGAATATAATACCAGAGAAACCTGTTGAAACTTGTTCACTAAGAATTAGGTTATTAAACCTAAGATTATGTCCCAGCGGCTAACAAAGAGGGAGGGTGAATTAGTAATTAAAAATTTTACCCCTCTTTTTAAAATTTAAAATCGAGAAAATTAACTTTAGTGAATTTTATAGAAAACATTTTTCAATCATAAGTTAAAAATAGTAAAGCAAAAATAAAAGCAGTAGAAAAATAAAAGACATGAGATTTATAGTGGGTCGGTCAAACACGACCTACATCCAAACAGTAAAGCAAAAATAAAAGCAATGGAAAAATAAAAGACATGAGATTTATAGTAGTTTGATCAAACACGACCTACATCCACTCCCCGGAGGAACTCTCCGAGTATTGCACTAATACCATTAGTGACTCTCTTTTTGCACCTCATAGTAAGGCGGAGAAGCCTTTATAAAACTCTCTTCCACCACTACCCGGTGCGGCCGAAAATTGTCATCCTTTTATACTCTTCCCAGTGTTGGTAGAGAACCCTTCGTCCTTTCACACTCTCCTAGTGTGGGAAGAGAACCCTTCGGCTGTTCACACTCTCCTAGTGTGGGCAGAGAACCCTTTGGCTATTCACACTCTCCTAGTGTGGGCAGAAAACCCTTTGACTGTTCACACTCTCCATGTGTGGGCAGAGAACCCTTCGGCTGTTCACACTCTCCAAGTGTAGGTAGAGAACTGGATCTCCTTGGACAGATCTTACCACAAGAAATCTAGAAGGAAGAAAGAAAAGAGTGAAGTAATCACAAATTAAAAGTAAAGACTCTTACCTTTAAATACCAAGTGAAGCCTTCATGCTTCAGTAGTAAGAATCCTCCTTCGAACACTCTCTCGCACTCTCTCCTTGACTCTTCTTTCAATAGGCATGAAGATTAGTAGGCAAAGAGATTAAGTGGTAGTCTAAATTAGACTATTTATATGAAAGATAATAAAAACTGTTCAAAAACTGCAAATTTTTAAGTCAACACGCAGTTGATCATCTTGTACGATCGTGGATCGTCCTGGACGATTTTACTTAAATATGTTAGAAATGATCCAAATATATATTGGTATAAACTTAATTTGTACCCGATCATCATCCCGTACGAACTAGGTTCATCTGGTACGAATAATTATAGCATAGGTCGGTTCCCAAAATCTGCAGGACGTTGTCAAAATTTGAAGAGTCGGTTCACTTCATCCTGGGATGAATATGAGTTCGTCCGGACAAAATTTTTACAGAGAACATTTCATCCTGGGATGAATTTGCGTTCATTTGGAGGAAAATTTTCCTGAGAGCATTTTGTCCTGGCACGAATATGAATTTCATCTGAACAAAAATTTTCCAGAGAACATTTCATCCTGGGACGAATTTGAGTTCGTTTGGACAAAAATTTTTCAGAGAGCATTTTGTCCTAGCACGAATATAAATTTCATTTGAACGAAAAATTTTTAGAGGTTATTTCGTCCTGAGACAATTAAACATTCGTCCTGGACGATCAGGACTTAGAAATTTTTTTTTCAATTCTTGTTCGTTCCATTGCTCTTTAGAGAAGATAACTGACTTGATCGTCCCATACAAATTATGTTCATCCCATACGATCAGTATAAATTCTTAAAGATCTTTTTAAGTGTGTGTGTGTTTATTTACTCAATTACAATCACTCCCTCTCAAACTTAATTCAAAGAAAAGTATAAGCTTCAAATTATAAAAAATCTCATGCTGAATTTGATTTGAAATCTTTAGTAGTATGGAGTTCAATTTTCCTGAAATGTTCGTACACACAAGAGAAAAAAAAGAACTCTTCCAAAAAAGTGTTAGGAGATAACAACATTTAAAATAATAAAATTTGAAATCATCAAAACAATACAAGTTACAAGAATATAAAACATGCAAATAGTAATTCTCTTAATCTCCCCCTTTTTTATGATGGCAAAACAATTATTGTTTGTATAATTTCAAATTCTAAGAATCTCCGAAACTCCCCTGACTTGATGAACACGTAAAAATAAGAGGCAATTTAATCATAATTTTTTATTTTTCAAATATTTTTAGAGATACAAAACAAAATAAAAACACATCAAAATAAAACAAAAACACATACGTACAAACAATTTCTCACCCTTTTTGACAACAGCAAAAAATGAAGAAGAAAAAATACCTGAAATGTAAGCAGTCATATGAAAATCATTTGATAATTGAACCTTGAAAGTGATTGAAATATATTTTACAAGCAAAATCAAAATATTAAGCAAATCATAGTAATTCATAGAATTTAAGAAGAGATATAAAATTGATAATAAAAAGTATTTATCAAAAACATGAGTCAATTTAGACACTAAGATAGAGAAAATTATTGCAAAAAGGATGAATAGAAAATTTATATATTTCAAATTTCAATACAGAATATAAATTTACAGAAGATCAATTTGAATTAAGAGATTAAAAGATTATGAAAAGAAATAACTACCACATGTGACGCTTTGCGCATATTTTTCAAATTATGGCAAATTTTTGTGCATCTTTTAACTTGTGGGCTTATTTTGTGCCTCTTTTTCAACTTGCGAACCATTGCTCATTCCTTTTGATTTTTATACATTTGTACATTTTTCAAGATTAATTTTGATCTTTCCAAAATCAATAATAAAAAATTTCAAATTTTTCTAAGTGCATAAATATTTATTGATAAGTGAAATACAAAATAAGAAAACATCATAGTTGCATTAATAAGATTAGACATTAATGTAGTCTAAATAAGAGACATGAAATTGACAATCTTAATTACATCAAGTTATAAGCAAAACTTAAATTTAGAAAAATTAGATTTTCTAATGAATTTAATTTTAACTTTCATTTCAAAGTATAGCACCTTTTTAAGATCAAACAATTATAACAATTTGTCATATGGGCTAAAACATATTTTAAAAATAGGACTAGATTAAAGTCAAAACAGAATAACTTATATTGATATTAATATAAAGGATATTACAATCTAAGCATGTGATATCAATACATCATAAGATTTCAAAACAAAAACATCTAAAGAAAAAAAAATACATCACACTTCCCTAAGCCACAAAACAAAAACAACAACTAAAGAAACACATTAAATTAAATGCAGCTGTCACTCAGAAGGACCCTGATCTGGAGGAGGAGGTGGAGGTGCAGCACCAAAGAAGTTATAGTAGCTGCTAATCATGATCATGTTGGAGTTAATACCATCTATCTGCTCCCTCATCCATCCCATGTCATGCTGATATTGTGCAGCCTACTGCTGAAGATGAGTCTCAATTTGATCAAAATGTTGATCCACATGAGTCTCAAGGTGATCTAATCTTTGAACCAAATCCTTATAATTTGGTTCATTTATAGGTGCAGGTGCAGCTTCATGTTCTTTCTTAGTATTACTAATGACTTGTGTTTTACTTGGTTCTTCTTTATTAAAGATTGCTCTAAATGATCCGTCGTTGTAGTAGAGCGGTTCTTTATACTCTTGATCAGGATGAACAAAAATGTATTTCTTCTCCAGAATGTAAGCAACTAGATGTACTAAAGCGATATTCTTCTTTCTTTTATGTTCGACATGATCAATTTCAGAGAGTCCATAAAGATAGTCAATAATAAGTTGGGCTTCGTCTATAGGTTATTTGGTCATGATCAAGAAGGTCACCATAGAAAGAAGAGGAGTAATGTTGATTCTATCACCAGCTTTAGGAATTATAAAAGTTCTAAAAACATGCTGGATGATATGAGCATTACGAATGAGACCGGATACTTTAGGCATATGCTCGTTAAAAATGATTCCTCTAAGCACTTTATAAATTTTAGGCCATTCATATTCAGTTGAGGTGATCAAGGTATGTGCTGTAGCTCCCTCAATCCTTAAGTTCAGAAAGGCTCCTAAGTTAGCTTTGGTGATTTCAACTTTTCTCTTAAAGATAAAGGAACGGATAACAGTATGGTCGGAGTTGAAAGACATGTTTGCCAGGAAGTAGTGAAAGGTTTCTTTATTGTAGAGATAAACTAGGGTGAGGATAAAACCAAACTGAGTTGAAGTAAACAAGTTCATCGCCTGAAAGGTTAGTTGCTCCTGTTGACCTCATTTTTGTATGAGGTCACTCGGACTACTCTTGACCCTAAATCTATTTAATTTCCAAATTAAATCAAATCCTAGGATCCTCTTAGAATCCTGACCTTAGGATCTATCCTAGGATTCTTCTAGAGCTTAGACCTTAGGATCTACTTAGATTTTAGGTCAATCAAGCCAAATCCAAAGTCTTAGGGTTTTGTCCTAAAGGCCTTTTCCATTGAAATTTCAAACACTTTGAAACCTAGTTAAATGACCTCTCCGATTCAGAGTCTGTCAGTTGCATACTGATGGGACATGTCTCTGGAGGCAACCCTCCAAATTTGAGCCCATTCTGAGGTCCCTAACCTCAGAAACATAATTAAAATCCAAAGGTTGTAAAACCTTCAAATATTTACAACCTATGCCACTGGACCTGTCATGTTGAAGTTTTTGACCTTAGAGTCTTCTCCAAAGCCTCTAGTCAGTTCCAGACCTTTAATCTTGATATGTTGAACAATAAACTGAATTTTTCTGGACCCACTTTGACCCCCAGTTGACCAGGGGTCAAAATGACCAAAATACCCCTATGGGGTTCAAATGGTGATTTCAAACCAAATGAACTCCGAATTGAACGCAACCACTTCTAGCGAGTTTCAAATACCAAACCAAACTTGTTGGATCCATTCCCAGTCCTTGGGTCAACCTGGTTGACCAAGTCAACCTAGTTGACCCAAATAGCCCTTTAAGGGCCCAATAGGCTCAATTGACTTGAACAGCCTATTTGAAACCTGAAAACTACTCTATCAAACTTTTGTGATTTATTCTTTTAATGATTTAGGCTTGAACCTTGATTGTATCCTTGACTCAATCTTTAGTTGACTTGGTCAACTATGGCTTAAGTCTAGCCTAATTTGACATGCTTGGATCGAATAAAGCTACATCATCAAACCAATGCCTCCACGACTTTAATTTTATTTTAATGTATGTCCTAAATATCATTGAATATGCTTTGAGTCCAACCATGGTTATATTGACCAAGTCAACAATCAAGACTAGGTCAAATCACTTTGAAACCGTCTAAAATATTAACTATTTGATCTTAAGCCACTAGGATCCTTCCAAAGCATTTCAAGTCATTCCTCCATGCGCCACCTCAGCACCCTTGGACCCATTGACTGGTCAAACAGTCAATGGGTGGTCAAGTGGACTCTTTAAGAGGCTAAATCACTCCCTAGAGCTAATCCAATCAATTTAATTCCTCTCCAGCTGTAAAAAACAGCTCTAGAAGCTTCCTAGGATTAATCTTGACCCTTGAATTTTGATCAAACAGCTCCTATCAAGCCATGTGTCCAAATAGAAGACAAAATACCCTTTCCATGTAGGATGTCCTTTAGTCCTTTGATTCTTCTGCTCCCACCTACTCCCTGGACAGATGTCAAGCATCCAGGAGCTCCCCATGTTGATCTCAACCCTTGATTTGATCTGGAGATATTTTGAATAGGGAAAAATACCCTAATGAGCCACATTCGAATCCCTACATTCTCTCACTTACCTAGAGCTCCTCCAGTCAAACTCTCTGTTCGTTTGAGCTCTACTGGACTTCCTCAACATCTCCCCACTCAAATCCTGCCGGTCAAAGCTGCCTCCGGCGATCTTCCGGCGAGCTCAATACCCAATCCGTCCAAAGCTTATTCCAGGCGATTCGTGGCGTGTCAGAGCTTGGAATCAACTAGGAACTTATTCGTGGACAGTCTACAAGTTCAGAGAATCCAAAAACGGTTCAATCCGTCCATTAAAGCGATGTAAAACTCTAACCCTAATTTAAGACACTTAGTTTAAATAGATTTTGGTTCAATGCATATTAGGCTATATAATCAATTCCCCAAAATTTCTGTTCACTATTTTAATCTATGTTTTAAATTTCGTTTAATTTGATCGTCTGGTTTGAAAGAACGAGCGAAAAAATGAGCTCTAGGGCGTTCCGTCAGGTTCGTTCAGGCGTACGTTTTTTTTGAGCCGTTGATCAGCTGATCAACTGCTCTGATTTCCTATTCACGCCGATCGTCCAACCCCGCAATCTCTCCATTCGTTTAGATCTCCCGTCCGGCGTGATCTCGACCATTGGATCTAAACCGCGGATTTGATTCCTCGCCGTCCGATCTCTTCTCACGAGATCAAAACGCGGGGCTCGATCTGGACCATTAGATCGAGCACGCGGACGATCCGACGGCCTTGACCACGCGCCGACGTGGTTAAGTGAAAAACGCGTGGACCCCGCGTCGCCGCCTTCGTGCTGACGAACCCGAGCGTGCCATCTGTCCCGCCGGCGCCGTCATTTGTTTTATAAATAATGTAAATCATTTTAATTGCATTTTAATTAACAGAACTTAAAAAAATCATAGAAAATAAAATACAAAACCAAAAAATACGTATAATATATCGATATGTTCGTATTTCTGTCTACTTTATTCTAAAAATAAAATAAAACTATATTTATTACTATTTTATTAATAAATTTAGAAATACAGAAACATATATTTTATTTTTAATTAATTATATATAAATTATTTTAACCTAAATTTTGGCTTGAATATTCTTGAGCACATACCTGACTTCCAGTAGTTGTTATACATCCGTTGGAGTTATGTTAGGACAGTTATTAAATTTCTAACTATAATATATTTAGTAGTTTAAATAACTCTTGATTAATTAATAATTTTAATAATCTTTTAATAATTGTTTTATAAGATTATTTTGATAGTTGAAAATTTCAGAAATGATTAAGTCTAGATTAAATTAAATTTAAGAACTATTTTGGAATTTAATTAATTTGAAATTACATTTCAATTAACTTCAAAACTTCAAAAAAATTTATATAAAATTTAATTTAAATTAGAAAATATTAATAACATATAAAAGATTCTTGAAATTTCAAATATTTTAATTCAAAATTGATTTCAAACTATAAAATTTTAGTTTACTTTAAATAATTTTAATTATTTGAGTATATTAATATTTAATTACTACTTAATAAAGTAGTATATTATTTATTTTCAAAATAATATTTATTTTCAAATAGCTTGAAAATCAATGGACCTCTTAACCCCTCAAATTGAACTTTAATGATATTTTCAATTACTTTATTTTAAAATTCCTATTTGGATATATATATATATATATTTAAAATCTATTTTAAAATATACGTTTATCTAAGTTTTAAAATTTTAAGAGATCCTTTGAAATTTTAAATGTAGATTAAGCATGTCTGAATGGAAATTATGGGGATTGATTAGTGCATAGGTGTGCTTTAACTCCTCACTAATCAAGATTTAAGTTAAGACAATTTTGTTAGCTCTTGCATGCTTAGGAAACACACACCACTTAGTCTAGGCTCTCCTAGACCTAAGGACTTGTTTGATTGCATGTGCTTACTTATATGTTAGTTTTGAGGGTTAGTTCAAACATCGATTTAAACCCATTAAATTTAGTGACATAATTTAGGACAATAATTAAGGATATGTGTTTTTAGAGAACTTAGAACATTTCCCATAATTAGGATTCACTTCCCCTTGAGTTGAAACTTAAAACATTTGAATTTAGTGACATATAAAGCCACTAGGAAAAATTTCGCTGATTTTGGAAATGATTAAGGCCCTTAATTAAATTTCCTAAGCTTAAACCCTTAATTAAGCCATTGAAACTTCCAGAAAATGTAATAAATCCATTTTAAACTCAAAAAATATGTGTAAGCCCTCTAACTGACCAGAATTCAGCCCTAAACATAAGAAAATTAAAACCAACCTAATTTGACAGTAGTTATGTAGTTAATTTAATTTTAAGTAAAAACTAATATTTAATTCATTTTATTAATTAATAATAATTTTAAATTCCAAAAATTTCCCAAACACTTGGGAATATCTTCTTAGGTTATTATTGACCTTTGGAGTTGATTTCAAGGAGTTTGGGATTTATTTGGAGAAAAACCACAAAATGGCCCTCTAATTAAACTTTTTAAAATTCAATAAATAGTCAAAATTTTAAAAATTCATAACTAACTCCAGAAAAATCCAAATTGAACAAATTCACTTGCATTCAACTCTTAATAATGTCTAATGTTTATTAAAAATATTAAATTCCAGAAATCTGAAATATTTCAAAAAGTCAACAAATTGGTCAAACCATAGTTAAAATCTAGTTCGAAACTTTAAACCTTCGTAATAAAATGTAGAAAAATCCAATTTCAACATACTTACTGTCTAACTGATCGTAGTAAGGTCTAGTATTTTAATAAAATACAAACATTCCAGAATTTGAGCTTAATCAAAAAATCAACTTTTGACCCTTTAATTAAATGATTAAAATATTCTAAAAATTCATGGAAACTCAAAATTGCTTTGAAACTTTAGAAAATGCTAGGTTAATGTTCAAAACATTCAACAAACCTTTTAAAACACAACAACCATCCTAAAGATCAAGTTTATTGGCTGGACTACTCCGGGCTGCGGGGCTAAGTGTCCTAAGGAGGCTGGTTCCTCGAGCCTGGTGGCACAACGCCACGAATGGATTCTAAGGGGTGTTAAACCTTAAAATAGATTAATTATTAATTATTCAACCTTTTAAAATCTTTAATTCAATTACATTAATTTGGTTTATCGGCTGGACTACTCCGGGCTGCGGGGCTAAGTGTCCTAAGGAGGCTGGTTCCTCGAGCCTGGTGGCACAACGCCACGAATCAATTAATGGAAAACTTAAATTAATAAATCTTTAAAAATCAGCAACCAAACACTTTTAATAAAGTTTATTAACTCTCAGTCCTTAATCAATTATTAAAACACTTAATCATATCGGGTACCACTGGGTAACCCAGGCCTACGAGGCTGTTCACTCAGCCCCAAGGAAGGTGAAATAAACTTCATGGCCTCGGTGTGAAACAAAGGTGGTTTCCAACAAATAATTAAATAATTAATTTTAAAAGATCTAAATCATTAATACTTAAACTTTAATTAAAAATTCCTTAAGCTTGTCAACCAATCAAACTTGAAACAACTTTAATTAATAATCCTATTTAGGACATATCAAAACCACACGACCTACCTCACACACTTTAGATATTGTGCTAGGATCACCGATTCTAGTTTTAGGATAGGCCGGTGTTTTACTTTTTTTGCTGTGTGCCGGATTTTCGTAGCTTTCACTGCATGCTGTTTGCTAGTGTAGAATTGTTATGTTTATTTACTTGCTTTCTGCACTCTGTGTTTGATTGTGCGTTAGACCTACCCATAGGCTAGGAACGAAATATATATATTTGTGCAATCTTATGCAGGTGGCCATGCTCATATAAGGAGCTGAAAACTAAAGGGGGCAGTTAATAAAAAAATATAACTCTTTGCACAGGTACCTGCCGCGCTTAATACCCCCTTTAAATAAAAAGAGCATGGCCAAGTGTGGCTAAAAAAATGCATTTCAATTTTCTATATTATAACTGCTTGGGAATGAGTATATAATTGTTGATTATTAGGATAACCTTGCAGGATCGAGTCTAGATTTTCATTCTTTAATCGAGATGTAAATTTGATTGTGTAAAGGTTGTAATTACTTAAAAATGATTTGAATTTGGGAAATTTGATCTAACTTGATTTCCAAAGAGGTGAAGACATCCCTAAAGGGGAGAGTCTTCTTCCATTTGGAAATCAAATTAGGATCTCTTTCAAATATCCAAAGAGGAAAGATAACACCCCGATTAAGGGGGAGTCTCTTTTCATTTGGGTATCCGGAACCGACGAATCAAGGTGTTCGTGAGAAGACGAAGAAATGGATAACGAGAAGAATCCCAAAATTCAAATTCATTTAATTTAGGATTAGAAATCCGGGTTGTATTCAGTGGTGCCCGGCCACTTTACTTTACTGTCATTTCTGTGATGTAATAATAAGTGGCACTTGCCATATGGACATTCAATTTGATATATTTAATGTAGTTAATTTATTTAATTGATTGTGCATTAGAATTCCTGCATTTTCTAGTCTTTTTATATGCATGTCGTCTTTGATTTAGTCTGGAATACGAATTTAGGCTCTTAGGGGTCTGTCAAAAAAAGTTCTTCTATTTTAATTAAATAAAAATTTTAGGATAAGATAGTAACTCTAAACGGTCCTAAGAAGTAAGCTCGGACTCGCCGAGGGTTTTTCATGCATACATATTGTACTTTCTCAACCTTGTTAGGCATCTCCCCGCCTGCGGGTTTTGGCAGGCCACCTGACCTATGAGGGTGCCGATCTGTCAAGGGGATGTTATGCAATCTCTAGGATAAAACCTATTTTCTAAGCCAAAAATTTTTAAACTGCTACATACAAATTTTGCATTCAATCGAGTCAATTAGCATGCATCACATTAGTAACAAATTTAAAAGAGTCTAATATTTAATTGCATCTATTTAGACATCGAATACCCGACATAAGTTAAAGGGGTCAATTAAGGATCTGCTCTAGATGTCGACCCCATTTCTCTAAAATTTTCTAATTAATGTCCCTACCATTCTGCAAAAAGACCGGACTCATTATTTTAAAATCGTTTAGGTGGTTTAGCTGGCTCCCCAATCCAGGCCGGGGTAAGACCAGACTTGCACTGCATTAGTTAGGTTCGGGCCAATTTTAAATGCCCAAATTTAGATTTAGGTTCCGAGGCTGGCCCGGGCCATAAGACCTCAAATTTCGGGAATTGAATCCCAAATTTCTAATAAAATTGACCACTCAAACTAAAAATTTCTTTCAATCAAATATAGGCCTAACACTTAGGGTAGATTGAGATGTTTCTGAAGTAATTCAGAATCTCAAAACATCTCCTACTTTTCTCCTTTGGATTCAAAAATAAGTCTTCAATTTTGACACAATCCCATTTGAATTTCTAACCCTTTATCTCCTTTGATATCTAGCTTTGAAATCTTAAATAAAATTCATATCGCTATTTTAATAGAGAGTTTTCGTAGGAAAATCTCTAATTTTCCCATGATGTAATTAACTACGAGGGCTTGCGCTCGTAGGAGATTTAGTAACTCAGATTTAATTTTTTAAAATTAAAATTGATATCTTTTAAAACTTCAATTAATTATCTTTGGGAAATTCAATATTCCCAAAAATAATTAAATATTTTCAAAACTATATATATTTAAATAAATATTTTTTTTAATCAAACTTGGTTGGTAGAGCGAAAGCGTTAAGCCTATCTCCCTCTAGACATTTCTATAAATGTTAGAAACTTGCGTGCTCGGATTGTTAGTAGCATGCTAAGTTATATAACTTATAGAAATTCTCCTTAATTTTAAAATCTAAAATCTCCAATCTTTTGATAGAGTTAATTCTTTCCAACATCTAAATAATTGCTACATGATATCGTTGTATATTGAGTTGTAATTGTTTCAATTCAATATATATACGATTAATCGTAGAATTCAATTTTAAAGATTTCATTAAAAATTCAATTATATCGATAGAATTAAGCTATGACATTTCGTTCTTAATCCATTAATTAGAATGAAAGAGTTAAGTAAGTTCAAAATAAATCTCCCCTAAGTAATGTGGACCTTTTGTTGAATGAAAGTTCAACACCTTGATTCCCAAAATAAGGGGAGATGCTGCCAAAATTTTGAATTTTTAATTATCTGTTTAAAAGATCATTTCAAATTGAATGATTGTTGTATATACCTTCTTACGGCGATCGTTGCAAGAAGCATATACGACATATCCTTGAATTTTCTCGGCAAGTTTTTGCCTTCAATAATTTCAGCTTTCAATTGTATTTGAAAACCTTGTGGTATTGTCTCCTTATGATTGTAGACCTTTTTGTTGAAAGAAAATTCAACACCTTGAGTCTCAAAATAAGGGGAAATGCTGCCGGATTTTTGAATTTTCAAATCTCCATCCTTCAAAACCAATTCAATTCTCATTGTTACATGTAGCACCACAATCTTTTTCAAGGGTAAAACATGTACGATGTGAACTCAATCATTTTCAAATTCAAACATTTTCTCCAAACTCATTCAAATCAAATTCAAATCAGTATTGTTATATGTTTCTACAATATTTGTTTGTAGTTACATATATACAATAAAGATTCAGCATCTTCTTTAAATCAAAGTTAACTTCTACATTTTATTATCGTATACCGAATTATAGTTCTTATGATTCGATATACATGATAAGATATAGACTTCTTTTCAAAATTTAATTCAAAATTCTGATTCAAACTTCTCCTTTCTAATTCTCAGATAATTAAATCATCTGCAATGGCTGGCAAACTTCTGTTTTCGATGGACCGTGATTTGATGATTGAAGAGCTGGTTTACGAGAATTCAATCCAATTCGGAATATGGTTTAAGTCCCTTAGACTGGTGATGGATGGAAACACTTTGGTGGACCTTGCAGTTGAGGGCGAAGAAAAGCCTATAGTTCAGTTAGCCATAGGAGCCGGGAACGATGCCCCTCCTAGTCTGTGGTCAGCATTAGATATTGCCAACGCACCAAAAGAATTTCTTGAGGATGCAAAAAAATTAGAAGCTGCCGCTGCGGCCAAAAGAGTGCTTGAGAAAGGATCTTCTAGTTCTGAAACTCTTTATGGCAGCAAAAATTCCAAGAAAAATTATCTGAGAAGGTTAAGAAAGAAAATCACCAAGACCAAGAAGGTGGCCGAGCTGAAGGCCTTAAGTAAAGTCGATCTTGAGGCTGCTGAGGAGCTGCCAATCCCCGCCTCTTCTCCACTCCTTAAAGGGAGTCGTTTTCACCCCCTCGCAGCTGCTGCAGGGGAGGAGAGAGTTACTCGGATAGCTAGCACTCCGCCTAGCCTTGTCGACTATTCTGTCAAGAGAACCCCGAAGGAGAAACAAATTTTGAAAACCAGGATGTTGAGAAATATCATCCATACCTGTGCTGCTCAAGTAGGGCAAACTAAAGAACAGTATGTGAAACACTTGAAGGGAGTGATTTCACACAAACTTGAGAAAGAAGTTCTGAAAGAAGAAAAGTCTGAAGCCAAGAATCTGACTCCTCAACCAGTGAGGAAGAACAAAAAATTTGTCAAACAACCTGTATCTTCAGTCTTGGTAGATGGATACCACTGGGTGCCTCGCCTCCCTTCTGCAAAGACGGAGGAGATAGTATTAACTGGGTCTGGCCAGAGTCGCCCTTTCAGTGGTAGACCACCAACCCCATCTTCAAAACTATCAAAGCTGGCCCCAGTAATAGCAAAGTCTAAAGAAGTCTTTAAAGAGCCGAAACCAGTTGATGTCAAGGGCAAGAGGCCCATGTCACCAGAAGAGTCATGTGCAAGAAGGAAGTTCAGTAAATGTATTGGAATTCAATTCAGGGAACCTCAAATTCAGATACCAATTGAACTCCCTCGACTCCCAGTTCGGGGATGTGAGGACTCTGTTCGCGTTGATGTTGGAGCCCCCGCTGTTCAAGCACCTCCACCACCAATTAAGATAGATGTCCCTCACCCTACTGAGGATGTCACCCTCACGACTACCGACCCCGGGACAGTCGGAGGGGAAGAGAAGACCCAAGATCCTGATCAAGAAATGCTAGACCAATTGGTCAGTGAGGAAATCACTGAAGATGATGCTAAGATTAATGATATCTTTGATAAGTTAAGTGTGAAAGAATATGACCAAGTGATGGAATATGATGGATATTTGCCAATTTATACTGAAGCCATAGATGAGAGGCCAGTTGAGGAAGTAGTACAAGAAATAAGGGATATTCTTAAGAAAAAGGCTGTTGAAGAATTTAATCCGGATGAAGATGACTTGCTAGTTGACGAGGAGCCAGTAGCGGATGTCCACATGGTTGAAACTCGTGCGTCAGCTAAAGATGCTGAGCCTTCTAAGCACCATTCTGGAAAGGAGGAAGAGTCAGTAGCAGTCGACTCAGATTCAGACAGTTCTGTCAGATTGAAAGAGAAGGACGAGTATATTAAAAATCTTGAAAGAAAAGTTGAGATAATGATGATTAGAGTTGAGCAGATGCAGAGTCAGCTTTTGCAATCACAACAGTCCAAACCCGAGCAGTTGCAGCCCACAGTACTCACAACGGGCGAGCACAGCAGGAAGGCTGATTCTAGTCTCAAGCTTCCAGAAGTCACTTCTCCACCAGAAAAAGATATCCGTCAGATGATTGAGACCCAGGTAAGGGAGGCCTTAGCCCATTCACAAGGAACTGTATCTATTCCAAAGGGTAGACCCTACCCTGAGGAATATGATTTGGTTCCTTATCCAAAGGGTTTTGTGCCACCTTCTTTTAAAATTTTTAGTGGTTTAGAAAACCCAAGACAGCATTTGGCCCATTTCCGAGCAAGCTGTTGCAATGCAGGAGGGTCAGATGCTCTACTTTTTCGCCAATTTGTAAGTAGTCTATCCGGGATTGCTTTTGAGTGGTACGCAGATTTGCCAAATGGTTCCGTAAGAACTTTCACAGAGCTTGAGGGTCTCTTTTTAAAGAGATTCTCAGGAGCTCAACAACGAGTAACCGTTGGTGATTTGGTCATCGAAAAGCAAAAACCGGGTGAGTCTTTGGTTGACTATATCTTGAGGTGGCGAAACCTCTCGATGAAATGTGAACCCCAATTACAAGAACAACATGCAGTGGAAATTCTTTTGAAGAATATCCACGGGCCTGTTGCCTTCTTGTTAAAGGGGTTTACAATAAAAACCTTTGAGAAACTCCTTAACAAAGCTAGTAATCTACAAGAAGAGGCTTCCAAAATGCCATTCTTGAAGGATTCTAGTGAAGATAAGAGAGCTGGCAAACCGTTGAAGTCTTTTGAAAAGAGGACAGCAACGGTTTCAGCAGTTGACAAAGGAAAGAAACCACTTAATGTTCAATCAAATCATCCTCGAGACCAACAAATTCAGAAATCTCAACCATTTCAGGTAACATCTCAACATGCTAAAGAATATCACCGACCCACTTTTGAAGAGAGATTGGCTCGTACGTATCCATTCAAGAGGGAGTCGGTGAAGAAAATTTTTAAAAGCCTTCTAAAGAAACCAGATTTTCGATTGCCGGAGGCCAAGAAGCCGGAAGAGGCAAATAAAAAGGATGATCCAAACTTTTGCCCTTACCACCGCATGCTAGGCCACACAATCGAAGACTGCATACCTTTTAAGGGTTGGCTCGACTGGAACTTCCGTCAAGGTAATATTGTAATTCCAAAGGAATATTTGGTCAATCCGGATCAAGGATCTGTCAAGTTCATCTCAGGTAATAATTCTAATCTTTCTTTGTCCATTGAAGATGGTTGGGATATAGCACTATCCCGGGCGTTTAAAAAGTCGATTAACCAATCTTTTCGTCTTTCTCAACAGTTACCGACGAGAGCCCGGGGCCCGATCTGGGAGGTTGAGCTGGAGGCATCGCAGGAGGATGTTGGGACGATTTCCTCTCCAGTAGTCATAGGAACTACTGTATTAAAGAAAAATGAAAAGAGTGAACTTCTTGTAGAGAGGAAATCTGTTGATGAGAGATGTGTACAAGTGGTGGATGGTGGCTCAAAACCACTAGCCCCACTAAAGTTATCTGACTTTTACTTTGCCCCATCAAAGGCAAAGGGTCAAAATTTAAATAAAAAGAAAGATCCTTCTGCAAATATTTTGATGATTAGTGTTGAGAATGAAATGTTAAATGACTCTTCCACTGAAAATAACCCGGAGTCAGCTGAGAACAATCAAGAAGCTCAAAAACTCAGCTCTCCGAATTTGACCCTTCAAGGAGAAGATGAATTTGATGTCTTATCAGATGGTGATACCCCTGAAATTAACTTTCAAGGGAGTCCCGTCGTGATAGACTTTTCAGATTCAGATTCTCATTCAGAAAATGACAATCAACCGCCTAAGGAGAGCGTAGACCTCCCCGTAGTTTGTCCTTCCGATGAAATCGTGCAAGTGCAACTGCGTGGTGGCAAGGTTTTACCCCCTAGGCTTCCCCCTCAGGAAAAGGGAAAACAAGTTGTGTCCGCTGATCCGATTCAAGTCCCTGCTCAACAATCAAACTCTCCTACAAATCCACCGGGTCCCGATGTTAATGTTCCAAGTGTCGATTACAACGTCTTAGCTCACCTTAGGAAGTTGCCTGCTAAGTTGAGCATCTACGACGCCCTTGTCCTTTCAAAAGAGATGAGGGAGACTCTAATTAAAGCACTTCTCGACCCAGAGATTTGCTTAGCTCAACTCGCTTCAACTTCCGAGGAAGAAGCTCTGTACTTCAAGGAAAACCCAGGAGTTACCTTCTCCGATGAAGATCTACTCCTTGGAACTGCCGATCACAATCGTCCACTTTACATCACTGTAAATGTGGGAAAGTTCAAATTGTCAAGAGTTCTTGTTGATCCGGGTGCATCGGTCAACGTGATGAACATAAAGACTCTCGCATACCTTAGAATTGATACTAGCAAGCTCTCAACCGATAAGTTAGTGCTTCGCGGGTTCAACGAAAAAGGCGAGAAGGCTTTAGGTTCGATCACACTTCTTCTAGAAATAGGAGAATTGAAAACTGAAGCGAAATTTCATATAATTGATTCGGCGACATCCTTTAATGCACTCTTAGGTAGGCCCTGGATCCATGAGTATAGGATGGTTCCTTCCACCCTACATCAATGTATCAAGTACCAACGAGATGGCATTGAGTTCGAAATCAGGGGTGATTTGCAACCATTCTCTATTCACGAGATCGGGATCTACGAGGATGCTGCATATTATGTTCCCAAAGGGTCCACTACCAAATCTAAGGTAGAGATCAATGTTAAGGAAGAAAAAGTGAAAAGTCATAGTTCAAAAGCAATTCAAGAGCTGAGAAAAGAAAAAATCAAGAGTACAAAAGAACAAAGTTCAAGCAGTGAAGACGACGTCGAGCATGTAGTCTTTAGGCCTCCAAACAATTTGCCTCAAAGAGGTGGAAGGATGGCCCAAAGAGCACGTGGCCGAGGCCGTGTTTCAACTGAAAGAAGGAATACCCCGATGTACATCGAACTTGAATCAAGTTCCGATGAAGAACCAGGAAAGAGGGGAGACAGAATTGCTTTTGACTACAAAAAATCTAATCTTCCCCCAAAGTTTGATCTCACTTTAGATTCGGATAGTGACCAGGAGGGTAACAATTCTAAACCTCAAAGTGATGAGCCTGAATTGAGTATGTATGAAAAGCTTAATAGGGTAGTTAAATCCTTAGCCTTAACCCCACTGTCTGCTGATAGAGTCTCAGGGTTAGTAACTAAGGATTCCCCTAACTTAGATGGAGAAGTAAGGAAAGTCCAGAGGTTCTTCCCTGGCACCTCTTCTTCAAGGAACGAAGGTGATGTAATCCTTGAAGAGGCAGATTTCAACGAATTAATGGAATTACCTTTCGGCTACTTTCCTCTTGGTGTTAAAGCTCTTATTTCTAAAGGTTTTGCTCCAAGTCAATGGACTAAGGGTCAAGCTAAATACCACCAAAGTATTTGGAATTCCAAATTTAATAAAAATTGGACGAGTGGTATTGGCTTTGGTACCGTTAGTTCGTTTGACGATGATGAATATTGCTTGATGATAACCATCCATCTTGAATCTGAAAATGTCCCTACTGAAGTCGTCGATTCGCTCGACAGACTTTGTTTGGAGACCTTAGATGATTCAGATGAAGTTCAAATTCGGGATGCACCCCCTGAATTTGAAGAAGAAATTAAATCGACAGTTGATGAACTTAAAGAAATTAACCTTGGAACAGAGGATGACCCTCGCCCCACGTTCATAAGTTCTTTGTTGAGTGAGGACGAGTCTAAGGATCTAGTTCAACTTCTATTTGAGTTTAAGGACTGTTTCGCTTGGACATACGACGAAATGCCGGGCTTGTCCGCCGATGTAGCAGTCCATAAACTCGGAATCCGGCATGATGCCATCCCTGTCAAACAAGCTCCACGACGCATGCGTCTGGAGATCGAACAACAAGTCATTTCTGAAGTTAAGAAACTGGCCGAAGCCGGATTTATCCGGGAGGAGCAATATCCTTCCTGGGTAGCCAGTGTCGTGCCCGTTCGAAAGAAAAATGGTCAAATCCGGGTCTGTGTTGACTATAGAGACCTGAATAAGGCATGTCCTAAGGATGAATTTCCTTTGCCAATTCCAGAACTAATGGTGGACATCGCCTCCTCGCATGTTGTTTTCTCCTTTATGGATGGCTCGTCTGGTTATAATCAAATCAAGATGGCCCCAGAAGATGAGAGAAACACTGCATTCAGAAGTCCTATAGGGATCTTTTGTTATAAAGTGATGCCATTTGGCCTTAAAAATGCCGGTGCAACCTACCAGCGGGCTATGACTCGAATCTTTGATGACTTAATCCACAATCAAGTCGAATGCTACATCGACGATTTAGTTGTCAAGAGTAAAGTTAAAGAGGCTCATCTTTATGACTTAAGAATCGTCTTCGAGCGGTTGCGTCGCTACGACCTTAAGATGAATCCCTTGAAGTGCGCCTTCGGTGTCACGTCAGGAAAATTTCTAGGTTTCGTAGTAAGGCACCGTGGAATTGAAATAGACCCTGCTAAAATCGAAGCTATCTTAAATATGCCGCCTCCTAGGAGCCTTACTCAACTAAGGTCTCTTCAAGGTAGACTGGCGTATATAAGAAGATTCATTTCCAACCTTTCCGGAAGATGTCAACCATTCTCGGTCCTCGCTAAAAAGGACGCCAAATTCATTTGGGACGAGAAATGTCAATCTGCTTTTGAAAATATCAAACAATACCTGACAAATCCACCAGTCTTGGCAGCCCCTATTCCGGGGAGACCTCTAATACTCTACACTGCGGCCCTTGACGAGTCTCTCGGGGCTCTCCTTGCTCAAGTCAATGACGAAGGGAAAGAGAACGCTCTCTACTACCTAAGTCGGAGACTTCTACCAACGGAAATTCGGTATCCAACGATTGAGAAACATTGTCTCGCCTTAGTCTTTGCAGCTCAAAAACTAAGATATTACATGCTTTCTCATCAAATCAACTTGATTTCTAGTTTCAACCCCTTGCAATACCTTATGACCAGGCCTACGTTGTCAGGACGTTTGGCTCGTTGGTCTATGATATTGCTCCAATTTGAAATCACCTTCATTCCCCTGCGTGCTGTGAAAGGGCAGGCCGTCGCCGACTTCCTTGCGGCACACCCGTTGCCGGCGGAATCTCCTCTAAACGATGATTTACCTGATGAGCAAATCATGAGTTTTGAGGAAGCCACTACTCAAACCTGGGAAATGTATTTTGATGGTGCCGCGTCCTCTCAACGGGGCAAAACACCTGAATCTACTATTCCCGGGAAAGCCGGAGTTGGCCTGGTATTTATAACACCAGATAAGGGAATGATGTACTTTTCCTACCACTTATCAGAACCTTGTACGAATAATGAAGCTGAGTACGAAGCTCTGATAACTGGTCTGGAACTTACAATTTTGATGGAGATTAAAGAGATTAAAATTTTTGGTGATTCCCAACTGGTGATCAACCAGATTGCAGGAACCTATAAAGTTTTGAATCCTAAACTCCTGAAATACCATCAGTACACCTGTCACTTGCTCGAGCAAATTCCGATTGTAACTATGTATAGGATTCCCCGTGGAAGCAATTCTTCGGCGGATGCCCTCGCAAAGCTTGCAAAAGAATTTGCCTGTCCAGAAGAAGACTCCATCCCTATAGAGGTGCAGGGTCGTCAGGTCCTGTCTCCTATAGATTTGGAGTACATCAACAAACAAATTTTCCAAGTCCTTTCTACCTCTTCAGCAGTCGATGAAGAAGCAGATTGGAGACAACCGATAATTGAATATCTTCAAGAAGGCAAACTCCCTCATGAGAGATCCCTTGCCCATCAAATCAAGAAACGTGCCCTACCCTACGCACTAGTCAACAATACGTTGTACCGACGGTCGTTTGGTCAGATGTGGCTCCGTTGTTTAGACAAATGTGAAGCCCTGAAGATCGTTAACGAAGTCCATGCTGGACTGTGCGGTGCTCATCAATCGGGTCCAAAGATGAAAATGAAGATCAAAAGACTTGGATACTACTGGCCTACGATGATTGACGATTGCATGAAAATTGCAAAGCGTTGTCATCAGTGCCAAGTACATGGTGTGGTTTTACATCAGCCGCCTAACGTGTTGCATCCCACGATAGCCTCGTGGCCCTTCGAAAGTTGGGGCACGGATATCATTGGGCCAATTGACCCTCCTTCTTCAAAGGGTCATCGCTTCATTTTAGCAGCGACCGATTACTTTTCAAAATGGGCGGAAGCAGTCCCATTAAGAAATGTAACATCACACCATGTAATGAAATTTTTTCGTGACCATATCGTATATAGATTTGGCGTTCCACGCAGAATCATATCCGATAATGGGTCCGCTTTCAAGTCTACAAAGATCAATAATTTTGCAAATCGCCATGGTATTGATTGGAGATACTCAACAATCTATTACCCACGGGCTAATGGATTGGCTGAGGCCTTCAATAAAACTTTGGTTCAAATCATCAAAAAGACCCTTGATGATAATAAACGTCAGTGGGATGAGAGGTTGGTGGAAGCTTTGTGGGCCTACAGGACCACTTATCGAACCCCGACCCAATCTACGCCGTTTGCACTAGTGTATGGATCTGAGGCCGTACTCCCTCTCGAAGTTCAAATCCCTTCGCTCATAATTGCAATTCAGAACCAGATTACAACTCAACAAAATGCACAACTCCGTTTGGAAGAACTTGAAAGCCTTGAAGGATGTCGTTTTCAAGCTCAACAAAATTTGGAGTTGTATAAAGCCCGAATGATTCAAGCTCACGATAAGTTAGTGCGACCTAGAACCTTCCAAGTAGGCGACTTGGTCTTGGTTCTTCGGAGGCCTATCTTAGCGCATCGAAAGCTCGGTGGAAAGTTTGAACCAACTTGGGAAGGACCCTTCGTAGTTGAAATAGTATACGAAGGAGGCTCGTATCAGCTAGTGGATTGTAAGGGAAATCACCCAATGCTTCCTGTAAATGGGCGTTTCCTTAAGAAATACTATGCTTGATGTAGCTCGAATTTTCAATTAATAAAATTTTCAAATTTCTGATTAAACTGATTCAGTTTGCTGCAAAATTTTTTTTTTAATTTTATCATATCGTATTTCGTTTCTTGAAGTTAAATATGGATTTTTGTTTCCTTCTATTTCTAATTTAATCCTTCTTAGTGGTGGAACATGCCCTTCGTGGCACCACCCTAAGATTTAAAATCTTGATTTCGATTGTATGTAGAGAAAGTTTCCTCTACATGTAATCATCCAAATTTGTTCTCTTGTGGAAAGCAATGCTTCCTTCCCATAAGATCCTTAATTTTACCTTCCTTAAGGACAGATGTGAGTCATCGTGCCTTCTTTCCTTAGGATTAGATCCGCTAGTGGTGGAACATGTCCTTCGTGGCATGACCCTAGCATTTGATTTGAGTGATTAGTGATGGATCATGCCCTTTGTGGCACCGTCCTAATTCAATCCGCTAGTGGTGGAACATGTCCTTCGTGGCATGACCCTAGCATTTGATTTGAGTGATTAGTGATGGATCATGCCCTTTGTGGCACCGTCCTAATTCAATCCGCTAGTGGTGGAACATGTCCTTCGTGGCATGACCCTAGCATTTGTTTTGAGTGATTAGTGATGGATCATGCCCTTTGTGGCACCGTCCTAATTCAATCCGCTAGTGGTGGAACATGTCCTTCATGGCATGACCCTAGCATTTGATTTGAGTGATTAGTGATGGATCATGCCCTTTGTGGCACCGTCCTAATTCAATCCGCTAGTGGTGGAACATGTCCTTCGTGGCATGACCCTAGTATTTGATTTGAGTGATTAGTGATGGATCTTGCCCTTTGTGGCACCATCCTAATTCAATTCGCTAGTGGTGGAGTATACCCTTCGTGGCACCACCCTAGCATTTGACTTGATAATTAATGGTAGAACATGCCCTCCGTGGTACTACCCTAATCAATTTAAATCTTGATTCCCTAGGGATGAATCTTCATTCCCTTAAGATTAAAATTCAACACTTGATCTTTGAGCTCGGTCAACGCCAATATGTGCAATAGAACTTCGCTCTATTACACATATTGGGGGTCCATTTGTTGACCTCATTTTTGTATGAGGTCACTCGGACTACTCTTGACCCTAAATCTATTTAATTTCCAAATTAATTCAAATCCTAGGATCCTCTTAGAATCCTGACCTTAGGATCTATCCTAGGATTCTTCTAGAGCTTAGACCTTAGGATCTACTTAGATTTTAGGTCAATCAAGCCAAATCCAAAGTCTTAGGGTTTTGTCCTAAAGGCCTTTTCCATTGAAATTTCAAACACTTTGAAACCTAGTTAAATGACCTCCGATTCAGAGTCTGTCAGTTGCATACTGATGGGACATGTCTCTGGAGGCAACCCTCCAAATTTGAGCCCATTCTGAGGTCCCTAACCTCAGAAACTTAATTAAAATCCAAAGGCTGTAAAACCTTCAAATATTTACAACCTATGCCACTGGACCTGTCATGTTGAAGTTTTTGACCTTAGAGTCTTCACCAAAGCCTCTAGTCAGTTCCAGACCTTTAATCTTGATATGTTGAACAATAAACTGAATTTTTCTGGACCCACTTTGACCCCCAGTTGACCAGGGGTCAAAATGACCAAAATACCCCTATGGGGTTCAAATGGTGATTTCAAACCAAATGAACTCCGAATTGAACGCAACCACTTCCAGCGAGTTTCAAATACCAAACCAAACTTGTTGGATCCATTCCCAGGCCTTGGGTCAACCTGGTTGACCAAGTCAACCTAGTTGACCCAAATAGTCCTTTAAGGGCCCAATAGGCTCAATTGACTTGAACAGCCTATTTGAAACCTGAAAACTACTCTATCAAACTTTTGTGATTAATTCTTTTAATGATTTAGGCTTGAACCTTGATTGTATCCTTGACTCAATCTTTAGTTGACTTGGTCAACTATGGCTTAAGTCTAGCCTAATTTGACATGCTTGGATCGAATCAAGCTACATCATCAAACCAATGCCTCCACGACTTTAATTTTATTTTAATGTATGTCCTAAATATCATTGAATATGCTTTGAGTCCAACCATGGTTATATTGACCAAGTCAACAATCAAGACTAGGTCAAATCACTTTGAAACCGTCTAAAATATTAACTATTTGATCTTAAGCCACTAGGATCCTTCCAAAGCATTTCAAGTCATTCCTCCATGCGCCACCTCAGCACCCTTGGACCCATTGACTGGTCAAACAGTCAATGGGTGGTCAAGTGGACTCTTTAAGAGGCTAAATCACTCCCTAGAGCTAATCCAATCAATTTAATTACTCTCCAGCTGTAAAAAACAGCTCTAGAAGCTTCCTAGGATTAATCTTGACCCTTGAATTTTGATCAAACAGCTCCTATCAAGCCATGTGTCCAAATAGAAGACAAAATACCCTTTCCATGTAGGATGTCCTTTAGTCCTTTGATTCTTCTGCTCCCACCTACTCCCTGGACAGATGTCAAGCATCCAGGAGCTCCCCATGTTGATCTCAGCCCTTGATTTGATCTGGAGATATTTTGAATAGGGAAAAATACCCTAATGAGCCACATTCGAATCCCTACATTCTCTCACTTACCTAGAGCTCCTCCAGTCAAACTCTCTGTTCGTTTGAGCTCTACTGGACTTCCTCAACATCTCCCCACTCAAATCCTGCCGGTCAAAGCTGCCTCCGGCGATCTTCCGGCGAGCTCAATACCCAATCCGTCCAAAGCTTATTCCAGGCGATTCGTGGCGTGTCGGAGCTTGGAATCAACTAGGAACTTATTCGTGGACAGTCTACAAGTTCAGAGAATCCAAAAACGGTTCAATCCGTCCATTAAAGCGATGTAAAACTCTAACCCTAGTTTAAGACACTTAGTTTAAATAGATTTTGGTTCAATGCATATTAGGCTATATAATCAATTCCCCAAAATTTTTGTTCACTATTTTAATCTATGTTTTAAATTTCGTTTAATTTGATCGTCTAGTTAGAAAGAACGAGCGAAAAAATGAGCTCTAGGGCGTTCCGTCAGGTTCGTTCAGGCGTACGTTTTTTTTGAGCCGTTGATCAGCTGATCAACAGCTCTGATTTCCTATTCATGCCGATCGTCCAACCCCGCAATCTCTCCATTCGTTTAGATCTCCCGTCCGGCGTGATCTCGACCATTGGATCTAAACCGCGGATTTGTTTCCTCGCCGTCCGATCTCTTCTCACGAGATCAAAACGTGGGGCTCGATCTGGACCGTTAGATCGAGCATGCGGACGATCCGACGACCTTGACCACGCGCTGACGTGGTTAAGTGAAAAACGCGTGGACCCCGCGTCGCCGCCTTCGTGCTGACGAACCCGAGCGTGCCATCTGTCCCGCCGGCGCCGTCATTTGTTTTATAAATAAAGTAAATCATTTTAATTGCATTTTAATTAACAGAACTTAAAAAAATCATAGAAAATAAAATACAAAACTAAAAAATATGTATAATATATCGATATGTTCGTATTTCTGTCTACTTTATTCTAAAAATAAAATAAAACTATATTTATTACTATTTTATTAATAAATTTAGAAATACAGAAACATATATTTTATTTTTAATTAATTATATATAAATTATTTTAACCTAAATTTTGGCTTGAATATTCTTGAGCACATACCTGACTTCCAGTAATTGTTATACATCCGTTGGAGTTATGTTAGGACAGTTATTAAATTTTTAACTATAATATATTTAGTAGTTTAAATAACTCTTGATTAATTAATAATTTTAATAATCTTTTAATAATTGTTTTATAAGATTATTTTGATAGTTGAAAATTTCAGAAATGATTAAGTCTAGATTAAATTAAATTTAAGAACTATTTTGGAATTTAATTAATTTGAAATTACGTTTCAATTAACTTCAAAACTTCAAAAAAATTTATATAAAATTTAATTTAAATTAGAAAATATTAATAACATATAAAAGATTCCTGAAATTTCAAATATTTTAATTCAAAATTGATTTCAAACTATAAAATTTTAGTTTACTTTAAATAATTTTAATTATTTGAGTATATTAATATTTAATTACTACTTAATAAAGTAGTATATTATTTATTTTCAAAATAATATTTATTTTCAAATAGCTTGAAAATCAATGGACCTCTTAACCCCTCAAATTGAACTTTAATGATATTTTCAATTACTTTATTTTAAAATTCCTATTTGGATATATATATATATATATATTTAAAATCTATTTTAAAATATACGTTTATCTAAGTTTTAAACTTTTAAGAGATCCTTTGAAATTTTAAATGTAGATTAAGCATGTCTGAATGGAAATTATGGGGATTGATTAGTGCATAGGTGTGCTTTAACTCCTCACTAATCAAGATTTAAGTTAAGACAATTTTGTTAGCTCTTGCATGCTTAGGAAACACACACCACTTAGTCTAGGCTCTCCTAGACCTAAGGACTTGTTTGATTGCATGTGCTTACTTATATGTTAGTTTTGAGGGTTAGTTCAAACATCGATTTAAACCCATTAAATTTAGTGACATAATTAAGGACAATAATTAAGGATATGTGTTTTTAGAGAACTTAGAACATTTCCCATAATTAGGATTCACTTCCCCTTGAGTTAAAACTTAAAACATTTGAATTTAGTGACATATAAAGCCACTAGGAAAAATTTCGCTGATTTTGGAAATGATTAAGGCCCTTAATTAAATTTCCTAAGCTTAAACCCTTAATTAAGCCATTGAAACTTCCAGAAAATGTAATAAATCTATTTTAAACTCAAAAAATATGTGTAAGCCCTCTAACTGACCAGAATTCAGCCCTAAACATAAGAAAATTAAAACCAACCTGATTTGACACAGTTATGTAGTTAATTTAATTTTAAGTAAAAACTAATATTTAATTCATTTTATTAATTAATAATAATTTTAAATTCCAAAAATTTCCCAAACACTTGGGAATCTCTTCTTAGGTTATTATTGACCTTTGGAGTTGATTTCAAGGAGTTTGGGATTTATTTGGAGAAAAACCACAAAATGGCCCTCTAATTAAACTTTTTAAAATTCAATAAATAGTCAAAATTTTAAAAATTCATAACTAATTCCAGAAAAATCCAAATTGAACAAATTCACTTGCATTCAACTCCTAATAATGTCTAATATTTATTAAAAATATTAAATTCCAGAAATCTGGAATATTTCAAAAAGTCAACAAATTGGTCAAACCATAGTTAAAATCTAGTTCGAAACTTTAAACCTTCGTAATAAAATGTAGAAAAATCCAATTTCAACATACTTACTGTCTAACTGATCGTAGTAAGGTCTAGTATTTTAATAAAATATAAACATTCCATAATTTGAGCTTAATCAAAAAATCAACTTTTGACCCTTTAATTAAATGATTAAAATATTCTAAAAATTCATGGAAACTCAAAATTGCTTTGAAACTTTAGAAAATGCTAGGTTAATGTTCAAAACATTCAACAAACCTTTTAAAACACAACAACCATCCTAAAGATCAAGTTTATTGGCTGGACTACTCCGGGCTGCGGGGCTAAGTGTCCTAAGGAGGCTGGTTCCTCGAGCCTGGTGGCACAACGTCACGAATGGATTCTAAGGGGTGTTAAACCTTAAAATAGATTAATTATTAATTATTCAACCTTTTAAAATCTTTAATTCAATTACATTAATTTGGTTTATCGGCTGGACTACTCCGGGCTGCGGGGCTAAGTGTCCTAAGGTGGCTGGTTCCTCGAGCCTGGAGGCACAATGCCATGAATAAATTAATGGAAAACTTAAATTAATAAATCTTTAAAAATCAGCAACCAAACACTTTTAATAAAGTTTATTAACTCTCAGTCCTTAATCAATTATTAAAACACTTAATCATATCGGGTACCACTGGGTAACCCAGGCCTACGAGGCTGTTCACTCAGCCCCAAGGAAGGTGAAATAAACTTCATGGCCTCGGTGTGAAACAAAGGTGGTTTCCAACAAATAATTAAATAATTAATTTTAAAAGATCTAAATCATTAATACTTAAACTTTAATTAAAAATTCCTTAAGCTTGTCAACCAATCAAACTTGAAACAACTTTAATTAATAATCCTATTTAGGACATATCAAAACCACACGACCTACCTCACACACTTTAGATATTGTGCTATGATCACCGATTCTAGTTTTAGGATAGGCCGGTGTTTTACTTTTTCTGCTGTGTGCCGGATTTTTGTAGCTTTCACTGCATGCTGATTGCTAGTGTAGAATTGTTATGTTTATTTACTTGCTTTCTGCACTCTGTGTTTGATTGTGCGTTAGACTTACCCATAGGCTAGGAACGAAATATATATATTTGTGCAATCTTATGCAGGTGGCCATGCTCATATAAGGAGCTGAAAACTAAAGGGGGCAGTTAATAAAAAAATATAACTCTTTGCACAGGTACCTACCGCGCTTAATACCCCCTTTAAATAAAAAGAGCATGGCCAAGTGTGACTAAAAAAATGCATTTCAATTTTCTATATTATAACTGCTTGGGAATGAGTATATAATTGTTGATTATTAGGATAACCTTGCAGGATCGAGTCTAGATTTTCATTCTTTAATCGAGATGTAAATTTGATTGTGTAAAGGTTGTAATTACTTAAAAATGATTTGAATTTGGGAAATTTGATCTAACTTGATTTCCAAAGAGGTGAAGACATCCCTAAAGGGGAGAGTCTTCTTCCATTTGGAAATCAAATTAGGATCTCTTTCAAATATCCAAAGAGGAAAGATAACACCCCGATTAAGGGGGAGTCTCTTTTCATTTGGGTATCCGGAACCGACGAATCAAGGTGTTCGTGAGAAGACGAAGAAATGGATAACGAGAAGAATCCCAAAATTCAAATTCATTTAATTTAGGATTAGAAATCCGGGTTGTAGTCAGTGGTGCCCGGCCACTTTACTTTACTGTCATTTCTGTGATGTAATAATAAGTGGCACTTGCCATATGGACATTCAATTTGATATATTTAATGTAGTTAATTTATTTAATTGATTGTGCATTAGAATTCCTGCATTTTCTAGTCTTTTTATATGCATGTCATCTTTGATTTAGTCTGGAATACGAATTTAGGCTCTTAGGGGTCTGTCAAAAAAAGTTCTTCTATTTTAATTAAATAAAAATTTTAGGATAAGATAGTAACTCTAAATGGTCCTAAGAAGTAAGCTCGGACTCGCCGAGGGTTTTTCATGCATACATATTGTACTTTCTCAACCTTGTTAGGCATCTCCCCGCCTGCGGGTTCTGGCAGGCCACCTGACCTATGAGGGTGCCGATCTGTCAAGGGGATGTTATGCAATCTCTAGGATAAAACTTATTTTTTAAGCCAAAAATTTTTAAACTGCTACATACAAATTTTGCATTCAATCGAGTCAATTAGCATGCATCGCATTAGTAACAAATTTAAAAGAGTCTAATATTTAATTGCATCTATTTAGACATCGAATACCCGACATAAGTTAAAGGGGTCAATTAAGGATCTGCTCTAGATGTCGACCCCATTTCTCTAAAATTTTCTAATTAATGTCCCTACCATTCTGCAAAAAGACCGGACTCATTATTTTAAAATCGTTTAGGTGGTTTAGCTGGCTCCCCAATCCAGGCCGGGGTAAGACCAGACTTGCACTGCATTAGTTAGGTTCGGGCCAATTTTAAATGCCCAAATTTAGATTTAGGTTCCGAGGCTGGCCCGGGCCATAAGACCTCAAATTTCGGGAATTGAATCCCAAATTTCTAATAAAATTGACCACTCAAACTAAAAATTTCTTTCAATCAAATATAGGCCTAACACTTAGGGTAGATTGAGATGTTTCTGAAGTAATTCAGAATCTCAAAACATCTCCTACTTTTCTCCTTTGGATTCAAAAATAAGTCTTCAATTTTGACACAATCCCATTTGAATTTCTAACCCTTTATCTCCTTTGATATCTAGCTTTGAAATCTTAAATAAAATTCATATCGCTATTTTAATCGAGAGTTTTCGTAGGAAAATCTCTAATTTTCCTACGATGTAATTAACTACGAGGGCTTGCGCTCGTAGGAGATTTAGTAACTCAGATTTAATTTTTTAAAATTAAAATTGATATCTTTTAAAACTTCAATTAATTATCTTTGGGAAATTCAATATTCTAAAAAATAATTAAATATTTTCAAAACTATATATATTTAAATAAATATTTTTTTTAATCAAAACAGCTCCTGGACAAGAATTCTAGAGGGTGTGATCTTAGCAGAGACAAACCTAGGGAAGGATTCTTCATTAGCTTTTGAAAAAAGTTCTCAGAAGAATTCTTAGGTGGACCCCTAGACACAATCTTTTGACGCTTGCTAGAACTTGCCTTTGAAAAATGATCTAAAGTACGAAAGAGATTGAAAGTGAAGTGAGAGTGTAACTGTTGAGTTCAAAAGTTCATCTATTTATTAAAAAAATGACTGTTTGTACCAGGTGAAATCACTTTCGTCCCGTACAAATTTTAGTTCATCGCGTATGAAAATATTTTGTATGGATGAACGAATGAGTCCAAAATAAAATGGCTTTTTGTAATTATACAATTTATGAAGCATCCTTTCATACAGACTTTTGACCAAAATGATCGTACAGACGAACACGTATTCATCCTGGGATGATAAGAACTTATGATCATTTTAATGACAGTTGAATCCGTCCCCGCATCGAACCGCCATGTGTTCGTTTGGGTGAACCAAAGGTTCATACGTACGAATAGGCATATTAAAAACGATCTTATCCATTTAACTGACATTCAATCATCCCGTCATTTGAACAAGTTCGTCCTGGACGATCATGACGATCGTACAGACGAAGTGAAAAAAAAATTAAAAAATTGCATGCAAACAGTTCAAAATCCAATAGTTTGACACACTACACAATTCGTCCCGTACGAAAACATTTTGTCCCAAAGATTGTCAGTTAAAAATTTCAAATCTTGCACTCAATCAAAACTAAAAACACAAGCAAACTAAAAACACAATGAAAAATAAAAAAAATAAACACATAATATATAACAAGTCACAAACAAAAGGATAAATAAAAAAAATACTAACTAAAAACACACATCAATATTGCAGAAAAATTTATTTTTATTAAGCATTCAGATCGATTACCCCAAGCCTTGTTCTTAATGCACTAAAAGTATCAAAGGCTAAACGTTTTGTAAAAATGTCTACAAGTTGATTTTCAGTAAAAAAATGAATGAGTTCAATTTCTCCTTTGGATACATGATCCATTATGAAATGATGCCTGATATCTATATGTTTGGTTCTTGAATGTTGAATAGGATTTTTAAAAATACAAATAGCACTAGTATTATCATAATAAATTGAAATAGTGCCTATAGTTAATCCTAAATCAATCAACTGTTGTTTCAATCAAAGTACTTGTGCCACATAACTTCTTAATGCAATGTATTCAGCTTCAGCAGTAGATAGGGCTACTAAATTTTATTTTCTACTAGACCAAGAGACAAAAGAATTTCCAATAAACTGACTTATTCCAGAAGTGCTTTTTCTATCCACCATACAACCTGCAAAGTCAGAATCTGAATAACCAATTATTTCAAATGAAGAGCTAAACTTAGGATACCAAATTCCTAAGTTCTGAGTTCTTAACAGTTATCTTAGAATCCTTTTTATTGATGTCATATGTGATTGTTTTGGATCTGATTCAAATCTACCACACAAGAAAACACTAAACATGATATCGGGGCAGCTAGTTGTCAAGTAAAGCTAAGATACAATTATCCCTCTAAATTTCTTTTGATTAACAAATTTTCCCTTAGGGTCCTTATCCAACTGAATTGAAGAAACTTATTGGTGTATAAACAGGTTTAGCATTATCCATTTCATACCTTTTGAGGATGTCCTTAACATACTTTGACTGACAAAGAAATGTACCTTCCTCAAATTACTTAATGCTAAAGCCTAAAAAGTAACTTAAAACTCCCATTAGACTCATGTCAAATTCAATACTCATTATTTTAGAAAAATCATCATAATGATTTTTATTTGAAGATCTAAAAATGATATCATCCACATAAATTTGCATAATGAGTATATCCTTTCCACATTTCTTCAAAAAGAGAGTTGTATCCACACTTTCTTTTTCAAAAGATCTTTCAAGTAGGAAGGTGCTTAACCTCTCATACCAAGCTCTAGGTGCCTGTTTCGATCCATATAATACCTTTTTCAATTTGAAAATATGATTTAGGTATTTAGAATTTTTAAAACCTGGAGGTTGTTTTACAAAAATATCCTCTGGAATTACCCCATTTAAAAAGACACTTTTTACATCCATTTGGTACAATTTAAATCCTCTAAAACAGGCAAAGACTAACAAAACCCTAATTGCTTCAAGTCTAGCTATAGGGGCAAAGGTCTCCTCAACCCTTCAATCTAATTATACCCCTTAGCAACAAATCTAGCCTTATTTCTAATGACTACTCCTGAGTCATTCATTTTATTTTTGAATACCCACTTAGTTCCAACTACACTTTGATCCTTTGATCTTGTAGTTAATTCCTAAACTTTATTTCTTACAAATTGATTTAATTCTTCTTGTATGGTCAAAATTCAAAATTCATCCGAAAGTGCTTGATCAATATTAGTGGGTTCTATTATTGAAATGAAGGCTGAATGATTGACTTCTTTGATTAATCCACGCCTAGTCCTTACGCCCTCACTAGGTTCACCAATTATCAACTCCTTTGGGTGGTTTTTAGAAAATCTCAAATCTCTAGGCAATGGGTTTTCTATCTCCAAAATTTCTTCCATATTTTCTTTCAAATTTTCTTCCAAATTCATTTTATCAATCTTTTGGGAGTTAACCTCAATCTCATCTTCTATAACATTTGACTTTTCCAAATTTCTAGACTCATCAAATACAATATGTGCGGCCTCCTCAATTACCAAAGTTCTTCCACTGAATACTTTATAAGATTTTCCAATACTTGAGTATCCAACAAAAATTCCTTCATCTAATTTTGGATCAAATTTTTCTAAGGCATATTTTCCATTGTTCTGAATGAACACCTTGCAACCAAAAACATGCAAATGAGATAAATTAGGTGTTCTTCTTATTATTAACTCATAGGGTGTTTTATTTAATTTAGATCTCAGATTCACCCTATTTAGAACATAACATGCAGTACTAACCACCTCAGCCCAAAAATATTTTAGAAGTGAGTATTCTGCCAACATTGCTCGGGCGGCTTCTATTAATATTATATTTTTTCTTTCGACTATTCCATTTTGCTGACGGGTTCTAGGTGCAAAAAAGTTATAATCAATTTCTTTCTCCTTAAAAAATTCCACAAATATCTCATTTTCAAATTCTCCTCCATGACCACTTTGTATAGATATAATTTCACACCTAAGTTTTCTTTGAATCCATGTCAAAAAATTTCTAAATTTCTCAAATGATTCACTCTTATGAAATATAAATCTAACTCATGTGAATCTTGAGTAATCATCCACAATCACAAATCCGTATACCTTCCCTCCTAAACTTATAGTTCCAATTGGTCCAAAAAGATCAATATGCAAAATCTCCAATGATTTACTAGTTCTAATATCCTTATTGGACTAAAAAGAGGACTTCACTTATTTTTCTAATAGACATGTATCACAAAGGTGGTCCTTAGTAAAGTCTAATTTTGGTATACTTCATACTAAGTTCTTTTGAGTAATCCTCCTAAGGTTTTTCATGCTAGAATGATAAAGTCTCCTATGCCAAAGACATGACTCATCAGGTACAGTTTTCAATCAAAAAGCAGTAGGTATTTGAATGCAATTCAAGTCTAGTATATAAACATTATTTATCCTTTTACCATTCAAAACATCATTTTCATTTAGGCTTAATAAGCAGCTAGTAGGAAAAAATTTCACATAATATCCTTTATCACATAGCTGGTTTATACTTAACAAGTTATGCTTCAAACCTTCTACCAATAACATATTTTCAATATTACATTTCTTGAGATTTATAATCATACCTGATCCAACCACCTTCCTTGTGGTATTATCTCCAAGTGTAACCTTACCTCCACTCCTGGCTTCCAGCATTATGAATTGTGTAGTATCTCCAGTCATCTGCTTCGAGCATCCACTGTTCAGGTACGATATGCTCTCACGAGGTCTTCTGTGAGAGCGACCCTGCAAAATTATAAAACATTAGACCTGGAAACCCAAACAAGTTTGGGCTCTCCTTTTGGCAATTTATAATCAGATGCATGTATGATATGTCTAGGTTTATGCATCTTAGGTCTCCACACTAAATAAGTTTTCATCTTCAAAGTACAGGTGTGAGCTATATGTCCAAACAATCCACAATTATTATATTTGACTTTTGGAAAAGAATTCCTATGTTTTCTACCATTCATCTGTCTATTCAGAGATTGTATAAATTTAGGATACTTAATAGGATTAGTAAAATCTTCAGGTCTGGGGGGTATCCTATTATCCTCGAAAACTTTTATTCTCAATTTATAAAAAGAATTCATATTTTCCAAGATTCAATTTGTATAATTGATTTGATATATTTTGCTCTCAGATTGATTCTTAAAATTTTTAAAATCTTTTTCAAGTTCTGTATAGGATGATTTTAAATTTTCATGATTTTTATTCAATTCATCAAACTCATCAAGTAATTTCATGTGGTTGTCATCAATTAAAGTATGATCTTTCCTAAGGATTTCATGTTCCTTTTGTAGTTCTTCAAACTCTAAACTTAGATTAGCATGCATTTTCTTCATTTTCTTATATGCATCATGCATGTGTTCAGAAACATCAAATAGTTAAGTCATATACCTCTTCTTAATCTGACTGATTAAGACTATCGGCCATTAAGCACAGATTAGTGACTTCCTCTTCTTTTAGTGCTATGTTCTTCTCCCTCCGTGGTTCACCTACATCAATCTTTCTTTGGCTAACTCCTTGCTCGTAAACAATCAACGAACCAAGAAGATTGTCAATAGAGTTAATGTTTAAATCTTTAGACTTTATAATTATAGTAATGTTAGCATCATAAGCAGTAGACAAACAATGAAGAATTTTATTAACCATTTCAGCTTTCGTTAGTTCCCTACCCAATGCATGTAAAGAGGTGACAATTTGTGTAAATCTTGTGTATATATCAGAATTGGATTCATTTGGTTTCATGCGAAATAGTTCATAATCATGCAATAAGATATTAAGTCTAGATTGCTTAACCTCATTAGTCCCCTCATAAGTTATACAAAGTCTATCCCATATGTTCTTTCCACTTTTGCAAGTAGAAACCTACATGTAATCATCTAATTTAAGAGCACAAAAGAAACTATTCAAGCATTTGGCATTTAGATGTGCTAAGTCACGTTCTTCTACTGTTCAATCTACAAAAGGTGTTTCAACTCTAACTCTGTAAACTAGTCTAGTTGGTTTTGTATACCCTTCCTAAACTAATATACACATACGATAATCAAGTGGCTGTAAAAATGTAGACATGCGTGTTTTCTAAAAATAAAAAGGAATATTGTTGAACAATGGAGGTCTAGTTATAGAGTAACCCTTGGGTGTATTTCGGTTTTCAAATGTAGCCACCTACATTAATCAAAAAGTTGTCTAAACTTATGATTTTGAAATAAAGCTCTAATACTACTTGTTGAAACTTGTTCACTATGAACTATGTTGTTAAACCTAAGCTTATGTCCCAGCGGCTAACCAAAAGGGGGGGGGGGGGGGGTGAATTGGTAATTAAAAATTTTACCCCTATTTTTAAAATTTAAAATCAAGAAAATTAACTTTAGTGAATTTTATAAAAAACATTATTCAACCATAAGTTAAAAATAGTAAAGTAAAAATAAAAGCAGCACGAGATTTATAGTGGTTCGATCAAACATGGCCTACATCCACTCCCCGAAGGCACCCTCTAACTATTGCACTTATACCACTAGTGACTCTCCTTTTGCACCCACAGTAAGGCTGAGAAGCCTTAACAATCCCCTCTTCCACCACTACCCAGTGCAGGAGAGAACCGTTATCCTTTTACACTCTTCCCAGTGTTGGTAGAGAACCCTTTGTCATTTCACACTCTCCTATTATGGGCAGAGAACACTTCAGCTGTTCACACTCTTCTAGTATGGGCAGAGAACCCTTCGACTGTTCACACTCTCCTAGTGTGGGCAGAGAACCCTTCGGCTGTTCACACTCTCCAAGTGTGGACAGAGAATCCTTCGGCTGTTCACACTAACCAAGTGTCGGTAGAGAACCGGATCTCCTTGACAGATCTTCTCACAAGAAATCTAGATGGAAAAAAGAAAAGAGTGAAGTAATAACAAATCAAAAGTAAAGGCTCTTACCTTTATACACCAACTGTAGCCTTCATGCTCCAGTAGTAAGAATCCTCATTCGAACACTCTCTCGCACTCTCTCCTTGACTCTTCTTTCAATAGGCATGAAGATCAATACGCAAAGAGATTAAGTGGCAGTCTAAATTGGACTATTTATATAAAAGACAAGAAAAATTGTGCAAAAACTACAAAATTTCAAGTCAACACGCAGTTGATCATCTCGTACGATCGAGGATTGTCCTGGACGATTTTTCTTAAATGTGTTAGAAACAAACCAAATGTATATTGGAACAAACTTAATTTGTACCAGATCATCGTCTCGTACGAACTAGGTTCATCTGATACAAACAGTTATATCATAGGTAGGTTCCCAAAAATTGAAGGACGTCATCAAAATTTGAAGAGTCGGTTCACTTCATTCTGGGATGAATAAGAGTTCATCCGGACGAAATTTTCCATAGAACATTTTGTCCTGGGATGAATTTGAGTTCATCTGGATGAAAATTTTCCAAAGAGCATTTCATCATGGCACGAATATGAATTTCATATGAACAAAAAATTTCCAGAGGACATATCATTCTGAGACGACTAAACATTCATCCTGGATGAACAGGACTTAGAATAATTTTCTTCAATTCATGTTCATTCCATTGCTCTTTAGAGAAGATATTTGACTTGATCATCCCATACAAATTATGTTCGTCCCGTACGATCAATATTGATTCTTAAAGATCTCCTTAAGTGTGTGTGTGTGTGTGTTTATTTACTCAATCACAATCACTCCCTCTCAAACTTAATTCAAAGAAAAGTACAAGCTTCAAATTATAAAATATCTCATGTTGAATTTGATTTGAAGTTTTCAGTAGTCTGGAGTTTGATTTTCTTGAAATGTTAGTACTCAAAAGAGCAAAAAAATAACTCTTCCAAAAAAGTGTTATGAGATAACAACGTTTAAAACAATTAAATCTGAAATGATCAAAACAATACAAGTTGCAAGAATGTAAAACATGCAAATAGCAACTCTCTTAACAAAACCAATATCAATTAATTTACAATCCATAATTTACTATTAAAATCCTCCAAAGATTGATAGAAAGGAAGAGAGCCCCCTATGTGCTAAGGGTTAGAGATAGTATTAAAATCCCCTCCAATAATCCAGGGTAAGTTACAAATACTATGAAAGTTTTTTATTTGATCCCATAATAATTTTCTAGTATAACGAGAATAAGTAGCATAAACAAAATAAGCACAACATTGAAAATTAGAACCTTCAATACTAAAGTGCATAACTTGTGTAAAGGCACCAATAATATCTATTCTAACATGATCCTTTCTAAAAACACAAATTTTATTGGCCACATTCAAAATAGCATATTTAAATCCAAGAAATTTAGTAGTACCAAGTAACTTATCAGATGAAATAAGAGGCTTAAGCAAAAGAAGAATAGAAATATTATAAATACTGCATAAGTTTTTAACTCTTAATTTAAAAGAAGGACATCCTATGCCCATGACATTCCAAATAATATCATTAAACATTAAAAATAGGGGATTAATGAGAAGTTTGTAAATGAGTGTTTCTAGGAGGCTATAAAATAAAGTTCTCTTGCTTCCTACCTTTCCTACTATGAACCTTGGAAAAACTAGTATCATTTTTTAGTTAAACCTATAGCACCAGTGTTGTCACACTTAATCTGAATGTTTGTATGCTTAACTCTATAGTCATCTAATTATTGCTTTAACAAAAAAACATAAGTAACAAAATTGCCAGTAATTACATATTTTGCATCAATAATAGATGAAGCAATTAAATTCTATTTCCAAAAAGATGTAGATATATGATATATTCTAAAAAAATGATATACATATAATGTAATTTTTCAATCAATTTTATGACCTTAATGAGCAAAAAATAAGTAAACAAATCACAAGACATAATTTTAGTATATGACAAACTTATCATATATTTGTCTTTCAAATAACAAAATATACAATATTTTACTATTAAAAAGATTTTTAAGATTGATGTATAAAAGTGCACACATATAGATATTAAATATAATATCAAAATTTATAGCAATAAACTCTAAAAGCTAAATTTAGTGATAAATGTTTTAATCAGCATATTTACCCAAATCATCAAAAGATACAACTCTCTTGGGGTGTGTTAAGTGTAAAATTTGTATTTATTATTTTCCTTAAAATTTAGTGAAAATTTGGATTTAGTTGGTTTTGTATAGGAAATGGTACATAAAAGGAGAAAATTTCACAATTGTTGATTAGTGCCACAACACTCCAACTACTAACACAACCGCATATGCAATGCCTCATCACCAGATTAGGGAATAACAACACCAAAGCCTTAAGAAAAAATATCATCTAATTTAGTACCCTTGTAGAGTCAAGGTTAGCACTGTAGTGATACATATCACTATAGTGTTAGAAATGCACACCACAACACCTGAGCTTCAAGAATTTGAACAATGGAGCACCAGTCATCATAATGCCAAAGTACTAGATTGCACATTCAAGCATAATAGTGCTCAAAGTTTTGATCATTATGACAAAGTACCTGATAAAAGATGGTGTTAAGGTGGATAATTTTATCATCGCTATTGAATTTACTATCATATATATGGAAGAACATTAAGATTTACATATTATTTTAAACAACTAAAGGGCATCTTCTACGAAAGAAAAAATCTACAAGGAGATTTACACCTAAACTTGGATGGTTTGGATTTAAGATTTAGGTAGGATGGGGACAAGAGGGGCATGATCCACTATTAAAAAATAATCATGAAGAAGGGAGGCCTTTATCACAGTATTATACCCAACCTCATATGTTTGAATTTAGATTTAAACAAGGATGGTACAAGGGGCTTGCTCCATAACTAGCAGATGATCATAATAATAGGAAGCCTTTATCACAAACTTATACCCATCCTCAGAGGATCGAATGATCATATGGAAAGGAAAACATTTACATGGTCTTATACCCAATCATAAAAAATTAAATTGAAATGTAAAATAGGATGGTGCCATGAGGGGTTTGTTCAGCACCAACTGATGATCAAGATAAAAGGAGGCCTTATCTTAGACTTATACCCAACCTCAGATGACCAAATGGTCATCTAGATATAAAGCCTTTATCATGGACTTATACCCACTTACACCTCCTTCAATATATTATCACCAGGAAAGAAGGGCTTTATCACAAGCTTATACCCAACCTTAGATGACAAGATGCTCATATGAAAAGGAAGCCTTTATCATGAACTTACGCCCAACCATAGAAGATCTAATTTATATTTAAATTAGGATGGTTCCACGAGGGGCTTGCTCCATCACTATAAAATTTAAAGAAGCATATAAGATGTTATATAAATGGTATTATGCCTCATGGCTGATTTAGATGAAGATGTAAGATAAAATAAGAGCCAACTTTTAAATATGAGGATTTAGATGATCAAGCCATCATAACCTTATAAGAAAGGATAAAATTAAAGATTTTTCACCATTTCTATAAGGATATAGTTTAATGAGCGTTAAGGAATTTAAAACTTGTAAACTTTACTATAAACTTCTAACCCAGTCTTACAAAAATATTGATAAGAAATGTTTTTTTTATTATAATATTTATCTTTTAACACTATTTATCATAATATTACTTAAGATACCACCCATTTATAGGTAACATTAGACAATTTCCTTTAGAATCAGGAAACTTATATAACCCCAGCTTGGTATGTCATTTCTATCATGCAGGTCCTTACTAAGGTGGTTCAAATTTATCGCTTTTCTTTTGATGGGACAAAATTGGTCTTCGCAAAGCGAAAACCAAGTCTCCTACTTGGAAGTTTCATGGATGAACCAATTTGTCATATGCTTTAATTATCTTTGCTTGATATAACTTAAGGTTTTGTTGAGCCAACAAATTATTCTCTTCTAAATCTTCAAGCTCTTCTAGTTTGAGTTTCCATTTAACTCTTCAGTTATCTTATATTTGATAGCTATTAACAATGAAGTCAATTATACCTCTAAATTTAAAATGGCCTCTACTCCAAATACCAAAGCATATGGCATTGATTGAGTAGAACTTTTATATGTGGTTTTGTATTCCCATAAAGCATCTCCTAACATTTCATGCAATTTGTAATTATTGTCTTACAATGTTTTCTTTAGAATTTGAACCATTATTTAATTGAAGGCCTCAACTAATCCATTTTCCTAAGGGTAAGAGATTGTTGAGTATCTCCAATCAATATTATGGCACTTAGCAAAATGATTTATCTTAGTACTTCAAAAATATGGACAATTATTAGATTCGATTTAATGTGGAATACTAAATCAATATATAGCTTGATATTTAAAGAAATTTAGAATTTAATGAGATTTAACTTCTCTCAAAGGAACTGCCTCTTCCCATTATGAGAAGTAATATGTAGTTGTTAAAATGAACCTATGACCTCTGGAGGATGGCTGATCAATTAGACCAACAATATCCATAGTCAAGCTATTAAAAGGCCATGAAGCAACTGCTAGATGTAATACATTCGGTGGTTGATGCATAAATACACCATGTTCTTGGCATTTGTGTCAATAATATGTAATTTTTATGCAGTTATTAATCATAGATAGCTGATAATAACCCATTCTTTCAATTGCCATTTTCATCATTGGACAAAAATTATGTGCACCACATAATCAGTCATGTTTTTTTTTTTATATACTTTTTAAAGCTTCTAATTTACTCAAACACTTTAACCACATTTGATTGAATAAACTATTATATAAGGTACAATTAAATAGCAAATAGGAAAATGAGATTCTTTTAATTTGATCAACCATCAATTTATCATGAGGATGCTTATTTTCTTGCAAGTACTAAATGAAGGTTTTTCATTAATCCACCACTTCATTTTGTATTGTAAAAATAAGTTTGACCATAATTGAGTATTTATTGTTTAGATATTTGAAGTCTATGGATAATAAGACCTTACAATAATAAACTTCTATTAGAATTGAATCCTTCAGGGCATCTTAGAGCCTTAGCTAATTGGTTTAAAGTAATTGTTATATAATTCTATCTATAGGGAATCTCTTATAGTATCATATTTGGAATTTGTTCTAGGAAATAATTCATATAATAATGATAAGGGATCATTTTTTTTAGTACTTAATAAATATTGGAAATCTAATTAATTGCTAGTTATTAATCCAAGAATATTTAAATCTCTTGATTTTCATTTAGGATCATCAATTCTAACCAAGTTATATGTGCCTCTTACTTGGCTTTATTATTCTTATAATGTTCTAACAAATGGCAAGGCTAATACATTACTCCCTTTTCTGGGGTAATAAATAATATATCGATCCAAAATTTTCCTGGGGAAAAATTATAAAGTGTTTCTTGTTAATTTGAATAAGCACCATAAAAATAACATTCCTAGATGATTTTTTCACTTAACTCTAAGATATTCACCTAAAGCTATGGCATACAAAATTAGCAGCATTCCTGTAAAAAGAGCTGCTAAATATGAAGGATTTATCAAAACTATTTTATGCTATCAAATTCTTTATGATAACCTTCAACACACTTGAAATGAACATCTTTCTTACATAAAACTATTAAAGTTTAAAATTTACCTTAAATATTTGATATTAATAATCTAAGGTATGCTAGTTATCCTTCAAAAGATATTAACTTAGTAAGGATTTTAGGCTATATCATTTCTATTATAAATTTGATTTTATTTGGATCTATCTCAATTATTTGATGTAGGACAATGAAACCTAAAAAGATTCTTGAAGTGACATCAAAAGCTCACTTCAATGGATTTATTATCAACTTATATTGACGTAATTTTTGGAAAAATTATTCTTAGATGATATAAGGGGTCATCTCTTTGAAAATTTTTACTAGATCATCGACATAACATTCCACTTAATAGTGGAATAATTGTCAAAGATTCTTGTTGTTGCTCGCCAATAAGTTGCTCGAGCGTTTCTAAATCCAAATGGCATTACTTTTTAGTAATAGACACCTATGGTGTTTTAAATACCATATACTTTTCATACTCATGAGCCATTTTAAATTGATTGTATATGGACAAGACATCCATGAAGAATAATATTACATAGTAGGAAGCAATATCAACCATAATTTTTGGTTTAAGAAGTGGAAATTTTTCCTTAGGACAAGATTTATTCAGTTCTCTATAATAAATAAAAACTTTAATGTGACTATTCTTTTAATAATTGGAACGACACTAACTAACTAGGTTGGATATTTATCCTTATAATAAAGCTTGCATAAATTAACTTTTTAACTTCAAAAATCACTTATTGTTTGAAATCGAGTCACATTCATCGATGAGCATATTTAACAGAAATCAATTCTGGTTGAATTTATAGTCTATGAACTACTTTATTGGGAGGTAATCCAGGCATTTCTTTATAACTCAAGGAGAAATAGCCTTTGAATATCTTAATAGTTTTATCATTTCATTAGCCTCATTCTCATTCAATAAGATGTTGAGATAGTTGCAACTTAGTTTTTCGATTATTGTTATTCTTGTAACATATATGTTTTTTATGATTCTAGATAATATTATTTTGATTAAAAATTCTCCTAACATATTTTAGATGTATTAATTTATTGTTTGTGTGTACTAACATTTCAGGAAAATTATACTCCAAATTATTGAAGACTTTAAATCAGATCAGATTAGGGTTTATTATAAATGAAGTCCATATTTTTTATTTTATTGAGTAGGAGAGAGTACGATTGTAATTTAGTAACTGTGTACACACACACACTAGAGGAGTGTTTAAAAGTTATAAATTTTCAAATTTATCATACTGTACGAAGTCATTTCATATGGGATGATTTGATTAGTTATTTTCCCTACAAGTAGTCAAACGAATAGAAGGTATAAAATTTTTCTAAGTATGGATCGTACTGTACAATGTCATCATAGGATGTACGCCATCTAGAGTACAAATTGGACATGTCCCTTTTCATCTCGATGAATTCAAAGTTTTTTTGAACTGATTGTACCGAGTGATGTCATCATCATACATTTTCCATCCAAAATACAAATTAGACAGGTCCCTTTTTGTCCCAATAAAGTTGAAAATTTTCTAAAATGATCATACCATACGATGTCACCATCGTACGTATGCCATCCTGAGTATGAGTTAGATGGGTCCCTTTTCATCCCAAAGAACTTAAAATTTTTTGAACTATTCATACTGTATGATATCCCATTCATACAGACATCATCTATGGTATGAAAATATGGGGTCCCTTTTTATCCCGATAATGATGAAAATTTTTCTAACTATTCATATCTTGATTCATACAGAACAATCAACACATATGAAATATTTTTGTATAGATTCACAAAAGGTTCATACACAATAATTTTTGAGCTGATCATACGTACGATCTTACAATTGTACACATTCAAAATGGAAAATTTTAGTTTTCTGGATGGTTTTTTTATGTCTTACATATAAAAAGTCTTTTAAAACTGATATGTGAATAGTTCTTATTCATGATTTTTCATGAACAAGTGAAAGAGTGCATTTGGGAGTTTTTGAGAGAGATTTCTTTCAAGAGAAGTGTGAAGGGTTCACAAGGTTACTCAAAGCTAAGGATCTCTTTGTGTTTTTGGTTGCCACTCTTCTTTAATTCTTTCTAGTTGCTCGATGGAATATCTTTGATGTAAGATAATGATACTCTGCCGACACTTGAAGGGTGTGAACAGATGATGGTCTCTACTAACACTTGGAGGGTGTGAAAGGATAATGATTCTCTACCGACACTTGGAGAGTGTGAACAGATGATGATTCTCTACTGACACTTGGAGAGTGTGAAAGGATGATGATTCTCTATCGCATAGGAGATTATTGAAAGAGAGGATTTGTAAAGGCTTCTCCACCTTTCTATGGGGAAAAAAGGAGAGTCAGGAATAGTACAATACCTTAACAAGAAGTTCAATTGGGGTTGGTATTTGTCCAAATGGCCCTAAGGTTTCTCATTTACAGTATGCTGATGATATAATTATATTATCTGACGATAGCTTTAAATCGATTAAAGTTGTCAATGATATTCTTTTGGAATTTTGTGGATGGATGGGACAAAAGATGAATTTAAAAAAATCTGGTATTCTTTTTGGAAAATTAGTGAAGACAATGAGGAGGAATATGTAAAATCATGAAATTTATGGAAGTTCAAGAATTTTCTTATTTGGGGACCAAGGTAGCTTTGAGGAGGTTGGCAAGATCATATTTCCAATTTATTGTTGATAAAGCATTGAGCATGCTAAGTGTTTGGGGAGGACAGTTAATTTCCCTTACTGGAAGGATTTCTTTGGTTAAATCCATTTTATTATAATTCCAAACTTATAATTCTACCCTTTCCATGGTTCCTAAGCAAGTTCTATATGAAGTTGATAAGCTGTGCAAGAAATTCATTTGGAATAAAAGTGACAGAAGTGCAGGTCTTCACTATGCTAATTGGGACTTAATGTGCAAACTAAGAAGATGGGGTGGTCTTGGTACCGATTCTTACTCAAAGAAAGCTGGGTCTTTAAGGGCCAAGTTAGCTTGGAGGTATATTCAAGAAAGGGAGTCCCTTATGCATAAGATTCTATTTCCAACATATGTCCCAATACTGGATGAAGACTTAGCTAAAAAAGGTTGTTCGGTATCATGAAAGTTAATTTGTAATGGACGTGAATTTTTTAGGCCAATTGTCTGATGGATAGTTAGTAATGGTAGAGCTCTCTCACATTGTTTTTAAAATCTACATAATATCATTTTCTTAGAACTAAATTTATGATTATCCACTTTCAATTATATGAGAGTTCTAAGAGTCATATTGTGGCCAATTCACCCATATCAACATGGACATGTGATAATCTAAAATTATATATGCTCAAAGACATATATAATACACGATTATGATCTATAACTCCGAAGAGTAGATCTTCATATGAGAACGTAATTTCCTGAATTTCATCATAACTCAATGTTTCCTTATACTGTGATGATATTAATGAAGCCTTATATATCACTAGATCTAACAAAGATTTGATTAATGTCTCCCTCATTTCGCATGAAAGGACCAAAAAACCATAAATACTCTATTTTGTAAGCATTTTTTTTAGATTTCCTAATACATTATAATTTTTTTTTTGTGAATATCTGAATTATCCACGTCTATATCTTGTTGTATTGGTATTGATGTATGTCGATTATCAACTACTTTCATTCTTTTAAAAGTTGTGGAAGTTGAAGGTGTAAAACCTTGCCGTTGTGCAGCCATAGACTATCTCTTTTGAATAAGAGACTGTTAGTTCTTTTGATTCTTCTTGTCCATTTATCTTTACTACTTCAAAACATGAATTATAAAAGTCATACATCTCAATTTCTATACAAATAGGATCACCCATAATATCAAGGATAGTGAATCACTATTTAAGAAATATTAAAGAGATTCTTTTAATTCATTTAAATTTATTTCAGGTTTTTTAGAATTATTTTATGGTGTGTCATTCATTTAATAATTATCTTAAATAGACAATATACACACTAAATCATTTTTCACTGATTTCTTTGCCCTTGGGAATAAAATAGAAATCATGCAGTACAAGCAATACAAGATCCTTTGCTTTGCCATTAGAAGAAATTATTACGACATTTTTTAGATTGCTACTTTTTTTCTTGAGCTCCACTTTCTAAGTTGTTGAAGATTAACTAGCACATCTCTTTCTCTCTTCTTTAAAAGGAATTTTATTCAAGACTATCTCTTAAGCAGTGCTCGATAAACTAGATAGGACTCTTCACTACTAGAGGCACCTAAATAGATTAAAAATAAATTTTATATAGAATTTTTATGGAAGACTAGGATATTGCTATGTCTTAAATATTATCAGGTTGTGAATTTAAGATTGACATGGAAGGCTATTTAATTATGCATTTAGCTGATCTTTGCCAAGAATTAGCTAAATATTCCTAGGGTATCATAATTGATTAACATTTGATGCTTTTATCAAGCCATTCTTTAAATGTTAAGCAACCTTCTAATGCATGACTGATAATTAGATGATATGAGAAATATCTAGGCTATTGTAATCTACCCACATCATGAGGGTTTTTTTTTAAGAAAGTTTAAATTATGATTTGTTTAGAAGATTCTTGAAAATCTTCTTAAAAGCTTATCTTTTAAATAAATAAGCCATGTTGAGACTCATTGCTCATGAGTTTATATTTTTGATGATAACAAATATTATGGATTACATCATTATGTTTCATATTATTTTTCATTCTATACTTGTTTTGTGTGCATACTAAAATTTCAAGGAAATTATAGTCCAAACTGTCGAAGACTTCAAGACATATTAGATTTGGGTTTCTTGTAATGAAGTTGATAAATTTTTTGTTTTTCTTAACTATATGAGAGTGTGATGGTAATTGGGTAACTGTACACACACACACTAGGGGAGTATAAAAACTTTTATTTTTTAAACTAATCATATTGTATATTTTTGGGATGATATGGGATGATTTGTATTGAATGTTCCTCCAGAATGGAGTTAATCGTATCATATCTTTGAAATTTTCTTTGTACTATTTATACTGTATGAAATTACTTTTATACAGATGATATCTAGAGTACAAAATGGGCTCATCCATGTTTGTACCATATGAAGCATGATTTGATTTAACTAGTTCATATTATACGATGTAGGGTTCGTATAGACGATGACCAGTGTACGAAATGGGTTCGTACATAAACGTACTAACTGAACTTATTCAGTTTTTGAATTCATTATATAATTTGATGTAAGTTCATATATACAAATTTGAACTATTCATACAGGATGATATACATTTCTTATGGACGATGAAAATGAGTCGTACTAGTTAGTACAGACAAATTTGAACTATTTGTATAGGCATTTTGCGTTCGTATAGATGATTCTTATGTGATGATATGAGATCGTACATTATAATTGTAGGAAACTTTTCTTGTAATTTCTAGTTTTTGGATGGTTTTTCATATCTTTTCTATATAAGGAGTTCTAAAAACTATCACTAAACACCTTTGTTGAAAATTTCTCTTGAGAGTGGCTATTGAGTGTGAGTGTTTAGGAGAGATTATGAGAGTGAAGTGTGAGAGATCAAGTGAGGGAGAGTTGTGAGGGATTCACAAGGTTTCCCAATGCAAGAATCTCCTTATCTCATCCAAGTTTCTTCCCATCCCCTCTAGAGGCTCTTAAGTGAAGTTCTACAATATTTTATAGCAGGTTCTTTGCCTTTACCCGGGGGGAAAGGATGATGATTCTATGCCTTCAGCAGAAGGGTAAAAAAAGGACGATGAGTTCTCTACCTTCACAAGAGATTGAAGAAGGATGATGGTTCTCTACCATCACTAGGGAGGGTGAAAAAGGATGACTATTCTCTACTATACCGGGTTGGTGGGAGAGAGTTTGTAAGGGCTTCTCTGCCTTACTGTGGGAGAAAAATGAGAGTCACTATTATTTAGTGCAATATTTGAATGACTCTTCAAGGAGTGGACATAGGTCTAGTTGTATGAAACCACTAAAAATTTGGTGTTCTTATATTCTCTTTTATCTTTTTAATTTTTTATTTTATGCACTTTAATGTTTTGTGGTTGAAAAATCTTTTATAAAAATCATACTCAAATAACTACATATTTTAAGGATTAGATAATTAATTTTCTAGAAACATTTTTCAAAAACTCCAAGAAATTTTTAAATAATTAATTTACCCCCTCTTGGTTAGCATTGAGAAAATTATAATAGGTCTTACAACCTATTCGGACATATAAGTGGTATCAGGGCCTTCTTTTGAAAAGTAAGATTTAGATAACTTTTTGAAAATGATCATAACTATTTTTGGAAACCGTAATACCATTGAAGGATATTTGATCACTAGTCCATCTTTATTTGAAAATATTTCTTTTAATTTTTGAAAAATTCAAATGTCTACATTCTTGCAATCAATATATTATCCAATGTTACATATAATACAAACTAATTATTTTGTATTGTCACATATAATTGATGGAATCTAAATCAATATCCCTTTTTTTTTTAATAGAGTAGAGTACAACAAATTTATGCTCAATTTAATGCTAAAGGTATGAATTGTTTGTTCTATGCTTTAAATTATGAATATTATATAAGAATCTCTACATGCGCTATTGGCAAGGAAATCTAGGAAAGCTTATGCACTACATACCAAAGTACTAGTGAAATCAAGCAATCTAAGTTGAATATTTTTATGAATGACTATGAAGACTTTAGCATAAAACCTTATAAGACCATCTTAGACATGTTTACTAGGTTTTCATAAATAGTAGCATCATTGCAAGCTGTAAGTAGAGAAGGATCAAACTTTGAAAATGTAAATAATAGTTTATGATGTCTACCTGAAAAATTTAATGCTAAAGTCACTTTTATAATTGAATCAAAAGGTTTGAATGATTATACTATTGAGAATATGATTGGCTAACTCATTACTAACGAGAAAACTATGAGTCAAAGACTTTTGGATCCAGGTGAAATGATAGTGCTAAAAATTGAAGACACAGAGAAAAGCAACTCAGTAGATGACGGAAGTAAGGAAATAATATTGATAATGAAAAAATTTGAAAAGCTTATAAAGCACAAGCATCAATATCAACAAAAGAGGAATAAAGGTAAAAATGGTAAGGGTATTAAAAATCCTCTAAAGTAATTTGCTTTGGATGTAGGAAACCCAGACATATGAAAAATGAGTGCCCAAACATGAAAACTCTTCATGCAATGAAAAAAGGTAAAAATAAGCAAATTACAATAAGGGCAAATGATAAAAAAAATTAAATCTCCTGTGTAGACCTAGCTTCTGAATCATCAGATCTGAAGCAAGATGATATTTAAAGTTTTGTTTGTGTGTTGTTAATATGTGCATGTATTATTTTCCTTTTGTGAATGTGTTTAATTTTTTGTGTTGTTTTTTTAAGGTTTTTCTTTAAGATTATTTTTTTATAATATTTCTATCATTTGTAAAGTCACTCTAATCAACACACACATGTCACATTTTTTTGACACACTTTAGAGAATTAAATCACTTTCAAAGATCATTTTTTCTAAAAATTAAAAATTTATCTCTTGTTTATGTTGACCTCATTTTTGTATGAGGTCACTAAGGACCCATCCAAGATTCTAGAATCAAATCCTAAGTCTTAAGGCCCTGTCCTAAAGACCTTTTCCATTGAATTTTCAAACACTTTGAAACCCAACCAAATGGCCTTTGATTCAGAGTTTGTCAGTTGCATACTGATGGGACATGTCTCTGGAGGCTACTCTCCAAATTTGAACCCATTCTGATGTCTCTAACCCCAAAATCTAAAACAAAATCCAAAGGTTGTAAAACTTTCAAATATTTACAGCCTATGCCACTGCACCTATTACCCAGTAGATCTCGACCTTAGAGCCTTCTCCAAAGTCTCTAACCACTTCCAAATACTTAATCCTGACCCATTGAACATTAAACTATATTTTTCTCGACCCACTTTGACCCCCAGTTGACCAGGGGTCAAAATGACCAAAATACCCCTTTGGGGCTCAAACATTGATTTTAAACCAAACGAACTCCAAATTGAATGCAACCACCTCCAGCAAGTTGCAAATATCAAAACAAAACTATTGGACCCATTCCAAACCCCTGGGTCAACCTGGTTGACCATGTCAACAGGGTTGACCTAAGAGGTTCCTTAAGGGTCCAAACATGTGATTTGATTGAATTGATCATCCCAGACCCTGTAACCATACCCAATAGACTGTAAATGTCATTTCAAATTGATTGAACCCTTTTCTAGACCCTAGATCCACCTGGTTGACCAAGTCAACCAGGATTGACTTAAAGCCCATTAAAGGCCCAATAAGCCATTATGAGTTGAACAAATCATCTAAACACTGGAATCATCTTCACCAACCTTTAAAATCCCCTCAACTGCCACCTCAGCTGTCAAGAGGATTAGTTAACTGGTCAACACAGTCAACAAGCCTCTTAAGGACTCTAAGATGTTTAAATGCTCAAGCAAGCTCAAGCCATCCCAACCCCTTTGAACCTATTTCACTCAACCAATACTCAAGACATCCCTCCATGCCACCTAGCTGCCACCTTAGCTAGACTTGACCTGTTGACTGGTCAAACTAGTCAACAAATTGTCAAGGAGTCATTAAATGAGCTAAATCCATAATGACATGGCATATATTTCAAGCCTTTTTAATCCCAGCTATTCAAGCATTTTCTAGAATATTCTAAAGGCTGTTATTAGCCCTTGGATTGGGATCCAATGGCTCTCAATCTTCCTATGTGCTCAAGTGGGGACCAAGAGAGGCTTTCCACCTCACTATCCTTCTCCCAACCTTTCCAACTGCTTTAGGCCACATGGAAGCATCCTAGACAGCCTCTAAGATGATCAAAATAGTCCAATTAACCTAGGGTTCCTTGAATAGGGTAAAACCTCTAAAAAGAGCCTCATTGAGATCTCTAGCCTCTCTCACCATTGAAGCCCTCTATAGACCAGAGCTATTCTCTTATTAGCTTCTGGAAGTTCTATTTCCATTTCCCACATCAAAACCCAGCGGTTGGAGGCTGCCGCCGGCGAGCTTTCCGGCCAACCGAAGCATCTCTCGTTCAATCGCTTCTACCGCTCGATCGAGGCGTTATCATGGCAAGAGATCTTCAGCAAAATGGAGCGTAGAAAACTAACAAATGTAACAAATCCATAAATGGTTCAATCCGTCCTTTACATCAATGTAAAACTCTATACCTAGCTTAAGACACATAGAGTTAATTAGCATTTTATTAAGCTATCATTTAATAATTTAAGCATATCTCCATTGATTCTCTTCACCTAGGAAATCTAGGTTTAAAGTTTCAAGTCATTTGATTCCCTGGTTTGAGAGAAAAATTAAAAAAATGGGTTTTAGGGCGTTTCGGTAGACCTCTGCAGGTGCATGTTTTTTGAGCCATTGATTCGGTGATCAACGGTTCAGATCTCGTCATCCCATTGTTCGTTCAGTCGCGTATATTTATAGTCTGTATGGATCACCATCCGGTGAGATCCTCAGCGTCCATTTGAAACTGCGAAATCGAGCTGGACCATTCGATCCTGCTAGTTTAAGATCAGACGCATGATCTGATCTTGACCGTTGGATTTAATCTCATTAGATCTAACGGCTGTAATGAGGTGCCCCGCTGGTTAAGTGGCGGGACCCATCTGACCGCCGCCGTCTGCATGGCCCAATCACTCGCTGCCACGTGAAAGCGCGTGGGACCCTCCCCGCAATCATTTCCAATGATTGCTCTGACCACCGCTTTTTTGCTGGACGAACCCGAGCATGCCACGTGTGCATCCGCTGCCAGTTAGGAAATTAAAGGGTTTTAATTAAATTTAAAACCCATTAATTACCAGAAAATTTAAAGAAAAAAAATTAAAAATATTTATAAATCCAAAAATTTGGTATTTGGTCTCAATTTTTTTTATAATCTTATAAATTTTAATTTAAAATTAATTTCAAATTAAAATAAGTAATGTATTTTTTATATTACCTAATTTAATTTAATGAGATTTCTTATGTATTTAATATAAATAATTTTATAGTATTTAATATTAAATCAAATATTTTCAAATATTAAAATTTTAATGTTATTTAATTAAAACTAGATATTCAAAATTAATATTTAATTTTGGATTTAATAAAAAAATATATTTATATTTCAAGTAGTTTTCAATTAACTAAATATTTAACTACTTAGCTAATATTCATTGAAAATTAAAATTGAAAATATTTTTTGAAGATTCAAACAAAATTACTTTAAATAATTTAAAATTCCATAGAGTGATTAACACTTAATTTAATTTTATTTGATACTTATTTTGAGGGTTTAATTAATTTTGAATAAATTTAAATGCTTTAATTGATCTTAGGCTTTAAAAATTTGAATTAAATTCAAATTAATTTATAAAAATATAAATTACATATAAAAAAATTTTATATAATTAAGAATTTTATTTTAAGTTTATTTTCAAAATCTAAAACTTGATTTATTTTTATTAATTGGAATTATTTCAATATATTGATATTTAATCAATATTTAATTAAATGTTATATTAATTATTTTAAAATTTAAAATTTTATTTTTAAATAACTTTAGAACCAAAGGATCTCTCATCAATATCTTAAAATAATTTTGATAATATTTCTTTTTTATTTTAAAATATATATTTATGTATATATGAGTTTATCTTTATATATACGTATATACATATATAGGTCTATTTTAAAACCTATTTTAAAACTATATGAATTCAAATCCTAACCTTTGAGAGATTCATTGAGATTTTAAAACTACATTAAGCATAATTGAATTGAATTAATGGGGATTTGATTAGTGAATAATCATGGTGAATAATCATGATTTGATTATTCACCAATCTCATTGTTATTTATTTGCATGCTTAGGTAGCACAAACTTGCAATTAGTCTAAGGCTCTCCTAGATCTAGGAATTGATTGTTATTGTGTGTTAATTTCATGTTAAGTTTGAGGGTTAGTTAAAACATTGATTCAAACCCATTTAAACTTAGTGACATCATTAAGGACAATAATTAAGGACCTTTGTCTAAAAAACTTAGAATAATTTTAGAAATTAGGATACACATCCTTTTGACTCAAAACTTTAAATATTTGAACTTAGTGACATGTCCAACCCATAGAAAAGGTTTCACTGATTTTCAAAGTCATTATGCCCCTTAAATAATTTTCTTAATATTAAACCTTAATTAAGCCTTAAAACCTTCCAAAAATTCTAATAAATCATGATTAATCCCAAAAAAATGAGTAAGACCTCTAACTGACCAAAATCAAGCTCTTAATCAATGAAAATTAAAACCTCTTTGAATTGACATCAAATTGAACCTTAATTTAATTTTAAGTAAAATTTAATATTTAATTAATATAGTTGATTAATAATAATTAAAAATTCCAAAAATTTCCCAAACACTTGGGAATCTCTTCTTAGGTCATTTTTGACCTTTGGGGCTGATTTCAAAAAGTGGGGTTGTCTTTTGGAGTAAAAGTACAAAAAGGCCCTTGAATTAAGGATTTTTTTTAGTAATTCCAAAAAATATAAAAACTTCAAAAATTCATAACTAATTAAAGAAAAATCCAAATCAGTCAAACTTAATTGCATTCAACTCACAATAATCTCTAATATTTATTAAAAATATTAAAATTCCATAAATCTATCAAAATCAAAAAGTCAACTTTTTGGTCAAGTATAGGTCAAAACTAGTTCAAAACTTCAAACCTTCGTAATAAAATGCAGAAAAATCCAATTTCAACATACTTATAGTCTAACTGATCGTATTAAAGTCTAGTATTTTGATAAAATAGTAACTTTATAGAAAACACCCTTAATTGAAAAGTCAAATTTTAACCCATTAATTAAATGATTAAAATAATCAAAAAATTCATAAAATTCAATTTGCTCTAAAAACACTAGAAATGTTTAATTAACCATTAAAATAATTAATCAACCAACCTTATTTAAAATTCATTAACTCTTAAACTTTAACCAAATCAAATCACTTAATTATACCGGGTACCACTAGGTAACCTAGGCCTACGAGGCTATTTGCTTAACCCCAAGGAAGGTGAAATAAACTTCACGGCCTCGGTGTGGAACAAAGGTAGTATCCAACAAATAATTAAGAATCAATCTTAAAATTGATCTCAAATCATTAAGACTTAAGCTTTAACCAATATCTTCTCTTAAGCCATTCAACCAATCAAACCTTAAGTAACCTTAATCTAATAATCCTATTTAGGACATATCAAAACCACACAGCCTACCTCACACACTTTAGATGATTTTCTAGGATCACCGACTCTAGTTTTAGGATAGGCCGGTGTTTACTTTTCCGCTGTGTGCCGGGTTTTCAAGCTTTAACTACATGCTGTTTGCTAGCTTAGAATTGATGTGATTGTTTATTTATTTAATGTACTATGTTGAGCATTTAAATTTCAAATATATCAACTGCTTGAGATCAAATATTAACTGCTTGGGATTGTATATATATAGCTGCTGATTATTAGGATAACCTTGTAGGATCGAGTCTAGATTTTTCGATTTAAATTAATGTAAATTTGATTGAATAAGGTTGTAATTATTTGAAATGACTTGAGTTTGGGATATTAATATCCAATTTGAATTCCAAAGAGGAGAAGACATCCCTAAAGGGGAGAGTCTTCTTCCATTTATAAATCAAATTAGGATACTTTTCAAATATCCAAAAAGGAAAGATAACAACCCGATCAAGGGGGAGTTTCTTTTCATTTGGATATCCGGAACTGACGGATCAAGATGTTCGTGAGAAGGCGAAGAAATGGACAACAAGAAGAATCCTAAATCTCAAAGTCATTTGATTTAGGATTAGAAATCTGGGTTGTTGTTAGTGGTGCCCGGTCACTTTATTTTCTGCAAATTCTGGAAGTAATAATAAGTGTCACTTGCCATATAGACTTTAAATTTGATATTGATTTAATTTAATTGATTTATTTATTGATTGATGTGTTGAATGCGATTAGGATTTACCTGCTTTTTCTAGTTTTTTGGCGATCTTGCATGTCGTATTTTGATTTAGCCTGGAACTAGGTCTTAGACTCTTAAGGACTTGTCAAAATTCTTCTACTTTAAGTAAATAAAAATTTTAAGACAACATAGAAACTCTAACGTTTTAAGAAATAAGCTCGAGACCGCCGGAAGTTTTCATTTCAAAGCATTCGTTCAAATTCAAGCTTTTAATCGAGTCGATTAGCATGCATCATATTAGCAACTAATTTAAAATCTTTAAATCTTTAATTACATTAGCTTAAGCATCAAACCCAACATAAGTCCAAGGGGCCAATTAGGATCCGCTCTAGATGTCGGCCCCGTTCTCAAAAACTTTTCTTAACAACGTCCCTACCACTCAACATTAAAAGATCGGACATATGTTTTTAAAGCGTTTAGGTGGTTTAGCTGGCTCCCCAATCTAGGCCAGGGTAAGTTCAGATTTGCACTGCATTAGCTAGGTTCGGGTCATTTTTCAGTACCCAATTTAGACTTAGGCTCCGAGGCTGGCTCAGGCCATAAGACCTCAACCTCCGGGAATTGAATCCCAACTTTCTAATAAAATTGATCACTTAAATTTGAATCCCTTTCAATCAAATTCAAGCCTAACAATTAACATAGGCTGTGGTGCTTCTGAAGTAATTCAGAATCTCAAAACACTCCCTACTTCTCTTCACTTGAATCTAAAAATAAGTGCTCAATATTGAACTAATCCCTATTCAAATTCTAAACCTTTCTACCCTTGATATCAATCTTCAAATTTCTTAAATAAAATTTGTATCGCTATTTTAATCGAGAGTGTTCGTAAGAAAATTTCCAATTTTCCTATGATGTAATTAACTATGAGGGCTTGCGCTCGTAGGAGATTTAGTAACCCAGCTCTAATTTTCAAAAATCTTTAATTAATTATTTTTGGGAAATTCCAACGATCATTATCATCATTTTCAAACGATCGATAATGATTGATATTTTCTTTCTTCGGAGAGATATATCAATTATTATCGTAGTTTTGATTATGAAATTAATGATCTTCAATCCATATTAGCTTAGCCAAATACTCGATTAAATCCCATTTTGATCTTTCGAGGTCAAATACGATTCTTCTTGGATTTGACTATGATAATAAGGATAAAATTAAAGTTTTGTAATCTGAACCAATTAGTGAATGATATCCTCGCCTTTTTTTGAGATGATATATTGTCCCTAATCCTGGGTTCCATTACAAAATTAAAATTCAAAATTTAATCTTCCCAAAGAAAATTAATTCTTTTTCAAAACTTATATATATATATATATATATATATTTTAATCAAACAGTTTGCTTGAAATTATATGTAAGTAGTGGTTGACTTTTCTAAAAATAGTCAATAGGAGGAAACTCATGATTTTGTCTAACTATCTAATTTCTTTAATGAGACTACTTCATTTTTTATTCAAAATCTACATAAAATTTATAAATTATATTTTGAAATTAAATTTTTTCATCTCCCCATATTTTTTTTATCTTATAGGGATCTTTTGCATGTTGTTGAATCGACTTTTTATTTTCTTAATCAAGAAATTCATTTTTTCACTAGAATGGGGTTGCCTTTGTTTTAAAAATTACAGAAAGGAAGCATATTTGTTAAAAACAAAAGAGGTACAAAATGAGCCCAAAGGTAAAAAAATGCACAATGAAGCCAAATTTGAAAAGATACACAAAGTGTATCAAAATCAAAAGATGTGCAAAGTACGCCAAAAACTAATAAAAAGGCACAAAATGAGTATATAATAAGTTTGCTTACCTCTTTTGTATTTCTTAAATCTTAAGAAAATGTTAATATCTATTGATATTTTTGATACTTGAGTATGAATATCATGATTCTTGATTCACCAACTTTTGCATTAATATTATATTAGATATATTTCATGAAAGGAGTTTTGAAAAGATTAGTGTTTCCTTTTGTAATTTGTTCCCTTATTTAGATGTCAACTTAAAAAGTTTTTGCGCCTTTAAAGGAATCCGAGCTAGGATTAACAAATTCTGAATCTCTAATCTTTATGGGTTATGCGTTGTCATCTTATGCCTTACTATGTTTTTTAATAAAATTAAGAGGTAAATTTCTCATTCTAAGAAAATTTGTTGAAATTTCGAACTATTTTTTTCTAAAACATCACCTTCACCTGATCAGGGTCCTTTTGATCTTTATTCTTTTTTTTAATGTTTTTTGTGCTCTTCTTCTTGATAATTTCAAGGGGGGAGAATGCACAATTATATTTGTTTCATACTATTTTTTTTTGTTTTATTTATTTTTTGTTATTAAAAAAATAGTTTTAGTTTCTCCTATTTTTAAATAATTAACTTTGTAAGGGAGAGATTAGGAGAGAGATAAATCTTAATTTGCAAATTTATCCATTAATACTTTCTATCTTAAAAAAGGGAGAGATTATTACAACTCATTCCTAAGGATTTTATGTTTTTGATATTAACAAACATTACGGCTCACATCTTTATGCTTCATAGTATTTTTTATTCTATACTTATTAATATTTCAGAGAAATCATACTCTAGACTGTCTTAGACCTTCAAAATATATTAGATTAGGGTTTCTTGTAATGAAGCCTGAAAATTTTCAATTTTTCTTGAGTCTGGGAGAGTATGATATAATTAGGTAATCGTGAACACACACATTGGGGTAGTGTAAATACTTATATTTTTTAAACTAATCTTACTGTACAATTTTGGGATTGTATGGGATGATTTTCCCTGAATGTTCATCTAAAATGGAGTTTATTGAATATTACCTTAGAAATTTTCTTTGTACTATTTGTACTTTATGAAATTACTTTACTACAAATGATGCCTAGAGTATAAAGTAGGCTCAACCATTTAGTACCATATAAAGCATGATTTGATTTAACTCTTTCGCATTGTATGATGTAGGTTTTGTACAATTAATGACTAGAGTATGAAATGGGTTTGTACACAATCGTACCTACAGAACATGTTCAATTTTTTTAACTATTCACATAGTACGATGTTAGTTCATAAAATTGTTGGTCACATGATTTCTGTCTTCGGTCTCATTGTAACCTCTAGGACAGAGGTCATTAGATTGCAGTTTTCTATAAGATAGAAGCTGAAAAGTTGGTATGGCATTATTGAATACCCTTCACCAAAAGTTTTCTACTCTAGCATTTAGTTTGGCCTCCTTGATCCATATCTAGTGTCTAGTACCTCTGTTCATTACATTCATCACTACATTCAGCAGTAGCCAATGCCGAAATAGTCTTTCCCAAGCAACTTTTAATCAATTCCATATGGTCTTCACTACTGTAGGAATTAATCTGAATAGTGATGATTAGTTGCACTAGATCCTTCCCAAAAGTCTTATTCAATTCCTCTATGTTCCAGAAGTTTTCTGAAATGAGAGTGTTAACTCTCCTTATTCCTCCATTAAAGTCTTCAGGAACTACATACGTGGGCCAATTGTTCAAGCTTCTATCTAAAATCCATGTATCCTGAAATATTTCAATTGAATCACCATTTGCAACATCCCATATTACTATTGGTTTGAGAAACTTCCAACCATCTAAGATTAGCTTCCAAGCAGATGAGTTAGATCTTCTCCCAATCTTCAGATCACCAAGAGAGCCATATTTGGGAACAACATTTTATGCAATAGAGAATCTTTGTCTTGATTGTATTTCCATGCAAATTTGGCCCTTAGAAGGCCTACCTTCTTAGTACAGGAATGCAACCCATGTCCCCCATTCAACACCGGTTCACACATAGAGCTCCAGCTCACATAGTGAAGGCCAAATCCACTGCTACTCTTATTCCAGATAAAATTCCTGCAGTGGTTTTCATTCTCATATAGTAAGCCTTTAGGAATCAATGATAGAGTAGAGTAAAAGGTTGGATAAGAGAGTAAGACAGTTTTCACAAGGATTTTTCTTCCAGCTAAAGAGATAAACTTGCTCCCCCAAATGCTCAACATTTTAAGAACTTTTTCAATTATGAATTGGAAATCCAATCTTCCCAACCTCCTCAAGTCGATCTTGATTCCAAGGTAATTAAATTCGTTGACCACTTTAAATCCCATGATTTGGGATATGGCTCTTTTCTTCTCCTTCTAATTGATTTCCCAAATAATATCATTGATTTACCTTCATTCACCTTTTGCTTAGTCCAATCACAAAATTCAGCAACAAAGCCTTTAATCTTCTTCATCGTTTTTAGTTTAGCATCTGAAAATATTATGATATCATCTACCTAGAGTAAATACAAAATTTTTGGGCCTTTAGGAGAAATATGGATGCCAATAGACTCATTCATCAGGAACACATTGGTCATTAGTTGAGAGCAAAGAATGAAGAGGAAAGGTGATAAGGGACACCCCTGCTGAAATCCACTACTAGCTTTTATCCAAGGAGAACAATTCCCATTGATTAATAAAGAGAAGGATGGATCCCTTACACATTCCGTTATAAGCTTACCAAACATCTCTGGAAATCCAAAGCACTCTAAGGCTTTGCTCAAAGCCGGCCACCCCATGGAATCATATGCCTGTTCCATGTCAATTTTAAAAGAGACTAAGCCTTTATTAGAATTGGAATACCTGAACTTATGGAATAACTCCTGAGCCAAGAGGACATGATCAGCTAGAGACCTCCTAGAGATAAAGGTAGCTTGCTCTCTTGAAATAATTTTTGGAATGATGCCTTCCATTCTATTAAACTAAACTTTCGCTGCTATTTTATAAATAGTATTGCATAAGCTGATTGGTCTGTAGTTTGAAGGTGTTATAGGATATCCCACCTTTAGAATTAATACAATTAGAGTTTCCTTCTAGCTCTCACACATATCCACAGTCATAAAGAATTGTTGAAGAACATTCCACAAATCAAGCTTAATAATGTTTCAATAACTTTTGATAAAGGAATAGGTTATGCAATCCATACCTGGAGCAATGAATCCACTTGATAGCTTGATCACATTCTCTACTTCCAACAGAGAGAATTCTTTGTTGAGCAATAGCCTATACTCTTCCTCCAAACAATTGATCGGATTTGGCCAGTCATCCAGTTTACATGTTCTTTCACACCATTTTCCTTTAAAAAAATGCAGCAGAATTTCTTCAATACGATCATGATTTTCTTCAATTCTCCCATCATCTCCTTTTATGCTATTAATGAAATAAGAATTTCTTCTAGCACTAGTTGAAACTTGTTCACTATGAATTAGGTTGTTAAACCTAAGCTTATGTCCTAGTGGCTAACCAAGAGGGGGGGGGGGGGGGGTGAATTGGTATTTAAAAAAAAAATTACCCTCTTTTTAAAATTTAAAATTGAGAATTTAACTTTAGTGAATTTTATAGAAAAAGTATTTCAACCACAAGTTAGAAATAGTAAAACAAAAATAAAAGTAGCGGAAAAATAAAAGACATGAGATTTATAGTGGTTTGGTCAAACATAACCTATATCCACTCCTCGGAGGCAACCTCTGAGTATTGCATTAATACCACTAGTGACTCTCTTCTTGCACCCACAACAAGGCAGAGAAGCCTTTACAAAACTCTCTTCCACTACTACCCGGTGAGGTAGAGAATCGTCGTACTTTTACACTCTTCCCAGTGTTGGCAGATAACCTTCGTCCTTTCACATTCTCCTAGTGTGGGCAGAGAACCCTTCATCCTTTCATACTCTCCTAGTGTGGGCAGAGAACCATTTAATTATTCACACTTTCCAAGTGTCGGCAGAGAACCGGATCTCCTTGACAGATCTTCTTTACAAGAAATCTAAAAGGAAGAGAGAAAAGAGTGAAGTAATCAAAAATCAAAAGTAGAGACTCTTACCTTTGAGTACCAAGTGAAACCTTCATGCTCTAGTAGTACGAATTCTCCTTCAAACACTCTCTCCTTGACTCTCCTTTCAATTGGCACAAAGATCATTAGGCAAAAAGATTAAGTGGCAGTTTATATTAGACTTTATATAGGGAAGACATAAAAATTCATCCAAAAACTACAAAAATTCAAGTCTGTCAGCAGTGGATCATCCTGTACGATCGTGGATCATCCAGGACAATGTTACTTAATTCAGTTGGAAATGAACATAATGTATATTGGTACGAACCAACTTCGTACACGACAATCATCCCGTACGAACAAGGTTCATCGGGTACGAACGGTTATACCATAGGTCAGTTCCAAAATCTACAGGAAGTTGCCAAATTTTCAAGAGTCAGTTCACTTCGTCCTGAGACGAATATGAGTTCGCCTGGACAAAATTTCTCCAGAGGACATTTCATCCTGGGATGAATTAGAAATTCGTCTGGACGAAAATTTTCCAGAGAGCATTTTGTCCTGGAATGAATATAGATTTCGTCTAAACAAAAATTTTTCAGAGAATATTTCTTCCTGGGATGAATTGGAAATTTGTTTGGACGAAAAATTTCGAGAGAGCATTTTGTCCTGGCACGAATATGAATTTCGTATGAACGAAAATTTTCTAGAGCCCATTTCGTATTGGGACGAATAGGAAATTGATCCTGGACTAGCAGGACTTAGAGAAATTGTCTAGGCTTTCTGTTCGTTCCATTGCTCTTCCGAGGAGATAACTGACTAGATCTCCCGTATGAATGGTGTTCATCCTGCACGATCAATATAATTTTTTAAAGATCTCCCTAAATGTGTGTGTGTACTCTCAAACTCAATTAAAAAAAATACAAGCTTCAATTTATAAACTATCTTATGCTGAATTTGATTTGAAGTCTTCATTAGTATGGAGTTCGAATTTCTTGAAATGTTAGTCCACACAAGAGCAAAAAATAAATCTTCCAAAAAGTGTTTAGGAGATAACAAAACTTAAAACAATAATATTTGGAATCATCAAAACTATTTAAGTTGCAAGAATGTAAAACATGAAATTAGCAACTCTCTTAACAATCTCCCCTTTTTGATGATAGCAAAACAATTATTGTTTTTCTAATTTTAAAATTTTAAGAATCTCCTAAACTCCCTCTGAATTGATGAACATTTGAAAATAAGGTGGCTTTGCACAACAATTTTATCTCACCCTTTTTTTTCAATTTTAAAAATGCAACAAAAACATTACTACAAAACACAAATACGATACAAATAAGGACACAAAAAAAAATATGAGTGAAAAGTTATGAATAAAATATAAATATGATACGAACAAGGATACAAAAAATACGAGTGAAAAGATATGAACAAATAATATTTTCTTCCCCTTTTTGACAACAGCAAAAAGAGAAGAAGAAAAAGACCATAAATGTAAGAAGTCATATGATAATCCTTTGATAATTGATCTTTGAAAGTGATTGAAATAAATTTTGCAAATAAAATTAAAATATTAGGCAAATCATAGTAATTAATAGAATTTAAGAAGAGATATAACATTGATAATAAAATGTATATATCAAAAAACATGAGTCAATTTAGACACTAAAATGGAGAAAATCATTGCAAAAAGGATGAATAGAAAATTTATATATTTCAAATTTCAATATGGAATATAAATGTACCGAAGATCAATTTGAATTAAGAGATTAAAAGATTATGTAAAGAAGTAACTACCACATGTGGTGCTTTGAGCATCTTTTTCAAATTTGTGGCACATTTTTGTGCATCTTTTCATTTGTGGGCTTATTTTGTGCCTCTTTTTCAAATTGCGAACCTTTGCGCATTCCTTTTGATTTTTGTACATTTGTACATTTTTTCAAGAGTAATCGTATTATTTCTAAAATCAATAATAAAAAATTTCAAAATTTTCTAAGTGCATAAATATTTATTGATAAGTGAAATACAAAATAAAAAAATATCATAATTGCAATAATAATATTAGACATTAATGTAGTCTAAGAAAGAGACATGAAATTGATAATCTTAATTACATTAGCTTATAAGCAAAACTTAATTTAGAAAAATTAGATTTTCTAATGAATTTAATTTTAACTTGAATTTCAAAGTATAGCACTCTTACGATCAAAAATTAAAAGATTGTCATATGGACTAACACACATTTCAAAAACAAGATTAAATGAAAAACAGGATAACTTATATTGATATCAAAATAAAGGATATTACAATCTCACCAAATGATATTAATACGACATAAGATTGAAAAACAAAAACATCTAATGAAAATAAAATATATCACATTTTTCTAAAACACAAAACTAACACATCAACTAAAAAAAATAATAAAAATAAGTACATGTGTCACTAAGATGGACCCTAATCTGGAGGAGGAGGAGGAGGTGCAGCACCGAAGAAGTTAAAATAGCTACTGATCATAAGCATATTAGAATTTATATCATTTATCTGTTCTCGCATAAATCCTATATCTTGAGTGTACTGTATATCCTGGTGCTGCATATGAGCTTCAATTTAATCAAACCTTTGATCAAAGTGAGTCTCTAAACGGTCAAATCGTTGAATCAAATCCTGATAATTTGGATCATTAGCAGGTGCAGGTGCAGCTTCATGTTCTTCCTCAGTATCACTAATGACATGTGTTTTATTTGGTTCTTCTTTATTGAAGATTGCTCTAAATGATCCGTCGTTGTAGTAGAGCGGTTCTTCAAAATCTTGATCAGGATGAACCAAATTGTATTTCTTATCCAGAATGTAGGAAACTAGATGTCATAAGGTAATGTTCTACTTTCTTTTATGTTCGACATGACCAATTTTAGAGAGTCCATAAAGATAGTCAAGGATTAGTTGGGCTTCATCTATAGGTTCTTTAGTCATGATCAAGAAGGTTACTATAGAAAGAAGAGGAGTAATGTTGATTCTATCACCAGCTTTAGGAATTATAGAAGTTCTAAGAACATGCTGGATGATATGAGCATTACGAACGAGACTGGATACTTTAGGCATATGCTCGTTAAAAAAGATTCCTCTAATCACTGTATTAATTTCAGACCATTCATATTCATAAGTGGTGGTCAAGGTATGTGCTCTAGCTCCCTCAGTCCTTAAGTTCAAGAAGATTCCTAGGTCAGCCTTGGTGATTTTAACTTTTTTCTTAAAGACATACGAACGGATGACAAAATGGTCGGAGTTGAAAGACATGTTCGCCAGGAAATAGTGAAAGGTTTCTTTGTTATAGAGATAAACTAGGGTGATGATGAAATAAAACTGAGTTGAAGCAAACAAGTTCATTACATGAAATGTCAGTTGATCATGGATAAGAATTCTAGAGGGGGTGATCTTAATGGACACGAATTTGGGAAAAGACTATTCATTGGCATTAGAAAGAAAGTTATCAAAAGAGTTTCTAGGTGGTCCCTTGGCTAGAGTCTTTTGTCGCTTGCTTGAACTTGCCATTGCAAAGGATCTAAAGGTCGAAAGGTTTTGAAAGTGATGTGTGAGTGATGACTATTGAGTTCTAAAGCCCTCCAATTTATTGAAAAATGACTGTTCGTACAGACAAAATTTTACATTCGTCCTGTACAAAATCAATTCATCCCGTACTAAAAAATTTTGTATGGAAGAATAAATGCATCCAAAATAAAATGGCTTTTCATAATCACACAACTTACGAAGAGTTCCTTTGTACAGACTTTTGACCAAAATGATCATACAGACTAACACCTGTTCTTCTTGGACGATCAGAACTTATGATCGTTTTAATGGCAGTTGAAACCGTCCCCTGCATTGAACCGTCATGTGTTCGTCCGGATGAACCAAAGGTTTGTACGTACAAAATATAGCATTAAAAACTACCTTATCCATTTAACTGACATTCAATCATCTCGACGTATGAACAAGTTTATCCTAGACGATCGTGATAATCGTACAAATAAAGTGAAAATTAAAAACTGAAAAACTGCATGCAAACGGTTCAAAATCCGATAGTTTGATACATGACACAATTCGTCCCGTACGAAAAAATTTCATCCCAGACGATTGTCACTCAAATTTTTCAAAATAAACACTCAATCAAAACTAAAACACAGGCACACTAAAAACATAATGAAAATGAAAACAAAAACTCAAGGTATAGAAAAAAATCACAAAACACAATGAAATACAGAAAATTACTAACTAAAAACACACCATTGATGTTTTAAAAAAAATATTTTTATCAAGCATTCAAATCAATTACTCCAAGCCTTGTGCTTAATGTACTGAAAGTATCAAAGGCTAAAGATTTTGTAAAAATGTCTGCAAGTTGATTTTTAGTAGAAACATGAGTGAGTTTAATTTCTCCTTTGGATACATGATCCCTTATGGAATGATGTCTTATGTCTATATGTTTGGTTCTTGTATGTTGAATAGGAATTTTAGAAATACAAATAGCAGTAGTGTTATCACAATAAATTAGAATAGTGCTTATAGTTAATCCTAAATCAATCAACTATTATTTCAATCAAATTACTTGTGCCACACAACTTCCTAATGCAATGTATTCAGCTTCTGCAATAGATAGGGCTACTGAATTTTGTTTTCTACTGGACCAAGAGACTAAAGAATTTCCAATAAATTAACAAGTTCTAGAAGTGCTCTTTCTATCCACCCTACAACCTACAAAGTCATAATCTGGATAACTAATTATTTCAAATGAAGAGCTAAACTTAGGATACCAAATTTCTAAGTTCTGAGTTCCTAACAGATATCTTAAAATCATTTTTACTGCTGTCAAATGTGATTCTTTTGGATCTGATTGAAATCTAGCACAAAAACAAACACTAAGTATGATGTCGGGCTGACAAGCTGTCAAGTAAAGTAAAGATCTAATTATCCCTCTAAATTTCTTTTGATCAACAGATTTTCCCTTAGGGTCCTTATCCAACTGAACTGAGTAACTCATAGTTGTACTAACTGGTTTAGTATTGTCCATTTCATACTTTTTGATGATATCCTTAACATATTTTGATTGACTAAGAAATATACCCTCCTCAATTTGGTTAATGCTAAATCCTAGAAAGTAATTTAAATCTCTCATTAGACTCATCTCAAATTTACTACTTATTATTGTAGAAAAATCATCACAAAGATTTTTATTTGAATATCCAAAGATGATATCATCCACATAAATTTATACATTGAGTATATCTTTTCCAAATCTCTTCAAAAAAAGAGTTGTATCCAGACTTTCTTTTTCAAATGATCTTTCAAGTAGGAAGGTGCTCAACCTCTCATACTAAGCCTTAGGTGCCTGTTTCAATCTATATAATACCTTTTTAAATTTGAAAATATGATTTGAGTATTTAGAAATTTCAAAACCTGGTGGTTGTTCTCCAAAAACATCTTCTTGTATTATCCCATTTAAAAAGGCACTTTTTATATCCATTTGATATAATTTAAATCCTCTGAAACAGGCAAATGCTAGCAAAACCCTAATTTCTTCAAGTCTAGCTACAGAGGCAAAAGACTCCTCAAAATCAATCCCTTCAATTTGATTATACCCCTTAGCAACTAATCTAGCCTTATTTTTAATGACTACTCTTGAGTCATTCATTTTATTTTAGAACACCCACTTAGTTCTAACTACACTTTGATCCTTTGACATTGTAGTTAATTCTTAAACTTTATCTCTTACAAATTGATTTAACTCTTCTTGCACGGCCAAAATCCAAAATTCATCCGAAAGTGCTTGATCAATATTAGTGGGTTCTATTTTTAAAATGAAAGCTGAATGATTGACTTCTTTGTTTAATCCACACCTAGTCCTTACACCCTCATTAGGTTCACCAATTATCAACTCCTTTGGGTGGTTTTTAAAAAATTTCAAATCTCTAGGCAAAGGGGTTTTTATCTCCAAATTTTCTTTCACATTTTCCTCTAAATTTTCTTCCAAATTTATTTTATCAATCTTGTAGGAGTTATCTTCAATCTCATATTCTATAATATTTTGATCTTCCAAATTTCTAGATTCTTCAAATGCAATATGTGTGGTCTCCTCAATTACCAAAGTTCTTTTATTAAATACTCTATAAGATTTTGCAACACTTGAGTATCCAACAAAAATTTCTTCATCTGATTTTGGATAAAATTTTTCTAAGGCAAATTTTCCATTGTTATATATAAACACCTTGCAACCAAAAACATACAAATGAGATAAATTAGGTGTTCTTGCTTTTAGCGACTCACAGGATATTTTATTTAGTTTAAATCTCACATTCACCCTATTCAGAACATAATATACAGTGCTAACCGTCTCAGCCCAAAAGTTTTTAGGAAGTGAGTATTCTGCCAACATTACTCAGATGGCTTCTATTAATGTTCTATCTTTCCTTTCGACTACCCCATTCTGCTGAGGGGTTCTAGTTGTAGAAAAATTATGATTAATTCTTTTCTCCTTAAAAAAATCCTCAAATCTTTCATTTTCAAATTCTCCTCCATGACCACTTTGTATAATCATGATTTCACACCCAAGTTTTCTTTGAATCCAAGTCAAAAAATTTTAAATTACTCAAATGTTTCACTCTTATGAAATAAAAATCTAACCAATGTGAATCTTAAGTAATCATCCACAATTACAAATTCGTATAGCTTCCCTCCTAGACTTACAGTTCCAACTGGTCCAAAAAGATCCATATGTAAAATCTCCAATGGTTTACTAGTTTTAAGATCCTTATTAGATTGAAAAGAGGACTTTACTTGCTTTCCTAATTGACATGCATCACAAAGGTGGTCCTTAGTAAAGTTTAGTTTTGGTATATCTCTCACTAAGTTCTTTTGGGTAATCCTTCTAAGGTTTTTCATGCTAGAATGACAAAATCTCCTATGCCAAAGCCATGACTCGTCAGAAATAGTTTTTAAACAAAAAATAGTAGGAGTTTCAATGCAATTTAAATCTAGCATATAAATATTATTTACCCTTTTTCTATTTAAAATATCATTTCCATTTAGGCTTAAAATGCATCTAATAGGAAAAAATTTATACAATATCCTTTGTCACATAACTGGCTTATACTTAACAAATTATGCTTTAAGCCTTCTACAAATAACTGATTTTCAATATAAAAATTCTTTAGATTTCCAATCATACCTATCCCAATCACCTTCCTTATGGTGTTATCTCCAAGTGTAACATTGCCTCCACTCCTGGCTTCCAGCGATATGAATTGTGCAGTATCTCTAGTCATATGCTTTGAACATCCACTGTCCTGGTACCATATGCTCTCACGAGATCTTGTGTGAGAGCGAACCTGCAAAATTATCAAATGTTAGACTTGGGAACCCAAGCAAGTTTGAGTTCTTCTTTTGACAATTTATCTTCAAGTTCTGTATAGGATGATTTTAAATTTTCATGATTTTTATTCAAATTATTAAACTCATCAAGTAATTTCATGTGGTTGTCATCAATTAAAACATGATCTTTTCTAAGGATTTCATGATTCTTCTGTAGTTCTTCAAATTCTAAACTTAGACTAGCATGCATTTTCTTCATTTTTCTATATGTTTCTTGCATGTGTTCAGAAACTTTAAAAAGTTCATCATATCTTAAGTCACATACCTCTTCTTGATCTGACTGATCAAGACTATCGGCCATTAAGCACAGATTAGTGACTTCCTCTTCCTTTTCTATCTCTGATGAGTCGGAAGCTAAGTCCGCCCAAAAGGCTTTTTAGAATTTCTTCTTACCCTTCTTCACAAAAGTTTTCTCCTCTACCTTCTCCTTGCTAGGAGTGGCTTTGAGTTTTAGGCAATCTGTATTTATATGTCTAGGTTTTCTGCACTGATAGCAAATAACATCATTCAAAACCTTTGCATTTCTATTAAATTTATCTTTATTCCATTGCTGATGCCTCTTCTGCTTCCTTTTAAGAAAGCTTCTGAATTGTTTAGTTATTAATGCAATGTTGTCTTCATCCTCAGGTTGTGAGTGTTCACTCTCATACTCCTTCAATTTTAGTGCTAAGTTCTTCTCCCTTCGTGGTTCACCTGTATCAAGCTTTCTTTGACTAACTCCTAGCTTGTAAGCAATTAGCGAACCATGAAGATTATCAATAGAGTAAATATTTAGATCTTTAGACTTTGTAATTGTAGTAATTTTAGCATCATAAGAAGATGGCAAATAATGAAGAATCTTATTAACCATTTCAGCATTTATTAGTTCCCTACCTAATGCATGTAAAGAGGTGACTATTTGTGTGAATCTTATGTAAATATCAGAAATGGATTCATTAGGTTTCATGCATAACAGTTCATAATCATGCAACAAGATATTAAGTCTAGATTGCTTAACCTCATTAGTCCCCTCATATGTTATACAAAGTCTATCCCATATGTCCTTTCTACTCTTGCAAGTAGAAACCCGCATGTAATCTTCTGATTTAAGTGCACAAAAGAATCTGTTTAAGCATTTGGCATTTAGTTGTGCTAAGTCACGTTCTTCTATTGTCCAGTTCACAAAAGGTATTTCAACACTAACTCCGTCAACTAGTCTAGTTGGTTTTGTATATCCTTCCTGAACTAAGATCCACATACGATAATCAAGTGACTGTAAAAATATAGACATGCATATTTTTCAAAAATCAAAAGGAATATTATCGAACAATGGAGGTCTTGTTATAGAGTAACCCTCCAGTATATTTTGGTTTCCAAATGTAGCCATCTATGTTAATAAAAAAATAGTCTAAACTTATGATTTTGAAATAAAGCTATAAAACCACTTGTTGAAACTTGTTCACTATGAATTAGGTTGTTAAACCTAAGCTTATGTCGCAGCGGCTAACCAGGACGCGCGGGGGGGGGGGGGGGGGGGGGGGGGGGGGTTGAATTGGTATTTAAAAAAAATTTACCCTCTTTTTAAAATTTAAAATTGAGAATTTTAACTTTAGTGAATTTTATAGAAAAAGTTTTTCAACCACAAGTTATAAATAGTAAAAGAAAAATAAAAGCAGTGGAAAAATAAAAGACACGAGATTTGTAGTAGTTCGGTCAAACACGACCTACATCCACTCCTCGGAGGCACCCTCCGAGTATTTCACTAATACCACTAGTGACTCTCCTTTTGCACCCACAGCAATGTAGCGTTTACAAAACTCTCTTCCACCACTACCCTGTGCGGCAGAGAACTTTCATCCTTTTACACTCTTCCTAGTGTTGGCAGAGAACTCTTCATCCTTTCACACTCTCCTAGTGTGGGCAGAGAACCCTTCGTCCTTTCACACTCTCCTAGTGTGGGAAAAGAACCCTTCATCCTTTCGCACTCTCCTAGTGTGGACAGAGAACCCTTCAGCTGTTCACACTTTCCAAGTGTTAGCAGAGAATCGGATCTCCTTGATAGATCTTCTTCATAAGAAATCTAGAAGGAAGAGAGAAAAGAGTGAAGTAATCAAAAACTAAAAGTAGAGACACTTACCTTTGAGTACCAAGTGAATCCTTCATGCTCTAGTAGTAAGAATTCTCTTTCAAACACTCTCACACTCTCTCCTTGACTCTCTTTTCAATTGGCATGAAGATCAATTGGCAAAAAGATTAAGTGGCAGTTTATATTGCACTTTATATAGAGAAGACACAAAAATTCATCCAAAAACTACTAAAATTCAAGTCTATCAGTAGTGGATCGTCCCGTGCGATCGTGGATCATCCCGGACGATGTTACTTAATTCAGTTAGAAACGAACCTAATGTATATTGGTACAAACTGACTTCGTACACGATAATCATCCCGTACGAACAAGGTTCATCCGGTATGAATGGTTATACCATAGGTAGGTTCTAAAATCTGCAGGAAGTCGCCAAATTTTCAACAGTCGGTTCACTTCGTCCTGGGACGAATATGAGTTCGTCTGGACGAAATTTTTCCAGAGGACATTTCATCCTGGAACGAATTGGAAATTCGTTTGGACAAAAATTTTCTAGAGAGCATTTCATCCTGGAATGAATATGGATTTCGTTTAAATGAAAATTTTCCAGAGGACATTTTGTCCTGGGGTGAATTGGAAGTTCGTCTGGAAGAAAATTTTCTAGAGAGCATTTTATCCTGGCGCGAATATGAATTTTGTCTGAACAAAAATTTTCCAGAGCCCATTTTGTACTAAGATGAATAGGAAATTCACCCTCGACAATCAGGACTTAGAAAAATTTTCTATTCTCCTGTTCGTTTCATTTCTCTTTCGAGGAGATAACTGACTTGATCGTCCCGTATAAATGATGTTCATGCCATATGATCAATATGATTTTTTAAAGATCTCCCTAAATGTGTGTGTGTGTGTGTGTGTGTTCTCAAACTCACTTAAAAAAAATATACAAGCTTCAATTTACAAACTATCTTATGCAGAATTTGATTTGAACTCTTCATTAGTCTGGAGTTCGAATTGCTTGAAATGTTAGTCCAGACAAGAGCAAAAAACAAATCTTCCAAAGTGATTAGGAGATAACAAAACTAAAAATAATAATATTTGAAATTATGAAAACTATATAAGTTGCAAGAATGTAAAACATGTAATTAGCAACTCTCTTAACAACACTAACAAAGAAATGGAAAAAAATTGAATTGCAATCTCCCTCCATCCTCCATTTGATCTTTGCTCATTGCTTCAACCAAGTTGTTAGCTGAGCTAGAGTAGAACTTAGCTCTTTAACTTTAGATTTGAGTAACCATAGTTCCTCCATCGAAAGAAAACCTTGCTCTCCTTCTTTGAGTTGAAGATATACAATTTCCTTTTTGAGATCCTCCTTTTGCTGATTTAAGCTCTTCATCTTTTGTCTACTCTAAAAGAAAAGAAACTTGATAGCCCTTTTCAACTTGAGATTCAGAATTTGAGCATGACCTCCATAAGCCTTCTTATTCCATGCCTCCCTCACAACCGCGATAAATGCTGGATATGAAGCCCAAATGTCTTTAAATTTAATAGATCTTTTGATCCTTGGACATGTTTGAAAGAGATTTATCATTATAGGAGAATGATTAGAAGCCACGCTTGGTAGGTGCCTTAAAACCAAATGATGAGACAAACTTAGTGCTGTTGAGTTCACAAAGCACCTATCCAACCTTTCAAGGATATGTTCGCCACCAGTCTTGTTTTTGCACCAAGTATATTTTTGCCCCTCAAAGTCAATTTCATGTAGATCATTGAAAGATAGGAAAGATTTCATTTCCTTAGAGCCCAAAGAGAAATAAAATCTTCTACCACGCTTCTTATCATCCTTAGAGAGCAAACAATTGAAGTCACCTCCCATCACCAATGGCATGTCAGTTCTTATATGAATCTCCATTCTTTCCTAGAGCATGCTTCTTCTGTAAACATCTGTGCTTCCATAAACGGTAGCAAATATCCATTTTGCTTTATTGGGAATCTTCAACTCCCCAATAATGAATTGAGAAGAAAAATCCATTACTTTAAATGTAGCAATGCTACTCTTTTAAGCTATCACTATCCCTCATGACAGTCCTTCCGAAGGAACATGATGAAAGTTTGTTAGGGATGTTAAGCCCTATAGAACTGGCCCAAGATAACCAAGAGGGGGGGGGGTGAATTGGTATTTTAAAAAATTTCTTTTTATAAAGAACAAAAGTCACATAAAATAAAATCGCACCACGAGAAAAATAAATGAGGAAATTAAAAGTGCGGAAGCAAGAAACAAGAACACAGAAATTTATAGTGGTTCGGTCAACTCAACATACGTCCACTCCCTGGAGGTGCCCTCCGAGTATTGCACTACAAACGTGACTTTCCTTTAGCCCCTACAGCTAGGCGGAGAAGCCTTTACAATGAACCTCCTTTTTCCTACCCTGGCAAGACAGAGAATCTATCTCCTTTTGCTTCCTCCTGAAGCTGGTAGAGAACCACAACTAGATGCTGACTCCTTACCTCTACCGACCCTTCCACGGACGAGTGCTGACTCCTTACCTCTACCGACCCTTCCACGGACGAGAAACTCTAGACGAAGAAGAAGCAGAGCGATCCTTAAAGCAACCCTTGTGAATCTCCTCACAAGCTCCCCCTCACAAGATCCTCTCTCTCTCCCTCTCTCTCTTTCTCTCCTCAAGGCCTTCTCAGGTCAAGGTAGCAGCACAAAGGTTGTTCAAAATGTTGAACAAGATCTCTTAAATAGAAGAGCTTCAAAGGAGCTCATTAATTGCAAGTTGCCAATAATATCGTCCAGGACGATATGGACATCGGCCTGACCGATCAGTACAAATCTCAGAAGATCGGCCAAAGCATCGCATTGAATGCAAACTGAATGATTTAAAATTGGCTTGATTGTCCAGGCCGATCTCACGATCGTCCCGGCCGATCAGTTCAAATCAGAGGAAAATCGTCTAGAGCATCGCCCTGAATTTGAGCTGGCCGATATTTATCGTCCTAAAGTAACTAAGGTTTTTGAATAGATCGTACTGGCCGATCCTGCGATCGTCCAGGACGATATGATCGTATCAATCATCCTTAATTACTCTCTTGATTTCCTGATCAATTATGGCATAATTTGTGATTATCGTCCAGGCCGATCAATGATCGTCCTGACCGATTATTTAAAAATACAGTATACCTTAATTGTCTATGGCGGCAACTTCTTTCTATTTTGAGCTTATCGTCCTGGCCGATACATGTATCATCTAGGCCGATCTGTTAATGACGGCTGCCTTAATTAAGAATCCTTAATTAGACTTTCTATTTTAAGCCTGATCGTCCAGGACGATGTAAATATCGTCCTGGCCGATATGAGTAAAAACAGAATTTCTAAGTCTCTCAAGTGTGTGTGTGTGTAGGATTACTTAGCATCGGTCTCTTTGAACATTATAAATAGACTCAAGAAGAGAAAAAACAAAGTACATATTGACTCAACCCTAGACCTACGCAATCTTAAACTGGCTTCGTTTGTTCGTCCGATCTTCGATTCCTGAAAAGTTAGAAGTAACAAGCAGTCCAAGAGAATCAATAGTTTTTGTCAATCATCAAAACATAAGTCATAAAAATAGATTTGTAACAATCTCCCTCTTTTTGATGATGGCAAAGCACTACGAAGACAATTAGAGTAAAATTTCAGGTTTGTCGAGTGTAAAAGCATCATAAACTTCTCCCCCTTTTAACATATCAAAAAGGAAGAGGGAACATAGAAGAATAATAGTGAAAGTGCTCAGATGACACTAGAAAGTGCTTCTGAAATCACTTGAAAGTTCGTTAGGGATGTTAAGCCCTCATAAACTGGCCCAAGGCTAACAAAGAACAGAGGTGAATTGGAAAGCTTTAAAATCAAAGATAAAACTCAAACCAAAATCACCACAAAGAAAATTAAGTGCGGAAGAAAAATAAATGCGGAAGCGATAATAAGGAAAGAACACACCGAATTTATAGTGGTTCGGTCAAACCTTGACCTACGTCCACTCCTTGGAGGCACCCTCCAAGTATTGCACTATAAAAGTGTCTCTCCTTTAGCCCCCACAGCTAGGCGGAGAAGCCCTTACAAAATCACTTCCACCTTCCCCAGTGCGGCGGAGTCGCCGGGTCCTTTGACACCAAAGAGATCTTCTTCTTTGGTGAATGTCCCTCAAGACAAGCCTTGAATCCGATGGTACTAAGGTGCGAGTTCGCCGGAGCAACCGTGTGGATCCCCCACCACACTCCCTTGAGTTCCTCCCCCTCACAGGATCTTCTCCCTCTCAAACTCCACCCTTTCCTCTCTCCCTTTCAAGCTCTCTCCTCAAGTTTCCCCCACAAGAACGAAGCTACAATGGCTTCCAAAGACACTTACAAAAGTTTCCATGCCATAGCTTAAATAGAAGCTCTCAAAATGAGCTCATTAATGCAAGTTGCCGACATTTTTGTTCAGGATGATAGGCATATCGTCCTGGCCGATTAGTACAAATTCAACTCATTAGCCCGGGACGACTTGGGACGATTAGAAGAAAATTGGTTACATCATCCTGGCCGATATCATGATCGTCCAGGCTGATTAGTTTAAAACCGATTTCAATCATCCTGATCATCGCCCTGAATTCGAGCTATCTGATGTAGATCGTCCAGGACATCGTCCTAGCCGATCAAGAGATCATCCCGGACGATATGATTGTATAAATCAACCATTAATGCTTTCCAAAGATATCAGATTAATTTAGGCATAATTGAGTTAGATCGTCCTAGACGATAATAATATCGTCTTGGCCGATTTCCTAAAACAAAGAATTTCTAAACTGATTATAGCGGTTGATTCTTTCTGAATTGAGATTATCGTCCTGGCCAATACAGGTATCGTCCAGGCCGATCCGTTAATGACAACTACCTTAATGAGGATGCCCAAATTAGGGTTTCTGATTTTGGACATATCGTCCAGGACGATATAAATATCGTCCCAGCCGATATTACCAAAAATAGAAATCTTATAGGGAACAACAGAAAATCTTCCAAGTTACAAATCAACAGATCCCACACCAAATACAACATACTCAAGAAAGAAAAAGATTACAAATTGACTCAGACCTAGTCTACCCAATCTTGAGCTGATTCCAAATTGCATTTTGATCGTGTGAACCTGAAATGTTAGTACATAAGGCAGTTGTAGAGAAATAAAAATATTTGCTATCATCAAAATCATAAATCATTGATCCGCAACAAATAACACATTACAACAATTTTTTTTTTAACTAAGGCATGAAGATGATGTAGTATTCCATGTGATTGATTTAAAAACTTGTAGGTTAATGAGTTAACAATCTCAACAATCCATAGAATAGTAAAATATCTAGTCATGGTTACCCTTAGCTCAGACGTTTTCTTAGGGAAGAATCATCTTTTGAAATCATTGACCTAACTCAAATAATTAATTGAATATGAGAAAAAGGATCCATCCATTACTTGGTTTAAGAAAAAACTATCTTTATAAAATAATGAACCAAAGTAAATTTGTCACGATCGCAAAACAATCGAAATTAAGTCTTTGAGAACCAAAACTTTTAAGTTCTAAAAAGATTTAAAAAGAGAGAATGGCTTGCTTTTGAGTGGGCTCATTTTATGCCTCTTGTCAATTTGAGTGGCGCTTTGCGTATCCTTTTTATATTTTTTATTTTCGATACACTTTTGTGTATATTTTTCAATTTGGCGTCATTGCGCTTCTTTTATTGGAATCATTGGCCAATTTTTTTTTATTTTTGCAAGCCACATTCTCTTTTATAACCTCTTAAAAATTCTTTGTTGTGAATATATCTTCTCAGATATTAGAGAATAGGAGCTCTCTCTCTAACATAGGGAAGAATTATCACAAATAGAATTAATAATCAAAGACAAGGAGAACGAAGGGTCTTGATGTAACAAAAAGACTTTAAACATTATAAATACAAGATAGATTTGCTTAAGCAAGCTTAAGAAAAGATCTTAATTTCATACACAATCTTTAATTTGAAATAGATTTTTGATTAGAAAAGAAAACTATGCCACTAAAATAGGTTAGAGAAAAAAACACAATCACAAAATATTTTTACCATCTAAAAGATTGAGAGATGAAAAATATATTGACTACAAATTTTTAAAAATAAGGGCATGGAATATGTTATCATTTCAGCAATGATTTTGAAAACTAAGAAAAAGAGAAAAAAAAAAAAGAAAGTAAAACATACTAAAAAACTAAACATAAAAACAAAAGCAAAAGAAAGTAACTAAAAGATTAAGTTATAAGCATTTATGTCAATCACACCCAATCTGGTCCTTAAAGAACTGAAAGTGTCGAAGGTTAGTGGTTTAGTAAAGATGTCAGCCAATTGATTTTTAGTTGTCACATGGTGTAACTCAATGTCTCCCTTAGTCACATGATGTCTAATGAAGTGATGCCTAATGTTAATGTGCTTAGTCCTTGAATGTTGGATAGGATTCTTTGAGATGCATATGGCACTAGTGTTGTCACAAAAGATTGAGATGGTGCCTACCGATAATCCTAAATCCAATACCTGTTGTTTCAACCAAAGGACTTGGGCCACACAACTTCCAAGAGCGATGTATTCAGCTTCAGCAGTGGAAAGTGCAACAGAGTTTTGCTTCCTACTAAACCAAGAGACCAATACTGTCTAATGAATTGACAAGTTCCTGAAGTGCTTTTTCTATCCACCTTGTTCTTAAAGACCCACTTTGTCCCAACTACACTTTGTCCCTTAGGTCTTTCTACAAGCTCCCAAACATCATTCCTAACAGATTGATTCAATTCTTCTTGCATTGCTAGAATCCAAAACTGATCAGTAAGGGCTTGGTTAGTGGTGGTGGGTTCAGTCATTGAGATAAAGGCAGAGTGGTTCACCTCCTTCCTAAGTCCATGTCTAGTCTTAACTCCACTAGAAGGGTCTCCTAAGATCAAATCCTTGGGGTGACTTGTAGAGTATCTCCAATCTCTAGGCAAAGTGTGTGAAGGTCCAACTCTTTCATCTAAATCAAAATTTTCTACTCCTTGGGTGACTTCTCCTACTCCTTTATTATTTTGGTGTTATATCCCCTTCCCCAAATTTTCTACTCCACTTGTAATCTCTCCAACATCATCATCTTCTACTCCATGCTTCTTAGGATCAGACTCATCAAATACTATATGGGTTGTCTCTTCCACCATCAAAGTTCTCTTGTTAAACACCCTAAAAGACATTCCAACACTAGAATATCCCAAGAATACTCATTCATCAAATTTAGGATCAAATTTTCCCAAGTGATACTTCCCATTATTGTGAATAAAAATCTTACAACCAAAGACATGAAGGTGGGAAAGATTGGGTGTCCTACCCTTAAGGATCTCATAGGGTGTCTTTTCTAATTTGGCTCTAACATTCACCTTATTCAACACATAAAAAGATGTGTTAACCGTTTCAGCCCAAAAGTATTTTAGAAGTGAATACTCAGTAAGCATGGCTCTAGCGGCTTTCACCAAGGTCCGGTTCTTCCTTTCAGCTACCCTATTCTGCTGAGGGGTCCTAGGAGCTGAAAAATTGTGGCTAATCCCCTTGTCCTCACAAAAATCTCCAAATCTCTCATTCTCAAACTCTCCCCCATGGTCACTATGGATGGTCAAAATCTCACACCCTAGCTTTTTCTGAATCAAAGTAAAAAATGTTTTAAACTCCTCAAAAGACTCATTTTTATGTGAAAGAAATCTAGTCCAAGTGAATCTCGAGTAGTCATCAACAATCACAAATTCGTAGACTTTCCCTCCCAAGCTGGCAGTGCTAATGGGTCCAAACAAATCCATGTGAAGGACTTCTAAAGGTCTAGAGGTGCTAATGTCCTTAATGGGGTGAAAGGTGGAGTGGACTTGCTTTCCTAGTTGACAGGCATCACAAAGGTGGTCTTTTGAAAACTTGAGTTTGGGGACACCTCTAACTAGGTCTTTTTGGGTCACAATCCTAAGGGTTTTAATACTTGCATGACAAAGTCTCCGATGCCACAACCAAGAATCATCAATCATAGTTTTTAAGCAAAATAAAGCAGCACATTCAATGTTATTTAAATCAAGCATGTAAACATTGTTGATCATTTTTTCCTGTAAAATAGTATTATTACTTAAACTTACAATGCATGAATTTGCAAAGAATTGCACGATGAAGCCTCACAGAATTGACTGATGCTGAGCAAGTTGTGCTTTAATCCATCTACAAGCAAAATATTTTCAATCATAAAGTTCTTGGAATTATCAATAAGACCTGCGCCTACCACCTTCTTGGTGGTGTTGTCTCCAAGAGTAACCTTGCCTCCAGTCCTGGACTCTAGTACCATAAACTGATTGACATCACCAGTCATATGTTGAGAGCATCCACTGTCCAGGTACCACATACTCTCACGAGGCCTTTTGTGAGAGCCCTCCTACAAAATTACTAAATGTTAAATTTAGGAACCCAAGCAGATTTTGGTTCCTTCTTATGAAGAGTAGAATGCAATGCATGTGTGATATGCTGTGGATCATGCACCTTAAGTCTCCACACCCAATGTGTACTATGGTGAATTGTGCAAGTGTGTGAGATGTGTCCTAGCATGCCACATAGAAAACATCTAACTCCAGGAAAGGGATTTCTTAAGTGGTTTGAGTTATAATGCCTCTTCCTAGGTTTTGGAAATTGATCAAAAGTGGGTGTCATCCTAGTTTTCTTACATGCTTCTAATTCATTTTGAATCTTCAAACTAGTGCTCTTTAAGACTCCATTTTCAATATTCAAATTTTTCTCCATCTCCTTAGACTTCTTAAGATCAGATTCAAGTGATGTGTGTGAAACTTTGAATGCATCATGCTTTTCAGGTAATTCACAATGATTTTTATTTAACTCATCAAATTCATCAAGTAAAGTCATATGATTTGAATCAATCGTTTGAAGGTCTTTAATCAAAATTTCATACTCTTTTTGTAGATTTAAAAATTTTAATTTCAAGTTAGCATGTGTTTTCTTTAATTTCCTATATGATGCATGAATTTTTTCTGAAACTTTAAGAAGTTGATCGTAGGAAAGTTCACATACCTCTTCTTGATCAGGATTGTCGTCTGCCATCAAGCACAATTTTGATGTCTCATCTTCTTGTTCCGTCTTCGATGAGTCCGATGCCGAATCTGCCCAAAATGCTTTTTGTACTCTCATATTGTCCTTCCTTAGCTTAGGTTTCTCCTCACCCTTTCCTTTGCTTGAGTGATCTTTAAGTGCAGGGAAATCAGTTCTCACGTGTCTTGGTTTCCTGCATTCATAGCAAACAACATCAGAAGATCCTTTAGAATTTTTATGATCCCTACCTTTTCTCCAATGATGATTTTGCTTCTTCCTTAGAAAGCTTTTGAATTGCCTTGTGATGAAGGCAACTTCATCGCTTTCAGATCCGGAAGATTCAGAATCTAATTTGTGTGCCTTCAGTGCAACTATTTTTTCCTTCTTCTTCTCACCTACATCAAGATTTTTTTGATTCACCCCTTGCTCGTAAGCAATGAGTGAGCCAAGTAAGTTATCAATAGAGTAAGTGTTCAAATCCTTAGATTCAGTGATTGCAGTGATTTTAGCATCATATGATGAAGGCAAGCATCTCAAAATCTTGTTTACTTTTTCATAGTTTGAAAGTTCTTTTCCTAGTGCATGCAGTGAAGTAACTATCTGAGTAAACCTAGTATACATGTCAAAAATTAATTCATGAGGTTTCATATGAAAAAGTTCGTAATCATGCAAGAGAATATTCAAACAGGATTGTTTAACCTCATTAGTACCTTCATAGGTGATACACAATTTATCCTAAATTTCTTTACCAGTTTTGCAAGTGGAGACACACATGTAATCCTCAGATTTTAAAGCATAGAAAAAATAGTTCAAACATTTTGTATTCAATTGAGCCAAATCTCATTCATTGAAAGTGCATTCAATAAAAGCAACTTCAGTTTTAACACCATTAATTTCACGAGAAGGTGGAGAATAACCTTCTTTGATAAGAATCCACATGCGATAATCAGTAGATTATAAAAACGTTGACATGCGGGTTTTCCAGAAATCAAAAGGTAAGTTGTCAAACAAGGGAGGTCGTGTAATTGAATAACCTTCCGTAGTGTTATGATTCCCAGGATTAGCCATGGATCAAAATTCAAAAAGTTTTCAAACTTAAATTTTTGAATCCCGCTCTGATACCACTTGAAAGTTCGTTAGGGATATTAAGCTCTATAGAACTGGCCCAAGCTAACCAAAAACGGGGGTGAATTGGTATTTTAAAAAAAATTCTTTTTATAAAAAACAAAAATCACATAAACCAAAATCACACAACGAGAAAAATAAATGCAAAAATTAAAAGTACGGAAGTAAGAAACAAGAATACAGAAATTTATAGTGGTTTGGTCAACTCGACCTACGTCCACTCCCCGGAGGCACCCGCCGAGTATTGCACTACAAACGTGACTCTCCTTTAGCCCCTACAGCTAGGCGGAGAAGCATTTACAACGAACTTCCTTTTTGCCACCCTGGCAAGGCAAAGAACATATCTCCTTTTGCGTCCTCCTGAAGCTGGCAGAGAACCACAACTAGATGCTAACTCCTTACCTCTACCGACCCTTCCACGGACGAGAAACTCTAGACGAAGAAGAAGTAGAGCGATCCTTGAAGCAACCCTTGTGAATCCCCTCACAAGCTCCCCCTCACAAGATCCTCTCTCTCTCCCTCTCTCTCTTTCTCTCCTCAAGGCCTTCTCAGGTCAAGGCAGTAGCACAAAGGTTGTTCAAAATGTTGAACAAGAGCTCTTAAATAGAAGAGCTTAAAAGGAGCTCATTAATTGCAAGTTGCCGACAATATCGTCCAGGCTGATATGGACATCGGCCTGGCTGATCAGTACAAATCACAGAAGATTAGCCAGAGCATCGCCCTGAATGCAAACTGGATGATTTAAAATTGGCTTGATTGTCCAGGCCAATCTCACGATCGTCCTGGCAGATCAATTCAAATCATAGGAAAATTGTCTAGAGCATCGCTCTGAATTCGAGCTGGCCGATATTTATCGTCCTGAAGTAACTAAGGTTTTTGAATAGATCATCCTGGCCGATCCTGCGATCGTCCAGGAAGATATGATCGTATCAATCATCTTTAATTACTCCCTTAATTTTCTGATCAATTAAGGCATAATTTGTGATTATCGTCTAGGCCGATCAATGATCGTCCTGGCCGATTATTTAAAAATACAGTATACCTTAATTGTCTATGGCAGCAACTTCTTTCTATTTTGAGCTTATCGTCTTAGCCGATACACGTATCGTCCAGGCCGATCTGTTAATGATGGCTGCCTTAATTAAGAATCCTTAATTAGACTTTTTGTTTTAAGCATAATCGTCCAGGACGATGTAAATATCGTCCTGGCTGATATGAGTAAAAATAGAATTTCTAAGTCTCTCAAGTGTGTGTGTGTAGAGTTACTTAGCAACAGTCTCTTTGACAATTACAAATAGACTCAAGAAGAGAAAAAACAAAGTACAGACTGACTCAACCCTAGACCTACGTAATCTTGAGCTGGCTTGATTTGTTCGTCCGATCTTCGATTCCTGAAAAGTTAGAAGTAACAAGCAGTCCAAGAGAATCAATAGTGTTTGTCAATCATCAAAACATAAGTTATGAAAATAGATTTGCAATACATGGAAATAATCCCACTTGGATCCTATTAAGGAATAAATATACTTATCATTCATGGAAGACACATTGGATTCTAGCAATCCCACAAAAAAAGCATCATAGTCTTTAACAAACTCCTTGAGGTATAGAGAAGTTTTCCTCTTCCTAGCTCCTCTACGATTCCAAAAAATTAAAGAAGCCATTATTGGGTAAGAGGGGAGGATTTCCCCACTTTTTCCCTGCCATTATTTTCTGATCTCCTACTCCTAGAAATCAACTTGATTGGACCAAGTCCTTTCAATTTTTTGACACCTTTTTTCTTAACCATAGAAGAGTTCCCTTCATTTGTATCCATCTCTCTAGATGCAACACCTGAGTGGATCACATTATGAAATCCACCATAATCTTCCTTAGTAATACAACTTCTCTGGGATAAATCAATTTCACCAATTTCTCCTTCCTCCAACATAGAATTTAGAGCTTCAAACTTATTTACAGATGTTAAAATTTCAGCAGTATTTGAATTGATACCATGTTCCATAGCTATCTGCATACTCACAATGCTTGGATCTTTCACATAGTCTTCAAAACGTAAGCAACTGTCTTGACAGAACCCAATCTTTCATCAACTATTTTTGCACATTCCATAGCTTGTGTAAATAGTGCTCCCACAACTTTCCCTGATTATCTCCAGCAGTGATATTTTCTCCACAAGTGTTATTATGCTTGAAAGCCTTCCCAGTCATAATATTCACCACAGCATCATTCCCAGTAACAGGATTTGGAATAAATTGTGAAACAGGCAGTCCTTGATTGTTTTGATGTCCTATAAGCTTGGTTCTTGTATTTTTAAAGTTTTTCTTTCCATTATTGACATGGACACAAGGTCCATATCCATCTTCAGTAGGAACTTCAGAATTCAGTTCTTTTTCAGCAGCCACACAAGACTTTTCTAGGACTTGATTTGCATCTGAACAGTACATTGAGTGGAAATTTGACCATTTCCCAAACAATTTTCTTCCAAGTGTCCTAACTTCCCACACTTAAAGTAAAAGGTAGGAAGCTTCTCATACTCGATGTTTTGATAGAACTTGCCCAAGCTCCCTTCTACCCATACTCCATGGAGTAGTTTTTCATCAAGCTTTATGCAGACACAAACTCTTGCAAATTCTCTCCTACTCCACTGGAACATATTTCCATCAATCAAATAAGGATATCCCACCATGGATGCAATCTTACAAACATTAATCTCATCCCAACATTGAAGTGGGAGATTAGGCATACGAATCCATATAGGAGCCCTAAGGCCTTGGAATGAAGGTGTGAATGATGGAGACCATTTGTCCATTCCAACAATATTTACATTAACATACCATGGTCATGAAGTTAAGACTTTTTCCAAGGGTTCCAGTTCTTCAAAAGCATAGAGAACCCAACCTAATCCTAGCAAAGTTAAGTGAAACTTGCCAAAAATGCTCCACTACCTTCTAAGCTCAATACTGATAATATGAAATGGGATATTATCACCAAAGATTTTGATAACAATTGATTTCTTAAGTTTATTTGAGTTCTCCAGTTCCTTATCAACATTTAATTTGACAACCGAGCATCAGTAATGAAGTCTTCTCCAAATTTGAGGTCAGCTACTTGGATGTTTGATTTTTTCCTCCAAGCATTCCCAACTGTCTTATTTGTAACCGGCACTTCCAAGCAGCTATTTTGTTGAATGCAATTTACCAAGTCTCCTGAAGCTCATTCATGAATAGTGTTTAGATCTAGGTCATGTTGATACTGGTCTGTTTCCCTTACAACCTTTGAATCCACAGATTTGAATTCTGTAGAACCATTACCCTCCACCATGTTGGAATGAATCGTAGAATCTGCTATCAGTTTGTCCTCTTTACTGCAATTGCCCAGGTCTGCTGAGGTGCATTCACGAACCTTTCTTAAATCACCAGCATATCTTTGCACATCAACCGTTTTCTCAATTACCTTCTCCACATTTATTACTTCTGAAGCCGGGGCTGGGCGACTAGAATCAGAAATTAAAGGCATCAATAACTCCGTCGTTGTCCTATCAGAACAGATGTTAGAATGGTAACCAATTTTTGCTCCTTTCTGCAAAACAGATAAATTGAGGGCTTCATCTAGGATATCCATAAGGACCTTCTTCCCTTTTCCTGTATATTCCATATGTTTCTTCGGCTGAATGAAGCCTCCTTCATTGATGACCAATGCTCCAACATTTTTAAATCTTGATTTGGACTCCTGATCAAACATCACAGTTGCATCACCAAAATAAGTGGAGACGACCCGTGGATTGCACAAGGATGAATATGAACAGCATTTTTTGATGTCCGGTGACCGTCAGTGGCATTGGAGGGTGGAGGCCGACGGCTCTCCACCGCCATTAGTGGAGAGCCGACTTTGCGGGAAACACAAATTTAAAAAAATGGAGTTTTTCTCTCACTAGAAAAATTGAGACTTTCTCTCACTAGAAAAAATTGAGTTACCAGCAAAACTTCAAACTCACTGAATCTATTTGGCGACCAAGAAAAGTACCTATAAAGAATAATAAGAATAAGCTTGTACTGATTTTCTTGATACACAATAAAGGAGTATTTTTAGGCATCATGGGTGGTAGGCAAGTGGGTTTGACACTAAGTTTAAATAGAATATACCTAGAAGAGGTGAACTTTGCATTTACATGATGAGGCCCACTGGATATCACACATATTAAGTTCTTTAAAGATAACATGCCTATGGAACAAAACCTGCTCAACAATAATGTTGTTTTACTTCCCTGATCATTAATTATTAAAATTTATAGAAAGTTATCTAAATATAATCTTTAAATTAATTAAAAAAAAAAGTGATGAATTTGCTTGGTTTCCAGCTCATCCCTAGTATATGATAACTATATGGCTTCACCGAAGAATATGAAGACAATAAAGGTGTTATCACTTTACCTGTTACTTGGGGTAAGGGTGATCATCTATATACAATGATGGACAATTTCATTATTATTGATGCCCTAATAATATATAAGGCCATCTTTGATAGTCATATACTAAACATCTTCAGATTCATGGTATCATCCTATCACTTCACCAACAAATTTTTAGCCGAGGGGAGGTAACTAAAAGTAAGATGCAACCTCACCTAGTCATAATCATGCTACTTGTAGGTAGTAGGTAAAGTTGCAGGCTCTTTAAAAGAAGTGATCTTGCTTGATGTAGACCAATGTCTATGGTTAGAGACCATGCAGGACACAAAGGAGACACCCATAGTAGAAGGTGAGTCAACAAGATGCAAGTCTAATAGACCCTTGTAATAAGTGCCATTTTTAGTAGGGAGAAAACAAAAAAATTAATCCAGGCACTTAGGTTTGACCTAGTTATTTTTTATTTGGTAACTCATCTACCACAAGCTGAATATTAGATGAGAAGCCAGACCAACTAAGCAAAAGATAAAAAAGATTGCCGCTACACTAACTATATTTATTAGGGAAGAAGTATAATATTTGAAAGTGGCTAAATTTTTAGATAATTCTTGTACCCATATTTTATCTACATTGTAATCATGGTCCAAAAGGTGAAAATTGAAAAATGTGGGTGGACTATGCTAACTTGAACTTGTCCTTCTCAAAGAATGGAAACCCATTATCTAGGATTGTTGCCTCCCTGGTCGACTAAATAGTGTTATACTCAATCATAATCTTCCTTGATGCCTTATTAGGCTACCACAAAATAAGAATGCATTCAGACAACTTTGAGAAGACCTTCATCACCACCAAATGACCATTTTCTATAAAGTCTTGCCCTTTAGACTTAAAAATTTAAGGAAGATCTATCATAGGTTGATGAACAGGTACTTCTATGATTGAAAGGGGGAAATGTAGACGTGTATGTGGATGACCTCCACATAAAAATAAAGTCAATCAAAAAACAAATTAAATATTTAAGGGAGATATAATTAGCCTAAAGTGGGTATAATGTATAACCGAATCTACTAATATGTACTTTTGCTACAGGTTAAGGGGAATTTATAGGTTTCCTCATCACTCCTAAAGGAGTGAAGGTGAATCTTGATAAAGTTAAAACAAGTTTAGTAATTCATCTACCTTAGATAGCTATGTAAGTGCAATGCTTGTTAAGTAATTAGTTGGGCATAATCATCTCATATATCAACTCAGACATAGATGCATTTCTTACTTTAAATTCCGCATAAATGCAAAAAAAAATTTCTTCAGGTGAGGTGAGGGATGCTATTTTTTCAATAAAGGGATAGGGATGGGAGCGCGGGGGGGGGGGGGGGGGGGGGGGGGAGAGAGAGAGAGAGAGAGAGAGAGAGAGAGAGAGAGAGAGAGAGAGAGAGAGAGAGAGATGATACTAGTAGTTAGGGAATAAGGGAAGAAGTATAGCTGTTGTAATATGTGAGAAAAGAACTTAGAGGAATATCTCAAAAAAGTACATAATATTGAGAAGCTTGCATGGGCACATGACCTCAGTAAAGAAATTTATACCATACTTTGAAGCTAATATAATTCAAGTGCTGAAATAATCTAAGGCACTCGCAGTAAAAGTTTTTGTTAAATTTTTCACAACTAAGGTGGTGTAGAGTGATTATTGGCTGCCCAGAAGCTTGTGACAACACCATCCCGTCTTATTTTAGCATCCAAAACCTAGCCTTTCTCTTTGGAAAGGAGGTAGAGAAGGTAAGCGCGATCCATGTGATTTTGCTACAAATAAGGATAAACTTTGCTTTCTTGTTGTGGATCATATTTACAGATCCAACTGCCTTCATTTGATCCATTGAGAACTACATGCAGCTATAATTAAAAGACTACATCGTCAATACATGATAAAATAAATTGAGTGACCATGGTAATTTTTTCTCATGAAGGTGAAAGACAGATGAGATGATGGACACCACCATGCTCAGTAACCCTTGTGCCATGACAACTCCATAAAAAGTGAGGATTTCCTCAATCTTATGGCACATTAGAAATCCGAACCCTAGTGGAAGGTGATCGAAGGTACCACAAGCACATTCTCAAAAAATAGTACGCATGCTACATAAATTTAACGTACTCCGCCAACTTCCTCGAGACTAGAAATCCTCTAAGTTATACAATATTAATACTCACCTGGGTTGTGTTGTCACCGCTATCATCAACCCCTCTATTCCTACCAACTAGTTCATCAAAATGACACCCATCATGAAGTTGAACATCTGAAGATTTCATAGAGACCATTGTCAAAATTGCCAGTAGAGGCATCACTCTTTATAGGAAGAATTGTATTGGTTCAGTCATATGTTCTAGCTATACCAACACATGCTATGACTCACGGTGAGGTCACGTAAGTACTGCTTCAAATTGAAAGAATTTTCTCCACTTAATTTGTAAAATGCAATTGAAAGTTGGTGGTATGCACTATGTGGCCCGGGACAAGTTGTATCGTCCTATCAAAGCGTCTCCAGCCGTTCGGCAAATGCGCGTATGCAGTTCCGCCGTCGTCCCAACCGAACGCGAGTTTTGACGGCATTCATATGCTGCTGAACAGTGCGACGCCAATATTGGCGTCGCACTGTTCATCCGCCATTTTTTTTAATATATAATTGATTTTTAATTTTAAATGTTTAAATATAAATTTATATTATAAATAATTAAAAAATAATAATTTAGAAATCAGGAATAAAGATGCCCACATTGCACTACGAAATGCATTAATTGAGCATTTGTGGGATCAATATACTAATTCTAATATTTAGTTGCTCTTGTATTTTTTTTCGTTTTCATTTATGTGTTCTAATGTAATTTTAATTGTATTAAATATATATTTGCTTATTTAGAACATATTAATATCCCAATTTTTTTATATCGAGAAAAGAAACATAATTTTAAAATTATAATAGGTTTAAAATTGATAAATATAAATATATGATTAAAAAAATTTAAAATAAAATAAAAAAAAGAATATGCTATGAATATTCTTTTGTTATGTTAGAAAATGAAGTTCGATTGGAGTCAAATTACTGCATTTTAGAGTTTTACTGTATTTTGGAGTGGAAAATGAGTTTTTCGGTTGGAGATGCCCTTCATTCTATCTTATGGTGGAAGGGCCCTCCTTGGGCCCATCTTATTTTAGATTTCCTTAGTAATGTATCACTAGAAGGTAAACACAGAAAGGATTTATGGGGGAATATCTGATAGAGGGGCTTTTCATCTGCATGGAAGGTTTTTTGTGATAGGTCTCGGCTTTTCAATCTGTGCTGCGTTGGAAAATTTTTACGAACAACAAGGTTACTATGCTTTTCCGCAACTGGATCTTTGATCTTTCTTTGATTAAAAGGTCTACATTTCTTAGCATTGATGTGCCTGTGGATTCTATGGTAGCAAACTTTATTAATGGTTGCGGTGGCTCCAGTAGTGAGATCATTCATTAATACTTTGGGCCAACTATTGTGAAGCGAATCTTGCATGCTGTAATCCTTTCATTTTTTATAGGATGATACACCTAAACTCATATGATCCAATTTGGCTAAGATGATTACTACTCTTTCATTTGATAGCAGCTTTTTTACTGAATGTCATGAAACTGGATGGGTGAAAAAGCTAACGTTTATCCTACGGAGTAGGTAATTTGGTGGAGGTTGCAAAGAGACGTCATTCCTACTCAGGCGTGGCTGTACGGGCATGGGTTAAAGGACTCTCCAAATTATCTTTGCGGATGTCAAGACTGAGAATCCATAGTTCATATAACAGGTAAATGTATTAAGGTTAGAGAAGTTTGTGAAATTATTAAAAGGTGGGAATTTGGACTTCCAGATGCTAGAGAATTCAACTCTCTTTTGATGCAACTTAAGCAGAGTGTAGAGGATAATTTGATCTTGGAGAAGTTATATTGCCATGTGATTTACCAGTTATGTCAGGCTCTGAATGCAAAGGTGCATGGGAGTCCTTTTGGGTCAGCTCCAATTTTTGTTGCTACTGTCTTGACTACTCTTACCCACGCACATGGACCCCTTATCTTGGAGAAAAGGAACACTATTCATCCTTATAGGCTGATAAACAGGTTATTGTGTCCTCCATCTAGGATGGATTTAATTTAGCATGGACGGTGCTCAGTTGTCTTCTTATTCAGCTTGGATTGGACTTGTCTTGCGGGATGAGCAAGGAGATCTTAAATTTTTGATTGGAATGCAATTGGAACACTGAACAACATTTAAGTAGAATACATAGGTATAACTGCTCTTAAAGATCCTTTGGAGGAGTAGATGTTTAAATTTATTGGGCCAATCATTGAAAGTGATTAGTATTATAAGTTGACAGCGAAAATCTATGTTGGAGATAGAATGAAGATAGAATCCATATTTCATAGCTGACTTTGCTTTTCTTACTAAATTTCCTGATGTAATTTTGAAATTTGTTTGCAGAACTGTAATAAAGCAACTGATTATTGTGCAAAGCTTGCCATAGAAATTTCTTTTCAGTTATAAGGGAGATGATTGCGGGAATCTCCCAAAGAGTTTCTCTAGTTTGTTGAGTGAGGAGAAAGGAAGGTTTATACCTCCCAAGATTGAATTTTGTTTCCCTTCTATTTTTAAATGCAAATATGCACTTTCTTTCTCATAACAATATTCAAATACTTATGTTTGGCCATTTTTTCTCACCTGCCCCCGGTAATAGCACTTGGGAGACTAATCCAACCTCAGTAAAGGTGACCACCCTTGCTCTCTCAATTACTGGGTGCCCCAATGTCACTTGTGTCCTTATTTTGTATGATAATGGGCTCATCCTGCATATCAGGAATTAGGACAATCCTCATAATTGTATTAGTGCCATGACAAGTTGCAAAATTGCATAATCCAAGCTACACATATTATTTGTAAAGTGTAAGCTAATCATATAATTTTTGGGAAAACTTTTAGACAAAATTAACATAATTGATGCAACATCATAGCTTCACAGATCTAACACCATAGAGCCATAATTATCTCAATTGTAGAGCACCAACATTCCAACCCCACAATGGTATAAGGCCTGGATAATTGTTGGATAGATTCACACCGAGGAGCTACCCATGAAGCACAATAGTGCTAGATAAGGAGTCGTAGCACCAAATTAACTGAGCATCATGGTGGAAGATAATAAGAAATGGATAAACCAGTAAAATGTGGACTTAAGTGGTAAATCGACATCTCAATTTACTAATGTTGTAGCGCTAGTATTGTTAATTTTTATTTCTATAAATAGGAAGCTTATATCACATCTAAGGGTTTTCCATATATAGAGATACTAGGGAGTTTGTTTTTGAGTGTGTGAGGTTGATTCTAAAGGAGGTTATCCTTTTGTATTTGTTGTGTTAGTCTAGTACTAGTGTGGATAGAAGGAAGGAAAACAAGGAGTCTGTATTGCTTAGGAAAGATTATTTGGTTAATTTCTATCTTTATTTTCTAGCCTGAATTTTTAATACTCATTAAAAATTTTGTTGTGTTTAATTTTATCTCTGTAATTTGCTAATTTATTTTCTCTGAGCTAATGATAGTTTAGAATTCATCTATTAGTTAGAGTAGATTTATAAGTATATGAATTTCTTAATTTTTTAAAAACTAATTTATGCTTAATTTATGCTTAATTTATATTTTGTATATGCCATGCATAAACATAAAACAAAGTTTGATATATTGCCTTGATGGAGTAGAAGAACAAATAGGAGAATTAAATTTTAATGTTGTCATGAATAGACATATGGTGGATAGTGTTATTGGATATTTATGGGATATTAGGATTTTAGTTGAGGAGAATCTTAGTTAAAACTTTAATGAGTTCAACATAGATGTGGAATTTTTTACCTCGTTTACCACGTTTTGGTGCTTCACAATATTTTTTGTAGGTATTGGGTGGTATAGTTGTGGTTTTTTGATTGTCCTCATAAGTTTTTACGTATAACTTATGTTGGACTGTTCTCTTTTTTCTACTGCCTTTACTTCTTACTTGTAATAGTTTTTTACTTATTAGTGAGATGGGCTTTTAGCCCCAAAAATTCCCAAAAAAAAAACATAGATGTGGAGTGTTTTATACTATGATTCACCAAAACGTTTGGAAGAAGTCTCTCTATTACCAACATGTATTTTTAAATATCATAAATTTAGAGTCATTAAAAATATTAAATTTTTCTTTTTGAGTTATTAGTTCATACTTTTGACTGATTTACTCCTTGTAATTGACAGATAAGATAAATCAAGTTGTTTTATTAAGCATTACTCATCTCATCACTATATTATTTGACATGGCAGATATACTTGCCTAAAATTGGAGGTACAACTTTGCATAACAAACCACATTTATAAAGACAAGTAGTGGGTGGAAAAAGAAAAAGCCCTATCATGTTTTTTCTGCCAGTACATGGGAACTTATTTTAATTATTATGACTTGTATTTTATTGCTAAACAAACTGCTAATTTAATCTTGTTCTTATTTTTTAACTTGATCTATTTTCCATTCTTAGCTTAATTCGATGAAAAATTTGTATTGTTGTTTTTTAATTGCTAACTATTTGTGTTTACAATTCTCCTATTATATTGTTTATTGTTGCATGTGTAGTAATAAACAACAAATAAAAATTTTATTTGACGTGTAAATTAAAAATTCTATTATAAATATTAAAAAAAAAAGACTAAAAAATGATTGAAACATTTAAAAGAATGATCAACCTAGCCTACGTAGGGAATATACCAATCCATTGATTGAATGCATTCACCAAAGTATTAATAGACAATATATTCAGGCAAACAATTTCAAGCTAAAACATGCAATAATTCAAATGGTATGAAATTCATAGTTTGGGGGACCCCTACGGAAGATCCTAACCTGAATATAGCTGGTTTTCTAGAAATATGCACCACTTAGAAATATAATAGTGTATCTGATGATGCTATTAGACTTAGGTTATTTGTTTTTTTATTTTTTTTTTGTTTTTTTTTTTTTGAGATAAAAAAGTTAGATGTGGTTAAGCAAGTTACTCATAAGCTCAATCACTACCTAGAATGACTTATATAACATATTTTTAGCCAAATACTTTCTCCCATCTAACATTCCAAAGCTTAGAAATGATATCACTACATTTATCCAGTTAGAAGGTGATTCCATTTAAGAAGCTTGGGAAAGAATTAAAGAATTACTTAGTAAGTGTCCCGACCATGCCACACCCAGTTGGATCATTCATCAGACCTTTTATAGTGGTTTGGTAGGCCTTCTTAGATCCATTATTCATGTAATTACTTATGTATCGCTGATGTATATATAAACGCTTTGATGATGATTTTGCTTTCTTTAAATAAATGTGCACCAATCACTTCCAATGGTTGTCTAGAAGATTTAATCCTACAAAGTAGCTAGTGTGTATAAATTTGATGCTATTCCAAATTTAACTTCATGGGTAGATGATATAGCTTGAAAGCATGATAATAGTAGAATCAATCCATCTTAGAGCACACCTTTGCATGTATAAGAGAGTATGTTTGGATCTTCTAGTGACCCAGATGCATTAGGAGAAGAATACCATGAGCACAAATAAATGTAAAATGCACAACTCAATCTAATTTAATTTTTTAATCAAATATGCATAATATGACATCTAATACCTAAAAAGATGAATTAATGCTTATTTATGAATTTAAAAAATAAACCTTTTACTTTTATAATAAATGTCCAACTTATCCCAAATGATGAAAGGAAACCCAAATGATGAAAGGAACATTACCCCTTCATTATTCATATTGTTGATATAGTTACTACTTAGTTCTTGCCTTTTTAATATTATTTCAACTCGTATGTTTTTGATGATTATTATTACTTTGATTATTATTTCTCCTAAAAAATTTTAGAAGAATTGTTTTACTCTTGTGTCTAGTAACATTTCAGGGAAATTATATTAGGGTTTGTTGAAGACTTGAAATAAAGATCAGTTTAGAGTTTATTGTAATTGAAGTATGTATTTTTCATTTTATTGAGTCTGCGAGAGCGTGATTATAATTGAGTAACTAAGAACACACATCGGAGAAGAGTTTAAAATTCACATTTTTAAACTAATTGTACTTTACGATATTAGTTCGTACGGGACGATGTGGTTAGTCATTTTTCATGAAGAGCAGTCGAATGAACATAAATAAAAGTTTTTCCAAGTATGGATCGTATTGTATGAACCTAGTTCATACATGCATTCCTGAGTACGAAATGGACAGGTCCTTATTCGCTCAAAAATAAAATTTTTAAGTATAGATTGTACTGTACGAATCCTGTTCATATTTTCCTTCACGAGTACGAACTAGACTGGTCTTTTCTCGCTAAAAATTATTTTTTCTAAGTATGGATCATACGGGACAATCATAGTTTGTACATGCTTTCATGTGTATGAAGTGGACGGGTCCTTTCTCGCTCAAAAATATATTTTTTTGATCGTACGGGACAATCACAGTTCATACATGCCTTATAGAGTACAAAATTGTGTGGTCTCTTTTCATCTCAATGTTTCATTCAAATGAATTTAAAAATTTTTATAACTGATCATACTGGACATTGACATCATCATAGGTATGCCATCTAGAGTACGAAAAATTGGGGTTCCTTTTTGTACCGACAAACTCGAAAAATTTTCTTACTGTTCATCTCAGATGAACTTGGTTCATATCGGATGATGATCGGGTATGAAATGATTTCATACCGATTCACAATAGTTTTATACGCAATAGTATTTGAATTATTTGTAGATATGAAATTTAATCGTACTGTATGATCGTGTACGCTCAAAATTAAAAAATTCAGCTTTCTGGATTTTTTTTCATGTCTTTTATATAAAAGATCCACTAAAAATTGATGTAAAAAGTTTTGTCTTCATGATTTTCAAGAGCAATTTAAAGAGAGAGTATTTACGAGAGATTTCTTACAAGTGGAGTGTGAAGGGTTAAAAAGGTTACTCAAAGGTAAGGATCTCTTTGTATTTTTGGTTATCACTCTTCCTCTTGTCTTTCCAAATTACTCGTGAGAAGATCTTTTGAGAAAGATCGGGTTCTCTGCCGACACTTGAAGGATGTGCAAGGACAAAGGTTCTTTGCCTAAATTTGGAGGGTGTGAAAGGACAAAGGTTTTCTGCCTACACTTGAAGGGTGTGAAAGGATGAAGGTTCTCTGCCAACACTTGGAGGGTGTAAATGGATAATGGTTCTTTACTAACACTTGGAGAGTGTGAAAGGAAGATGGTTCTCTACCGTACCGAGGATTGGTGAAAGAGAAGTTTTTGTTAAGGCTTGTGGGGAAAAAAAGAAGAGTCACTTTGGTAATAGTGAAATACCTGAAGAGGGAGTCTTCAGGGAGTGGATGTAGGTCATGTTTAGCTAAACCAATATAAATTTCTGTCTTTTATTTTCCATATTTCATTTATTTCAAGTTATTTTCTATGGTTAAAAGTTTTATTTAAAAATTTTAATTAGCTTGCTTTGTAAATCAATGGGTTTCAAAATTTAAATCCAATAGAATTTTTAAATTACTAATTCACCCCCATCTTGGTTAGCCTTGGGACATTAGTTTAGATTTAGCAACTTAATCAAGATTTAACATGAATCAATAAGTGGTATCAAAGATATGTTTCAAAATCATACGTTTAGACTACTTTTGATAAATGAGAATGGCTACTTTTGAAAATTGAAACACACCTGAAGAATATTCGATCAATAGACCTCCTTTATTTGATAATATTTTTTTTAATTTTTGGAAAACATACATGTTTATTTTTCTACAATTACTCTATTATCATATGTGGATTTTAGTTCAAGAAGGGTATAGAAAACAAACTAGATTAGTTAATAGCATTAGAGTTGAAGCACCCTTTGCTGACTAGATTGTAGAACAATATAACTTATCACAATTAAATGCTAAATGCTTAATCAGTTTCTTTTGTGCACTTAAGTTAGAAGATTATATGTGTATCCTTCATGTTCTAAAATCCATATGCTATAGTCAAGCGATTGAAGAAAAGTATACATGCATGTTATCTAAAAATAAAAAATGATATCATAAAATGATGGTGGTCTAGTGAACGTATACACTTCATGTGTGTTATGGTTTCCAAAAGTAACCTTGTTCATTTTCAAAAAGTTATCTAAAACTTTGTTTTCAAAAGTAGGCTATGATTCCACTTGAAAGTCCAAATAAGTTGTTAGACCTATTATAATTATTTCAATGCTAACAAATAGAGTGGGGGGGGGGGGGGGGGGTTAATTGGTAATTTAAAATTCTCTTAGTAAATTATAGAAAATTGTTTTATGATTTTAACACAATGAAATTTTTCCAAAACCAAATTTTCAAGCATAAAATTAAAATTGCAGAGAAATAAAAATGCAGAAAAAATAAAAACATAAGAACGTAGATATTTATAATGGTTCAGTCCAACTAGACCTACATCCACTCCCCGAAGACTGCCTCTCTAGGTATTGCACTATACTAAAGTGACTCTCTTTTTTCTCCCACAACAAAGCAGATAAGCCCTTACAATTAACCTTTTTCCACTAATTCCTGGTGCGATAGAGAACCATTGTCCTATCACATCATCCTAGTGTTGGTAGAGAATCATCATCCTTTCACACCGTCCCATTTTCAATAGAGAACCATCATCCTTTCATACCCATATGGTGTTGGCAGAGAACCATCATCCTTTTACACCCTCTTAGTGTCGGTAGAGTATCGGATCTTCTCCAAAGATCATATCTCAAGCATCTTGAAATATGTAAGGAAGAGATTTGATAAACTTACAAAGAGATCCTTAACGTTGGGAAACCATTACAATTTCCACTTACAAGATCTCTCTATCCACACTCTAAAACACTCTCCCAGAGGACTCTCACTCTTACTCTCAATAGAAAATTCAAAGAAGGAATCATTTTAGTTAGTTTTTAGAAGTCCTAAATATGAAAGATAATAAAAACCATCCAGAAAACTTAAATTTCATTTTAATCATCCTGGATCATATAGTATGTTCGTACATCATACATACAATCAATTTAAAATTTGCTCGTACGATCATGTATGAACTGATTTCATGCTCTAGTAGTCATATATATGAATAGCCATCATACATTATGATTAGTTCAAAATTGAACCAAATCATCTGTTATGATTCTGTACAAATGCATTTCGCACTCTGGATGCCATAATGTATGAACTTGATATCATACAGCATGAACTATTTTAATTAAATCATGCTTCATTTGGTATGAAATTGGATGATTCCATTTCATACTATTGAAGTAGTCTGTACAAACCAAATATCGTATAGTACAAACATTTCAAAAGATTTACCTATTTGTATGAAAATATCATATTCTTGACATCAGCTTTACAAACCTATGATCCTACAGTACAATCAGTTCAAAAATTTTTTGAGTTCATTTGGGATGAACTGTTACATAGCTATTTCGTACTGTGGAAGTCATCTATACGAAGGCAACTTCGTACAGTACAAATAGTACTTAGAAAATTTTCTAGACATGATTCAATTAACTCAATTCTAGAGGAACACTCAGGAGATATTATACCATATGATCCCAAGATCGTACAGTATGATTAGTTTAAAAAATGCAAGTTTTAACACTCCTCTAGTGTGTGTATGTGCACAATTACCCAATTATAATCACACTCCTTCAACCTAAAAAAAAATATAAAAAGTATAGACTTCAATTACAATAAACCCTAATCTAATTTTTCTTGAAGTCTTCAGCAGTTTGAACTATGATTTCACTAAAATATTAGTACCCACAAATAACACAAATAATATTTTCAATATAAGTTAGAAGAATTAATAATCAACATAATAAGATTTTAGAATCTTTAAAAACACACATGATATAAAAAATATAGTTATGATAACTAAGTTGCAATAGATGAGTACATCATGATTAATTAATAAATATAATTAGATAATTAAAGCCAAGATACATTTTATTCACAGAACAAATTGATTTGATTTTAATTATAATTTGAATCTCTATTCATGTAGCTTCTAAGAGCTGTTGCATATAAGTTTTTTGTTAAGTGTGTTATTTAGGGTTGTTATTGTTTTTCAAGTTTTAGGTAGTTTTTGAATTAACTAAAAAAATTAAGCATTTTTATTCACTGGTGCCTATTTAAACTTGTGTCAGGCTGCATGCCACATCGAGATTGACTTCCACTGAATGGCAATCATTATCCACATATCTATATAGGATTCATTCTACTACCATAAAATATGTATAGTTACATGTGGTTCACTTTGATTGAGCAAGATAGATGTGTGGCCAATTTACCACTAGACTCAGCTAAACAGATCATACCATCTTACCAAATATGCACTGTCTGATTAAATACTTAGGTAATTAGATGGCTAGAAATCATGCCAACTTCTTTAAGATATTATACATTTAATTTCATTAAGATATCATAAAATTGGAATTAAACTTAAAGAAATATTTAAGTAGGATAGATGTCATAAAAGCGGACTTGTGCCAAGAGTCTATAGGATGCCATAAAAGTTGTCTTATACCTAAAGGTAGATTTATAATTAAATGATAAATGTAACTCAAAAAGGCTTAATTAATTCAAATGAGAAACTCAAATGAATAAATTGATTTATTAGATTTAGAAAATGCTAGGGATTTTATTACCCATTCAAGAGAAATTTAAAAGGATTGGAAATCATAAAATTCGACTTATACCAAAATTTAAAAAAAAGGATTTAAATTAAATCTGTAGAACTATCCCAAACAAGTAGGTTTAGGAAATTCAATTAAGAAGGAATTCTCAATTGAATATGTTTATGTAGTTGGATCTAGACAATACTAAAGATCATATCACCTGATTGACAAAGGTCCATGAAGAAAGGATGTTTCTATAGGTGTTCAATAGAAGTCTAAATTTAGAATGAGGAGTACTTTAAAAGATGTTGGGTCTAAAGGTTAAATTCTTATTAGATTCAATGTAATTTAAGAAATTTAATTTATGTATTTCCTTAATTACCTTACATAGGTCAATCTATTATTGTTAAAATTGACAGGGATTATTCTTGTACATGCTTCACACATGCCCAAAAATACTTTGGTCTGTTTGAAGGCATTTCAAGTCATAATAGCAATTTAAAAGTGAAAGGACTTATTTTGACCTTTAAATTCAAAATTCAATAAATTGTATGCTTCTTTCTTGTGTGTTGTGCTAGCTAAATGTAAAGTGGTTAGTTAGCCACAACTTTTATGTTCTAATCTAGTATAGGATGCCTAAATAAAAATTTTGAAGTATATAAGCATTTATTTAGGAAATTAATTTAAAACCGCAAGGATAGTTTATGGTCTTAAATTTGGTTTGTTCGACCCTTAGGTAAACAAAAACCTATGGTTTAAATTTCATACTAATTAGAGTTCATCTAGTTTATCAATTAGAAAAACCTAATTTCATGTACATAATTGAACTTTTTTTTGCAGGAAATTTTTAGTGTATATATTCGAAGTGGTGGCGATTGGGTTCGGACCATGGAGCTTTTTGCTATTTTTTGTTTTGCTGCTTTTTGGGTGCTTTTTCTTGATCACCGTAGATTGTACCTAAGTGTTCTTGTAATTTTGAGTAGTACGAAACTCAAGCTCTTAGGATTTTTTGCTTTCGTTTTTTAGCTCTTTTGAGAATTAGTGAGCTTGAGATCCCTTTAAGGATTGTGTATTCCTTTTTTTAATTAGCATGTAGACCCCTTTTTTTAATTAGCATGTAAATATATATAATATATTTACTCTTACATCACTAGTAATCTCTCAAGAGATTTGGAGGTGATCTAGGGTTTCATCTCCCGTTCTCCTTTCTCCCTGCTCTTGGCATATTTTCCATGGTTTTTTTTCTCTTTGATTTGTTTCTTTGTTGTTTTCTTTATTGATTTTGGGCTTTGTTTTAAATTTTTTTTGAGTTTGTTGGTTTTGGGAGATGATGAATCTATCATCATCTATCCATGCGACTGGTTCATTTTTGGATTGCTAGTCTTAATCTTTTAAGGAAGTTTTGGCTGGTTCTTCTTCTTGTTCTACTAAACTTCACTTTGTTCAAAGTTTTTTTAAAGTTTGTCTGACTTTGATGTTTGATATTATGTGGTTTCGCATGAAGCTGCTCCTTTTTCTTTTACATCGGTTGGCAAGTTTCTTCTTAGGCACACTAATCTAGATGACATTCATAAGTTTTTCATTAATCTAAAATTATTAGGATATTTTCATTTCAGCTTGCTTGATCTGAGACATATTTTTATTTAACTTAGTAATGATATGGATTATAGTTGTATTTTTTCATGGCGATCCTACTACATTTAAGCTTGTTAGATTAGACTGTTCAAATGGACACTAGATTTTAATGTTTATGAGGAATCCCCTATTGCCCCTGTGTGGATCTCCTTTTCAAACCTAAGAATTCACTTTTTTAATTCACAAATTTTTTTGGCTGGGCATCAATTTTTATTAGGCCTTTTATAGACATACTAAGCTACGACATCTATCTCTTATCCATCTATGTCTTATATTTTAGCTAACTTGGATATCTCTAAGAACCATCCTAATGAAATTTGGATTGGTTCGAAGTTGAATGGTTATTTCCAAAAAGTTTATTTAAAAAATATGCCCATTTTTTGCTCTCATTGTAACATGCATGGTAATGGGTTAAATGAGTGTTACATGTTACACCCCCTTCTTCGAAAGGAGGAGTCAACCAAACAATCGCATGAAAATGATGTTCATTTGGTTGATCTTGATATTGTGATTCTTAATCCTGATGTGATTTAGGCAATGTTCATAAAGTGCAATATAATATAGAGGAATCTATACAACTTTCCATAGCTCATACTGAATTGCTGTCAACCAATGTCAACGAACCTAGTCTTATTCAGGGAGAAAATCATAATTTTATTTCTTTTTTAGCTTTTTATTGTCAAAATGTGGATAATAAAATGCTGGCTATCACAACTAATCTAAATATGGTTTTGTCTTCAACTATTACTCCATGTGCTCTTAATAAAAACTTGCCTGATATTGACTTTGTGTTGTTAAATAATAATTATACTAATAATATGCCTTCTCAGTCTATTGTAAATGATCAGGAGGATGGCCAAATCATTTTGATGGAGGGTAATGTTGGTAGTGAATTGAGTAGTAAACCTCATGAGGAAGATGGCTTTATCTTGGAGGAGGGTGAACGACCTCTGGAAGTGAGGTAGGTAGGAATAATCAATGCTAGCAAGTTTCCTTTAAACTCTCATTATCACATTGATGCCTTTACTGATATAGAGGATAGGCATATAATGGCTAAATGTTTTTCTATATGATAATGACACTAATTAAATCAAGTTTCAAAGCAAGAGAGGTAGGAAAAATAAGAACATCATTTTATAATCTCCTAGAACCAACCATTCGCATACTAATCATTACACTATAGGAAAAACGCCAATTTCCGGCAGAATTTCTAGCGAAATTAAATCTGTCAGAAATACCGACCGATTTTTCGATGAATTTCCGGCGCAATATTTCCAGTGAATTTTCCAGCGGATTTCCTACTGATTTTTTGGAGGTATTTCCGACAGATTTTTTGCAGGATTTTCCAACATAATTTTGGGCAAATTTTTGACTGAATTTCAAATTTTTTGGAAAATAACAATTAGAAATATTTAAAATTATTCATTTTATTAAATTAAATTAAATATTACTAAAATAAAATAAATTTAAAAGTTTAATAATTTATTATTAAATTAAATATAATAATTATTTTGATCTTAAAAAAATAAAATTTTAAATATATTAATTATTTTAAATAAACTATAAATTAAATTAAACTCACCATTTATAAGTTAATTTAATTATTTTTATTTTGATGAAGTTTATATTTTATAACTCAATATTTCAATGAATTATAAAAATATAATTAAATATTTTAAATGAATTATACTAAATATATTAATTCTTTTAATTTTAAAATAAAGTAATATCATATTCTGTCTTTTATAATATAAATATAAAATAAGTCATCCCTTTATACTATTTTTCACAGGTAGCAAGACTATTCAGCGGGCAGCAGCGATCCCAAAGGGCGAGGGTTTGAATCTCGCCTACGGCAGGCGTGGCGGGCGGGTCTCTCATGGCAGGGCACGGGTAAGTAAGGTGGGTCTGTGGGCTAGCAGGTCAACGGGTGAGTCTGGAGCAGGCCAGCGGGTCAAGTGGCCAAGCGGGGTGGGTTATTAGTGGGCCCGCGGAAGAGGGTTGCTGGCAGGATCGTGGGTAGGTGAGCCCAGCTAGGCTGGACGGGGCCTCCAAGGGCTTCAAGGGTAGCCATTTCTTTCATTTTTCTTCATTTTTTTTATTTTTTGGTGGAGTTTATATCCGCCGTAAATATTTTCGACAGTTTTTTCACCGAAATTTCACCTGAAATCATTCCGGTGGATAATTTTACGATGGTAACATATTTTTGACGTGCGCCTTACCTTCTAATAATTTTTTGCCAGAAATTTGCCGAAAATTCTTATTTCTGACTGATTTTGGGCATTTTTCGATGAATTTTTTTCACCGGTAACACACATTTTTTCTGTAGTGTTAGCCCCAATTTTTTTATATTTAATTCTATTATTTAGATTGTTAGGAGAATTGGGTGTCCCTTCTCTAAGTTAAGAGTGAATTACTTATGTTGCATTTATAAAGCTCTATCCATATTTCACTTTAACCTCTTATTTCCTTTGCTAAATTACTTGTCACTGCTAGATTTTGGGTTTTAAATATGTTATTTCAAATGCGGCCAATAAGATGTGGGTGCTATGGCAGGATCCTGTTCAGATAGAAGTTATTGGATATTTCACTACATTTATGCATTGAAATATTCAAGCTTTAAATTTACATTGTTGTGCCTTTTTGTTTATTCTACTTCTTCTCGTTATACCAGAAAACTTTTATAAGAGCAACTCATAAACTTTAATAATATTTGTAACTTACTCTGGCTTGTTGGTGGGGATTTTTACAATATTTCGAATCCTTCTGAACATATAGGGGGATGTTCTCCTATCTATCACTCTATGAGGATTTTAATAATATGATTATGGGTTGTGATTTAATTTATATTTGCTACTCTGGTAATAAATTCACATGGAACTGTGGTCATTTATGGAAACATTTTGATAGGATGCTGTTTAATGATTGTTGGATTAACTCTTTTAATTATATTATTGTTGAGCATCTTAGCATGACTCTTTTTAACCAATCACCCTTATTAATTAATCTCAAGACTAGACATATTAATTCTCCTACTCAATTTAGATTTCAAAATATGTGGTTGCTTCACCTCTCTTTTCTAGACTTGGTTTATAAAAATTGGCATGTCCCTTTACATCTGGATAAGTCTATCTTTGGCATGAGGATATTTTGGTTTAAGTTGAAAAGGCATAAGTAAATTTTAAACTGGTGGAATCATAAGGTTTTTAAAATTATTTTATCAAATATTTTTAATGCTGTAGAGAAAGTGAACACTTTTGAAATAAAATGTCAATTATTTCATTATGAAGATAACTTCAGTTTACTAAGGGATGCTAAAAATTGTTTTTTAAATTATAAGTTCAGGATGAAGCTTTTTGGAAATAAATAGCGGTTGTGAAACACCTTGTTGAAGGAAATAATAATATAAAATATTTCCATGCTTTTGTTAAAGGGAAATATGGCTAAAATTATATTAATAAAATTAATCGTGATGATGGTTTTGTTACTCAGGATGGCATGGAAATTTGTAATCTCACTGCTTAGAATTTTCAAAAATGTCTCAATAAAGATTTTAGTTTTTCTCATATTGATAACCCTTCTATTATCCTTAACCTTATATCTCAAGAGGATAATGAGTTTCTTTCTAAACCTCCTTGAGGAAGTTAAAGAGATTGTTCATGGCATAAATGGCGACTCTGTGGCTGGACCGGATGGCTTCACCACTAAGTTCTTTCAAAAGTCCTTCCATATTATTAGTATGTTATTTATTCTGCTATTATGGATTTTTTTGCTAGTAATATTATTCCTAAGTTTTTTTAGTTCTACTTCTATTATGCTTATTTCCAAAATTAACTATGTTAGCAACTGGAATGACTTTAGATCTATTAGTCTTTGTACCTTTTTTAATAAATTGCTTTCTAAACTTCTTATGAACTGTTTAACTTCTTTCTTGCCTAAAATTATCTCTCCTTTTCAAATGGATTTTGAAAGGGCAGGTTATTGCTAATAATGTTCTTTTGGCCCAAGAATTTTGTCAAGACATAGACGTTAGGGTGAGAGCTGGCAACATAATTTTGAAATTTGATATTACCAAAGCTTATGGTAACATTGATTGGAACTTTATTTAAAATATATTTATTTTTTTTGGTTTTGATTCAATTTTTATTGATCTTATTAGAAACTTCAATGAGGGATCTCATTTCTTTATCTTTATTAATGGTAAAAGCAATGGTTTCTAAAATCCTCTTATGGTCTTAGACAAGGTGATTTGATTTCTCCTATCCTTTTCATTATTGCTGATAAATCCAAAAATTATACTAAATAGAACTATTATTTTGAGTAAAAATAGACTTCATAACAATAAAGAAACTTTTAGGATGAGTAAACATTAAACCACTAAAAGTTTGAAATTGATGAAGAAATCTAAAAAATAATGTCCAGTATTTTTTTGGAACTGTTAGTAAAAATAATAAAATCATCAGCAAAACTCAAATGGAAAATTAGTAAACCACCTAAGGTTTTGTACTATAAAGTGAGATGATTTTTGAAAAGATCAGTAGGACCTCTAGATAGAAATTCCACTACATAAATAAATAAAGTAGGTGATAAGGGATCCCCCTGCCTGAGACCTTCGACAAACTTAAAGAAACCATGGTTCTTGCCATTAATAATAATGGAAAAGATACAATGCTCAATATAGTTCTTGATAATTTTGATAAAATCATTTCTGAAACAAAAAACATTAAGCATGGTATAAAGAAAATCCCGATTGAGGTTATCATAAGATTTGGTAATATCAATTTTTAAGACTGCATTACCACTTGTAATTTTAGCTTCCAAGTCATTAACTAATTCTTTTGGCCAATAAAAACATTATCAAAAATAGAATGATCTTTAACAAAACTAGTTCATTCTAAAGAGATAATTTTAGGAAGAATTAAAGCCAATCTACTCATAATCAATTTAGCATTTAACTTGTTAATAAAGGAGCAAAGACTAATCGACCAAAAATCACTCCAAAAATTAGTGACATTACTTTTGGAAATAAAAACAATGGAAGTGGAAGTAAAAAACTTAATGTACGGATTGCCCATAAAGAAATTAATGATAGTGTTGATCAAATCTTCTTTAATAATATGCCAAGTTTTTTTTAAAGAATTTAGTCGTGAAACCATCATGACTAGCAACAGAATCACTTTCATATGTTTGATAATCACCCAAATTTTTTAATTAGAATGAATTTTAGAAAGCATTTTACTATCCTTCTAAAAAATAATAGAAGGAATTAAAAAAACGTCCACATCCAACACATGATTAAAGTACTTGTTAAACACACTCTTAAAATAATCAATACAAGATTCATAATATAAATATGGAGAATTAATTTAAGACCCATCAGGCTTAATGATTTTGTGAATAAAACTAGCAATCTTCATATGATTGGCAATATTATGAATGAATTTAGTATTCCTACCTTTCTCCAAAATAAATTTAGAAGTAGCTACTTATTGTTTTAACACATCTTACTACTTGTCATTTTAACAAAGGTGATTCCAAGGCGTGGAAGATACTTTGAAAAGTTAAATGGGTTATTGAGCCCATTATCTCTTTAGGGGCTTGGTGGTGGTGACTTACTTTTTTACTGATAATTTTTTGGATTATGAGAAACTTGCTAATGTTATTTTTTATTCTATTATTCAACAAATCTTGAACCTCCCCCTGAAAACTGATTCTGATGATTTACTTTTATTTGGTTTAACCAAATATGATTATTTTAGATTAAAGGATGCTTGTCATGCCTTTAGATCTAAGAATGAGGTCACTAATATTTTTTATATGCTTTGGCATAAAAAAATTCCTTCCATGGTGGTTGTTTTTTTTTGGTGAATTTTACATAGGTTAATTCCTACAAATGATAACTTAATTAAAAGAGGTTTTAATTTACTGTCTAAGTGCCAATGTTGTTATCATGTGGAAAATATACATCATGTTTTTCTCTCTAATCCTTTAGCTATTAAAACTTGAAGTTATTTTGATGATATTTTCAAATTGAATTTCTTTAATGTTAAAATGTCTATAAATGCTATGCTTAATTCTTAGTTTATTAAGTCCAAAGGCCATAGATGAATTATTATTCCTCTTATTTTATGGTAATTCTGGTTGGATAGGAATGATTCTATTTTCAACAGTGTTGGTATGAACCATAATAGAATTATCCATAATGTGAAAGATAAGGTTTTTGCTCATTGCTCTATTAAGTTGCTCTTTGTCAAGAATTTTAAAAGTTATTATTTTAGCATCTAATTTAGGCCTTGAGTTGGAGGTCGATCGTCTTTCTGAAGAACCTAGGATTAGTAATTGGACCAAACCTCCTTATAACTCTTATAAGCTGAAAGTGGATAGTGCTATCTTTGGGCCTTCTTCGGGTTATGGTGGTATTATCAAGGATTGTCATGGTAGTTTGATTATGGCTTTTCCTTGTCCTTTATAGAATTGTGATGTTAACTGTGATGTCATCTTGGCTATTCTCCATGGTCTAAGATTATGCATTTCTCATGACTTAACTAACATTGATATTGAAGTTGATTCTAATTATTGTTTTCAATTTTTAAATTATGTTGAAGATATGGTGTGTAATTCTACTCTCTTTTATCTAGTAAGGGATATTTAGAATTTGTTCATCTTTATGAACTATTCATTTTCTCTTATTCATAAGGAGGAAAATGTGTGTGAAAACTAGCTTGCCAATTAGGGGTGTGGCTTAGATTGCTTTTCTAATTTTACTGCTATTAACCTCCATGCTCCATTGAAAGATCTTTTAACATTAGATAAAATAGTTATGCCCTATGTCAGACTTTAATGCTTGTTGTTGGATGTAGTGTTTGGTCCTATTTTCTTTGATTATGGGGACTAGCTCTCCATTTTTGTCCTAGGTTTTTCTACCTGTGTTGTTATTATTTCAGGATGTCTGGTTTCTATTTGGGTTGCAACTTTGCTGCTCGATCTTATTTTGATATATCCAGACATCTTGGTCTTTGTAGACTTTTCATGAAAGATTTTAAGGGTGCTCGGGTGGCTTTGTCATGCTGATTCTTTGCTATTTTCTAAATTTTTGGCTCTATTTAAATTAGCCTTGTTTTCCATCTATTTGAGGGTTCTATTTAATCTTTGGGGATTTGCTTGGTTGTCCGGTTTGGTGGTTTTTTTAGCAGGCTTTGCCACTACGTCTGGGACTGTGTGTGCCTTTTGGGGGCTAGTTTTACTCTGGAGTTTTTTGTGGTTTTTATCTGGTGCCTTCCTTATTATTTTATTGGGTGTGGTTTCTTTCCTTCATGTTGTGGTTGGTTGGTGTGGTTTAGTTGTTGCCTTGCTTGGCTGTATTATTCTAGCCAGTTTGTTTATGATCTAGGTTTACTTAGGTGTTGTGATTTACTCGGAGATTTGTTTAGTTATACCATTTTTGTCATTAATAAGTTTTTTTAGGTTTATATTCTTTACTTTGCCAATGCTAATATGTTTTATGAGGTTTAAGTTTAACATCTTACTGCTATGTGGATAATTGCAGGATCTATCAATTTATTAGTTTTAGGTTTTATTTATGCTACTTTTATCTTGGGCTTTACCTATTTTACTGAATTTTCTTAGTGCATGTATTCATCATGGTGGTTTTTTAGATAGGAAGCTGGAACTGGATGAATAATTGTGTGTGCTTTCTACTATTTAGGTGCTCGCTCTTGTGCACCATAGAATGTAGCTAGGGAATATTGTAATTTTGCTTAGCAGGGAACTCAAGCTCTTTGGTTTGTTTTATTTCTTTTTGTAGCTATTTTGAGAATTAGTGAGGTTGAGATCCCTTTATGGACTTTGAAAATTTTCCCTTATATAATGTGTAGGCTCCTTTATAAGTTTCTCTAAAAAAACAATTTTTTTTTTTATATTTCTATGAATAGTAAAATACTTTTCATCCTTTCAGCTTTAAAAAAATGTCACTTTTGGATGAAAATTTTATAAATGTTGTTCAAAGTAACTTACATGCCGCTCTTTTCCCATGCGAAAATATATTCAGGATGACTAAATTATGGTTCAAACTGAATAGAGTAACCACAATAAAGTTTCTAGAAAGATCCATAAAATCACTTCACCTTATGGTAATTTTTTTGGTAAATCGGACTTGATTTTTTCTTCTGGTATATATTACTTTAAAAAAGCATTCACTAAAGATTTTTGTCTGGTTTAAAATATTGATTTCTCTAGTTTTCTTACTCTTATTGACGAGGAGGACAATGCGACTTTAAATAAATTTCCTTCTGAGAATGAAATTTTGCAAACTGTAAAAGATATGAACTCTGATTCTATGGTCGGTCCCGATGGGTTCACCAATAAGTTCTTTTTGACTACTTAGTCTGTTATTAAAGAGGATCTTATTAATGATGTGGTGGATTTCTTTTTGGAAATCCTTTTCTTAAATTTTTTACTTCCACTACTATATCTTTAATTCCTAAATCTAAGGCTATGAATTTTTGGAATGATTAAAAACCTATTAGTTTAGATTAGGAGTTATTTTTCGTAAAATTACTTCTCTTGAACAAATAGGTTTTATTATAGGTCATTCCATTTTTATAATGTTCTTCTTGCACAAGAATTAGTTCATGATTTACCTTGCAAAGTTGTTGGTTATAATATTATCATTAAAGTTGACATTACTAAGGCTTATGACAATTTAAACTAGGAATTTCTTTATACCATACTAAAGTTGTTTGGTTTCAATTTGCAATTCATTTATGATCAAGAATAGCATTAAAAATTGTTTTTTTTTATTATGATTAATGGTGAATCTAATGGCTATTTTAAATCTTCTCATGGGCTTTGATAGGGTGATCTTCTATCGCCTGCTCTCTTAATTATTGCTACGGAATTTTTTTCTAGAGGGGTTAATAATATTTTTAACTTACACCCTAATTTGAATTTCATAACTATTGGTGGCTTTTCTATCACTTGTTTGAGTTTTGCTATTGATTTCATTATATTTACTAATGATTCTATTAAAAAGCTTTACATTCTCTTTAAATTCCTTATATTGTTTCAACTTTCTAGTGGGTTAATGTTCAATCTTTCTATGAGTTATTTTATTCCTACTAAATCTATTTCTCTTAGTAGAATTTTTTGTAATGAAAATAAATTTGGCTTTGCCCCAAAAAATTTAGCCTTGAAATATCTTGGTACTTCACTTTACAAGGGTAACAAATGTTCTCATTTATTTGATGACATCTTTACTATAATTCATAAGAAATTCTCTTCATAGGCTTTAAACTTTCTCTCTTTTGGTTGTAGACAGGTTCTTATAAAACATGTTTTATGCTATATTCCCATATATTTACTTCACACTATATGCTATACTCTTAATGTTTGTCATAGAAGGGAAATTTTGATGAATAAATTTCTTTGGGGTGCTAAAGATGGCAAAAATGCTATTTTGTGGGGCACTTGGCTAGTGATGTTGATGAAGGGAGGTTAGAATTCAAAAATCTGATGGATATTATTGCAACTTAGTTTTCAAAACTATGTTTTATATCATGTGTATTTTTTATGATTCCAAAATATTATTATAGTGATTACTAGTTCTCCTAAAATATATTGGAAATATTATTTTTGTTATTTGTGTGCACTAATATTTTAAGAAAATCATGCTCAAAATTATTGAAGACTTCAAGATAGATTAGATTAGGGTTTATTATATTTGAAGTTTGTACTTTTTGTATTTTTCTTGAGTCTGAGAGAGTGTGAGTGTAATTGGATAATTGTGCACACACATACTAGGAGCGTAAAAATTTGTATTTTTTTAAACTAATTATATTGTACAATTTTGGATTGTACGAGATGATTTGACTTAATCATTTCTCCAAAAAGCAGTTAATCGAATCAAGCATGAAAATTTTTCTAAGTACTATTTGTACTTATAAAGTTACCTTTATATAGACGACATCAAGAGTACGAATTGGCTATGTACTAGTTCATCTTGAACGAACAAAAAAATTTTCTAAACTGTTTATACTGTACGATCTTAGGTTCATAGAGACGACATCAAGAGTATAAAATGAGTGTGCATCATTTCATCAATACGAACATGTGAGTTTTTTGGACTATTTATACTATATGACAACTTCCAGAATACAAAATGGACTCGTCCAGTTTCATACCAAACAAAGCAAGATTTAGTTAAAATAGAACATATTGTATCATATATAGTTCGTACATAAAATTTTTAGCGTATGAAATATTTTTGTATAGCATCGTATCGATCGAATCTGCTCATTTTTGAACTATTCATACTATATGATGTCAATTCATACACAGGCCAATCAGAGTATGAAATCGATTCATACAGGATCATACGAGCAAATTTTAAATTGATTGTATATATGATGCACTATCATACTATATGATTGTGGATGGTCAATTTAAAATTTTTTGTTTTCTGGAAAGTTTTTTATATCTTTCATATTTAAGACTTCTAAAACTGATTGAAATGAATCCTTCTTTGTACTATTTTATTGAAGAGCAAGAGTGAGAGTGCTTTAGGAGTGTTTGAGAGTGTGGATACTGAGATATTATAAGTGGAATTTATGAAAGGTTCACAAGGTTGTCTAAAGCTAAGAATCTCTTTATAACTTTGTCAAATCTCTTCTTTACTTCTTTAAAGATGTTTTAGAGATCTTTGGGGAAGATCCAGTTCTCTGTCGACACTAGAAGAGTGTAAAAGGGCGATAATTCTCAACCCACACCAGGAGGGTGTGAAACGAGGAATATTTTAAAAGTTTGTTAGGGATGTTAAGCCCTTATAAACTAGATCAAGGCTAACCAAGCCCATGGGGGGCGGGGGGGTAAATTGGTATTTTAAAAAATTTCTCAATCAAAACACAAACTCAAACCAAACCAAAATTTACCACAAAGAAAATCAAAGTGTAGAAATTAAATGTGGAAATAATAAAGGAAAGAACAAACTAGATTTATAGTGGTTCGGTCAAACCATAACCTAGGTCCACTCCTTAGAGACACCCTTCTAGTATTTCACTAAACTCAGTGTCTCTCCTTTAGCCCCCACAGCTAGGAGGAGAAGCCCTTACAAAATCACTTCCACCTTCCAGGTGCGGTGGGGGTCCTTTGACATCAAATAGATCTTCATCTTCCAAAAACTTCCCTCAAGACAAGCCTTGAATTTGATGGTACTAAGGCGCAAGCTTGTCGGAGCAACTGTGTGAAACCCCCTCCACATTCCCTTGAAACCCCCTCTAAGGATCTTTTTCCTCTCTCAAACTCCACCGTTTCCTCTCTCTCTTTCAAGCTCTCTCCTCAAGTTTTCTTCAAAAGAAATGAAGCCTCAATGGATGCCAAAGACACTTTCAAAGTCTTTGAGAAAGCTTAAATATAAGAGCTCCAAAAAGGCTCTTAAATGCACCAAACTGACATTATCGTCCAGGACGATCATTAGATCATTTTGTATGATATGCTTAAAAAGAGGGCTTCTGAAAATCCTAAAAACTCATTTTTGGTGCCAAATATCATTCAGGATGATCTCAGGATTGTCCCATACGATGCACTTAAAAATAGGGCTTTAGAAACCCTACAAAATCAATTTTAGCGCCCAAAATCATCCTAGATTATCACAAGATCGTCCAGCACGATGTGTAGAATTTGACCTGATTGTCCCGGACGATATTAGGATAGTCCAGGATGATCAACACAAAATTATACAGATTTTCTAGGATGATATTATGGATCGTCCGGGACGATTAGAAAAAAAATTATGGTACTTCATCTTGGACAATTTAGGAAAATTAAGTATGTTGACAAACATCATCCTGTATGATATACAGATCATCCAGGATGATTCGATTAAAAAATTTAACCATAATTAATCCCCTAATCATAGGATCAATTTAGGCATGATTTGTATTGAAAATCTAGGATGATCTGATCGTCCAGGATGAATAGAACAAAATTTTAAACTTAAATCTTTGTCTAAATTGTCATTGGCGGCTCTTTCCAAGATCATAAAGGATCATCCTGTATGATCCAAAATTGTCCAGTACGATTTGTTCAAAACCTGATGTTTTAGATTTGAGTAGATTTCACTCCCTTGAGTGTGTGTGTGCATGGTCACCAAGCAAGTATACTCCTTTACAGGACTTGACTCAAAAATTAAAATTACATCAATAAATATTATAAATCCTTTACAACATAACATTATTCAACCCAATCTTGAGCTCTGATTATTTGTTTAATGTTTCATGGTATTCTTGAAATATTAATATACACACAAACAAATATAGAATGAAAAATACTATGAGGTATAAAAATGTTGGTTATCATCAAAAACATAAAATTCATGAGCTTGAGTCGCAACAATCTCCCTCTTTTTGATGATGACAGACATTATTGGTAAAGTTACAAACTAAAAGTATTTTCTCTTAAACTCCCCCTCACTAAGATAAAAATTTAAAAATAGGGGAAAAATTTTTATTTTTATTTTTTATTTTAAAAAAATAAATAAAGAAAAATGCAATTGTACGTTCTCCCCTTTTGACATTATCAAAAAGAGGAGGGACACAAACAATCAGAATAATAAAAAAATAAACAAAATGATCCCTGATCTATTAAAAAAAAAATTAAATATTCTTGAAATGAGAAAGTTACCTCTTGATTTTATTCAAAACTTTAGTAAGAAATGTATTGACAACGTATAACTCAGAAAGGTTAGAAAATCCAAAATTGTTAATCCAAGCTCAAGTTGTTTTAAAGGCTCAAAAATATATTAATACAATATCTAAAATAAGGAACAAATTAGAAAAATAAATAGTAACCTTTTCAAAACTCCTTTCATGAATATGTCTAATAGAAGATTAATGCAAAATTGGTGAATAAAAAATCATGATTTTGAAGCTCAAGTATCAAAAATATCAATAAATAAAAGGGTTTTTTATGATTTTAGAAATTCAAGAAAGGTAAGCTTACTTTTTGTGGGCTCATTTTATACCTCTTATCAATTTTTTACTGCACTTTGCGCATCTTTTACTTTTTGATACACTTTATGTATCTTTCTCAATTTGGCGTTATCACGCATCTTTTGATTTTGCGTCGTTGGCCACTTTTTTGATTTGGCATCATTGGCCATTTTTTTTGATCTAATATGCTACATTCCTAAATTTTTTGTAAAAAACTAAAGCAAACCCATTCTATTGACAAAAAAGAACTACTTGATTAGTAAAATTATGAGGAAGATTCAACAACTTGTAAAAGATTCTTATGCGATAAACAAAATATATAGAGATGAAAAAGATTAGTTTCAAAATCCAATTTATAGTATGATGAAGATTTTGAATTAAAAGTAAAATAACCTCTTTAAGAAAAGAGATAGAGAGAAAAAATTATGAGTTTCTTTCCTTTGGCCATTTTTAGAGAAGTCAATCACATCTTACATAAGAATTCAAGAAAAGTAAGAGGTAGGTTTTTATTTTTAAAAAAGTGAATGTGTGTGTTGAACAGAGAGAACTTCACAAAAAAAAAAAAAAAGTAGAGACAAATTTAATATTATATTGTAAAATAAAAGGAACAGAAAATAAATAAATAAATAAATAAACCTAAAGAAAATATAAAAAACAAATGAAAATAGAATGAACAAAAACATCCATGCCTAAACAAATAAATACACAAACAAGGGTTTCAATATCATCCTGCTCCTGGTCTGTTGATTCAGAAGCAAGGTCTGCCTAGGAAATTTTTTTCTTTACATTATTTATCCTTTTTACAATTTGCTTAGCTTTAAACTTTTCTTTTGCAGGAAGAGTTCTCAAATTAGGGCACTGGTTTTTCATATGTCCAGGCTTCCTACAACCAAAGCAAATAATGATAGAAAAAATCATAACATTCTTACCATTTTTACCTTTATTCTACTTTTGTTGATGCTTATGCTTTGGTGAGCTTTTTAATTTGCTTAAATAGGTCATCGCTTTTGTCAACATCTAAGCCACTTTTCTCCATAGTTTCAGCATTTAGCACTATCATTTCACTTGCTTCCAAAAGTTTTTGGCCCAAACTTTACTCATAGACAATAAGTAAGCTAATCAAATTATCATTAGAATATTCATTCAAATTTTTTTATTCACAAATAGCAACAAGTTTGGAATCAAACTTATCAAGTAGATAATGTAGAATTTCATTGACTTTTTTAAAGTTTGAAAATTCTTTACCCTAAAACATGCAATAATGTCCTAATTTGAATAAACCTAATATACATATCTAAGATCGTCTCATAAGGTTTCATGCAAAGTTGTTCATAATCATGCATTAAAGTATTCAACCTTGATTGCTTGATTTCACTAGAGCATTCATATATAGGGTGTAATTTATCCCAAATTTCCTTACCAATAGTGCACAAGGAGACAAGCATACAATATTTAAAATTTAAAGTACATAAAAAATAGTTTAATGATTTAACATTTAATTGAGCATTGATTTCTTCTCTACTCCATTGATTAAAAAGAATATCAGTTTTAATTCCATCTATAATACGTAATAGTATAGAATAACCAGTTAAAATCATTTACAATATTTGATAATCATTTGATTGCAAGAAAGTAGACATGTGAATTCTCTAAAAATCAAAAGTAATATTTTTAAATAAAGGTGATTTGATGATTGAATAACTTTTTGCAATATTTCGATTACAAAAATTAGCCATGGATCGATATTCAAAAGTTTTTAAAAACTCATTTTCATGAATCCTGATCTGATACCACTTAAAAGTTCATTAGTGATGTTAAGCACTTATGAAGTAGCCCAAGGCTAACCAAGAGGGGGGGATTGATATTTTAAAAAATTTCTCAATCAAAACACAAACTCAAACCAAACCAAAATTCACCACAAAGAAAATTAAAGTGCATAAATTAAATGTGGAAATAATAAAGGAAAGAACACACCAAATTTATAGTGGTTCGGTCAAACCTTGACCTACGTCCACTTCTCGGAGGCACCCTCTGAGTATTGCACTAAACTCAGTGTCTCTCCTTTAGCACCCACAGCTAGGCAGAGAAGCCCTTACAAAATTACTTCCATCTTTCCCGATGCAACGAAGTAGCTAGGTCCTTTGACACCAAAGAGATCTTCTTCTTCCTAAAACTTCCCTCAAGATAGCCCTTAAATCTAATGGTACTAAGGCGCAAGCTTGTCGGAGCAACAGTGTGAAACCCCCTCTACACTCCCTTGAAACCCCCTCTAAGGATCTTCTCCCTCTCTAAAGATCCACCCTTTCCTTTCTCCTTTTCAAGCTCTCTCTTCAAGTTTTCTCCAAAAGAAATAAAGCCTCAATGGCTGCCAAAGACACTTTTAAAATCTTTGATAAAGCTTAAATATAAGAGCTTTAAAAAGGTTCTTAAATGCACCAAACTGACATTATCATCCAGGATGGTCATTGGATTATCCTGTACGTTATACTTAAAAAGAGGGCTTCCAAAAATCCTAAAAACTCAATTTCAGTGCCAAATATCATCTAGGACGATCTCAAGTTTATCCCGTATGATGCACTTAAAAAGAGGGCTTCATAAAACCCTATAAACTCAATTTCGGTGCACAAAATCAGCTTGGATGATCGCAGGATTGTCCAATATGATGTGCAGAATTTGACCTGATATTCCCAGATGATATTAGGATAGTCCAAGATGATCAGTACAAAATTGTACAGATCATCCAGGATGATATTATGGATCATCCAAGATAATTAGAAGAAAAACTATGGTACTTAATCTTGGACGATTTAGGAAATTTAAGAATGTCGGCAAACATCATGCTATATGATATACAGTTTGTCCAGGATGATCCGATTGAAAAATTTAATAATAATTAATCCCCAATTCATATGATTAATTTAAATATGAGTTGAGTTGATTGTCAAGGATGATCTGATTGTTTGGGACAATTAGAACAAAATTTTAAACCTAAATCTTTACCTAAATTGTCATTGGAAACTCTTTTTCCAAGATCGTAAAGGATCGTCCTAGATGATCCAAAATTATTCAGTACGATTAGTTCAATACTTGATCTTTTGGATTTGAGTAGATCTCACTCCCTTGAGTGTGAGTGTGCATGGTCACCAAGCAAGAATACTACTTTAGAGGAATTGACTCAAGAAATCAAAATTACATCAATAAATATTACAAATCCTTTACAACATAACGTTATTCAACACAATCTTAAGCTCTGATTCTTTGTTTGATGTTGTATGGTATTCCTACAATGTTAGTATACACACAAAAAAAATATAGAATGAAAAATACTATGAGATATAAAAATGTTTGTTATCATCAAAAAATATAAAACTCATGAGCTCGAGTAAAAACATATTCTCTGCTAACACCAAGAGGGTGTGAAAGGATGATGCTTCGCTATCGATAATTTGAGAGAGTGAAAGGATGATGGTACTCTACTGTATTGGGGATTGGTGGAAGAGAGGTTAATTATAAAGGCTTATTCACCATATTTTTGAAGTAAAAGGAGTCTCACTTTTGTATAATACAATACCTAAAGAGAGTCTTTAGGGAGTGAACATAGGTCTTGTTGGATAGAACCACAATAAATTTCTATATTCTTTTATGTTAATTTTTACGGTATTTTTATTTTTTACAATTTTAACTTTGTGGTTAAAAAGTTTATTTCAGAAAAAAATAAATTTTGATAAAATCATAAAATGGTTTTCTATATTTTACCAAAAGAATTTTAAATTATAAATTCACTCCCCTCTTCGTTAGCAATGGGACAACTGTAATTGGTCTAACAAACTATATGTACTTTCAAGCGGTATCAGAGCCTACTTTTAAAAATTAAGGTTTGAACAACTTTTTGAAAATGATTATGGCTACTTTTGGAAATTGTAACAGCTCTAAAGGGTATTCGATCACTAAGTGACCATTATTTGATAACATCCCTTTTGATTTTTAAAAAACACTTATGTTTACTTTTCTTCAATCGCTTGACTTTTGCATGTGGATTTTAGTTTAGGAAGGCGACACTAGGCCAACTAGACTTGTAAATGTTATTAGAACTAAAACATTGTTTTCTTACTGGACTGTAAAAGTAAAAGACTTAGCTTAGTTAAATGCTAAATATTTAAATAGTTTTTTTGTGCACTTAAATTTGAAAACTATATGCATGTCTCTACCTGTAGGACTAGAAAATGAATTTGGGATAGACATTGTATCATATATGAAGGGTCTAACGAAGTAAAACATTATAGATTGAATATTTTGCTACACAATTATAAACTATTTTGCATAAAACTAAATGAATCAACCACTGACATGCATATACATTTCACACAAATAGTCACCACATTGTATACTTTAGGTAAGGATTTAATGAATGAGGAGAAAGTAAATAAAATTATTCATTATTTGCCTACTACTTATGATGCAAAGATAACTACTATAATGAAATCAAAAGATTTAAATGTTTATTTTATTGATAATTTTCTTGGACCACTAATTGCTTACGAGGATGGAGTGGCTCAAAGATAGATTGATGCAGGTGAGAAGAAAAAGGAGAAGAACATAGCATTGATTGTGGATAACTCGAAGAGTTATCAGTCTCAGCCTAAGGATAAAGATAACATTGCCTTGATGATAAGGCAATTCATAAGTTTTCTTAAGTGGAAGCAAAATGAGACATCAATAGAGGAATAAAGGTAAGTTCCACAAAAATGCTAAGGATTCTAATGATGTAATTTGCTATGAATGCTGGAAGCCTAGACATATCAAATTAGATTGGCCAAATCTTGAAGTCAATCCTAGTAAGGAAAAGGTCAAGGAGAAAAGCAATGTAAGGAAGGGCAAGAAGAGATTGCAGAGAGCATTTTGTGTGGGCTCAGTTTCATATTCTTCAAAAATAGAAGTAGAGGAGGAAGTCGCCAACTTGTATTTATTGGCCAACCAGCTTGTTTAGTCGGATAAAGAAGAGATATGTGACTTAACCTATAAAGAGTTATTTAATGTTTTTAAGAAAATTCATACTACCTATAGAAAACTCAAAAAGATGCATGTTAGGTTGAACATAGAGTTTCTAAAATTACAAAACAAGCATGAAATCCTTTCACACACTTATTGATATCAATCACATGAAACTATTGGATAAGTTTAATGAATTAAATAAAGAGCATGAACTCTTAAAATCATCCCACACTGAACTTATAAATAGATTCAAAATATTTATAGATGAATCTGATAATAGAGAGCACTTTTTGAATGTTGATAAAGCTATTTTAGAAAGTGCTAATTTATTTTTAAAGTTGGATAGAAAGAACTTGAGGAAAATAAGAATCCACCCATACCTAAATAAATTTTCAATTATGATCAGAAGCTAAAAATTTTAAAACCTAAGAAAAGATAGTTGAACTGATATAGATTGATAAATCCTTTTCTTGGAGTCAAATGCTTTTCTTGTGGAATGATTGGACATATATTTCATACTTTCATTATTCATAGTAGTTTATATCTAGTGCGGAGACCAAAGATATATAAAATGAAGCACATCAAACATGCATCTAGATTAATTTTGCCAAGAGGAGAACCCAAACTTGTTTGGGTTCCAAGGATTAACATTTGATTATTTTATAGAAACGCTCTTATACAAGTCCTCATGATAGTATTTGGTACCTAGATAATAGATATTCATAGCATATGACTGGAGACATTGCATAATTCATATCGCTTGAAACCAGTAATGGAGGTAAGGTTACACTGGGAGGAAATACCATTAGAAAAGTGGTAGGCACAGGTATTATTGAAAACTTTGACAATTTTTTCATTAAGAATGTTTTATTAGTAGAAGGTATAAAGTATAACTTTTTGAGTATTAGTCAGCTATGTGATAAGGGTTATAGTGTAAATTTTCCCCCTAGCTATATATTAAGCCAAAATGGAATTGATGTACTGAATGGAAATAGGGTAAATAATATATACATGCTTGATTTGAATTATATAAAATCTTTTAATATTGTTTTTTTTCAAAAAAAATAGTGATGAATCATGGTTATGACATAGGAAAGTGTCATGCAAGCATGAAAAATCTTAGGAAATTTACCCAAAAAGAACTGGTTAAAGGAATACCCAAACTAGACTTTACTAATAATCACCTGTGTGATATGTATCAATTAAGAAAATAGGTGCAGTCCTCCTTTCATTCCATTAAGGATCTTAGAACTATCAAACCCTTGGAAATCATTCACATGGATTTTTTTGGACCGATTAGCAATGTAAGTCTAGGAGGTAAAGTGTTTGGGTTTGTGATAGTTGATAATTTTTCAAGATTCACTTGGTTAAATTTTTATTTCATAAGAGTGAATCATATGAGGAATTTAGAAATTTTTGCACTTGGATTTAGAGGAAATTAGGGTGCAAGATTTTATCAATTCAAAGTGATCATTGAGGAGAATTTAAAAATGAGAAATTTGAATATTTTTTTAAAGAGAAAGGAATTGATCATAATTTTTCAACACCAAGGACCCCTCAGTGGAATGGGGTAGTAAAAGGAAAGAATATAATATTAATTGAGTCTGCTAGAGCCATGATAAAAGAATACTCACATCCAAAGTATTTTTGGGCGAAGCGGTTAGTACAACTTGCTATGTTCTGAACAGGATGAATATTAGATTAAAATTGAATAAAACACCTTATAAACTTCTTAAGGGGAGAATATCAAATTTTTCACATTTGTATGTTTTTGTATGTAAGGTGTTCATTCATAATAATAAGAAAACTCCTTTAGGAAAATTTGATCTAAAATCTGATGAAAGAATTTTTCTTGGATATTCTATTGTTGAAAAATCTTATATAGTTTTTAACAAGAAGACTTTTGTAGTTAAGGATATCACATATATTGTGTTTGATGAATCTAGAATTTTGGAGAAGCCAAAGTTGGAAGAGGATCATATTGAAAATAACTCCCAAGGAATTAAAAAGATAAATTTGGAAAAGAATGTTTGATTAGAAAACCCTTTGCTTAGAGAATGGAAATTTTATAATAAACACCCTAAGTAATTGATTTTAGGTAAACCTAATGAGGGTGTTAGAACTAGGCATGAACTTAGCAAAGAAGTGAATCATTCTACCTTTATTCAATTATTGAACCCATAAATATAAATCAAACACTTTCGGATGAATTTTGGATTTTGGTCATGCAAGAAGAGTTGAATCAATTTGTTAGAAATGATATTTGAAAAATTATTAAAATGCCTAAGGATCAATGTGTTTTTGGAACTAAGTGGGTGTTAAAAAATAAAATTAATAATTTAGGATTCGGGATTAGAAATCATTGCAGGAAAGTAGCGTATTACCGACAGATTTTCTGGTGGATGATTCTAAATTTTTTGGCAGATTTTTAAATTTTATGGCAGATTTGAAAAGAAAATATTTTTGATAATAAATCGAGCATTGGAAAAAACATTCGGTCAAAAAAATATGTTAGAAAAATTTTCCAGTGGAAGTAGGCCACCTATAATATTTTTCGACGGCTGTTCGGTGGAAAAAGTCTACCGGAGTAGGTAAAAAGTAATAAAAAACTTTTTCTCCCACTTGCCAGCCCGCCATGTGCTGGCTTGTCCACAAAGATTGACCCATCCACACATCATCCAGCTTGTAGTTGCTCGCTCGCTTAGGCCTAAAACCAGCAACCCGTAGCTCGACCCGGTCGCTAGCATGCACCTGGCCTGTAATGGCCATGGGATTCGAACAGGAGACCTGTCTAGCACTCCACCACTTAATGAAAACCTGCATAAAAGCTTACTTTTTTATATAGAAATAACTATATTCGAAAACTATAATTTAAAAATAAATTTAAATAAAATATTAAAATTAATAAATAATTAAAATAAATTACTATTTTAATAATAAGTTAAAATAAGTTATTATGCCTAGAATTAGTTAAAAAAAAGTTTTAAAATTTGTAGTAAATAAATTATTAATTTAATAACATTTATATTATTTAAAAATATATTAAAATATGTTAAATTTAGTAATTAATTAAAATTACTTTTTAATTAATATTTAAAATAAGTTATTACATTAACATTTAATTATAATAATTTATCAAAATTATAAATAATTAAAATTATAATTACTTAAAATAATCTATAAAATTGCTAACTTTTATTTTTTTTTTGAAAATTTTAAATCAGCTAGAAAAGTCGCCAAAAAATCTGTTGGAAAAAAATCCATTGGAAAAATGCCAGAAAACCTACTTGCAAATTAGTCTAAAGTATATCATCATAATCTGTTGGAAGTCTGCCAAAAAATTTGGCGGAAAGTATTCGATCGGAAAGCCATCGAAAATTTCACCGGTAATAAGCATTTTTCCTGTAGTGAATAAGGAAAGATTGGTGGCCAAGGGGTATAATGAAATAGAATGGATTGATTTTTAAGAGACTTTTTTCCCCTATAGTAAGACTTGAAGCAATTAGAGATTTATTTAGCCTTTGCCTATTTTAAAGGTTTTAAATTTTATCAAATGTATATTAAGAGTGTCTTTTTGAATGGGGAGATACATGAGGATGTTAATATTAAACAGGCTCCATATTTTGAAAATTCTAAATTCCGTAATCATGTGTTTAAATAGAAAAAGGCATTATATCAACTGAAATAGACACCTAAAGCTTGGTATGAGAGATTAAGCACATTCTTATTAGAAAGATCATTTGTGAAAGGAAGTGTGTACACGACTCTCTTTTTGAAGAGGATAGGAGATGACATACTCATTGTTCAAATATATGTTGATGACATTGTTTTTGGATCTACAAATAAAAATTTTTATAATGATTTTAAAAAATAATGAGTAATGAATTTGAGATGCGTTTGGTGGGACATTTGAGTTATTTTCTTAATTTTAGCAAAAAGCAAAATGTGGAATGAACATTTCTTAGTTAGTCAAAGTATATTATGAACATCCTCAATAAATATAAAATGAATAATGCTAAACTAATAACTTCACCAATGAGTTCCTCGGTGTAGTTGGATAAGGGCTCTAAGAGAATAGCTATTATTCAAAAGATATTTAGCGTAATTATTGGATTATTACTTCACTTGACTGCTAGCAAAACAGATATAATATGTAGTGTTTATTTATATGCTAAATTTTAATCTGATACAAAAGAATCACATTTGACATCAGTAAAAAGAATTCTGAGATATCTTTTGTGAACTCAAAACATAAGAATTTGATATCCTAAGCACAATTCTTCTTTTAAAATAATTGGATATTTTGATTTAGATATTGTAGGATGTAGGGTTGGTCAGAAAAGTACATCTGAAACTTGTCAATTCATAGGAAACTATTTAGTTTCTTGGTCTAGTAGGAAATAGAGTTCAGTGGCCCAATCCACTATTAAAGCATAATATATTTCCTTAGGTAGTTGTGTTGTATAAGTTCTTTGATTAAAATAATAATTGATTGACTTAAGATTTTCTATTGGCACAATTCTAATTTTTTGTGAGAATACTAGTGTAATATGCATTTCAAAGAATCATATTCATTATTTTAGAACTAAGCATATAGACATATGGCATCACTTTATTAGAGTTCGTATAGCTAAAGGAGAAATTTAATTGCATCACATTTGTACTGAAAATAAACTTACAAATATTTTTACAAAACCACTGGCTTTTGACACATTTAGCACCTTAAGAACCAGGTTAGGTGTGACTGATCTAAATGCTTAAAAAAAATCATGCAAAATTTATTTTTTGCGTAAATATATGTTTGTTTAATTTCCACTTGTTTATTTGTTTTATTTATTTTTGAGTGTTTAGTTTTGTATTTTTTAGTTTTGTTTTTTGATTAGACTGAAAGCATGTCATTTGATGTAAAGTGATTAGTTTTGAAAAGATTTTCTTATTTTCATGTCTTTTTTCTAAGTTTTTCTTTTCATATTATATGGAATTTTTTTCATCCTGTATGAATTCTGTAGCATGTACATGATAGGTTTCTGACTTGAGCACATTAAACTTAGTTTTTCATAGGGTTTGTACTGTACGATGACATCATCATACTGTATAATATATGTAGTTACATTTGTATGAGTCCGGATGATTTTCCATAAAATATTAGTTATTAATTACTGATCATACATAACAAATCATATTTTGTCTGTATGATCCAATTGTCAGTTTGTGTGGTGGATAAACATAACTCCCATTAAATGATCTTTAATATTTTGATTGTCCTAGACGAACACATATTTATATATAAGATCGTTCGGTCAAGAAGCTTATATGTGAAAGGATGCCTCAAAAATGGCATTTTACGAAAAGCCGTTTCAATTTTGGTCGTATTCATTCATATATACAAAAATGTTTTTTTCATGTATGATTTTAAAATTGTACATATGATCTAAATTTCATATTGTATGATAGGTCAGTTTTCTTTAAATAGAAGGGTCTTTAGAAACATTTTCATTCACTTTCTCATCAATTCCAAACCCTTTAGAGCCCGTATCTTCGGAATGGCTAGTAGTAGAAAACAACCCCGTCTCTCTAAGGGATCTTCTTTTAGAACCGGTAGTGATGATAAATTTTTGTACAAAGAAGATAAGGATGCCTTCTTTAGATGTTATGCTAATAAAATTAGCCCTTTCCGACTTCTCATTCAAGGTGATACTCATTTCTTTATTCTACCCCTATTCGCTTCAACCTAAGCTTCATTTATTTTGACTCTCATTTATGCCTTTCATAAAGAGACATTCCAATTCTTTTTAGCCAACATGAAATTAAATCAGGACTACTCTAGGATTACTTCCTATGTTCACAAGTATCGAGTAAAAATCACAAAGGTATATCCAGGCAAATTTCTCCATCTAAGAAACCAAGGGATTGTAGCATACACACTATCCTCTAGAGACAACTTTAATTGGTTTGAAATAAATCAAACTCTTAGAGGTGTTTCCCAAGTTAGACATTTTTCCCGTGTTTACACTCACAATCAAAATGCCCGGGTAATCCAACACGTTTTGAGAACCTCGATTATTCCAATAGCTTGTGATCGCAAAAACATGACTCCTCTTTTGTCCATAGTCACTTATTTAATAATGATTGAAAAACCTTTTAATAAAGCCCAACCTATTTTGGATTATTTTTATAAGAATAAGAGAAAGAAAAATGTGGCTTTAGGATATCTAGTTTCCCATATCTTAGAAAAGAAGTATAATATTATCCATCCTGATCCTCCTACTAAACTCCCTAATCACTTCATTGATGCCTCTTTTTAGGTACTCTTTGGGAGAGAACAAAGTTCTGAGAGTGATGATTAAGAGGAAGAAGGACGAGCTCTTGCTCCAGCACCTGCACGTGGACCTGACCAGAATTTCTACCAAGAAATGGTCCAGTTCTTTGATAGATTGAAAACTTATTTTGATCAACGCTTTGATCAAATTGGAATGGATTCTCCACCTCCTCTAGATTAAGGCCCATCTAATTTCAAGATGTAATTCTATGTTATTGTTGCTTATGAGTATTTGTGTTTGTTGTTGAGATGTATTTCCTTTGATTTCAATAATTTCATATGTTAGTGAATTCTTGTGTTAATCTTGCTTTTTTGATATGAAATGATCTAAAATGAAAATGGTTTTTGTATGTGTTTGGATAATCAGTGAAAAGTTTTGCTGACTTGTATTAATTTTTATTTCTTTAAATGTTTATGTCTTTTATGAAAAAAAGCTTTTGTAGTAAATCATTGGAATGGATTCTCAATTACTTTGCTCTATAAATTAATCTATTTAACAAATTTAATCTTTCAAAAATTTAAATTAAAATTATAACAGGATGTGGATAAGGAGATCAACTTCATGTTCTTATAGACAAACATAACTAAGCCTTAATTGTTGCAAGATTGATGTCTTATTATTTTTTGTTTCATTTTAAATATATTTATTTTTTCTATTAGTGGAATTTGATTTTAGATTACTAATACTAGAAAGATGCAAAAAGAAAAAAAAAGATGCATAAAGCATGCAAAAATATAAAATATGTGCAAAGATTCGCAAAGTGAAAAGTGTTACAAAATTAGCCCAAATATAAAAAATGCGTAAAGTGTGCCACGAATAGTTAAAAAGATGCACAATGTCGCCAATTAAAAGCATTTATATTGTTCTTTCCTTTATTATTCAATCTCTAATTCAAATCCATCTAATTAACAATCATATTCAATATTGATTTTGAAGTTAACTAATCTTTATTTCATCATTTTTGCAATAATCATTTTTATTTAATTTGTCTAGCATGAACAATGAGGCTGATTGACTTTCTTATCTTAGTTGTTCTTTGATTTAAAAATTATAAAAATTTTCTTCTTAGTATTATGAAGTGAACATTGTATTTGCAATTGGTTTAATATTCTTTTCATCCTCAACTCTTTTGGTTTACCTATAAAAACTTTTAATTTCAAGGTTTCATCCCTTTTTCTTGTTGTCAAAAGGGGTAGTCATAATATTGTTTGATTATTTTTGTTTGATTGTTTGATGTTGTTTTGATCTTTTGATTGTTTTTTTGATGTATGTGTGTTGTGTGTATCTGTTATATTGTGTAAGTGTGCAAGTTTTTTTTTTTTTGAGTTGTTTTTGGATTTAGTTGTTTTTATATCTTTTTAAATTTTTAGATTCATTATTTTTGATCTTCAAGGGAATATCATTTTTTTAAATGGGTTATTCATTTAGGGGAGCTATGGAGAAAATATGCTTTCTATATTAACTCAAACAATAATTATTTTGCCATCATAAAAAAGGGAGAGATTATTGCTACTTAGCTTTCAAAACTATGATTTAATATCATGTGTGTTTTTTATAATTCCAAAATATTTCTGTAGTGATTAATGGTTCTCCTAAAATATATGGGAAATATTGTTTTTTGTTGTTTGTATGTGTTAATATTTCAGGGAAATCATACTCTAGACTATTGAAAACTTCAAGACATATTAGATTAGGGTTTATTGTATTTGAAGTCTATACTTTTTTTATTTTTCTTTAGTATGTATAGGGTGATTGTAATTAGGTAACTGTGCATACACATACTAGAGGAGTGTATAAGTTTGTATTTTTTAAAACAAATCATACTATATTATTTTGGATTGTACAAGACAATTTGACTTTATTATTCCTCCAGAAAGTAGTTAATCGAATCATGTCTGAAAATTTTTCTAAGTATTTTTTGTATTGTATGAAGTTACATTTATACAAACATTATCCAAAGTTAGTTAGAGAGTGAAGTTAGAGAGAGAATGTCTGAGAAAACTATTAGGACTTCACAAATATTTCAAATTTGCATCTTCACGGGAGTTACGGAGACCTCATGGCGGTGGATGTTTGCCGACAACCTATGGCCGGTGGACCTCATAAAGATTGATGCTCTTTTTCAAGGGCTCCGATTGCTCCAACTCATTCGTACCCTTCATCTCCACCTGCATTCGGAGATGAGAAGTCTATTTTTAACCAAATCATTAAACCTAAAGGAAACGCTGGTATGGCATTAGTTATCAATGAAGGTGATTTTTTGCCTAAGAAAGAACCTGAAGTATTTGGTAAGGGTAAAAATGTAATGGTTTAAGGAAACTTTAAGAAGTTGTTCAAATCTGGATTGGCATTGACGCCAAATGAAGGTCTTGAGGCATCTGGTCTAAAGGAAGGAAATGTAGCAGGGGAGTTGGTGAAAAATTCAAATAATGTGGAAATGCTGCAGAATCCTATCATGAAGCCAAAATTGCTATATTATGATCTGATGATGGTTAGGGATGTTGAATCTAGTGAGCTGGGTCAATGTGTAGAGGTTTCTCCATTCCCGATTTGGAATCCTGTTGCAACTCAAATGAATGTATGGAAGAAAAAAGAAAACATTAAAGTTTCAGAATTACAATTGGACAACTTCTTTTCTGAAGATGGGATGAATGTAAGATTGCATGAACAAAATGAGATGGAGAACTCAAAGAAACTTATTAACTCATTGGTAATTAAAATATTTGGAGGAGAAGCTCCATTATTAGTGATTTGTTCAGAACTTAGAAGACAATGGTCTCAATATGGAAAGTTTCACCTCACAATGCTTGGCATGGGTTGGGTGCTTTGTTCTTTCTATGAACCGGAGCAAATGGAATCTATTTTATCAAATGGTCCAGGGTTTGTCAATAGAAAAATAATTGGAGTAGATAAATAATCCTAAAGTTTCTCTCCAACTTCACTTAAAGGCCTAACAGTGTCGATTTGGATCAGGTTACCAAATCTTCCTCTACAATGCTAGGATGATATCAACATTTGTAAAATTGCATCAATAGTTGGAAAACCATATTTACTTGATGGAAACATGTTTTAATGGGGAAGAAGAGAGTTCAAGTTTGTGTCCGAATTAAGCTTGATACAAAATTACCATTAGGTGTTTGGGTGGAAGGTAGCTCCGGGAAATTCTATCAGAAGATAGAATATGAACGAATTCCAAACTTTTGTTTCAAATGTAGATTGATTGGTCGCATTAAGGATGATTGTAGAGAGGGTGAATTAAAAACCAAACTTCAAGAGAAGACAACCTATTCTGGAATCCAAGATGTAGTGGAAGATATTCAAAGCATGTTTGGTGATGCCAATAGCAAGGAAATAGCAAGTTATGGTCCATGGTTGGTTGTTAACCGTGGAAGGAAGAAGGCTAAAAGCAATTTTATAAAAGTAATAAAACATCCCTTGGATAATGCTGTGTGGAGAAAAATAGGTGTAAGTAAACCAAATGCTAAGGAAGCAACTGTAAAAGATGTTGTTGTTCCGGTTAGAAAGATGGATTCTGATACAGCTAAACTTATTATTGTTCTAGATTCTAATAAGGCTGATCTTGAAATAAATGGTGTTAACTCCTCAAGGGTCGTCATTATTTTTTCTTCTCAAAAAATTTTATCAAATGTGAGGGAAGGTGTCAACATTCCAATAGTTGAAAATAGATTCAATGTTCTAAGTGAACCAGTAAAAGATGTGGAAATCATTTAGAATAATGTAGATGATTTGTTGATTGTTGAAGGTCCTTCTAATAAGGAAAAGGCTGAAACCTTGATTCAGATGAAAGTGCTTAAATGACACTAGAAAGTGCTCTGATACCACTTGAAAGTTCGTTAGGGATGGTAAGCCCTATGAACTTGTCCCGAGGCTAACCAAGAGGGGGGGGGGGGGGGGAATTAGTATTTTTAAAAAATTCTTTAAAACCAAGAACAAACATCACAAACCAAAGTCACCACGGAAAAATAAGTGCATAAAATTAAAGTGCGGAAGCAGTAAGAAGAACACAAGGGTTTATAGTGGTTCGGTCAACTTGACCTACGTCCACTCCCCAGAGGCACCCTCCGAGTATTGCACTACCAACATGACTCTCCTTTAGCCCCCACAGCTAGGCGGAGAAGCCCTTACAAAACATCTCCTTTTTGCCACCCCCAGCAAGGCAGAGAACCCCACTCCTTTTGCTTCCTCTTGAAGTAGGCAGAGAACCTCGAACTGAAGCTTATCTCTCCCAACCCTTCCAAGGATAAGATACTCTAGGGAAGAAGAAGTGGAATAATGCTTGGAGTAACCCTTTTGAACTCCCTCACAAGATCCCCCTCACAAGATCCACTCTCTCTCCCTCTCTCTCTCTCTCTCTCTCTCTCTCTCTCTCTCTCTTTTAGGTTTTCTCAGGTCAAGATAGCAGCCAAAAGATGTTCAAAAATGTTGAACAAGAGCTCTTAAGTAGAAGAGCTTCAAAGGAGCTCAATAATTACAAGTTGCTGACTTTTTCGTACAGGATGATAATATTATCGTCCTGTATGATCAGTTCAAATCATAGACGATTGGATGGAACATCACCCTGAAGATGATCTAGATGATTGAAAATTGTCTTGATCGTCCAGGCCGATCTCATGATCGTCCCGGATAATTAGTTCAAATTAGAGAACGTCCAGAGCATCGCCCTGAATTCAAGCTGTTCGATCCTGATCAGCCAGAAGCAACTAAGGGTTTTTGAATATATCGTCTTGGTCGATCCTGTGATCGTCCAAGATGATGTGATCGTATCAATCAATCTTAATTGCTTCCTTAATTGTTGGATCAATTTAGGCATAATTATGTCATATCGTCCAGGCCGATCTCACGATCATCCTGGCCGATTTCCAAAAATATAGAATACCTAAATTGATCATGGCGGCTATTTATTTCTACATTGAGCATATCATCCAGGCCGATATAAGTGTTGTCCAGGCTGATAAGTTAATTACGGCTGCCTTAACTAAGAAATCCTGATTAGAACTTCTATTTTGAAATCGATCGTCCAGGACGATAATAAGATCATTCGGGATGATGTCAGTAAAAATAAAAATTCTAAATCTCTCAAGTGTGTGTGTAGGGTTACTTAACATCAGTCACTTCAAACATTTACAATTGACTCAAGAAAGGGAAAATGAAAATTACAGACTGACTCAATCCTAATCTACCCAGTCTTGAGCTGATTCCAATTTCCGTCCGATCTTTGAGGCCTGAAAAGGTTATAGAGGAAAGTCAGTCGTATTGTTTACTATCATCAAAACCATAATTCATGAAACCAAATCTGCAACATCAGAATGTAGAAACAACTGTTGGAAGCAAAGATATTGAATCAAACCATGTTAAAAAGAAGAAATCAAAGCAGCTGAAAGACCTTGAGCCAATCAATTCTAACCTGAGGAATAGATGATTAGAGATGGAAATGAAAGGTATAATGGGGAGTTCTTCCACTCTCCTACCTTAATTCCTTCTATGGCATTCTAGAATTGTAGAGAAGCAAGGAAGAAAGGTGCTTCTCTATACCTTAAAGAGTTTGTTAAAATGCATAGTGTTTTCTTTTTGGGATTTTTAGAGACTAAATGTCTTCTTTTGATATAAAAGAAGTCAAATTTCTGATTGGTGATGGTTGGTATTATGCTATGGTGCCTTTTGATGGGTTCTCGAAAGGAATTATAGTTTTATGGAATTCTCATTTAGATGATTTTTCAATAGTTGATTCTTCTTCACAATGTATCATTGGAGATCTATCAATAATAAGTAAGGGTAAATGGAGGATTGCTTATGTATATGGAAATAAAGACACGTATTAAAGGAGAGAACTTTGGGAGATGTTGGAATTGCACTCTTCTGTAGAGCATCCTATGGTGGTGGGTGGAGATTTCAATTGCCACACTTTCGAGGAAGATTTTAGAGGAGGGAAAGGTTTTAGTTTTCTCATAGGCCTATAGAAATGAAGACTTTTTTTGCTAATAATGATTACCATGAGGTAGGATTTATTGGCCCTCAGTTTACTTGGTGCTACAATAAATCTGGAGGGGCTTGTATTCTGAAAAGATTGGATAGGTGCTTCCTTAACTCTATGGCTTTAAATTCTTCTAATCATTTGGTTATTAGGCACCTAGCTTTTAGAATAGCTTCCGATCATTATCCAGTTATTCTTAATCTCATTGTCCTTAATCCATCTTCTAAGAAGATCATTAAATTTGAGGATATATGGGCATCCTATACGGCTTCCTTATCTGTGGTTAAGGAGAGGAACAAATCTTATTTGGGAAGTTATTCTCATATATTGAATTCAAAATTTAGAAGTGCTTTAAAATCTCTTTTCTTCTAGAGTAAGGCTAAGCTAAAAAACTTGAACCTACTGAAAGAGAACTTGATGGAAGATATATTGAAATTGCAAACAAAGGAATCAGAGATTGGATGTCTAACCGAAGAAGAATGTTGGATATTGAAAGTTAAGGTGAATGAACTTAATTCCACTATGGCTCGATTGAATGCATGGAGGAAACAAAGAGGAAAGGTCAAATGGATGGTTGATGGTTATAGCAATTCAAAGTTTTTTCACTCGTTTGCTAGTGCAAGGAGGAACTTGAACAACATTATTAAGACAAGGATGATAATGGGAATTTTTTAGAGGAGATTGATCAAATAGAAGATGCCGTGCTTCATTTTTTCGGCCAAAAGTGGAGACAGAGGAATTGTACCTCGGATGGATGGCATTTGTCGAGGAATACTTTGAATGATGATGATAGAAAATTGCTAGTAAGAGAGTTCTCAATGGAGGATATTGAGATGGTTTTAAATAAGATGGGTGGTAACATTGCCCTCGGTTTTGATGGCATTTCATATTCATTTATCAAAGCCTATTGGAATATCATCAAAGTTGATTTTTTGAATTCCATTACTCAATTTATTTATCTTAGTGAGATGGATAAATCTTGGAAAGATACATTAATAGTTCTCATTCCTAAATTTTGTAATCCTTTGCTTCCATCAAAATTTAGACCTATTAGCTTATGTAATTTGGTCAACAAGGTGGCGACAAAATGTGGTGCTTAGTGAGAAGTAGAAAGAGAAGCTCCACAAATTAAGGAAGGTTTTGGAAGAAGATTTTAAAGATTTTGTGTGGCTTTGTTGGAGATGGAAGATGGTGGCCAGTCATCCAAGGATGACCGGAATACCAAAAATTTGTTATCTACCGAGAGTCCAATCATGTTGGATTCGAAAGGTAGATTCTCCTTCAAACGAATCTCTTCTTTTAGGATTTTGGAATCCCCTCTAGTCATTAAAGAAGGTGGATTAAATGCTAGGGAAAAACCTTTGCTGATTTCAAGTAAATGTAAGGAAATAATTTTGTTTTTAAATGATAAGCCTAATCCTTTAAAGGCTATCATTGATGGTGCAAATGATAAGGAAGCATCTTCTTCAGGAGAAAGTTTTGTTGAAATTGTGAAGAAGAACACGGTTAATCCAATTACTTCTCCTAAATTGGATATCCCAAATGTGTGGACAAAAAAACCTCGCATTAAAATATAATTAAGTGAAATACATGATGATATGGGAGATGAAAATGTTGTCATTCATGACAAGGAAAAGGAATTATCTAATGTTCAAATCTTGAACAATTCCTTGGTTGTTAAAATTCTTAGGAAAAATTATCCTTTTTCTAAGTGTTCACTTGAATTAAGAAAGCAATGATCGAAATTTGGAGGATTTCATATTACATTGCTTGGTCTAGATTGGCTCCTTTGTTCATTTCAATCTCAAGAAGCCAAGGAGAAAGTTCTTAATGGAGGCCCTTGGTTTGTAGGGGGTTTTGTGGTAGGCTTTGACAATTGGTCTCCTACCTTCTCTCCTTATTCTTTGAATGGAATTTCTTCTCCAATTTTGGTTCGTCTTCCTCATTTTCCACTTCACTGTTGGGATGAATCCAATATCACTAGAATTATTTCTAGAATTGGAACTCCAATTTTATTGGATGGAAACATGTTTAGATGGGGACGAAGGGAATTTGCTAGAGCTTGCATTCGAGTTAATTTGAATTCCAAACTCCCCTCTGGAAATTGGGTGGAAGGGGTTTATGGTAAATTTTTTCAGAAAATTGAGTATGAAAATTTATCAGCTTTTTGCTTCAAGTGTATAATAATCAGCCATAATGATTCTGTGTGTCCTAATTCAACACATAATCAAAATCCTTTGGTCGAAGAGGTTCCTTTTTGTAATCTGAGAATTTTGGGCCTTGGATGCATGTGAAGTTCAAGAAAAAAGGTTTAATCATGAGAAAAAGCTGTTTAAAGTTGTCTCAACCATGGCTGATTCAAAGGATGTTTGTGTTAATATCCAAAATGGTGCCTCAGAAGATGTTGAAGGAGACGGAATTGCTGGTGCAGATGTTGTTGAAGATCAATTGACAGCTATGGAGGTTACTAAAAATATGGAAGAAGAAGATAAGATAGTTAGACAAGGATCTAAAATTCCCAGCATTATTCCAAATATTGCTGAATCTGTTGAACCAATGCAAGGAATTCAAAAATTAAATTCAGCTATTCGTTTGACAGATCCCGTGGATATGGAAGGCAATTTGCTTTATCTCAACAACAATTTGAATTCAAATTCTGAATTCAAATTGCCCGATATTAAGGAAGCTACTTAAGAAGGAGTTAAAGATGCCAATTCAACTCAAAGTGCTGAAATTCAAAAATCTAACAAACCTTTGTTTGAATTCAAAATTGCAGATTTTCAGGAGGTAAGTGCAACTCCTCTTAAAAAATTGGCGGCTGAGTCTATTATTAATGCTGATCTAATTATTAAATCAGCTAATGATCCTTAATTCAAAATCGGTCTTTGCTTACCAAGAGATACCTCTCCTCCTTCGGATATCACTTTAAATTTTAAGAAAGCTGCTCTTAAAAAGACAATAGTCTTTTTATAAAGAGTAAGTCCCTAGGTTCTAAACACTCTTTGTTTAAAGAACCTCAATCATAAGGGCCGATGAAAGATCTTCCTAGAAGAAGGTTGACTAAAATCAAAGTGAAGAACAGCATGAGAGGTTCTTCTTCTTTTTTATATCAATAAAATGCAAGAAGGTCTTCCCATTGACATCAACATAGAGGGAAGTTACTTGAAGATGGAGCTTATTATCAATGTTATTGGATTAATGTTATCATTTAATGCCGACTTTGGAGATTCGTTTAAGCTTATGGAGTATCTTTCAATGATATTCTTAAGAGATTTTTGGGAATTTTTGTTAAATTGTACTTTCTGTTAAGTTTAATGAATATGTTGTTAGACCTAAGTTAATGTCCCAAGGCTACCAAGAGGGGGGATGAATTGGTATTTTTAAAACTTAACCCTCTTTGAAGTTTTGTTAAACCGAAATGAAATTTTTTAATGAAATTTTTATAGAAAAGTTTTTAAACCACAGAGTTTTTTTTTTAAAACAAAAGTAAAATGTAGAAAGAAAAACAGTAAAGTAAAAGACACAAGATTTATAGTGATTTGGTCTAAACCAGACCTACATCCACTCCCCAGAGGCACCCTCTGAGTATTGCACTAATACCAATAGTGTCTCTCCTTTTGCACCCACAGCAAGGCTGAGAAGCCTTTACAAACACTCTTTTCACCACTACCCAGTGCAGCAGAGAACCGTAGTCCTTTTACACAATCCCCAGTGTTAGTAGAGAACCATCCATCCTTTCATACTCTCCTAGTGTGGGTAGAGAACCCTTCATCCTTTCACACTCTCCTAGTGTAGACAGAGAACCCTTCGTCCTTTCACACTCTCCTAGTGAGGGCAGAGAACCCTTTGTCCTTTCACACTCTCCTAGTGTGGGCAGAGAACCCTTCGGCTGTTCACACTCTCCAAGTGTCGGCAGAGAACCGGATCTCCTTGTCAGATCTTCTCACAAGAAATCTAGAAGGAAGAAAGAAAAGAGTGAAGTAATCCCAATTCACAAGTAGAGATTCTTACCTTTAAACACCAAGTGAAGCCTTCACGCTCCAGTGGTAGGAATCCTCCTTTGAATGCTCTCTCACACTTTCTCCTTGACTTTTCTTTCAATAGGCACGAAGATGAAATGACAAAAAGATTGGGTGGCAGTCAAAATTGAACTATTTATATAAAAGATAAGAAAAATAGCCCAAAAACTGCAAGTTTTTAATTCTGTACGCAGTGGATCGTCCCGTACGATCGTGAATCATCCTGGACGATTTTACTTAAATGGTCGAAAATGAACCTTATGTATATTGGTACGAATTATTTTCATACACGCTAATCATCCCGTACGAACCAAGTTCGTCCGGTACGAAACAGTTATTACATAGGTTGATTCACAAAATTCTTCAGGACGTAACCAACTGTCGTAAGTCGGTTCAGTTCATCTTGGGATGAATAGGTTTCGTCTGGACGAACAGAGCAAGCTTCAATACAGAGAAGTTAGTCCTGGGACGAACCTTATTTTTTGTCTGGACGAATAGAGCTAGCCTCAATACAGAGACATTCGTCCTGGGAGGAATCTTATTTTTTGTCTGGACGAACAGGGCACGGCGAGAATACAAAGATGTTCATCCTGGGATGAACCATTGATTTCGTCTGGACAAACAGTAGAAAGTGAGAATCCCGAGACGTTCGTCCCGAGACGACTATTAAATTCGTCCTGGATGATTAGGACCTAGAAAAATTTTCTCTCTGCGTGTTCGATCCATTGCTCTCATTAGGGGTAATTGACATGATCGTCCCGTACGAACTAAGTTCATCCTGTACGATCAGTTCACAAAAAAAGTTCCCCAAGTGTGTATATTGTGATTTTTCACTCAATTACAATCACTCCCTCTCATATCAAAACTTATGAAAATTTGTTGAATTTGATTACAAGTCTTCAATATTTTGGAGTTGATTTTCCTGAAATGTTAGTACACACTAGAGCAAGAAATAAATGTCCCAAATAGTGTTAGGAGATATATGTAAAATAATAATAATTGAAATCATCAAAATAATACAAGTTGCAAAAATGTAAAATATGCAAATAGCAACTCTCTTAACAATCTCTCCCTTTTTGATGATGGCAAAACAATTATTATTTATAGGAATTTCAATTCTAAATATCTCCCTTAAACTCCCCCTGAATTGATGAATACATGAAATATAAGGAGGCATATATGTTAAAAAAATTTTGTTTTTAATTTTGAAGAAACAATCAAAACACACACTCAACTACAATACGAACAACCAAAACCGATACCAAATTAAAAAAACAAAACAAAACAAACAAAAAAACAAAAAAAATAAAAAAAATAAAAAAATAATAAATAATTTCTCCCCCTTTTTGACAACAGCAAAAAGTGAAGAAGAAAAGAAAGATAGAAATGTAAGTAGAAGTATGAAATTCAGTTTATAATTTAATCTTGAAAGTGATTGAAATAAGATATGCAAATAAAATTAAGTCATTAGAGAAATCATAGAGATTCATATAATTGAAGAAATGTTATAACATAGAGAATAAAAAGAATTTATCAAAGGCATGTGTCAATTTAGACATTAAGATAAAGAAAATCATTGCACGAAGGATGAATAAAAAATTTTATATTTCACATTTCTATGTCAAGTATAAATGAACATAAGATCAATTTGAATTAAGAGATTGAAAGAGTTTGGATAGAAAGAATTACCACATGTGGCGCTTTGCGAATCTTGTTCATATATTTTTTTTTGGCACATTTTTGTGCATTTGTTTACTGTGGGCTTATTTTATGCCTCTTTTTTTCATTGCAAATTTTTTGCACAACTCTTTTGATTTTTGTATATTTGTACACTTTTCAAGATTAATTGAATTCTTTCCAAAGTCAATAATCTAAGATTTCAAATTTTTCTAAGAGCATAAATATTATTTGAAAAGAGAAATACAAAATAAGAAAACATCTAAAATGCAATAATAATATTAGTACTAGAGTAGTCTAAATAAGAGACATGGAATTGAAGATTCTAGTAATATCAAGTTATAAGCATTTCTTAATTGTAGAATAAATATATTTTCTAATGAAATTAATTTTAATTTACAATTTAAATAAGGCACCAATAAGATTAAAAAAAAATTGAAAGTCATAAAATCTAACACACATTTCCCAAAACATTAGACAACAAAACATTAAAACATTTATTGATATCAAATGAAGATATTACAATTTAAGGTACATGATATCAATAACAACAACATTAAAATAAGGAAAAAGATAATAATCTAAAACACATCACAAACACATCAACTAAAAAAGAGACACTTAAACAAATGCTACAATCATTCTGAAGGACCCTGATCTGGAGGAGGAGGTGGTGCAGCACTAAAAAGTTGAAATAACTACTCATACAAACATATTGGAATTAATGGAATTAATCTGTTCACGCATGAATCCCATGTCTTGATTGTACTGAAGGTCTTGCTGATGTAGATGAGTTTCAATTTGATTAAATCTTTGATCAAAGTGAGCCTCTAAGTTGTTAAATCTTTGAACCAAATCCTGATAATTTGGTTAAGCAGCATGTGAAGGTTCACCCTCTTCTTCTGTTTCACTCAATACTACATGAGGTTTGCTTGGCTCTTCCTTGTTGAAGATTGCCCTAAATGAACCGTCGTTGTAGTAGAGTGGTTCTTCAAAGTCTGAAACTGGGTGAATTAAATCATACTTCTTCTCTAAAATGTAGGCAATCAAATGACCTAAAGCTATGTTCTTTTTCCTTTTATGTCTCCATGACCAATTTCAGAGAGATCATAAATATAGTCGATTAGGAGTTGGGCCTCATCTATGGGTTGCTTGGTCATTATCAGATAGGTAACTGTAGAGAGAAGTGGAGTGATGTTGACTCTATCACTAGCTTTAGGTATAATAGAAGATCTAAGAACATGCTAGATGATTCGGGCATTGAGAGTTAAATAGGCTACTTTTGGCAAATGATCCTTAACTTTTATTCCTCTAAGAACATGGTTAACTTCAGTCCAGTCAAAGCTAGAGGTGGTAAAGGTGTGTGCTCTAATCCCTTCAATCCTTAAATTTAAGAAGATACCAAGGTCAGCCTTGGTGATTTCTATTTTCTTTTTGAAGATAAAAGAGCTGATAATAGAGTGGTCGAAATTAAATGACATGTTTTGCCAGAAAATAATGGAAGGTTTCCTTATTGTAGAGATGGACTAAGGTGAGGATTAATCCAAATTGAGTTGAAGCAAAAAGGTGCATTACCTTAAAGGTCAACTGCTCCTGAAGAAGAACTCTAGATGGAGTGATTTTTGCAGAGACAAACCTAGGAAAAGATTCTTCATTGGCTCTAGACAGGATGTTTTAGGATGTATTCCTAGGAGGGCCCTTAGCCAAAGTCTTTTGGCGCTTGCTAGAACTTGCTATTGAAGGATTTGAAAAGATGAAGTCTTTGAAAGTGATGTGTGAGAGTGACTGTTCAGTAAAAATTACCGTCAATTTAAGGAAAAAATGATGTTCGTACCGGATGAAATTCCGTTCGTCTCGTACGAAATTAATTCGTCCCCGTACGAAAATATTTCGTATGGACAAATAAATGAGTTAAAAAAATAACGGCTTTTCGTAATCACACAATTTACGAAGCATCCTTTCGTACAAACTTTTGACCAAGATGATCGTACAGACGAACACGTGTTCATACAGACGATCAAAAGTTAACTCATTTTAATGGCAGTTGAAAACTGCCCCCGCTATGAACCGACATCTGTTCGTCTGGACGAACTAAAGGTTCATACGGACGAAGTTCATAATAAAAATAGTCTTATCCTTTCAACTGCTGCAATCAATCATCCCGTCATTTGAGAAAAAGATATTTCGTCCCGGACGATCGTGCAGATCGTATAAACGAACTACATTAAAAACTGTTCTCAAGACGGTTTGAAACCACGCAGATTAACATTTTACACACATCGTGCCGTACGAAAATTTTTCGTCCCAGATGATTAACACAAATTTTTGGATTTTTGTATTTTTATTAAAGAAAACCAAAATAAACACACCAAGCACAATAGATAATGAGAAATGTACAGACTCTAAATAAAAAACACTCAAAAAACAAACAAAAATCACAAAAACAAAATCATAAAAACATAAACTACGAAAACAAAAATATCAATGTTGCAAAAACATTTTTATTTAAGCATTCAAATCAATTTTACCAAGCCTTGTTCTTAATGTACTGAAAGTATCAAAGGCTTAAGGTTTTATAAAAATGTCTGCAAGTTGATTTTTAGTTGAAACATGGGTAAGTTCAATTTCTCCCTTGGATACATGATCCCTTATGAAATGATGCCTTATGTCAATGTGTTTGGTTCTTGAATGTTGAATAGGATTTTTTGAAATGCAAATAGGTTTAGCATTGTCCATTTCAAATTTTTTAAGGATGTCCTTAACATATTTAGTTTGACTAAGAAATGTACCTTCCTCAAGTTGCTTAATGCTAAAACCTCGAAAGTAATTTAAATCTCCCATTAGACTCATTTCAAATTCACTACTCATTATTTTAGAAAAATCATCACAAAGATTTTTATTTGAAGATCCAAAAATGATATCATCCACATAAATTTGAACAATGAGTATATCCTTTCCAAGTTTCTTTAAAAAGAGAGTTGTATCCACACTTCCTTTTTCAAAAGATCTTTCAAGTAGGAAGGTGCTCAATCTCTCATACCAAGCCCTAGGTGCCTGTTTCAATCCATATAATACCTTTTTAACTTGAAAACATGATTTTGGTATTTAGAATTTTCAAAACCTGGAGGTTGTTTTACAAAAACATCTTCTTCAATTACCTCATTTAAAAAGGCACTTTTCACATCCATTTGAAATAATTTAAATCCTTTAAAATAGGCAAAGACTAGTAAAACCCTAATTGCTTCAAGTCTAGCTACAGGGGCAAAAGTCTTCTCAAAATCAATTCCTTCAATTTGATTATACCCTTTAGCAACTAATTTAGCCTTATTTCTAATGACTACACCTGACTCATTCATTTTATTTTTCAACACCCACTTGGTTCCAACAACACTTTGATCTTTTGGCCTTGAAGTTAATTCCCAAACTTTATTTCTTACAAATTGATTCAACTCTTCCTACAAATTGATTCAACTCTTAATGCATGGCAAATATCCAAAATTCATCAGAAAGTGCTTGATCAACATTAGTGGGTTCTATAGTTGAAATAAAGGCTGAATGATTGACTTCTTTATTTAATCCACGTCTAGTTCTAACACCCTCACTAGGTTCACCTATAATCAATTCTCTTGGGTGGTTTTTAGAAAATCTCAAATCTCTAGGCAAAGGGTTTTCTATTTCCAAATTTTCTTTCACATTTTCTTCTAAATTTATTCTATCAATTTTTTTTGAGTTTTCCTCAATCTCATCTTCAACAACATTTGGCTCTTCCAAATTTCCAGATTCATCAAATACAACATGTGTGGTTTATTCAATTACCAAAGTTCTTTTATTGAATACCCTATAAGATTTTCCAACACTTGAATATCCAACAAAAATTCCTTCATCTGATTTTGGATCAAATTTTTCTAAGGCAGATTTCCATTATTATGAATGAACACCTTGCAACCAAAAACATGCAAATGAGACAAATTAGGTGTTCTACCTTTTAGCAACTCATAGAGTATTTTATTTAAATTCGATCTCACATTCACCCTATTCAGAACATAACATGCAGTACTAATCGCCTCAGCCTAAAAATATCTAGGAAGTGAGTATTCTGCCAACATTGCTCGGGCGGCTTCTATTAATGTTCAGTTTTTCCTTTCGACTACCCCATTTTGTTGAGGGGTTTTAGGTGCAGAAAAATTGTGATCAATTCTTTTTTTTTTACAAAAATTTTCAAATCTATCATTTTCAAATTCTCCTCCATGATCAATTTGTATAGAAATTATTTCACACCCTAATTTCCTTTGAATCCAAGTCAAAAAACTTCTAAATTCCTCAAATGATTCACTCTTATGAAATAGAAATCTAACCTAAGTGAATCTTGAATAATCATCCACTATAACAAATCCGTATACCTTCCCTCCTAGACTTACAGTTCCTATTGGTCCAAAAAGATCCATGTGTAAAATTTCCAATGGTTTACTAGTCCTAAGATCCTTATTGGATTTAAAAGAGGATTTCACTTGTTTTCCTAATTGACATGCATCACAAAGGTGATCCTTAGTAAAGTCTAGTTTTTGTATACCTCTCACTAAGTTCTTTTGGGTAATTCTCCTAAGATTTTTCATACTAGAATGACAAAGTCTCCTATGCCAAAGCCATGATTCATAAAAAATAGTTTTTAAACAAAAAGCAGTAGGAGATTGAATACAATTTAAATCTAGCATGTAAACATTATTTACCCTTTTTTCATTTAAAACATCTTTCCCATTTAGGCTTAATATGTAGCTAGTAGGTAAAAATTTTACACTATAGCCCTTATCACATAGCTGACTTATACTTTATAAATTATGTTTTAAGCCTTCAACTAATAACACATTGTCTATAAATTTTTTTTTTCAAATTTCCAATTATACCTGATCCAACCACTTTCTTTGTGGTATTATCTCCAAGTGTAACCTTACCTCCACTCCTGGCTTCCAACATTATGAATTGAGCAGTATCTCCAGTCATATGCTTTGAACATCCGCTGTCCAGGTACCATATGCTCTCACGAGGTCTTGTGTGAGAGCGACCCTGCAAAAATATCAAATGTTAGACCTGGGAACCCAAATAAGTTTGGGTTCACCTTTTAGCAATTTATAATCAGATGCATGTATGATATGTCTAGGTTTATGCATCTTAGGTCTCAACACCAAATTAGATTTCATCTTCAAAGTACGGGTGTGAGCTATATGTCCAAATAAACCATAATTATTACATTTGACATTAGGAAAAGTATTCCTAAGTTTTCTACCTTTTGTTTGTCTTCTAAGGGATTCCATATATTTAGGATAATATTTAGGATTTGTAAAATCTTCAAGTTTGGGAGTATCATATTATCCTCAAGAGCTCTTATTTTCAATTTATAAAATGAATTCATATCTTCCAAGATTCGATTTGTATAATTGATTCGATATATTTTGCTCTCAGATTCATCCTTAAATATTTTAAAATCTTTTTCAAGAACAGCATAGGATGATTTTAAATTCTCATAATTCTTATTCAAGTCATTATATTCGTCAAGTAGTTTCATGTGGTTGTCATCTATTAATGCATGGTCTTTCCTAAGGATTTCATGTTCCTTCTTAAGCTCTTTAAATTCTAAACTTACACTAGCATGCATCTTTTTTAGTTTTCTATATGCATCATGCATGTGTTCAGAAACTTCAAAAAAATTCATCATACGTAAAGTCACATACCTCTTCTTGATCTGTTTGATCAATATTATCTGCCATCAAGCAAAGATTGGTGACTGCTTCTTCTTTTTCAGTCTTAGATGAGTCTGAAGCTGAGTCCGCCCAAAAAGCTCTTTGAAACTTTTTCTTGCCCTTCTTTACAATTGGTTTCTCCTCTACCTTCTCCTTGCTAGGAGTGGCTTTGAGGTTTGGGCAATCAGTCTTGATATGACCTGGTTTCCTGCATTCATAACAAATCACTTCATTAGAAACCTTACCATTTCTGTTAAACTTACCTCTATTCCATTGCTGGCGTCTCTTCTGCTTTCTTTTCAGAAAGCTTTTGAATTGTCTAGTCATTAATGCAATATCGTCTTCATCCTCAGATTGTGAGTGTTCACTCTCTAACTCTTCCACTTTTAGTGCTATGTTCTTCTTCTTTCGTGATTCACCTGCATCAATCTTTCTTTAACTAACTCCTTGATCATAAGCAATGAGTGAACCAAGAAGATTATCAATAGAATAAATGTTTAGATCTTTAGACTCTGTAATTATAGTAATTTTAGCATCATAAGCAGTAGGTAAACAACGAAGAATCTTATTAACCATTTCAGCATTAGTTAATTCCCTACCAAGTGCATGCAAAGAAGTGATAATTTGTGTGAATCTTGTGTACATGTCAGAAATAGATTCATTTGGTTTCATGCGAAACAACTCATAATCATGTAATAAGATATTGAGTCTTGATTGCTTAACCTCATTAGTCCCTTCATAAGTTATACAAAGTCTATCCCATATGTCCTTTCCACTTTTGCAAGTGAAAACCCGCATGTAGTCTTTAGATTTTAAAGCACAAATGAAGCTATTTAAACATTTGGCATTTAGTTGAGCTAAGTCACGTTCTTCTATAGTCCAATCTGCAAAAGGTGTTTCTACCCTAACTCCATCAACTAATCTAGTTGGTTTTGTATAACCTTCCTGGACTAGGATCCACATACGATAATCAAGTGACTGTAAGAAAGTAGACATGCGTGTTTTCCAAAAATCAAAAGGTATATTATCAAACAATGGAGGTCTAGTAATAGAGTAACCCTCAGGTGTATTTCGGTTTCTGAATGTAGCCATCTACGTTAATCAAAAAGTAGTTTAAACTTATGATTTTGAAACAAAGCTCTGATACCACTTATTGAGTTTAGTGAATAGGTTGTTAGACCTAAGTTAATGTCCCAAGGCTACCAAGAGGGGGGGGGGGGGTGGAGTGAATTGGTATTTTTAAAACTTAACCCTCTTTGAAGTTTTGTTATACCGAAATGAAAATTTTTAATGAAATTTTTATAGAAAAGTTTTTCAACCACAGAGTTTTTTTTTTAAACAAACGTAAAATGCAGAAAATAAAAACAATAAAGTAAAAGACACAAGATTTGACAATTCGTTCGGGATGTTAAGCCCTATGAACTTAGTCCCAAGCTAACCAAGAGGGAGGGGTGAATTGGTATTTAAAAAACTTTTAAGACAAAGAAATAAAAACATAAACCAAATCACACCACAAGAAATTAATGCGGAATTAAAAAGTGCGGAAGTAAAAATAAGAACACAAGATTTATAGTGGTTTGGTCGACTCGACCTACGTCCACTCCTTGGAGGCACCCTCCAAGTATTGCACTTCAAAATGTGACTCTCCTTTAGCCCCCACGGCTAGGCGGAGAAGCCCTTACAAGAACCTCCTTTTTGCCACCCCGGCAAGGCAGAGAACCTACCTCCTTTTGCTTCCTCCTGAAGCTAGCAGAGAACCACAACCAAAAGCAAACTCCTTACCTCTACCGACCCTTCCACGGACGAGAAACTCCAGAAAAAAGACAAGTAGAGCGATCGTTGAAGCAACCCTTGTGAATCCCCCTCACAAGCTCCCCCTCACAAGATCCTCTTTCTCTCCCTCTCTCTCTTTCTCTCCTCAAGGTCTTCTCAGGTCAAGGCAGCAGCCAAAGGTCCTCTAAAACGTTTGAACAAGAGCTCTCAAGGAGCTCATTAATTGGAAGTAGCTGACTTTATCGTCCCGGCCGATCTGGACATCGTCCTGGCTGATCAGTACAAATCAAAGAAGATTGGCCAGAGCATCGCCCTGGGAACAGTCCTGGACGATTGAAATTTGGCTTGATCATCCAGGCCGATCATACAATCATCCTGGACGATTAGTTCAAATCAGACGCAAATCATCCTGAGCATTGCCCTGTTTATGACCTGGCCGATATTTATCATCCTGAAGCAACTCAAGGATTTTGAATGTATCGTCCTGGCCGATCCTGCGATCGTCCAGGACGATATGATCGTATCAATCATCCTTAATTACTCCCTTGATTTCCTGATGAATTAAGGCATAATTTGGTAATTTCGTCCAGGCCGATACGGGAATCGTCTTGGCCGATAATTTAAAAATACAGTATACCTTAACTGTCTAAGGTGGCTACTTCTTTCTATTTTGAGCTTATCGTCTTGGCCGATACACGTATCGTTCAGGCCGATATGTTAATGTCAGCTGCCTTAATTAAGAATCCTTAATTAGACTTTCTGTTTTAAGCTGATCGTCCCGGACGATATAAATATCGGCCGGGCCGATGTGGGCAAAAATAGAAATTCTAAGTCTCTCAAGTGTGTGTGTGTAGGGTTACTTAGCATCAGTCTCTTTGACCATTACAAGTAGACTCAAAAAGAGAAAAACAAAAGTACAGACTGACTCAACCCTAAACCTACGTAATTCTGAACTTGGCTTCTTCATGATCGTCCGGTCTTCGATTCTTGAAAAGTTAGAAGCAACAAGTAGTCCAAGAGTAGTAGTGTTTGTCAATCATTAAAACACAAGCCATGAAAATATAGATTTGCAATAAGATTTATAGTGGTTCGGTCTAAACCAGACCTACATCCACTCCCCAGAGGCACCCTCTGAGTATTGCACTAATACCAATAGTGTCTCTCCTTTTGCACCCACAGCAAGGCGGAGAAGCCTTTACAAACAGTCTTTTCACCACTACCCGGTGCAGCAGAGAATCGTAGTCCTTTTACACAATCCCCAGTGTTTGCAGAGAACCGTCCGTCCTTTCATACTCTCCTAGTGTGGGTAGAGAACCCTTCGTCCTTTCACTCTCTCCTAGTGTGGGTAGAGAACCCTTCGTCCTTTCACACTCTCTTAGTGTGGGCAGAGAACCCTTCGTCCTTTCACACTCTCCTAGTGTGGGCAGAGAACCCTTCGGCTGTTCACACTCTCCAAGTGTCAGCAGAGAACTGGATATCCTTGACAGATCTTCTCACAAGAAATCTAGAAGGAAGAAAGAAAAGAGTGAAGTAATCCCAATTCACAAGTAGAGATTCTTACCTTTAAATACCAAGTGAAGCCTTCACGCTCCAGTGGTAGGAATCCTCCTTTGAATGCTCTCTCACACTCTCTCCTTGACTTTTCTTTCAATAGGTACGAAAATTAAATGACAAAAAGATTGGGTGGCAGTCAAAATTAAACTATTTATACAAAAGACAAGAAAAACCGCCCAAAAACTGCAAGTTTTCAATTCTGTACGCACTGGATCGTCCCATACGATCGTGGATCGTCCTGGACGATTTTACTTAAATGGTCAGAAATGAACCTTATGTATATTGGTACGAATTATTTTCGTACACGCTAATCGTCCCGTACGAACCAAGTTCGTCTGGTACGAAACAGTTATTACATAGGTCGGTTCACGAAATTCTTCAGGACGTAACCAACTGATGTAAGTCGGTTTAGTTCGTCCTGGGACAAATAGGTTTCATCTGGATGAACAGAGCAAGCTTCAATACAGAGAAGTTCATCCTGGGACGAACCTTATTTTTCGTCTGGATGAATGGAGCTAGCCTCAATACAGAGACGTTTGTCCTGGGACGAACCTTATTTTTCATCTAGATGAACAGGGCACGGTGAGAATACAGAGACGTTCGTCCTAGGACCATTGATTTCGTCTGGACGAACAGTAGAAAGTTAGAATCATGAGACATTCGTCCCAGGACGATTATTAAATTTGTCCTGGACGATTAGGACTTAGAAAAATTTTCTCTTCGCCTGTTCGATCCATTGCTCTCCTTAGGGGTAATTGACATGATCGTCCCGTATGAACTAAGTTCGTCCTATACGATCAGTTCACAAAAAAAGTTCCCCAAGTGTGTATATTGTGATTTTTCGCTCAATTACAATCACTCCCTCTCATATCAAAACTTTTGAAAATTTGTTGAATTTGATTACTAGTCTTCAATATTTTGGAGTTGATTTTCCTGAAATGTTAGTTCACACTAGAGCAAGATATAAATGTCCCAAATAGTGTTAGGAGATATATATAAAACAATAATAATTGAAATCATCAAAATAATACAAGTTGCAAGACTGTAAAACATGCAAAATAGCAACTCTCTTAACACTTTCCTTTTTAGCTTCATTTTTTATCTTATTTGTAATTTTAAACTTTTTTTTAAGTGATTATGGATTCTTTACTAAGTCATATTCTCTAACTGGATGGGAACTCTGGGATACTAATCAACCTTCGGGTTATTTATTACTTTGGTATCCCCTGCATCTCAACAGTTTCAAAATACGAAATAGTGGGTTTCATATCATTTATGAAAAATTTGAAGTAACAAATTTTTTAATAAGGTCCCTTTTTCTTGTTGAAAAAGGTATCATTAGTTTCCTTTTCCTAGTTTGTAATAGGTTGTCTTTTCTTTTATAATTAATGCACTTATGCATTTCTTTAGAAAAAAAGGTGGCGTCAAAAGTTATTTTGAACAGATTAATATCAGTTATTCCCAAACTAATTTTGGTGGAGCAGGTATCTTTTATCAAGGAAAGATCTCTCTCGGATCACGTGTTGGTTACTCAGTAATTATTCCATAAATTTAGTATTATAAATCATCCAAAGGGCTTGATTCATTTAAAATTGATATGGTGTAAGCATATGATTAAATGAGTTGGGTTACTCTTAAAAATGTTTTGAACTATTTAAATTCCCTGCTAAATTCTAAAAGCTCGTTTTGGTATGTGTTGAAAAACTAAGATTTTCTTTGATCATTAATGGTAATGTAATAGAACGGATAGAAGCTAAGAGTGGTTTTCATCAAGGTTGCCCCTTGTCACCTCTTCTTTTCATTCTTTGTTCCCAATTTCTTTCTAATTCTTTTCCTCAAATTTCTATTGGTATTAGCATTTGTCCAAATGGTCCATGGATATCACACTTATTATATGTAGATGATGTGATGATTTTCTCTGAAGCTAATAAGAAGGTGGAAATTGAGATTAAGGGCATACTTTCCATGTTTAGTAAATGGTTTGGGAAATGTATTAATGTTATCAAATATGCCATTCTTTCTGGTAAGATTGTTAATAGAAGAAGAAGAAAGTTCATTACTCATATCATGTGGTTCAAAGAAGTTAAGAATTTTCTTATCTTTGTATAAAAATGGCTTTAAGAATATTGGTGGCTGCTTATTTTCAATTCATCATTGAAAAATCATTAAGAATGCTCAACATATGGAGGAGCAAGTTCATATCCTTAGCAGGAAAATTAACCTTGATTAAATTGGTCATTTTTCATATCCAAATTTCTATAGCACACATTCTCTTGTTCTAATTAGTTTGCTTGGGGAAATTGACAAATTGTGTTGAAGCTTCCTATGGAACAAGTCAAATGGAAAGTTGGGAATTCATTATGTAAGTTGGTGTGATTTGTGCAAGACATTAAAGTGGGGATGTCATGGTTTGTATTCCTCTACATAAGTCAAATGGAAAGTTGGGAATTCATTATGTAAGTTGGTGTGATTTGTGCAAGACATTAAAGTGGGGAGGTCTTGGTTTGTATTCCTCTACATCTAAATTTAATGCTCTTAGAGCTAGATTTGCTTGGCAGTTTTTACAAAACAAAGACTCTCTCCTACACAAAACTCTAGCTCCTAAGTATGACATCAAGGTTGAAGATGAAGAAAATAAGAAAGTTTTATCATCTTCATGGAAATTAATTTGTGATGGTGGAAAACTTCTTATTCTAGTTATGAAATGGAACATTGAAAATGGATCATCTATTGATGTCTATAAAGACAAATGGATTTTGGATATATGTATCAACAAGTGGCCAACTTTTATAGTGCCTCATGGTGGTGAGGTTTTACTATTGGACAGGTTTATTGTAAATAAAACTGGAATGTTGTTGAATTGCTGAAGGTGTTTGGTCATGAACTGGTGGAACTAATCCTATAAATCAATATCAAAACAACTCAACAGGATGATGAGCTGGAGCTAATTTTCCAGAATTTGGGTAAGACTATATTTGGACTGATTTTTGAATCTATGCAACAACATCAAGAAGAACCCATATTTCAGAAATGGATTAAGAGATCAAAATTGAATCCTCAGGTAGAAGTGTTCTGGTGGAGGCTTTTTAAAAATGCTATTCCAACTTATCAATTCTTATCACATAGAAGATTACAAAGTAATGAAACATGCCCAAGATGCTAGAATGATATTGAAGATGTGGAACATGTACTTGTTAAATGTAGCAAATTGAAAGAAGTAATGTCACTGAAACAATTAGGGATTTGGAATTCCCATGTTCATCAATTTTGAAGAATACTTCTCTTGGATGGAATCAATTGCCCAACATAATTGAATGCTTCTTAACTTGTTTTGCAATGTTGTATGTCTTTCATGGAAGGTTAGGAACAAATTCATACATGAAGGAGTTGAGGATAGTGCAAATGCAACTGCTGCAAATGTCGTTAGCTTTTCTTCACTTTCTAAAATAATTTTTAACATAAGCTCAGAAAGATGGAATGTTAACCAGTCTTTTAGATTGTCTAATATTTGGCATCCCCCTCCACCGGATTGGTTAAAAAGATCAATGTAGATGCTTCACTTGGTTCTTCTTTCAGAGATGGTATTGGAGGAGTGATTCGAGATTGCAAAGGAAGGTTCTTATTGGGTTTTGGTAAATCTTGCATACACTGTGACATTTCTCAATTGGAACTTTTAGCTATCAAAACATTGAAAGAAGTCATTAAAGATTGGATGTTCAAATACAAGGGAGCAATCATTGAAGGTGACAATTCTAATATAATGAGGATTCTCCAACACGCCCTGCTTCATGGATTCAAGGTGATGGTAGACTTTGAGTTCTTTAAAGAATTCAATTATGTTATCTTTAAATGTCTACATAAAGGTTGAAACAAGTTCGCAGACATGTGTGCTAACCATGCTCTTGTTAGCAATTTCATTTGGGGATATTATGTTTGAATAAGATTCCTCTTTCTTTCTTTAGTTTGTTGAAGGAGGAATAAACTTTGTAGTTTGCTTATTCTAGTAATCCATTTATTACTCCTAAAAAAAATGATGATCGAAGTACAAAATTGTTATGTACCAGCTCATCCCAAACAAACTCAAAATTTTTTTGAACTATTTGCACTGTACAATCTTAAGTCCGTACAATCGATGTCCAGAGTATGAAATGGGTGCATATCATGTCATCAATATGAAAAAGTCAATTTTTTGAACTATTTTACTGTACAATATTGGGTTCGTACTAACGACTACCATAGTACAAAATAGACTCATTCATTTTTGTACCAAATGAAGTATAATTTTTTAAAATTAGATCATATTGTACGATATTAGGTTCGTACATATGACTTCAAGTGTACAAAATTAGTTTGTTCAGAATCATATCGGATGAATCTGTTTAATTTTGAACTGATAGTACTGTATAATATCAATTTGTACACATGCTAGTTAGAGTACAAAAATGATTTGTATTTGTTGGTATGAGAAAATTTTGAATTGATCATATGTAAAATATACATACTGTACTATCATGGATGGTCAAATTTAAATTTTTAGTTTTTTGGAAGTTCGTCATAGCTTTCATATTTAAGACTCCTAAAAACTGACTGAAATTAATCATTCTTTATATTTTATTTGCGATCAAGAGTGAGAGTGCTTTGGGACAGTATTTGAGAGCATGGATAGAGAGATCTTACTAGTGGAATTTGTGAAGGGTTCACAAGGTTTCCCAAAGGTGAAATCTCTTTAAAAGTTTGTCAAATATCTTCCTTACTTCTTCAAATACACTTGAGAGAAGATTTGGTTCTCTACAGACACCAAGAGGCTGAGAAAGGATGATAGCTCTCTACCAACACCAGGAGGGTGTGGAAGAATGACAGTTCTCTGCCGATAGTTGGAGAGTGTGAAAGGATAATGATACTCTGCCATAGTGGGAATTAGTCGAAGAGAGATTAATTTTAAAGGCTTCTTTGACTTACTGTGGTATAGTGCAACACCTGAAGAGGCAATCTTTAGGGAGTGGATGTAGGTCTTGTTGAACTAAACAACTATAAATTTATATGTTCTTTTATTTTCATTTTAACCGCAATTTTAATTTAATGCATTTTTTTATTTTGTTCTTAAAAAGTTTCTTTTGGAAATAATTAAATTATGTTAAAACCATAAAACGATTTTCTACATTTTACCAAGAAAATTTTAAATTATCAATTCACCCCCCCCCCCCCCCACCCGCATCTTGGTTAGCATTGGTACTATAATAGGTCTAACAACCTAAATAGATAGATATGTCCAAAGCTTTTTCCCAAAAAATATGGTTTACTTTTAGATCTAAGAGAAGTTTGTTGTCAAGTTTTATGGTTTCTAATTATTGGGTTGGGAAGCATCCTCTCAAATTCCACTTTAAACAAGGTGATTCTTTCAATTGGAAAAGATTATGCTCTATTAAATGGGAGTCAGAAGAATATATCTAATAGGGCATAAGAGCTGGCAATAATTTTTTTTTCCGGATAAATGGTTTGGGAATTTCTTTATTGATAGCCTGTTTAATATTGATTCCACTTATGCTTGGAACGTCAATGATTTTACAAGTAATGGAAGTTAGGATATTGACTTACTTGTCAATTATGTGCCAAATTTTATTATCAATATCATTATCAATATTCCTATTCATTTGGATTTGGAGGATATGATTTAGTTTAATCTTTCTAAAGATGGTACATTTTACACTAAACAAATTTGGAATTCTATTAGGCAAGTACTTCCTAAAAGCTTATTATACTCTACTATTTGGCATGCCAATATTCCTTCCTCCTATTCTATTCTTTTCTGGAGGATTTTACATAATCTTTTACCAGTGGATTCTATCCTAATGTGGAAAGGTATTTATATCATTTCAAAATGTCAATGTTACTATTATATTAAAAATCTTAACTATGTTTTTATATAGGGTCTGATTGCTATGAAAGTTTGTTTTTTTTTTTTTTAAATTCGTTCAATGTACACTCTTCTACTTGTTATAATTACATTTTTAAGCTTCTTAATAATTGATTCATTAATACCACAGGTCACATAGGGAACACTTTATTGATTCTTATTTTTTGGTTTTTTTGGAGAAGTAGGAATGATTCTAACCATGAGGGTATTCAGTGTAGCGCCTCTAACATTATTTTAGAGATGAAGAATAAAATTTTATAGTTATTTGCTGCTAATCTTTTAAATGGTGGGTCTTTTAAAGGCTTTTAGCAAGTTGTTTCTTAGTTGGGTTTATATTTTCAACCGTCCATTATTTCTCCTAAAGGCAAGATCATTATTTTTAGAAAGCCTAATGATGGATGTTTTAAACTTAATACTGATGTGTCGAATAATAATTTGAACACTGGTTGTGGTGGGATTATCAGGGATTTTAATGGTTATGTCATTATTTCTATTGCAAGGCCGAGTAATGCTAACACTACTATTAAAGCTGAGATTTATGCTCTCTTGTTTGGTCTTCAATTATGTATTTCCTTCAGTATTACTAATGTTTGGATCGAAGTCGATGCTTTGTTCTTGATTCATTATATTAAGGCGAATTCAATTTATAATCCTACTAACTTTTTTATGTTAAGAGATATTAAGTTTTATCTTTCATGCATGACCTTTAATATTTCTCATATTTAGAGGGAAGACAACGAGGTGGCTGATTTCCTTACTAAATTTTAATGTAACTTAAATGGTTTTACCGAGTTTATTGAATTTTCTCTTCCCAAGGAGATGAAAGGATTGGTTAGGTTGGATAGGTCTAACTTGCCTTATTTATAATCTTCTTAAAGTTAGTATTATTTGTTTTCTCCTTTTATGTTTATTTTTTTTTTTTAATATTGGTCTCTGGCTATAATGGCATTCTTATGGATATTAACTTCTTACTCCCTCGTTGCTCATCTGATCCAACTCCTGTTTAGTTTTTTTTTTTTTTTTTTTTTTTTTTTTTTTTTTGAGTTGGTAGTATGGATGGTTTTAACCTCAATGAGGTTATTCATTGTTTGATTCACTCATGGTGAATGTAGTTTTGTAAAGTATTTCTATGTTATTTTTAAGGTGTTTTTATGGCCCCTTATTTTTTGGGATCGAGGTTTTTGTGGTTTGTTACCATCCTTTTGACTGGTTTACTTGTTGGTTGTGTGTTTTTCACTAGTACTCCCTCCACCTATGGGTGGTATTTGTACTGTAGGTGGATTAGATTTGATTAGTAGGTTTTTATAAAATATAATGATTATTCTACTGTTTCTTTCCTAAGCCAATTTGATGGGAATAAGACCCTTAGTTGTCTCTCGGTTTACTGCATTTGGGGCCTGATTACTAGTATTACTATGGTTGTTATGGCTATTGTTATCATTTGGCATAGTGTTAATGCTGCTGAGTTAGTTAGCATAATTTTATTGTTGTGCCCTCATCTTTTCTACTGGATATTTTTTCAGTTTGCTATAAAGAAGCCTTGTTATTTGGTTTTGTCTTATGTGAGAGCTTTTATTTATTCTAACTAGACTTTTCTTCCTATTAAGTATTATTGTTGAGGTTTTAATTATTTAAATTTTATTTGTGAAATGGGGTATTTTCCTATTATCCATAGCAGTTTGGAGTACTTTTTGGATCTAATGCCCAATATCTTTTGTTTTAATGATGGGGTTCTTCTTTGCTATAATTTAAGGTATGTTGGATTTACTTTGCAGCCTTCCTGTAATCTTTGGGGTGACTGGCCCTTCTAGATGGAGTATTGTGATTTAACTGGTTTATTGTATTGCCTCTTTTTGGTTTGGAAGTTATATTTAGCGACTGTCTTGGGGGGTTGGGTTCCTTTTGCTTGGTTGTTATAATGGAGTTTTGATATTTGTATTGATCTTACTACTAACCAACTCCTGGATTGGATTTATGAGCCTTCTTTAGTCTAATGCTTATCTTTATGTCCTAATTCAAGGCATTATTTGTATTACTACATATCTTTCTTGCTTTCCTGTCTTTTTTTTTTTTTTGACGAAAATGCAGAAAATTGCATTAAGTAATAAAAATGAAATACAAACTACAAACTAAGAACATCAGATTCCTCCTTTAATAAAGACATAAATAAAGGAGGAACCATATTCACACTAATATCAACCCAAATAAAAGAGCTAAGAAGTGCATAGTAAGCACATAAGTCCACTAACTTATTACCACTTCTATCTATACAATTGAAAAATAAATGATCAAAATTATTGATAAAATGATAAACTTCAAAGATCGAATTACCACTTGACTTTGCCTCTTGAAGAAACTTAATAATATTAGCATTGTCCCCTTCTATGATAATTCCCTTATATCTATACATCCAATCTTTGATCACTTCCTTAAAAGCATGTGTAGAAAAAAACTCCAAAGATGAAACATCCCAATGAAAACAAGATCTCCCAAAGGCCAAAAGAAATCTACCTTTGTGATAACAAAATACACCTCTTACTCTAGCTTTCTTATCTTTTCTTTATAGTAAGTATATACAGGATCACTATTATAGAGTTCTTAATATCTACATTAATATTGTGTGGGATCATTTTTAACTCAATGGTAGATGCTATATTGATACTATCTCTTCTCATTATTCTGCTTTTGATTTAAGAATTTTTTATTTATATTTATATGTTATTTTGTGCAATAAGACTTTCAGGTGGCTTTGCTTCAAGTTGTGGTCATTATTCTTTACAGAAAGATCATGTTTCATGTTCTCATATGTATTTCTCTTTTTTGGGGGCTTGTTTATTGCATCACTAGAATGTTAATAGGTCATTTTGATTTTTGTCTTAGTGGGGACTTTCGGCTTGTAGGTTATCTTTTAGTTTGTTTTGTAGCTCGTTCGAGCATTAGACAGCTGAACATCTCCTTTAAGGACCTTGCAACAAATTTTTTATTTAACACGTAACCCCCCCTACAGGTTTTATCCATATATATATATATATATATATATATATATATATATATATATATATATATATTAAAATGTTATCAAATAATTTTAATAATTAATGGCTAGTCTTGTTCATGCTATTACGAGTACAATTTCAGTTTCAACAGTTCCTTCTCATGGTTTCTACTATTGTTTCTTAATCCTTTTGTTTGCATTCATTTTTGGGGTCTCATTTTATTTTGCTCTTATGGCCGCTTGGCCCTAGGTCGTTCTCTTTTCCTTATAGAGGTGGGTTCATCCTCTGTGATACCTGATGCTTGGGGTGTTGCCCAAACTGCATTGACAATTTCCTCAAAAGGTTTGCTGAGTACCGAGGTTCTGATTTTATATCTCACTCTTTTCGTGTTATTTTAGCGGGATCTTCCTCTTGGAACGAACCAATTTTTACTTTCACTAAATTGATGTAAAAGGCTTTCCTTCAATTTTAATGTCTATTGATGACATTCTCAAACTTGCTAGCCCTTTTCAGTTTACTCTTATTGGTATGTTTTTGGTCCGTAGAACGAATCTTGATGTGATAATTTTTTTTTGGCAATTTCTCTATTTGTTTTCTTGATGCAAGACATGTTTCTATTTAGTTATCTAATGACCTTGATTATAATAAGGTTTTTTCAAGGAGAACTTACTATATTCTCAACTACCAAATGGGATTACTTAAATGGACACCTTTTATTGATGTCAAAGAAGAATCACCCATCATTCCTTTTTGTATTTTCTTTCCTAATTTACGTTTGTATTTCTTTAACTCTCATGTTCTTCATACTTTGGGGTTCATTTTTTGTAGATCGCTTCAAACAGACCAAGCTACTGCCTCTCGTTCGAGGCCTTTGGTTGCTAGGATTATGGTAGAATTAGATATCACTAAGAAGATTTTGATTGTAAAGTTAGTGAGAGAAAGTTTGAGTTTTTTCAAACAAAATCTATTGATTTTTCAAATTTTGTGATTCCTACTTTTTTGCGGCCAGATTGGATGACAATCTATCGCCGTTCCTCCAGCGGCAGTTGGTGGCTCCAATGGAAGTGAAATGTCTAGCGAACTCTAGATCCTAGGTAAACTTTTGGAAAGGTTTTCCTCTGGGATAAGCCTTTGAAGTCTTCAATGGAGGTTTGAGAGCTTTGTCATTTCTCAATGGTCAAAAGTTTAAAAGAAAACCATTGATGATAAATGAAGGGGATCTATTGAAGGCCAAGAAAGCTCCAGTAGTATTAGGCAAAGGTAAAAATGTTTTCAATGAAAATGAGTTCATAAGCCCGAAAGCTATAAAATTCAATCCTGATTTCAAAGGTGTGATTGAGAAATTTGATTTAGAAGGTTCATCTTCAATCGGATTGAAAGTTTATTGAATTAGATGCATCAATTCTTTTTCACTACCAACATCTCTGATTGTGCGTTATAGTAATTTTCTAACTAATGTCACTGGTTGAAGACAACAAGTTTAAATCTAACACGGTTAAAGATGAATTTCAACAATTAACTAATTGGAAAGGCAATGTGACTGAACCTGATAAAAAAAATTTCTAGTATTCAAGGTGATGGCCTTTCTACTATTAATGGGGGATGAATGGAAGTATCCTCAGTTTTGATTAATAAGCCAAATACCAAAGTTATAAATTTGGATCTTGGGTCTAATTTATCAGAGGATGGGAAAGTTGTTCTACTTCAAGCTAAAAAAGAATCCGAGAATGCAAAGAAGTTGGAGAATTCCCTTATTATCAGAATTTTCGGAGTCAACATCCCGCTTTAGTCAAGTTGTTTTTAACTAAGAAGGCAATGGAATCATTTTGGGAAATTTCTTTTAACCTTATTGGGGCTTGAATGGGTGTTGTGCTTGTTTGAGGATTTGAATGCTATGGAGTCTATTCTAATAGGAGGACCTTGGTATTTTAAAGGTCATGTAGTGGGGATGGAAAAATGGTCTCCTACGTTCTCTCCCTCATCTCTTCGAGGGATCTCAACTCCCTTGTGGATTAGTATGCCCAACTTGCCTTTATAATGTTGGGATGAGATTAACATTTGCAAGATAGCTTCTCAAGTTGGCAAGCCTTATCTATTAGATGGGAACATATTTTAATGGGGTATAAGAGAATTTGCAAGAGTGCATGTTCGAATTCCATTAGAAGAAAACTTACTTTTTGGTGTTGGGGTGAAAGGAATGGCAGGAAGATTTTTTCAAAGAATTGAATATGAAGGTATATCTAAATTGTGTTTTGAACATTGCAAAATAGGCCATGTTAAAGCTGATTGCAATGATTTAAAACTAGAGAAGGTCAATGTTCCTGAGGTTACTGATTTAATCAGGAATAAGGAGGCACAAGTGAACATAGTGGATGTTGATAGCATTAATTTGGTTAAAGATAAATCTAATTATGGGCCATTGCTTCAAGTTAATTATGGAAAAAATGTATCCAAAAAATTTATTCCAAGGAGAAATAAATAGAACGAGCCTTCGGCATTTTTTAAAAAGGTTTTTGTTCAAAAACAGAATCAAATTTCAATTGCTAAAGGGAATGCTAGCTTAAGAGTTGAAGGCCATTGTGTCAGATTTCTGTAGATGGTCTGGACAGAGAGTGAATGATTCCAAATCTCTGATTTTATTTAGCAAGGCTGTGAAGCATCCAATGAAGAATTAAATAAAGAATAAGTTGGGTTTTAAGGTGGTGAAGGAGATTCTTTATTTGGGTGTTAAAATAGCTCTAAGAAGATTAAGAAGACATGATTTTCAATGTATGATTGACCACATATTGGAAAGACTTATTTCTTGGGGAAGTAAACATTTATTGATGGATGGTAAGATCACTCTTGTTAAAACATCTCTTTTATTGTTACAAAGCTTCTTATGAACTCATTCTTTGGTTCCAAAGAAAGTATTATATCAACTTGATCGATTTTGTAAAGATTTCATTTGGCATAAAGCCATGGGTAGAAAGGGATTACAATATGTTTCTTGGGATGTTTTATGTAAACTGAAATCTAATGGAGGTTTGGGATTACATTTTGTTGTTCATCACATAGGGCCTCTTAGATCGAGGTTAGCATGGAGATTCATCCAATATCCAAGGAATTTGTTACATAAGAATATTATTACTAAATATGGTGATAATATCTTGAGTGGAGAAAGGAAAATTGGATCTTCTATGACATGGTAAATTTTGTTAGAAGGTGGAAAGACACTCAATCTTATTGTTAGATGGAAAGTTGTTGATGGGAAGAAAATCAATGTTATGAAGGATATTTGGCTCTTGGATAGGTGCTTCAACACTTGGCCCACTGTAGCTAATTGTGTGGAGCTGGAGAACATAAATCTAAACTTTTTCATAACGCCAGACCACAGGTGGAATGTGGAGTTGCTACAGCAATTCTTTAATGAAGAACTTATTGTGCTAATTTCTTTATTGTTCATCACAGGTTAACATTGATCCTGAAGCTGATATGGATTATTTGGAAACCATTATTGCCACACTAGTAAATCTATCACTGCTTTGGCATATAAGGATTCTACGAAGAGGTGGTCTAGGGAGGAAGACTATGAATTCATAAGATGGCTAAGAAGTCTAAAGCTTAACCCGAGAGTGGAGCTTTTCTGGTGGAGGATGAGCAAGTTTGTTATTCCAACATTTGGGTTTTTTAAGTATGGAAAGCTAAGTTAAAATGACTTATGTCCATGAGGCTATCAAGAAGTAGAAAGTTATGCTCATATTGTTGTGCATTGCTAATTCATCAAGGATATCATTCTCAGATTAAGAGATTGAGGCTTTTATATTCCCTTCTTTCATTCATTAGAAAATTATTTTGAAAAACTTAGAGGACATTCATTTTGGTTTCCTGACATGGTGAAGATTTTCTTCACAACAGTTTTTCTATCTTGGAAAAATAGAAATGATTTGGTTCATGGTAATACCGCTACCTCTAAAGCAATTGTTGCAGCAAGTGTCCTATTTTTGGCTAAACAAAATTTGTATTGAAATCTAGATAGCTGGGGTGTTAATCTCCTAAGGGAGTTTACTAAAGTTTGGCACCCTCCACCGCTAAGTTGGATCAAAATAAATGTGGATGCTTCATTATTGGAATCTAATTAAGCTAGAATTGGAGGTGTATTTAGAGATCATAAAGGAAGGTTGTTGTTGGCATTTGGGAAGAAGAAACTTCATTGGGATGTATCTCAACTTGAGTTGGAGGCTTTTTTTACTATAAAGGATTTCATACAACCTTGGATGATGGAAACTAAAGGAGTTATCATAGAAGGAAACAACATAAATATCATCAACTTTATTCAAAATTCTTTGAAGAAATTGAAGTGGCATTTCAACAAAAGGATTAGCAAAGATTTTTTATCCCTTAATGATTTCAATAAAGTCTATTTTAATCATGTTCATAGAGAGTGTAATAAAGTAGCAGATGTTTGTGCTACTTTAGCTTTAAATGAAAGTTTTTGTTTTGAAAGTTTCCCTTTTGCTGACATTCCTTCTAATTTGTCTAGTTTGTTAAAGAAGGAAAGTGAGGTTTTCTAGTTTTTGTAATTAGTTCCTTCTTCAATGCAATTTGCAATTTCTCAGAAAAAAATAAAAATAAAGGGAGTGCTAGCTTAGCTGAAGGAGTAGATGTGCCACATGGAGCTTTACCTACTGAACTGGATTCAAATATGGAGGAGCGGGAAGATCTGAATGAGGTCAATGTTGCTGCTGAAAATTCATCCAATATCTTGGAATCTGAAGATCAAGTTTGTAAGGTACATGCTTTGGAACCTATTGTCTTGGTGCTCAATAAGTTTGATATTCTTTCTAGTTTGGAGGGGACTGATCAAATTGAGGAGTTGGAGGTAGGTGTAGATGGCGTTGTTGAAAAAGGAGAGTTCGTGGTAGGAGATTCTGAGATTGTAGTAGTTGTTGTTCCGGAAGGTGGTGGGGAGCTTTATACAGGATTGGAGGAGGTCATTATGAACTCTTCTATGGATATTAATGTGGTTTTTTTTTTTTTTTTTTTTGAAAGAAATGCTAAATGCATTAATGAAAAATAAAAGCTATTACAATCTACTAGGTGATAGAAAAACTATCACGTTCCTCCTTTAATAAAGAACTAAACAAAGGAGGAACCTAATTACTACTAAGAACTTCCCAAATAAAATTACCATTTAATGCAAAGTTAGCACAAAAATGGGCTAACTTATTACAATTTCTATTAACAAAATGGAATAAAATGTTACCGAAACCATCCAAGAATGAGAGATCTTCAACTTCTTCATTATGTACAATCTGGCTTCCTTTTTCCACAGATTTTTGCAAATATGTTGTCCCCTTCAATAATAATCCCCTTTGCATCCAATATCCAATCGAAGATGATTCTCCTCAGTGAACGAAAATCAATCAGCTCCAATAGACCACTATCCCAATGAAAGAAATTGATTCCAAAGGCAAGAAAGAATCTTCCTTTTGAATCTCTAAAAACTCCACCAACCCCACCATTATTGGATCTTGTTAAAGAAACATCAAGATTAACCTTAATCAATTCTGGGGGAGGAGGATGCCAATGAGAAAATAGCCTATCCGACCGGTTAGCACCCCAGTGATCCATGAACAAATTAGTATTAGAAATTGATGCAAAACTAATAGCATTAGAGGTTATATAGATTAAACTCAGCTCTTTCTTTCCATGTTTAATCAAATTTCTTCTTTCCCATGAGAAATATACTAACGAACAATATATTTTTGCAATGAGTTTATTGACCACAGCTAGCCGTCCCAATTGATTTTTACAGTCAGTGGAGGAGGAGAAAATAGGAATCGAAAATCTCCACTCATTTAGAACTTCAATAGCTTGATGTAGCTTTAAACAATGGACCATAACATGATCAGAACTTTCTGGTTCATTACAACCTCTAGGACATAAACAATAACCCAGCAACATTCTAAACATTAAGAATCTATTCGTAGGAATTGCTTCATTGAAGAGACTCCACCAAAAACATTCAACTCTAGGATTCAGTTGAAGTTTTTTAAGCCAATTTCCACAGTCCACTGACATAATCTCCATATCATACAAAAGAGAAGCCAATGTAGTTAAGCTCTTACTCGAGAATTTATTCTTCAACTCCATGCTATCATCATTTTGATTCGAAAAAATATCAATTTGCAGGATAAGATCGACTAGTGCCTCTCCAAAGAAAATATTTAGAAGTTCCTTATTCCAAATACCATCTACTATAAATTTACCAAGAAACAAAATCAAAGTTTCCTATTGCAATAAAAGTAGGCCATTTCTCTAGACATCTATCTAGAATCCAAACATCTTTGAAAATGTCTATAGATATACCTGATGCAATCTTCCATTTAGTATTTGGAAGAAGGGAATGAGCTCCATCATCAATGATCTTCCAAGTAGTAGACTTATTACATTTTCTAGTGTTTTCCCAAAATTTAGCTCCATACTTTGCCAACAAAGCTTTGTTAATTAAAGAAAAATCTTTCTTTAAGAAATTCCAAGCAAATTTTGCTCTGAGGGGTTCTGCCATTTATACCACCAAATGTATTCCTTGTCCTCCTTCCTTCCAGTTTTTGCACATTTTTTCCCAAGACATATAGTGTAAGCCATGGAGTCCTCCTTGTCTTTCCCAAATAAAGCTCCTAGCAGATTTGTCCAATTCTTTAAGAGTACTAGCTGGAACCAATGAATGAGTAGTCACAAAAATCGGTAATGAAGACATAACCAATTTAACTAGTACAATTCTTGTAGCCAAAGAAATCTTCTTATTGCCGCAAACATTAAGTTTCGAAGCTGCCTTCTAAAGGATATAATTGAAATATGAAGCCACCATTCTTCTCAATGTCGTCTTAATGCCAAGATAAATTAATTCATTCACAGATTTGAAGCCCCATAGCTTTGAAATAGCTTTCTTCCTCTTCCTTTTAAAAGATTTCCCAAATATAATTACAGATTTCTGTTCATTAATTGACTATCCAGTTCGGGTGCAAAAAGCTGAGACAATTCTTTTGAATTTCCTCATATAGCTCATTTTAGCTTGGGAGAACAAGAGGATATCGTCTGCATATATAAGATGAGATATTCTAGGAGAATTTGTAGATATCTTAATCCCAAAATTCCTTCCTCCATACAAAAAGTCATTTGTCAAGATTTGAGAACAAAGAATAAACAAATAGGGAGAAAGAGGACGACCTTGTCTAATTCCACTATTTTCTTTGATCCCCTTCAAAATTTTAGCATTAGTCAAGATAAAAAATTCTGGATACTCCACACATTCCATAATTAGATTAGAAAATTTGATAGGAAATCCCATGCTTTTCAATACCAATCTCAAGGTTTCCCAAGCCATACTATTATAGGCTTGTTCCATATCAAGTTTGATAGCCACCCATCCTTTCTTGGGTTTAGAAAATCTGAGCTTATTAAACAATTCATGAGCTAAAAGTATATGATTAGAAAGGGATATACATCCTAAAAAAGTAGTTTGCTACTCAAAAATAAGCCTACCAACAACCTTCAACAGCCTATTCAATAATATTTTGGCAATAATTTTATACAGAGTACCACAAATACTAATAGAACAGAATCCATATGGAGTAATTGGATTGAGTATTTTAGGAATGAGAACCACCAGTGACTCTTTCCACTTTTAATAAAGCTTCCCTATCACGAAGAAATGCTGAACAACATGCCAAACATCTTTCCCAGTTATGTACCGGTAGTTTTTGAAGAATGAGTATGTAATACCATCAAGACCAGGGGAGATGTTTGTCCCACTGTCTTTAATAACTTATTCCAATTCAGCAAATGAGAACTCATCCTCTAATAATTTACAATCCGTTCCAGAGAGAGTCTTCAATAAGGAGGCAAACCATTCAAGTTATAGCATCTATTCTTCCATTTATTGCTAAAGAATTTCATAAAAATCTCTTCAATTTTTGCTTGCTTTTCTACCAAACACCCATCTTCATTCTTCAATTGATGAATAGAGTTTCCCAATTTTCTTCCATTGGAAAAAGAGTGGAAAAACTCAGTATTCATATCATTCTCAATATTAATGTGGTTGATCACTCTTCTTCTAGGAAGAAAGTAAAACTACTTAAAGAACTCAAGTCTCAAGGCTCAGGTAATATTATTCCTCGTAATAGAAAGTTGGATGGTGGTCAATGTAAGAGGAGTGGGGGTCCTTCCCCCTTGTTTAATCAATGACTTCTTTTGCTTTTTGGAATTGTAGAGGGGCTAAGAAGTGGGAGGCCACTTTATATCACAAGGAGTTTGTTAAAGACAACGATGTTTTTTTGTTGGTCTAGTAGAAACAAAAATTAATTTTATGAATTATGTTCAGGTTCTCAATTTTTGGGGAAGTAATTGGGATTCTTTTATGGTTCATTTTGATGGTCTTTCTGGTGGCTTAATGGTTTTATGGAGGAAGGATTTGGCTTCTTCTTCTATGATTGAAGTTTCTTCTCAGGTGATTATTGGGAATCTTGTGGTCAATAATAAAGGAAGATGGATTGTCTCAACTATAAATGGGATAGGAATACTCCTGAAAGGAAGGCTTTATGGGATTGTTTGGAGTGGTATTATTCTGATAATATTCCTTCAATAATTGGTGGAGACTTTAATTATGTGTTGTCCCAAGAGGAGAAAAGAGGAGGGAAGAAATTTATTTTATCTCAAGGTGCTAAGGATATGAAGATATTCATGAATAACAATGATTATCATGAGGTTTGGTTTGTTGGACCTAAATTTACTTGGTGCAAAAACAAATTAGTAGGAGGACCTCAGATTTTGGAAAGACTCGATAAATGTTTAATAAATTCTATAGCTATGAATTCAATTCACCTTGCTATTGAAAAAAATTTGTCTCGAGTAGCCTCGGATCATTGTCCCATAATTTTGGAGGTTTTCAAATCGATTTTGTTCCATAACAGAGGAATTCGTTTTGAAGATGTTTGGGCATCTTATCATGGGGCTTATGCAATTGTGGAGAAATCTTGGAAAAGGTTTGGTGGTAATGATCCTGCTATCTTACTAAATCTAAAATTTAAATGAACTTTAAGAGCCTTGTTTTATTAGAGTAAAGTAAAGTTTAGAAGTGTTAATTTGTTGAGAGATAATTTGAAGAAGGAAATTTTTTATTTTCAAATGGAAGAGGTAGAAGGCAAGTTCTCTGAAGATAGGTTGCTACTATTAAGAGCCGATATTACTGAGCTTAATAGTACTCTTGCTAGACTTTATATTTGGTGGAAACAAAGGGCAAAAGCTAAGTAAATAGAAGAGGGAGATTCAAATTCTTCCTTTTTCCATGTGTTTGTGAATGCGAGGAGGAGCTCTAATTGGATAAACCATATCAAGGATGACAACGGTATAGTGACTAATAATCAGTCAGAGGTGCTTGAAATATTAATAGAATTTTTTTAAAAAGAAATGGATGGAGAGAAACTGCTTGCTCCATGACTGGCCGAGACCTTACTCTACTATTGATGATAGTGATCTTGACAAACTGGATGCCAAATTTTCTGAGGAACTCCAAGTGGTAGTTAATAATTTGGGTAATAATATCTCATCTGGTATGGATGGGATTACATTTTCCTTTAGTAAAGGCTTTTGGGAAGTTATTCAACATGATGTATAGAGTGCTATAAAATAGTTTTTCACAGCAGAAAATATGCATCAATCCTAGAAAGAAACTCTTGTTGTGTTAATTCCCAAAGTTCAAAATCTGATGGTTCCCTCAAATTTTCATCACATTAGCCTCTACATGTCTATTTATAAATTAGTTGAAAAAATGCTTTTGAATAGATTGTGGTTTTTCACAAATTAATCTTTATTTAACAAGCTGCTTTTATGAAAGGCCAATCAAAATCGGAGCATGTCTTATTGGCTTAAGAAGTGTTCAATAAATTATGTTATTCAAAAGATAAGAAGGGGCTTGTGGCTATAAAAATTGATATGGAGCAGGAATATGCCAATATGGGATGGAAGGCTTTAAGGCAAGTTTTAAAGCACTTTAATTTTCCTTGAAAATTTTCATATTTGTTATTGCAATGTGTTATGGATCCAAAATTTTGCATTTTAATCAATGGGATGAAATCTGATTGGATTGAAGCTAAGAGTGGTTTTAGACAAGGGTGTCCATCATCCCCATATCTTTTTATTATGTTCTCTCATATTTTGTCCGATGCTTTTCACCAAAGTGGCAGAAATATGGGGATTCAAATTGTGCCTAACGCTCCTAGAATATCTTATTTGCTTTCTGCTAATGATATTCAAATCTTCTCATAAGCCAACATCAGAAAAGTTAAAAAGGTGAAGAATATTTTGAGTAAATATTGCAAATGGTCCATTCAAAAGGTGAATGTTAATAAGTCAGTGATTTTATTTGGAGAATATGTTAAGTAAAAAAGGATGAAAGACATTACAAGAGTATTGCAGTTTAATATTGTTAATGAAATGTGATATCTTAGAGTAAATATTGTTGAGTCTAGTAATTAGGTTGTTAAGCCTAAGTTAATGCCCCAAAGGCTACCAAGAGGGGGGTGAATTGGTAGTTTAAAAAATTTTAAACCCTCTTTTTGAAATTATTTTGTACCGAAATAAAAATTGTTTCTTTTAAGTTTTATAGAAAAAGTTTTTCAACCACAGAGTTTTTAAGACTAAGAAATAAAATGCGGAAACGTAAAAACAGTAAAGTAAATGACACCAGATTTATAGTGGTTCGGTCTAAAACCAGACCTACATCCACTACCTAGAGGCACCCTCTGAGTATTGCACTAATACCAATAGTGACTCTCCTTTTGCACCTACAGCAAGGCAGAAAAGCCTTTATAACACACTCTTTTCACCACTCCCCGGTGCGGTAGAGAACCGTCGTCCTTTTATACTATCCCCAGTGTTGGCAGAGAACCGTCATCCTTTTACACTATCCCCAGTGTTGGCATAGAACCGTCATCCTTTTACACTTTCTCCTAGTATGGGCAGAGAACCCTTCGGCTATTCACACTCTCCAAGTGTAGGCAGCGAACCCTTCGGCTATTCACACTCTCCAAGTGTAGGCACCGAACCCTTCGGCTATTCACACTCTCCAAGTGTCGGCAGCGAACCGGATCTCCTTGATAGATCTTCTCACAAGAAATCTAGAAGGAAGAAAGAAAAGAGTGAAGTAATCCCAATTCACAAGTAGAGATTCTTACCTTTGAACTTCAAGTGAAGTCTTCATGCTCCAGTGGTAGAAATCCTCCATTGAATGCACTCTCACACTCTTTCCTTAGCTATTCTCTCAAGAGGCACGAAGATCAAATGACAAAAAGATTGGGTGGCAGTCTAATTTGGACTATTTATACAAAAGACAAGAAAAACTGCCCAAATATTGCGAGTATTCAATTCTGTACGCAGTGGATCGTCCCGTACGATCGTGGATCGTCCTGGATGATTTTACTTAAACGATTTGAAATGACCCCATTTGTATATGTGTACGAAATGTCTTCGTACAGCTGGTCGTCCCGTACGAACTAGGTTCATCCGGTACGAACGGTTTTTACAAGGTCGGTTCTAGAAATTGCTGAAAACCGTTCTAAGTCGGTTAATCGTTTGGACGAAAATTTATTCATCTGGACGAAAATTTTACAGAGGACCGATCGTCCTGGACGATTATTTATTTCGTCTGGACAAAAATTTTCCACAGGACCAATCACCATGGATGATAATTTAATTTCGTCTGGACGAAAATTTTCCAGAGACCAGATCGTCCTGGACGATTATTAATTTCATCTGGACGAAAATTTTCCAGAGGACCAATCGCCATTGACGATAATTTAATTTTGTCTGAACGAAAATTTTACAGAGAACGAATCTTCTTGGACGATTATAAAATTCGTCCTGGACGAATAGGACTTAGAAAATTTTTTAAGCAAGTTCCTATTCGTTCCATTTGCTCAATAGGAGATAACTGTCTAATCGTCCCATACGAACGAATATCGTCCAGTACGATCAGTATAAATTTTTTATGATCTCCTTATGTGTGTGTATGTTTTTATTTACTCAATTACAATCACTCCCTTTCAATTTAATTTCAAAGAAATGCAAACTTCAAATTTTACAAAGTATCTCATTCTGAATTTGATTTGAAGTCTTCGTAGTCTGGAGTTCGTTTTTCCTGAAATGTTAGTACACACAAGAGCAAATACAAATCTTCTAAAATTGTTAGGAGATAACTACACATTTGAACAATAATGTTTGGAATCATCATAACTACATAAGATGTAAAATGTACAGCATTCAAATAGCAACTATCTTAACAATCTCCCCCTTTTTGATGATGGCAAAACAATTATTGTTTGTATGGTTTCAATTTAAACAAATCTCCTAAACTCCCCCTGAATTGATGAATACATGAAAATAAGGAGGCATTTTTTTTTTAATTTTTAACAAAACCAAAATGCAAACAAAATAATTAAAACAAAATACAAAATAAAACATACAAACACAATAAAAACAAAACATAAAACAAAACATACAAACACCATAATTTCTCCCCCTTTTTGACAACAACAAAAAGTGAAGAAGAAATAGACAAGAAATGTAAGTAATTTATATGAAATTCATTTGAAAATTTAATCTAAATGGTGATTGACATAAGGTATGCAATATAAAACTAAGAACATTAGGTAAATCATAGAAATTCATAGAATTTAAGAAGTGATATAACATTGTAAGTAAGAAGAATTTGTCAAAGACATGATTCAATTTAGACATTTGAATATAGAAAATCATTACAAGAGAGATGAAAAAAAATTCTATATTTCAAAGTTCAATAGAATATAAATGAACATAAGATCAATTTGAATTAAGAGATTGAAAGAATTTGGAAAGAAGAGAATTACCACAAGTGGCGCTTTGCGCATCTTTTTCAAAATTTTGGGCACATTTTTGTGCATTTTTTTTTGACATTGGGCTAATTTTGTGCCTCTTTTTCATATTTGCGAACCTTTGCGCATTCCTTTTGATTTTTGTACTCTTTGTACAATATTCAAGAGTAATTGAGACCAAATCTTTCCAAAATCAATAATCTAAAATTTCAAATATTTTTATGTGCATAAATATCACTTGAGCATAGAAATACAAAATAAGAAAACATCTATATTGCAATAATAATATTAACTTTTATTTAGTCTAAATGAATAGACATGAATTTAAAAGTTCTAATTATAACAAGTTATAATCAACTTTTAAAATTAGAAAGACTAGATTTTCTAATATAATTAATCTCAAATTACAATCTAATTTAAGCACAATTAAGATTAAATAAGACTAATAATATTCATAAAAATTAACCACATTCCAAAAACAAACCAAATTAAATGAACTACGACATGTATTGATATTAATCAAAAAGATTACATGATCATTTCATAATATCAAAACAACAATAAAAACAACAAACATAAACAAACATAACTAAGACAACATAAATATCAATGTTGCAAAAAACATTTTTATTTAAGCATTCAAATCAATAACACCTAGCCTTGTTCTTAATGTACTGAAGGTATTAAAGGCTAAAGGTTTTGTAAAAATGTCTGCAAGTTGATTTTCAGTTGAAACATGTGTGAGTTCAATTTCTCCCTTGGACACATGATCTCTTATGAAATGATGTCTTATGTCAATGTGTTTGGTTCTAGAATGTTGAATAGGATTTTTGGAAATACAAATAGCACTAGTATTGTCACAATAAATTGGAATAGTCCCTATAGTAAATCCTAAGTCAATCAACTGTTGTTTTAACCAAAGTACTTGTGCCACACAACTTCCTAATACAATGTATTCAGCTTCTACAGTAGATAGGGCTACTGAATTTTGTTTTCTACTGGACCAAGAAACTAATGAATTTCTAATGAATTGACATGTTCCAGAAGTGCTTTTCCTATCCACTCTACAGCCTGCAAAGTTAGAATCTGAATAACCAATAATTTCAAATGAAGAACTAAACTTAGGATACCAAATTCCTAAGTTTTGAGTTCCTAGCAAGTATCTTAAAATCCTTTTCACTGCTATCAAATGTGATTCTTTTGGATCTAATTGAAATCTAGCACATAAGCAAACACTGACATTATATCTGGTCGGCTAGCAGTCAAGTAAAGCAAAGATCCAATAATCCCTCTATATTTCTTTTGATCAATAGATTTTCCCTTAAGGTCCTTATCCAACTGAACTGAGGAACTCATTGGTGTACTAACAGGTTTAGCATTGTCCATTTCATATTTTTTGAGGATGTCCTTAATATATTTAGTTTGATAAAGAAATGTTCCTTCCTCAAGTTGCTTAATGCTAAAACCTAGAAAGTAATTTAAATCTCCCATTAGACTCATTTCAAATTCACTACTCATTGTTTTAGAAAAATCATCACAAAGATTTTTATTTGAAGATCCAAAGATGATATCATCCACATAAATTTGAACAATGAGTATTTTCTTTCCAAATTTCTTTAAAAAGAGAGTTGTATCCACACTTCCTTTTTCAAAAGTTCTTTCAAGTAGGAAGGTGCTCAACCTCTGATACCAGGCCCTAGGTGCCTATTTCAATCAATATAATGCCTTCTTTAACTTAAAAACATGATTTGGGTATTTTGAATTTTCAAATCCTGGAGGTTGTTCTACAAAACATCTTCTTCAATAACCCCATTCAAAAAGGCACTTTTGACATCCATTTGAAATAATTTAAAACCTTTAAAACAGGCAAAGGCAAATAAAACCCTAATTGCTTCAAGTCTAGCTACAGGGGCAAAGATCTCCTCAAAATCAATTCCTTCAATTTGATTATACCCCTTAGCAACTAATCTAGCCTTATTTCTAATGACTACTCCTGAGTCATTCATTTTATTTTTGAACACCCACTTGGTTCCAACAACACTTTGATCTTTTGGCCTTGTAGTTAATTCCTAAACTTTATTTCTTACAAATTGATTTAACTCTTCTTGCAAGGCCAATATCCAAAATTCATCAGAAAGTGCTTGATCAATATTAGTGGGTTCTATTGTTGAAATAAAGGCTGAATGATTGACTTCCTTGTTTAATCCACACCTAGTTCTAACACTCTCACTAGGTTCACCTATAATCAATTCTTTTGGGTGGTTTTTAGAAAATCTCAAATCTCTAGGCAAAGGGTTTTCTCTTTCTAAATTTTCTTCCACATTTTCTTCCAAGTTTAATCTATCAATCTTTTGGGAGTTTTTCTCAATCTCTTCTTCAACAATATTTGGCTCTTCCAAATTTCCAGATTCATCAAATACAACATGTGTGGTTTCTTCAATGATTAAAGTTCTTTTGTTGAATACCCTATAAGATTTTCCAACACTTGAATATCCAACAAAAATTCCTTCATCTGATTTTGGATCAAATTTTCCTAAGGCAGATTTTTCATTGTTATGAATGAACACCTTGCAACCAAATACATGTAAATGAGACAAGTTATGTGTTCTACCTTTTAGCAATTCATAGGGTGTTTTATTTAAATTTGATCTCACATTCACCCTATTCGGAACATAGCATGCAGTGCTAACCGCCTCAGCCCAAAAATATCTAGGAAGTGAGTATTCTGCCAACATTGCTTGGGCGGCTTCTATTAATGTTCTATTTTTCCTTTCAACTATCCCATTTTGTTGAGGGGTTCTAGGTGCAGAAAAATTGTGATCAATCCCTTTTTCTTTACAAAAATTTTCAAATCTTTCATTTTCAAATTCTCCTCCATGATCACTTTGTAAAGAAATTATTTCACATCCTAGTTTTCTTTGAATCCAAGTTGAAAAATTTCTGAATTCCTCAAATGATTCACTTTTATGTAAAAGAAATCTAAACCAAGTGAATCTTGAGAAATCATCCACTATAACAAATCCATATACCTTTCCTCCTAGACTTACAGTTCCTACTGGTCCAAAAAGATCTATGTGAAGAATTTCTAAAGGTTTACTGGTTCTAAGATCCTTATTGGACTTAAAAGAGGACTTCACTTATTTTCCTAATTGACATGCATCACAAAGGTGGTCCTTAGTAAAGTCTAGTTTTGGTATACCTCTCACTAAGTTCTTTTGGGTAATTCTTCTATGGTTTTTCATACTAGAATGACAAAGTCTCCTATGCCAAAGCCATGATTCATCAGAAACAGTTTTTAAACAAAAAGCAGTAGGAGATTGAATAGAATTCAGATCTAGCATGTAAACATTGTTTACCCTTTCCATTTAAGACTTCTTTTCCATTTAGGCTTAATATGCAGCTAGTAGGTAAAAGTTTCACATTATAGCCCTTATCACATAGCTGACTTATACTTAACAAATTATATTTTAAGCCTTCAACCAATAACACATTATCTATGAAAAAGTTTTTGAAATTTCCAATCATACCAGATCCAATCACTTTCTTTATTGTATTATCTCCAAGTGTAACCTTGCCTCCACTCCTGGCTTCCAGCGTTATGAATTGAGTAGTATCTCCAGTCATATGCTTTGAACATCCGCTGTCCAGGTACCATATGCTCCCACGAGGTCTTGTGTGAGAGAATTCCTGCAAAACTCTCAAATGTTAGACCTGGGAACCCAAACAAGTTTGGGTTCACCTTTTAGCAATTTATAATCAGATGCATGTATGATATGTCTAGGTTTATGCATCTTAGGTCTCCACACCAGATTAGATTTCATCTTTAAAGTACTGGTGTGAGCTATATGTCCCAAAAATCCACAATTATTACATTTAACATTAGAAAAAAAATTCCTAAGTTTTCTTCCATTTGATTGTCTCCTAAGGGATTTCATAAATTTAGGATAATATTTAGGATTTGTAAAATCTTCAAGTTTAGGGGGATTCCTATTATCCTCGAGAGCTCTTATTATCAATTTATAGAATGAATTCATATCTTCCAAGATTCGATTTGTATAATAGATTCGATATGTTTTCCTCTCTAATTCATCCTTAAAATTTTTAAAATCTTTTTCAAGTTCAGCATAGAATGATTTTAAATTCTCAAAATTTTTATTCAAGTCATCATATTCATCAAGTAATTTCATGTGGTTGTCATCTATTAAAGCATGATCTTTTCTAAGGATTTTGTGTTCTTTCTTAAGCTCTTCCAGTTCTAAATTTAAACTAGCATGCATCTTTTTCATTTTCCTATATGCATAATGCATGTGTTCAGAAACTTCAAACAATTCATCATAGGTTAAGTCACATACCTCTTCTTGATCTGATTGTTCAACATTATCTGCCATCAAGCAAAGGTTGGTAACTTCTTCTTCTTTTTCAGTCTCAGATGAGTCTGAGGCTGAGTCCGCCCAGAAAGCTCTTTGAAACTTCTTCTTGCCCTTCTTTACCATTGGTTTCTCTTCTACCTTCTCCTTGTTAGGAGTGGCTTTGAGTTTTGGGCATTCAGTCTTTATATGACCTGGTTTCCTGCATTCATAACAAATCACTTCATTAGAAACCTTGCCATTTCTGTTAAACTTATCTCTGTTCCAATGCTGGCGTCTCTTCTGCTTTTTTTTTAAAAGCTTCTGAATTGTCTAGTCATCAGTGCAATATCATCTTCATCCTCAGGTTGTGAGTGTTCACTCTCTGACTCTTCCACCTTTAATGCAATATTTTTCTCCTTTCGTGGTTCACCTGCATCAATCTTTCTTTGACTTACTCCTTGCTCATAAGCAATGAGTGAACCAAGAAGATTGTCAATAGAATATATGTTTAGATCTTTAGACTCTGTAATTACAGTAATTTTAGCATCATAAGCAGTAGATAAACATCGAAGAATTTTATTGACCATTTCAGCATTTGTTAATTCCCTACCAAGTGCATGCAAAGAAGTGACAATTTGTGTGAATCTTGTGTACATGTCAGAAATAGATTCATTAGGTTTCATGCAAAACAGTTCATAGTCATGTAACAAGATATTGAGTCTTCATTGCTTAACCTCATTTGTCCCTTCATAAGTTATACAAAGTCTATCCCATATGTCCTTTCCTCTTTTGCAAGTGGAAACTCGCATGTAGTCTTCAGATTTTAAAGCACAAAAGAAACTATTTAAACATTTGGCATTTAATTGTGCTAACTCACGTACTTCTATAGTCCATTCTGCAAAAGGTGTTTCTACTCTAACTACATCAACTAATCTAGTTGATTTTATGTAAACTTCTTGGACTAGTATCCACATGCGATAATCAAGTGACTGTAAGAAAGTAGACATGCGTGTTTTCTAAAAATCAAAAGGAATATTGTCAAACAGTGGAGGTCTAGTGATAGAGTAACCTTCAGGTGTATTTCGGTTTCCAAATGTAGCCATCTACGTTAATCAAAATGTAGTTCAAACTTATGATTTTGAAACGAAGCTTTTTTTATTATTTTTGGGCCATCTCTGATCATCCCTATCCTTCCTCTGTAGTTCAAAATTTTGTCACATCGTCCTGGCCAATACCTATATCGTCCTGGACGATATATTCTTTTTTTTAAAAAAACTCCATCTGCTGAATTTTCTGACTTTTCTGCTCTCCTCATCCTGGATGATCCTTTATTGTCCTGGATGATATGATCATCCTCTACTACGATCTTCTTGATCATCCTAGCCGATACCTTTTTCATCCTGGCTAATGCGTTTCTTGGTAATCATCCCGTCTGATACACCTGTTTGTCTTGGAAGATACACGTGTCAGTATGTTTAAAATTGATAAATTTGCCTGGGATGATCCATTTTTGGACAATCATCCTTGACAATCCACTGTTCATCCTGAACGATACACATAGCGTATGATTTAAAATGTTTTAAATTTAGCTGATACAATCCATTATTGAGCATCATCCCGGACAATCCACATCATTGTCATGGATGATCTGCTTTTTCAACTGTCATTCAGCCTGACTCATCGGGATGATCGCCTGTGTCTAATCATCTCAGATGATATTTGATCATCCCGGAACATTGGTGTAGTTCCTATACTGCTTGTTGTAATGATAGGATTGTTTATTAGAGAAAGCCTTTGGAGGGATATTTTAAACTTAATACCAATGGCTCCAGGAATAATTTAAAAGTGGGTTGTGGTGGTACTATTTGAGATTTTAATCATTTTGTGACTATGGGTTTTGCGAGTCCCTCTACTTCTAATAATGTTATTCAAGCTAAAATTGAGAGTTTCATTTTTAGGATTCAATTATGTATTTCTCTAAGGATCAATAATATTTGGATTAATGTTGATTCTTTGCAATTGATCCATTATCTCAAAGGTAACTCCTATTCCAATCCTACTAATTTCTATATGTTAGGAAATATTAAGTATTGGCTTTCTCTCATTACATATTCTATTTCTAATATTTTGAGGGAGGAGAATTATGTTGTCGATTCTTTGGCTGAAATAGTTTATAACTTCTATAGCTTCACTGAATATTATGAGCATACTATCCATAATTAGATCAAAGGTTTGGCAAGATTAGACTGTTTAGGCCTCCCTTATATTTGCATTAAATAGTGGTCTTGTGTTTCTATTATTGTTTGGGTTTTATTTTTCTTTTTTTGATGTTTGACTATTTTTATTTTTTTTATGTTGGTCATTAGGTTCTTCTTTGGTTGCTTGGGTTATTGTATTTCTTTTGTTGCGAATCTGAGATTATGGATTAGACTTTTGATGATAACAAACATTCATGTTTTTCTATGACTGCCTTGCCTACTAACTTTTCAAGTTCACGTTATCGAAAGCAACTCAAGACCACCTCATGATTGGGTAGATTTAGGTTGAGTCAGTCTATAATGTTTTTCTTTTTCTTGGGTCAATTGTAAAAGTGGTTCCTGATGCTAAGTAACTTTGCACACACACGCTTGAGGGAATTTCTGTGTTTTTCTATTTTTAGTATATCAGCCTGAACGATGTTAATATCAGCTAGGACGATCCAACAAAAAAGGGAAATCCTAATTAGAGCATCCTGGTTAAGCAACTGTTATTAATCAAATTGTCCTGGATGATCCTTATATCGGCCAAGACGATAGGCTCAAATCAGAAAGAATCAGCCGCCATGATCAATTTAGGTATTCTTTATTCCAAGACATCGACCAGGATGATCTATACATCGGCCTGAATGATTCAACCCAATTATGCCTTAGTTAATATGGTAATTATAGAAAGTAATTAAGGCTGATTGATACGATCACATCGGCCGGGACCATCGTAGGATCAGCCATGATGATGTCCTGGACTATTGACATCGGGTAGACTCTATTCCAAGTGATGTTCATGACAATTGTATTCGGATTTGAACTAATCGGCCAGGATGATATTGTATTGGCCAAGATGATGTAACCAATTTTCTTCTGATCGTCCCAAATCATCTCGACTGATTGAGCTTATTTTGTACTGATCGGCCAGGATGATATTCCTATCATCCTAGATGATAATGTCGGTTCATGAAATTCTATTTAAAGGACCCGAATTTCCTCATGCAAAGAGACCTTTAGTTGCTGTCTTAACCTGAGAGAGCAAAGAGGAGAGGGAGAGAGAGGGAGGAACTTGTGAGGGGTAGTTTGTGAGAGGGATTCACAAAGGTTGCTCCAAGAAAGGTTCCAAGATGTCTTCGCCAATCTTCGTCCTTCATCCTTGGGGGTTCAAGGGAGGTATGCTATAACAATTGGTCGAGGTTCTCTGCCTGCTTCAGGACGAAGCAAAAGGAGTTGGGTTCTCTGCCTGCTTCAAGAGGAAGCAAAAGGAGTTGGGTTCTCTGATTGCTTCAGGAGAAAGCAAAAGGAGTTCGGTTCTCTGCCTCGCCTGGGTTGGCGAAAAGGAGATTTTGTGAGGGCTTCTCCGCCTTACTGTGGGACCAAAAGGACTGTCACTTTTGTAGTGCAATACTCAGAGGGCGCCTCCGTGGAGTGGTCGTAGGTCGAGTTGACCGAAACACTATAAATCTAGTGTGATCTTTCTCTATTTTGATTTCCGCACTTTAATTTCTGTGAAGATTTTGGTTTAAGTTTTGTTCTTTGATTATAAGAAACATTTTTTAAAAATACTAATTCATCCCCACTTGGGTAGCCTTGGGCCAGTTCTTAAGGGCTTAACATCCCTATCAAACTTTCAAGTAGTATCAGAGCGGGATTCATAAAAATTAATTTTGAAAACTTTTTTGAATTTTGATCCATGGCTAACAACTATAATCGTAATGCAAAGGAGGGATATTCTATAACACGACCACCTTAATTTGATAATCTTTCTTTTGATTTTTGAAAAACTCGCATGTCTACTTTTTTTCAATCGATTGACTATCTTATGTGGATGCTTATTAAAGAAGGATATTCTCCACCTTCTCATGAACTTAATGGAATTAAAATTGAAGTACCTTTTATTGAATGGTCTTTTGATGAAAGAGATTTAGCACAACTTAATGCAAAATGTTTAAACTATTTTTTCTGTGCTTTAAAATCTGAAGATTACATGCGTGTTTCTACTTGCACTACTGGTAAAGAAATTTGGGATAAATTGTGTATCACCTATGACGGCACAAATGAAGTTAAGCAATCTCGTTTGAATATTTTATTGCATGATTATGAACTTTTTCATATGAAACCTAATGAAATAATTTTTGAAATGTATACAAGGTTTACTCAGATTATTACTTCATTGCATGTGTTAGAAAGAAAACTTACTAACTATGAAAAAGAAAACAAAATTTTAAGATGTTCGCCTTCCTCTTTTGATGCTAAAATCACTATAATTTCTGAGTCGATAGATTTAAATACCTATTCAATCGATAACTTACTTGGTTCACTCGTTGCTTACGAGCAAGGGGTGAACCAAAGAAATCTTGATGTAGGTAAGAGGAAGAAGGAGAAAATGGTGCCACTTAAGGTGAACAACTCAAAAACTGATTCCTCCGGGTTTGAAAGTGATGAAGTTGCCTTCATCTCTAGGCAATTAAAAAACTTTCTAAGGAAGAGTCACAAGCATCATCAGAATTAGGGAAAATGTAAGGATAACAAAAATTTTAAAGGTTCTTCTGTTGTTATTTGTTTTGAAGGTAGGAAGACTGGACATGTCAGAGCTGATTGTCTAAACTTCAGGATCACTCAAGCAAAGAAAAAAAATGAGGAGAAACCTAAGTTCAGAAAGGATAAGAAGTGAGCCCAAAAAGCTTTCTAGGCGGAGTTTGCATCTGACTCATCTGAGACTGAACTTGAAGAAGAGACAAAAAACTTGTGCTTAATGGCTGATGATTTTGAACGATCTGACCAAGAAGAGGTATGCCAACCAACCTATGACTAATTGGTTGAAATATGTGAGAAAATTCATGCATCATATAGAAAACTTAAGAAAACTCACGCTAGTTTGAAATTGGAGTTTTTGAATTTACAAAAAGAGGATGAAATTTTGAGTAAAAATCATTTTCAAATTGATAGAAATCACATGTCTGTACTTGATGAATTTGATGATTTAATAAAAAGCATTCTGAATTAATAATTGAGCATGATTCTTTCAAAGCTTCCTACACCTCGGTTGAATCTGATTTTGAAGTTTCAACTAAAGAATATGAGCATAAAAAGCATTTGGAGATTGATTTAGAAAATGCTCACTTGAGGTTTAAAGCTAAATTGGATGCACTTAAGAAAAATAAGATGACACCCACATTTGATCCAAAGCAATTAATTAGGAAGAGGCATTATAACCCGAACCGATTAAGAAATCCTTTTATTGGAGTTAGATATTTTTAATGTGGCATTCTAGGACACATAGCACATACTTGCACCATTTATCGTAGTACACATTGGGTATGGAGACTCAAATTACATAATTCACTGCATAAAACTCATGCATCACATTCTTCTTTTCATAAGAAGGAGCCCAAACCTATTTAGATTCCTAAATTTGACATTTGTTGATTTTGCAAGTGTGCTCTCACCAAAGACCTCGTGAGAGCATATGGTACTTGGACTGCGAAGGCTCATTACTCTTAATTGTTTATTTCTCCTACTTAATCAAATCTGAGTTACATGATTTTATGATCAATTGCTTATTGTTAACTTCTTTTCTTTCCTTTTTTATTTAGTTGGTTTCTTCTCTACTTTTTTTGTCATTTTTACTTTTGTTGATTTAGCACGTTTCTTTTTGGATCATCGCTGAATTGAAATTTTCTCCTTGTTTTTATTTTTTGGAGATTTATAGTCAACGTTTTAACATCTCTAAATCAGTTAAAGGGAGAAACACTATTGATGGTTTCCCTCCCTCTAACCTCTTTTAGTGGTATAATTTTCTTTTCTAAATAAAAGTCTATCTCAAATTAACAACTGTTTTTGAAATTAAGATCTTTTCTATTTTGCTATAATAATCAATCTTATATTTATAATATTCAAAGTTTTCATAGATCTTTCAAGTTAATTGAAATCTTGCCATTGCATTTATCATATAATTACTAAAGTCTGCTTTGTGGTCTGTCCTTCCTTATGTTAGAGAGTGGGTTTCTCTTCTCTAATATTTGGATGATCTACTCACAACTAAAAATATTTTAAGAGTTTTTTAAAAGGGATCTAGCTTCCAAGAACAAAAAATAAAAAGGCCAATGACACCAAAAATAAAAAGATGCGCAATGATGCTAAATTAAAAAATATAAATAAAAAGTGTATAAAAAATCAAAAGATGCACAAAGAGCGTCATTCAAATTGACAAGAGGTATAAAACGAGCCCACAAAAGACAAGCTTACCCCTCTTTCAAACTTCTAAAATTTTAGAAGAATTCATGGGTTACTTGATATTTTCAAAGGCTTGATTTTAAATTCCATGATTAAGACAAATTACTTTGGTATATTATTCTATAAGATATTTTCTTTAGCGCAAGTTCTGAACGAATCTTTTTTTTACCCAATTAGTTTATTCTGAGTTAGGTCTTTCGTTTTCAAAAGATGATTTTACCCTGAAAGATGTTCGAGCTAATAGGATAGGATATTTTACCATTTTTAGATTTTGACTTTGTTAACTGTTTTATCTTACAAATTTTTAAAATTTAATTATTTGGAGCATTTATCATATGCATGCCTTGCTAAACTTAAAAAAAAACTATGTTTCTTTGCTAGTTTTTATGCATTTTTTTCATGTTTTATCGATGTTTTTCTTAGTTGATTTTATTATTTTTGGGCCATCTCTGATCATCCCTATCCTTCCTCTGTAGTTCAAAATTTTGTCACATCGTCCTGGCCCATACCTATATCGTCCTGGACGATATATTCTTTTTTTTATAAAAAAACTCCATCTGCTGAATTTTCTGACTTTTCTGCTCTCCTCATCCTGGATGATCCTTTATTGTCCTGGATGATATGATCATCCTCTACTACGATCTTCTTGATCATCCTAGCCGATACCTTTTTCATCCTGGCTAATGCGTTTCTTGGTAATCATCCCGTCTGATACACCTGTTTGTCCTGGAAGATACATGTGTCAGCATGTTTAAAATTGATAAATTCGCCTGGGATGATCAATTTTTGGACAATCATCCTTGACGATCCACTGTTCATCCTGAACGATACACATGGCGTATGATTTAAAATGTTTTAAATTTAGCTGATACAATCCATTATTGAGCATCATCCCGGACAATCCACATCATTGTCTTGGATGATCTGCTTTTTCAACTGTCATTCAGCCTGACTCATCGGGATGATCGCCTGTGTCTAATCGTCTCAGATGATATTCGGTCTGTACAAATTAATTGCACCGGATCATCCTGGATGATCCTGCGAATGGCCTGGACGATATGACTGATCCATTAAATTCTGAGCCGTCCAGCAAGTTTTCTTCACACCTCTCCTTCCCTTTGGCTTTCTACTTCCTTTTCCTTACTTCTTCTTACTAATGGCTGACGAGAAGCATTCTCGACATAGGTTTGGAAGCTCCTCGAGGGACACGCTGGACCCTCATTTTCAGAAAGCAGACGATCAGGCTGCCTACCACCGCTACAAAGAATGTAGCATTTCTCTCTCCCGAACAATCAATACAGTCCACCTCTCCTATATGGTACTCGACCTTTTTACTTACACCTCTCTCTTCTTTATTCTCACCCTCACTATCTCCTTTAATTCTAAACTTCTTTTTGAATTTTACGCCAACCTTCGCATCAATTCTGTCTACACTGCTCTAGCCTCGTATATGAATTATCTCCCAGTCGAGATCACATATCAGGATTATGCCAAACTTTTGCAGCTGTCCACCACTGGGGATAAGCTGCAGACCCTTATTTCTGATCCTAATTTTAACTGGGCTACGACCAATCACTTTCCTCGCCACAATAATTCCTCCTTTTATGTTGGAGATACTAGCTCTTTACTTAAAGATGCTATGATGATCCAGCATGTCCTTCGCACTTCTATGATTCCCAATGCCGGCGACCGTATCCATATCACTAACTGCTTCAGGATGAAGCAAAATAAGTTGGGTTCTCTACCTGCTTTAGGAAGAAGCAAAAGGAGTTGGGTTCTCTGCCTGCTTTAGGAGGATGCAAAAGGAGTTTGGTTCTCTGTCTGCTTCAGGAGGAAGCAAAAGGTGTTGGGTTCTCTGCCTCGCTGGGGTTGGAAGAAAGGAGATTTTGTGAGGGCTTCTCTGCCTAGCTGTGGGAACAAAAGGAGAGTCACTTTTGTAGTGCAATACTCGGAGGGCGCCTCCAGGGGGTGGACGTAGGTCGAGTTGACCGAACCACTATAAATCTAGTGTGATTTTTCTATGTTTTGATTTCCACATTTATTTTTTCACACTTTAATTTTCGTGGTGATTTTATTTTAAGTTTTGTTCTTTGATTATAAGAAAGATTTTTTAAAAGTACAAATTCACCCCCTCTTGGTTAGCCTTGGGCCAGTTCTTAAGGGCTTGACATCCCTAACGAACTTTCATCTTTGACTGTTGCACTTATCATTTGGGAATATGTTCATCTTTTTTGGGCTGTTATCTTTTTCTCAATCATGTTAGATATGGAGAATGTCTCTTTATGTGTTGCCTCAGTTTTGTTTCAATTATATTATTGGGTTGTTATTTCAGATCGGTTATATTATCCCTTTTCTTTTTTTTTCTGGTGTTGTTTAACTATTGTGGTTGGTTGAGAATAAACAATTATTGGAATTATTATTTTGCTGAATTAACCCCATATTGTTGCTCTCTTTTCCTTGGGTGGAGTTTTATGGTGTGTTTGGCTTTGGTTCTTTCTTACCTTTAAGCCATGAGGATTTTTTGTTGTGCTGGCATTTTAAGATGTGAATGCTGCCCTTCTGCCCATAATATATAACTACTTTTAATTTGGGATTGCAGGGGTATGGCTTTCTATTCTGGTGTTATCTTTATTTTCTTGTATTCTACTTATAGTAAATTCCCTATCTATTCTTTTTTTCAAGGAATGCATAAAGAAACATTATTAAAAAAGAAAGACAAAATAAAATAAACTAAGTAATCCCCTCCAAATAATGTTTCTCCTTTACCAAGTCAATGAAGGTAGGAGAAACATTACTGCTACTTAAATCATCCCAAAAAAAAAAAAATCAAAAGAAAGAGCATAATTAGCACAAAATTCCGCTAACTTATTACATTCCCTTATGTTCATTTGTTGATTTAATGTGCTGCTTTGGATTGGCTAGTCTAGGGATTAGATTTGAGTGGCATTTGGGGTTACATCATGATGGGGAATGTACTACACACCTGAGCTATGCATCAACTAATGACTTCAGTTCTGTGGCTAACCCATTTCCTTTTGATGATGCTAAGAACTTTAGTTTTTTTATTGAATTGAACTATATCAACTATGGCTTAATTTTAGGTGTTCTTTGGTTTTATTCTGCTAAGCATTTGGGTCTTTGCTGTAGTTATCATAGTCTGATCTCCTGTTATAATTTTAAGTATGTTCTATTTGATAATTATAATTTTTAGGTAACTCTACTTTCTTTGACAATCTTTGTGATTTAGTAGTTTGGTTTAATGGTTGGTGGCATCATAATATTATCTATTGTGGTTGCAAGGCTGACTACTATTGTATTTTTTTTTTTTTGCTCGTTATCAGTCACTCCATTTATTTACTGCTATTATTTGCTTATATCAATGGGAAGTGTAAGGGCTATTTAACTATCATTGTTACCTTCAACTATACTAAATTGTAGAACTTTCTCTTAGTCTAGAGCTTGATCTATGGGCTTAGCTTTTTTAATTCCATTATTATATTATCTTTGTTCTTAATTATTTTGTCTAGTGTCCTTGTAGGCCTTTTTTCATGTTTTTGGAGACTCTTTCTAATTTTTTGCAGTACTTGACTATGATTAGAATGGCGGTGCTGAATGTGGCCAACGTATTCTTTCTTTTTATGTTTCTAGAATGTTATTAGGATGCGTTTTAGTTGTGCTTACTACGAATATCCATCTCTTAGATACATTTTTGAGTTTCCTTGTAGCTCTTCAGAGAAGCAGTGAGCTGGAGGTCCCATTAAGGACCTTATATTTCAGTTTTTATATTAACATGTAGGCTCGTTAGTGGGTTTTATCCAAAAAATAATTAAATTGGTATCATGCTTCATATTCTCTCTCCTCATTGTGTCCCCTAGCTCTAGCAATCATCTTTTCCACTTTTTATTGGGTTCGATACTTCGAACGCTATGTTTTTCTATTGTACACTCAATCTTTCCGGATATTCTTTTATTTTGCCCATGTCCTTTCGGCCTTTGGTTTCCCTTGCGATTGCTGGATGGAAACGGCACCTACTTCATCCCCTCCCAATCAGTGGGGAAACTTCCTTCTTGAGTGGCTATTTCTTTGAAAGATTTTTTGGTTCTAATGGCTCAGATAACTTTGGTAAATCTCGTTCTTGTGGAAACATGGTTGCGAGTTCTTCTTCTTCTGGTGATCCTTATTTTTTCTAAATCGGTTGTGAAAGTTGTTCCAACTCTGTTGATGTTAGATGAGAACATTGTCAAGCTTGCTAGCCCTTCTCATTTCATACTAGTTGGAAAATTTATGGTTTATTGACCTAACATAGTTATGACTCAGAATTTTTTTGTAAATTTTAAGTTATCTGGTGTTTTTTCAGTTGGTCTTGTTAATGCTAGACATATTTCAATCCAACTTTTTAATAATTTGGATTATAGTAATGTATTTGCTTGGGAATCTTACTATATCAGTAATTGTCAAATGAGACTCCTTAAATGGTTTCCATTTTTTGATGTTAAGGAAGAATCTCCTATTGTTCTAATTTGGATTTCATTCCCCAACATACATTTACATTTTTTAATTCTCATGTCCTTCAAGCATTGGTCTCCTTTTTTAGTAGGCCATTGCAGTCTGATCAAGCTATTGCCTCTGTTCGAGGTCTTTTGTAGCAAGGATATTGGTGGAACTGGACATTACCAAGGAGTAGTCTAAAGAGATATGGCTTGGTTCAAAAAGTGTTGGTTATCTTAAAAAAGTGAAATTTGAAAATGTCCTTGATTTTTGTAATCATTACAAGATCCATGAACATTCAACCAATAATTGCTTTGTGCTCCATCCAAAAATTAAAAACCTGAATAAAGGTTCTAATATTGCAATAGAAGGTTACTCTACAAAAGAGGGGAAAGAAGATTTGCCAAAGGAATGGCAAGGTGTGAATAATATTGAGGAACAGGTTGTTGACGTGAATTTAGAATCTGGTAGTTATTATAAATATATTGATTGTAATAATAGTAACAATGAAAATGTCCCATTTATTTGTCTCAATGGAACTTTGGAAAACAACCCCAGTCTTGGATCGCCTGGGCATGATTAAATTGGTATAAATGGCGAGGATAACACTTTTTGTGAGCTTGAATCTATTGAACATCATACTATTAGTAATATAACTAAGGTTGTTGGTGTTGTAAGTGATGCTCTTCCTAATTTAGTGCAAAGCCAATGTATTTTAAATCTAAATATTTGGATGAGTTTATAATTACTAAATGGGAAAAATGTTGAGAACGAGGAAGGTGAGGTTTAGGATCATGAAAATGAATCTTTTTTGAATAAGCAAGATGTGGTTTCAACTAAGCCTAAATAGATGGTGGATCTTGATAAGAATTCTATAGAGGATTATGTTAAAGCTTCCAAAAATAAAAATAAGAACAACAAAAATGGTGGGGGTAATTTATCTAGGTTAGCAAGATCTTCAAATGTTTTTTCCAATTCTAATTGTTAACTATCATTTGGAATATTCGGAAGTGGGTGCTTCACTTTCAAAGGATAAGGCGTGGAACTTATGATGATCCATAATATTAAACATCTAGTTATCATTGAGCCTTTAATTTCTTCTTCTTTCGTTGATTCTATGCAGTCTAGTTTGTGTTTTCATTTGACATTTGGAAACTGCTAGAATAAGATTTGTATTTTATGGAAAAGGTTTGTACGTCTTGACATTATAGTTGATTATCCTTAAATTGTGCATACTTCAATTAATATTTTTCAATTATCCTCTTATGCTTTATTTTTTTATTCTTCTTATTCTAAAATTGGTAGGAAAATGCTTTGGAAATCGGTTTGTGATTTTTCATCCATGATTTCAGCTACTTGGATGATTGGTGGTGGTTTCAATACTATTTCTAATGTTAATGAAAGAGTTGTGGGGAAACCACCCAATTTTCATGCCATGGATGATTTTAATGATATGATTTATAATTGCAATTTGCATGATATTTACTTTTTGGGGAACACTTTTACTTGGAATAAAGCCACTATGTAGCAAAAACTATAATGTATTCTCTTTAGTGATTTTTGGATTACAGCTTTTCGATTGAATCATATTGATCATTTAAATAGGACCTTATCTAATCATTCTCCTCTACTTTTAAATACTTCACTTTATAGTAGTAATAAACCTTCACCTTTTAGATTTCAAAATATATGGATTTTAGATGATTCTTTTTCTTGTCTTGTCAAAAGTAATTGATGCGCCCCCTAGTTTCCTTTTTATAATATTGGAGCATGACTAGATTTTGGTTTAAACTCAAATTGCTTAAATAAAATTTGAATTGTGGAATAAGTGGGCTTTTAAAAATATATTTTCTAATATTTCTAATGCTGAGGATTTGGTTAATAATATGGATGTCCATTACATGAATTATCCTTCCACAAAGAATCTTGTGTTACTTAATGAAGCAAAAGCTTCTTGGTTTTAACTTCAACAAAAAGAGGAAGTTTATTGGAGACAGAAGGCTTCTACTAACTTCTTGGTTGAGGGGGATAGAAATACAATTTTTTTTTCATAATATTGCTAACCTTAAGAAAGTTATTAACCCCATTCACAAGATTACAACCCCTAGTGGTGTTTTTATTATTTCTCCTGTGTTAAATTATGCCTTTGTATCAATTATTTTCAGCAGGTTTTTAACAAAGAATTTGAAAGTATGACAGGAATGTTAAGCCCTTATGAACTAGTCATGAGGCTAACCAAGAGGGGGGGGGGGGGGGGGTGAATTGGTATTTTAAAAAATTCTTTAAGAAAGAGCACAGTCATAACCAAAACTAAGATCAAAGTGCAAAAATTAAATACGAGAGCACAATAAGAAAGAACACACCAGATTTATAGTGGTTTGGTCCAACCAGACCTACGTCCACTCCTCAGAGGCACCCTCTGAGTATTGCACTAAACCTTTAGTGTCCCTCCTTTAATCCCCACAGTTGAGAGGAGAAGCCCTTACCAAATCACTTCCACCTTCCCTAGTGCGGTGTAGTAGCTGGGTCCTTTGACACCAAAGAGATCATCTTTTTCCCAAAACTTCCGTAAAGATAAATCTTCAATTCGATGGTACTAAGGTGCGAGCGTAGCGGAGCAACCGTGTGAACCCCCCTCCACACTCCTTTGAAGCCCCCTCCAAGGATATTATCCCTCTCTTAAACTCCACCCTTTCCTCTCCCCATTTCAAGTTCTCTCTTCAAGTTTCCTCCAGAAGAATGAAGCTTCAATGGCTGCCAAAGATGCTGAATTGTATAAATATGAGGTCTTAAGTAGAATAGCTCCAAATTTTCTCTTAATTGCAACAAGTTGACACTATCATCCATGATGATATTCATATCGTCCTGTTTGATTAGTTCAAATAATTGAGCATTGTCTAGAATATTGCCATTATTGCTTGTCTAGATGATGGAAAAGTAAACTGATCGTTTGGGACAATCTCATGAACTTCTTGGCTAATTATTACAAAAAAGCACATCATCCAGAGCATTGCTCTGAAAGGTTATCTGGATGATGGAAAAATAACGTGATCGTCTAAGCTGATCTCACGATTATCCCGGGTAATTAGTTCAATTCAGTACAAATTATCCAGAGCATCGCTCTAAATTGAACCAGGCCAATGTTTGATTGTCGAGGATGATATGATCAAGGAATCAAATCTTAATTGGTTTCTTTAATTACCAAATTAATTTAGGCATAATTATACTGCATCGTCTAGGATGATGTCTTCAATGATGTTCAAAAATAACATATGCCTAAATAAATATGGCAGCAAATTCTTTCTTATTTGAGCATATTATCCCGGCTGATACTAATATCATCCAGGATAATGCACTTAATTACAACTGCCTTAACTTAACAAGGATTCCCTAATTAGGGTTTTTATTTTTAATTGATCATCTAGGCCAATTTTTTATCATTTCGAATGAAGTGATCAAAAATAGAAAACTCTAAAAAGTTGATAAAAATTTTTCCAAGTGTGTGTCTGCAAGGTTACAAGTAGGCATACACCCTTACAAGACATGACTAAAAAATACATCAATAAATATTACAAATAAAACATGATTAATCAAATCTTGAGCATTAAATGGTGCAACTTAATCCTAAAAAAGTTAGTATACACAAAATAAAAATATATTGAAAATATAGATAGAAAATAAAAGTGAGCCACAATATTTGTTATTATCAAAAACATAAACTCATAAGCTCGAGTTATAACAATCTGCCCCTTTTTGGTGATGGCACAAATTACTGATTGAATTTGCAAAATTAAAAAGATTTTTTACTAATCTCCCTCTCACTATTATAAAAATTTAAAATTAGAGGAAATGAAAATTTTTGTTGTTTTCATTTAAAGAAAAAGATACAAATATAACAGTACGTTCTCCCCATTTGATATTATCAAAAAGAGGAGGGGCATAAATAATAAAAAAATGTTAAAAAATAAAATGATCCCTGATCTAGTAAAAATAGATCAAATATTCTTAAAATGAGAAAGTTACCCCTTGATTTTATATAAAAACTTAGTAAGAAATATATTGACAACAGATAACCTAGAAAGGTTAGAAATTCAGAAATTGTTAATCCAAGTTCATGTTCTTTTAAATGCTCAAAAAATTTTAATCTAACATCTAAATCAAGGAACACATCAGAAAAAGAAATACTAATTTTTCTAAAACTCCTTTCATAAAAAATATCTAATAGAAGATTAATGCAAAAATTGGGGAATCGGAAATCATTATTTTCAAGCTCAAGTATAAAAAATATTAAGGATTTTCTTAAGCTTTAAGAAGTACAAGAAATGTAAGCTTACTTTTTATGGGCTTAATTTATGCTTCTTGTCCGTTATTTAGCACACTTTGTGTATCTTTTAATTTTTGATACACTTTGTGTATCTTTCTCAATTTGGCATCATTGTGCACCTTCTGATTTGGTGTCATTGGCCACCTTTTTTATCAATCAAATATGCTTCTTTTATGAAATTTTAAAAACTAAAGCAAACCCACCCTATTGACAAACATACTACTTGATTAAGAAAATTATGATGCGAGTTCAACAACTTGCAAAAGATCCCTATGCGATAGAAAAAATGTAGGAAGATGAAAAAAGTTTAATTTCCGAATTCAATTTGTAATATAATGAAAATTATGAATCAAAAGTAGATTAACCTTTTTTTAAAAAAGAGACAGAGAGACAAAATCATGAGTTTCCTCCCTTTGATTATTTTTAGAGTAGTCAACCACAACTTACATGAGAACTCAAGAAAAATATGAGGAAGGTTTTTCATTTTTTAAAAAAATAATTTTTAAAAAAATGTTATTTTCGAAAACAAAAAAGGTGATATGAGTGTGTTGATAAGAGAGAACTTCATAAAAAAAGAAAGACAAATTTAAAATTTTAACAAAACAAAAACAAGGAACAAAAAAAAAATACCCAAAGAAAAATATAGAATACAAACAAAAATACAATGAACAAAAAAATGCATACACAAACAAATAAAACACAAACAAGGGTTTAAACACCATCTTGCTCCCGGTCTAATGATTTAGAAGCTAGGTATGCACAGGAGATTTTTTATTTTTCATTATTTACCCTTTTTATAATTTACTTAGCTTTACCATTTTCTTTTGTAGGAAGAGTTCTCAAATTAGGGCACTGATTTTTCATATGTCCATGTTTCCTACATCCAAAGCAAATAATATAAAATAAATTTTTAGCATTCTTACCATTTTTATATTTATTCCACTTTTGTTGATGCTGATGCTTTAGTGAGCTTTCCAATTTGGATAATAAGTCATTGCTTTCATCACCAACTGTTGACCTCATTTTTGTATGAGGTCACTTGGGCCAATCCTGACCCAGATCAACCTAGTTTCTAGATCAAACTAAACTCTAGATTCTCCTATATCCAAACCTTAGGATCCATTCTTGGTCCTAAGATCCTTCTAGACTCTAGGCCTTAGGATCCAATCTAGACTCTAGGATCCTCCTAGAATATAGATTCTAGGCTCTACTATAGACCCTAGGATTCCTCTAGAATAATCTGGACCTTAGGATCTAGGACTCTTCTAGACCCCAGACCCTAAAATCTCTCCAGACCCTAGATAAATCCTGAACTTAGGATATAATCCAGACCTTATGATCAAATCCACACTTTCAAACTCAAAATCCAGTTCAAATCCAGAATCCAGACAAAAATCCTAAGTCCAAAGGCCTTGTCCTAAAGGCCTTTTCCAAGGATTTTTCAAAAATTTCAAAACCCAGTCAAATGGCTTTGATTCAAGATCTGTCAATTGCATACTGATGGGACATGTCTCTGAAGGCTACCCTCCAAATTTGAGCCCATTCTGAGGTCCCTAACCCCAGAATCCAAATCAAAATCCAAAGCCTATAAAACCTTCAAATATTTAAGGCCTATGCCGCTGAATCTGCCACCTAGAGGATCCAGACCTTAGAGCCTTCTCCGAAGCCTCTAATCACTTTCAAACATTTAATCCTGACATAACATTAAACTATATTTTGGTTGACCCACTTTAACCCCCAGTTGACCAGGGGTCAAAATCACCAAAATGCCCCTTAGGGGCTCAAATATCGATTTCGAACCAAACAACCTCCAAATTGCTTGGAACCACTTCTAGCAAGCTTCAAATATCAAATCAAACCTGTTCGACCCAAACCCAGATCCTGGGTAAACCTGGCTGACCAAGTGAACCTAGGTTGACCAAATAGGCCCTTAAGGGTCAAAACTGGCATTTTGACCGAATTGACCTACCCAAACCTTGGTACCACCTTCGATGGTCTCCAAATATCATTTCAAATTGATTGAACCTATTTCTAGATCCTGTACCCACCTGGTTGACCAAGTCAACCAGGATCGACCTAATGAGCCCTTAAAAGTTCAAATGGGTCATTTCAACCCACTTAGTCAAATCTGACCATTTGAACTCTCAAACTCATCTCAAAACCTAACTCAAATCCATTCAAACTTATTCAAAATCAAATCATGTCAAATCTGACTTAGTAAAACTTTAATTCGTTGGTCAAATCTTTTGAATTTGCACTCAAGCTCTAGCCTTTAAGCATCTAAAACCTTCCAACCTATCTAACCAACACTCAAGCTCTCCCCTTGACTGCCACCTCACTAATGTTTGACTATTTGACCAGTCAAATAGTCAATATGAGGTTTTAAATGAACCAAGGGTGATTAAACAAACTCCTTAAGCTAATCCAACCCATTTAATCCCCTTCCAGCTGTTGAGTCTGGCTCTAGAAGCTTCTCAAGGTTTTCCCTAGCCTCTTGATCATGATCAAAAAGCTCTCCTCATTCCATGTCTCCATATGGGGACCAAAGAGCCTTTCCAACAAGGATGTCCTCATGTCCTTGATTCCCCAGCATTCCAACAACTCCCAGGGACACTTGGTAGCAATCCAGAGATCTACTAACTGGATCCCAGCTGTCCATTCATTCAAGGGACGTTTGAATAGGGTGTAAACCTTCATTAGAGCCTCATTCAATCCCTAGCTCTCTCTCTCTCTCTCTCTATCCCGACCGTCCCAAATCAAAACCCCAGCCATCTCAAACTCCCAGACCTCTATCTGCTCATTTCCAGCACGATCTCACCGGTCAAAGTCGTCGGCGATCACTTTTTCGACGAGATAAGAGTGATCAGTCCAAGGCTTATTCCAGGCAATTCGTGGCTTTTCGGAGCATGGATTCAACTGGGAACTTAATCGTGGACAGTCTACAAGCTCAGAGAATTCAAAGGCGGTTTAATCCGTCCAGTAAATCGATTTAAAACTCTAACCCTAGGCTAAGACACTTAGGCTAAATAGATTTTGATTCAATGCATATTAGGCCGCAAAATTAGGCATCCATTGTTTATGTTTATCTATGCTATCTAGGTTTAAAATTTTAAGTGATTTGGTTAATTGGGTCGAGAGAACGAGCCTAAAAATGAGTTTTGGGTTGTTCCGTTAATGTGGCTCAGGTGTATGTTTTTTTGAGCCGTTGATCGGCTGATCAACGGCTCTGATTTAATAATCTCGAGCGCCGTCCGACCGTGTTTTTTTGTTTTGACGTTCGATTTTTGGTTCGGCGGCATCTGGACCCTCCATCTAGAACCGCGGGATTGATTCCCCACTGTCTGATCACTCTTGATCGAGATCGAACGACGGGAGTTGATTCAAGCCGTTGGATCGATCTGTGCGGGATCGGACGGCTGAGCGCTCGTGCTGACTCACTTAAGTGAAGTCGCATTCAGCGCCCTGCGGGTGACACGTGGCAGACCGCCGACGCGCCGTCACGCTTCCTCCGTAGTTCTGGCCTGCCAAACAGAAGACGCCACGTGGTGCCGTCGCCGCCAGGTAATTAAAAATGAATTAATTTAGTTTTAAATCATTTTTAATTATAGATTTCTTCTAAATTAATTTAAAATTATTTTAAGATTATAAAAAAAATACTAATTTTATATTAATATTCTCAAAAAATTAAATACTTTAATTTAGAATTAGAATTAATTTAAAATATTATTTATATTTTAATTATTAAATATTTGATAATTTTAAGTTAATAATCAATCAAATTTTATCAAATTTTATTTAATATTAAATCTAACTTAAAATATTTCAAAAATATAAAAATTTAATATTATTTTTTAATATAATCAGAGATCAATTGTTTTTTAAATACTTAATTTTAAAATAAAGTTAATTTAAGATATATATATATATATATATTAATTTCAAAATATTCAAACATTTATTTAATTAATTCAAATTTAAATAATTATTTAAAAGTTATTGAGTGAAAACTATTTTGAAAAATTTAAAATTTCAGAAAACAATTAAGGTTTAATTAAGTTTAATTTAGATATTATTTTAGGTATTAATCAATTTTGAACTATTTAAATTTGATTAATTACTTTAAAACTTCAAAAATTCTTTAAAAACTCAATTCAATTCATTAAAATTTAAATAATCTATCAAAATTTTCAGAAAATTAAGAATTTTATTTTAAAACTATTTTCAAGTTTTGAAATCTAATTTACTTTAATTTATTTGAATCATTTGAATTTTTAAATATTTAAATAATATCTAATTAAATATTATATTAAGAATTTTAAAATTAAAAAAAATAAAATTGTTCTCAAAATAACCTCAACTCAGAAGACCTCTCAAGCATTTAAAAATTATTTTAATAATATTTTAAAATTATTCTATTTTAAAATTTATATCTTTATATATAGATTTATATATATAAATATATCTTTCAAAACTATTTTAAAATCATATTTATTTAAATCCTTGCACATTGAGAGGTCAATTGAAATTTTAAACATAGGTTATGCTTATGTGAATAAATAATGTTAGTCATGGGGGAGGATTAGTGGGTAATTATTTTTTAATTATCCACAAATCAATTTAATATTTATGTTAATTATTCTTAACTTTTGCATGCTTAGGTTGTGCACACACCACCTATCCTAGGTTCTCCTAGTTTTAAGGATTTGATTGTGCTTATGTGTATGTGCATATTAATGTTAGTCAAGGGTTAGTCAAAACTTTGGTTCAGGCCTACTGAATTTAGTGACATTATCAAGGACAATAATTAAGGACCAGTGTTTAGGAAATTTAGAATATTTCCAATAATTAGGAATCCCTTCCCTTTGAGTTGAGACTTCAAACAGTTGAACTTAGTGACATGTCCAGCCACTAGGAAAATTTTCACTGGTTTTGGAAATCATTAAGACCCTAAATTAAATTTCCTAAGTTTAAACCCATAATTAAGCTCTGAATCTTCCAAAAAACATAATAAATCCAATTTAAATCCAAAAAATACATGTAACCCCTCTAACTTACTAGAATTAGGTCCTTAACCAAAGAAATTTGAAAGCCCCTAGATTTGACAGCAACTCTGTAATTTATTTAATTTTAATTGAAAACAAACATTTAATTAATATAATTAATTAATAATAATTTAAAATTCCAAAAATTTCCCAAACACTTGGGATCTCTTATTAGGTCCTCCCTGACCTTTGGAGTTGATTTCAAGGAGTTGGGATCTCATTTGGAGCAAAATTGCAAAAAGGCCCACTAATTAAGCAATTTTAAAAATTCATTAAATCCCAAACTTCAAACCTTCATAACTAATTCAAGAAAAATCCAAATTGACCAAACTCACTTGCATTCAACTCATAATAGTGTCTAGTATTTATTAAAAATATTTAAATTCTAGAAAAACATCAAATTCAAAAGTCAATAAATCGGTCAACTCTAAGTCAAAACTAGTTCAAAACTTCAAACCTTCGTAATAAAATGTAGAAAAATCCAATTTCAACGTACTTACTGTCGAACTGATCGTATTAAGGTTTAGTATTTTAATAAAATACTAACTTTCCAGAAAACACCCTTAATTAAAAAGTCCATTTTTAACCCCTTAATTAAATGATTAAAATAATCAAAAAATTCATAAAACTTGAAAATCACTTTAAAACTCAAGAAATCTTTAATTAACCTTAAAATTAGTAATCAACCAACTTAAATTAAAATTCATTAACTTTCAAACCTTAATCAAATCAAATCTCTTAATTATATCGGGTACCACTAGGTAACCGAGGCCTACGAGGCTATTTGCTTAGCCCCAAGGGAGGTGAAATAAACTTCACGGCCTCGGTGTGAAACAAAGGTGTTTTCTAACAAATAATTAATAATTAATTCTAAAATTTACTCGAAGTCATTAAGATTTAAATTTTAATTAAATTTCCCTTAAACCTTTCAACCAACCAGAACCTTAAGCAACTTTAATAAATTGCCTTCTATAGGACATATCAAAATCACACGACCTGCCTCACACACTGTAGATGGTTTGCTAGGACAACCAACTCTAGTTTTAGGCTACGCCGGTGTGTATTTTTCTACTGTGTGCCGGGTTTTTGAGCTTTCCCTACATGCTGGTTGTTAGCTTAGAATTGATTGATTGTCTATTTATTAATTTACTGCACTCTGTTGAGCATTTAAATTTCAAATATATTAACTGCTTGAGATCAAATATTAACAGCTTGGGATTGAATATATAACTGTTGATTATTAGGATAACCTTGCAGGATCAAGTCAAGATTTTTTATTTTAAATTAATGTAAGTTTGAATGAATAAGGTTTTAAATCTTTGAGATGATTTGAGTTTGGGATATTTGATCCAATTTGAATTCCAAAGAGGTGAAGACATCCCTAAAGGGGAGAGTCTTCTTCCATTTGGAAGTCAAATTAGAATCCCTTTCAAATATCCAAAGAGGAAAGACAACACCCCATTCAAGGGGGAGTTTCTTTCCATTTGGATATCCAAACCCGACGATCCAAGAAGCAGTAGAAGGATGAAGAAGTGGATAGCGAGAAGAATCCCAAATTTCAAATCACTTAAGTCTTAGGAGTAGAATCCGGGTTGTTTTAGTGGTGCCCGGCCACTTTACTTTTCTACAATTCTGGATGTAATAATAAGTGGCACTTGCCATATGGACATTCAATTTGAGCTATTAATTTAATTAATTATTTATTGATTGATGTGTTGATCACGATATAGGATTTCCTGCTTTTTGTAGTTTTTTTGGCGATTCTTGCATGTCGACATTGATTTAGCTTGGAACTTGATCTTAGGCTCTTAAGGACTTGAAAAAATTCTTCTACTTTAATTAAATAAAATTTTTTAAGATAACATAGAAACTCTAACATTTTAAGAAATAAGCCCGGGACCGCCGGAAGTTTTCATTGCATAACCTTCATTCAAATTCAAGTATTTAATCGAGTCGATCAACATGCATTATATTAATAACCAATTAAATTTCTAAAATTTCAAATTTCATTTCTAGCTTAAGCATCAAACCCAACATAAGTCAAAGGGGTTAATTAGGATCTGCTCTAGATGTCGGCCCCGTTCTCAAAAACTTTTCTTAAATAATGTCCCTACCCACTCAACATTAAAAGACCAGACACATATTTTAAAATTGCTTAGGTGGTTTAGCTGGCTCCCAAATCTAGGTCGGGGAAAGACCAGATTCGCACTGCATTAGCTAGGTTCAGGGCATTTTTAAATGCCCAATTTAGACTTAGGTTCTGAGGCGAGCTCAGGCTATAAGACCTCAACCTCCGGGAATTGAATCCCACTTTCTAATAAAATTGACCATTCAAAATTAAATATCTCCTTCAATCAAATTCGAGCCCAACACTTAGAATAGGTTGGAGTGTTTTCTGAATTATTTCAGAATCTCAAAATACTTCCTACTTCTACTCCTTTGATTCCAGAAATAACTGTTCAACGTTGATCTAATCCCGATTGAAAATTCCTACCCTTTACCTCCTTTGATATCGATCTTTGAAAATCTTAAATAAAATTTATACCTCTATTTTAATCGAGAGTTTTCGTAGGAAAATTCTAATTTTCCTACGATGTAATTAACTACGAGGGCTTGCACTCGTAGGAGATTTAGAAACCCAGACCTGATTTTCAAAATCAATTTTTCAAAAACTTTAATTAATTCTCTTTGGAAAATTCAAAATCAACGATCATTATCGTCATTTTCAATCGATCGATAATGATTGATATCTTCTTTCTTCGGAGAGATATCTCAATTATTATCATGGTTTTGATTATGAAATTAATGATCTTTTATCCAAATTAGAATAGTCAAACAATTGATGAAATTCCATTTTGATCCTCCAGGGTCAAATGTAATTTTCCCTTTAAGTTTGACTACGATAATCCGGATAAAATTAGAATTCTAAATTTTTAACCCGTTAGGGAACGATACGTTCGTATTTCGAGGCAATATATTATTCGTAATGACGTGTTTAATTTCAAAATTTAAAATTTAATATTCCCAAAGAAAATTAATTCTTTTTCAAAACCATATTTTTCAACCAAAACAAAAATGGCAACTCCACTGGGAAAAATTTCTCTCTCCATCTTTAATAGCGGTATAAATTTTATTGCATCGGTAGTTTTGACTACCTTTCTTTTCATTGGTCCCTCTACCCATTTCTCCCTTGGGTGAGTGTGGCCAACTCAATTAAGATACGTCAAACGAGAGGTGAGTGTAGGAATCCTCTATCGAAGTCAGGCTTTAACATTTTGCCTCCAAGTTAATTGGTAAAGCGAAAGATTCAAGCCAAATCCTTTTGTATATGTTGCAAACTTGCATGCGAGTAAATAACTAGCGTGCTAAGTTTCACAATTTATAGAAGATTTTTCAATTTCAAAATCATAGTTTCAAATCCTTTAAGAAAATTCTGTCTTTTCAAACCTTAATTGAGCCCTATATTATATCATTATGTATGAAATTGTAACTCCTATGATTTGATACATATGATAGAATATAGACTCCTTGCTCAAATTCAATTCTAGAATTTGAATCTTTCTGGCGAAATCAAGTTTTGACATTTCATTCCCGAACAGTTCATCGGGGTGAAAGAGTCAGGTTGACTTGTTAAAATCGCCCCCTCTAAATTTGTTAGCCTTTATGTTGAACGCTTGTTTAACATATTGAGTTTCAAATATAAGGGGAGAATCCGCCAGAGTTTCAAAATTTTAAAACTTACCCAAAATCTTTCAAATCAACTTCAAATCATCGTTGTCATGTGTCTTTTATAATATTCTATTGTAATTGAACACTTGCAATGCTAACCCAAAACTTCCAGTAAATTCTGGGCTTTAACATTTCATCCCCAAATCATTTGGTGAGGTGAAAGAGTTAAGCCTATTTTCTCAGGATCTTCAGGTTACTTTTGTAAACCTACACATTCAAATAAAAATTAATGTGTTGAGTTTCAAAGTTTGAAGAAAATCTTTTCAATTCCAACTTCAAAGTCAAATTCAATCCTAAGTTTAAATTCAATCCTAAAATTGAATTCTCATTTGATTTCAACATTAAGTTCAAATTCTATTTCAAACATAAATTCAACTTCAATTTAGATTTTAAAGTCAAAATCTGGGCTTTGACATTTCATCCCAAGTCGATTGGTTAAATGAAAGAGTTGAGCACAATTTTTGGATTTTTCATATAAATTTTGTGAACCTACATGATTGAGTGAAACTCAATATGTTAAGTCATAAAATTTGAAAAAGATCCACTCAACTTTAACTTCAAATTCAAATTCAAATTCCACTTTAAGTCTGAATTCAATCTCAACATTAAACTCAAGTTTCATTCCAACTTTAAATTCAATCTCAAATTTGATTTCAAATCTAAGTCAAAATTTTGACATTTTACCCCAAGTAAATTGGTGTAGCGAAAGAGTCAAATTCAAGTCTTGATTTTCACTCGTCAATTTTATGAACCACCGTGTACAATACAAAATGACACGATTGAGTTATAAAATATTTTGAATAAAATCTATCAAACTTAAAATTGAAATTCAATTTCAAATCACTAATTCAAATCACCTTCTTTTAATTCCAGGAAACCGAACACTCAAATGGCTGGGAAACTCATCTTCTCACTGAATAGAGATGTGCCTGTAGAAGAAATACTTAATGGCAATTCAATTCTGTATGAAATGGAATTTCAAGACCTCAAGATTTCAGTCAATGGAGAAAGAATCTTAGATCTGTCTGCTTGTACTCAAGGGAATTTCCCCTTAATAGAAGTTACTTTAGAGTCAGGAGCTGACTCCTCCATCTCTAAGATAGAGGTCATTATCGCCCCTGTATCCACTGTACTCTCTACTCAAGAGGATCAAAATTAGAAGTAAATAATGACAAAAGGTTACCATCTCAGTCTGAGATCGGGTCAAGTTCTAGCACCCCTGTCGTCGGTAGGAACAAGAGGAAGAACTACCTTCGAAGAGCAAGAAAAAGGAATCTTAAGGCTAGAAAGACCGTTGAATCGTAAGCCTTGGCGAGGACTGACTTTGAGGCCAATCGAGAATTCATTACTCCTTCTACGTATCATCTCCTTGCACAAAGGAGAGAGGTTGTAGAGACGAGAGTGCGATCTTCAATACACCTACTTGACTACTACACAGAAAGACTTAAGCACGAATTGAGCGATCACCAATAATAGGCAATAGGCCCCCAACTGAGGGTTATGATCCTTCCACTCTACTAGAAGATGTTAAGGTGCATTACTATATGTGTCCCACTACATTATCTATAGAGGAGGAGGAGTAGAAACCACTCGGGGTGCCACTCTCTTAACTACTAGTCTAGTAGAAATTTGAGAGGGGAAAATAATCTAAAATTGTGTCAGATAGTGATACCGTGAAATTTAACTTTCAACGGGTTCCTATCGAGATAAATCTTTTGATTGCAATGATGTCGCATTATCTAGGGATAGTGCATACCCTATAAAAGTCTCTCCCTCCAAAGAGATTGTAGGAATTCAATTCCAAGTTGACAAGGGTCTTGCCACCTGGATTTGCAATCTTTAAGAAAAACTTACCAATTTCCAGTACAAGATCCTGATTTTCAAGACAAGTTGATTCCTCTTTTTAATGAAAATTGACCTTTACCTTAAGTCTTAAGCAGGAGAGAGTTGTAGTTAACTCCATTAAATGTTTAGATGTCCCTCCCTCACACCGCTTCAGTGGGGTGATTTAACCGTTGAACTAAAATCAATATCAAATTTAAGTTGAATCAAGAAATGAAAATTTTATCAATCATCTAGCAATCTTCTATCTTAATAGGCGATTCTCGCATGTCTAAAATCTGTTCAATGATTTTCAAAAGTCAAGTCGATACTATTTTCAAAAAATTGGATGTACTTTGAGGATTATTTTTCCTTGTGTAAGAGAAGGAATTTTCTTTTCTAATACTTGTGATATAATTCCAGAATTCCAAAAGAGAGCAATCAGTTCAGGTGTTTGGAGAAAGTGAAGCCTCTTCTCGAATTCAATTGAAATCAAAAGATGAGCGAATGCGCTAAAAATCAAAAGATGCGTGAATGCGCCAAAAATTAAGAAGTGTACGAAGTGAATCAAAAGTTAAAAGATACGCAAACTGCATCACCAAAAAAAGAGAAGAAGAGTAAGATGGCTTCCTTCCTTTAAAATCCTTTAATCTCAAAAAAAAAAAAAACTCGATCAACTTTAAATACCTGACTTTGAAAATATTGAATCCAGATTCTTCAACATGCATGAATTATCTATCAGATAGAAGAACATCGTGCAAGTGGATTGAAAAGATTAAATTTCTACTTCCAACTTAAACTTTTTGAAATTGATTCTAATTCAAAATATAAGGGAGACCCCAGTTAAGTTTCTACAAAATTTGGTCTAGGTCAACAAACCTAAAATCCTCCCAGATTAGGTTGAATCGACACTACTTCTCACTCTAATTGATAAATTTGTTCCTGTTCGTCGTTCCGACAGGGTCCAAATAGTTAGAGGAAATTTTCAATAAAACGAGTGATTCATCTTCTCCTGATAAAGAATTCAAATCCTATCCTTGAGGAGTGTGTTAGCCCATGCATAGAGGCATCTCTTCCTTTAGGCCTTTTCAACAAAATTACACTCTATACTGGGTCCAAGATCAACCCCATTAGAGGAGTATTGTGTAATGCTGGGAATTGCCGTTCAAAATCAAACCACGACTGAGTAGAATGCCTGACTCCAATTTGAGGAGCTTGAGGCCTTGTAGAGCTTTGTCTTCAAGGCTCAATAAAACTCAGAATCATACAAAGCATGATCGGTTCAAGCTTGTAATAAGATAAAGCAACTTTGAATCTTCCAAGGAGGAGACTTGGTCTAGGTTCTTTGGATGCATATCTTAGCATACTGAGAGATCGGCGGAGTTTGAACCAACACCTGAATGTCCTCTTGTAGTAGAGACGATCTTTGAAAAAATTTCAAACATTAACTGATTAACCCTGAAGGATGCCACTCGACATATTTGAATGTCGGGGCGGCTTTTCAGGAAGTACCATGCCAGATGAGTGTCAAACTTAAAATCAAATTCAAAACCTCTTAAATTACCAACCAAACTTAAAAAATTAAATTCAGAATGTTTCAAACACAAAAAAAAAAAAAATCAAATTCAAACAAATCAAAATTCAATCAAATCAAATTCCCCAAATTCAAAACCAATTCAAATCATATTTGAATCACTCCGTGAATTCAAAGATCCTTGGAATTCAAAATCAAATTCAAATTTTAAAATTCAACATCAAATCAAAACTCAGATTCAAAAACCTTCAAATTCAAATTCATCAAATCAAATTTCAAATTCAAACATTTTTTAAAATCAAATTCAAAATTGAGTTTCAAATTCAAACATCTTCAAATCCAAAATCAAATCAATTCAAATTCAAGAGTCACTCAAATCTTAAATTTCAAAAATTCAAACCCGATCCTCTGTGTAGAGCAAGTTTCCTCCACATATGATTATCCCTGATTCGATCCTCTATATAGAGCAAGTTTTCTCCATATATGATCAATCTAGACCCGATCCTCTATGTAGAGCAAGTTTCCTCTACATACGATCATTCCAGACCTGATCCTCTATATGGAGTAAGTTTTCTCCATATATGATCATTCTAGATCCGATCCTCTATGTAGAGCAAGTTTCCTCTACATACGATCATCCAGACTCGATCCTCTGTGTAGAGCAAGTTTTCTCTACACACTATCATTTCAGATCCGATCCTCTATGTAGAGCAAGTTTCCTCTACATACGATCATCCAGACTCGATCCTCTGTGTAGAGCAAGTTTCCTCTACACATGATCATTCCAGACCCGATCCTCTGTGTAGAGCAAGTTTCCTTTAAACACGATCATTCTAGACCTGATCCTCTATATGGAGCAAGTTTCCTCCATATATGATCATTTCAGACTCGATACTCTATGTGGAGCAAGTTTCCTCTACATACGATTATCCAGACTCGATCCTCTGTGTAGAGCAAGTTTCCTCTACACACGATCATTTCAGACCCGATCCTCTATGTAGAGCAAGTATCCTATTCATACGATCATCTAGACTCGAGCCTCTATGTAGAGCAAGTTTCCTCTACACACGATCATTCCAGACCCAATCCTCTGTGTAGAGCAACCTTCCTCTACACACGATCATTCCAGACCTGATCTTCTATATGGAGCAAGTTTCCTTCATATATGATCAATCCAGATCTGATCCTCTATATAGAGCAAGTTTCCTCTACATACGATCATTCCAGACCTGATCCTCTATATGGAGCAAGTTTCCTCCATATATGATCATTCCAAACTCGATCCTCTATATGGAGCAAGTTTCCTCCACGTATGATCATCCTGAAGCGGTTCTTTGTGTAGAGCAAGTTTCCTCTCCATAAGACCATCCTTTAGTGATGGAGTACGCCCTTTGTGGCACCATCCTAAAATTCAAATCTAGAGACGATCTTTCAAGGGAAGCAATGCTTCCTTCCCACAAGATCTTCTAGTTTACTTTTCCTTAAGGACATATGTGAGTCATCGTACTTTATCTCCTTAGGATTAGATCCACTAGTGATGGAGCACGCCCTCTGTGACACCATCCTAGATTCAAACACTAGATCTAATCTTTTGTGGGAAGCAATGCTTCCTTCCCACAAGATCATCCAATTTTCTCTTCCTTAAGGTTAGATGTGAGTCATCGTGCTTCCCCTCCTTAGGATTAGATCTTCTAGTGATGGACCATCCCCTCTGTGGCACCATCCTAATCTTCAAATTCTAAACCCGACCTTTTGTGGGAAGCAATGCTTCCTTCCCACAGGATCCTCTAATCATCTTCTCCTTAAGTTTAGGTTTCCCCTTTCCCTTAGGATTAGATCTACTAGTGATAGAATACGCCCCTCTTGGCACTACCCTAGTATCAATTTTCAAATTTGATTCTCTGTAGTTAGGATTTCTTCCTTCCTATAAGATCATTCAATCTTCCTCTACTTAAGGTTAGGTTTCCTCCTTCCCTTAAGACTAGATCTACTAGTGGTAGAGTACGCCCCTCGTGGCACTACCTTGGTACCAATTTCAAACTCAATCCTTTAGGGTTAGGTCTTTCCTTCCCTTAGAACCAATTTCAATCTCAATCCTCTAGGGTTAGGACTTCCCTTCCCTTATGTTGCAAATCTATTTTCATAACTTATGTTTTGATGATTGAAAAATACTATTGATTCTCTTAGACTGCCTGTTATTTCTAACTTTTCAGGAATCAAAGATCGGACTAACAAACGAAGCCAGTTCAAGATTGCGTAGGTTAGGGTTGAGTCAGTTTGTAATTTTCTTTTTCTCTTCTTGAGTCTACTTGTAAAGTTCAAAGAGACTGATACTAAGTAACCCTACACACACACACACACTTGAGAGGCTTAGAATTTCTGCTTTTACTCAAATCGACCATGACGATATTTGTATTGGCCTGGATGATTCAGTTTAAAACAAAGATTCTATTCAGGATTCTTAATTAATGCAGCCATTATTAACAGATCGTCCTGGATGATACGTGTATCAGCCAGTATAATAAGCTCAAAATAGAAAGAAGTTGCCGCCATAAATAATTAGAGTATTTTGTAATTTTTGGTAATCGGCCAGGACGATCTTGGATCGACCTGGACGAAAGTCACAATTATGCCTTAATTAATTAGATGAATCAGGGAAGTAATTAAGGATGATTGATACGATCATATCATCCTGGACGATCTAAGGATTGGCCAGGACGATCTATTCCAAAACCTTAGTTACTTCTGGACGATAAATATCGGCCAGCACAAATTCAGGGCGATGCTTTGGACGATTTTCATCTGATTTGAACTGATCGGCCTGGACGATCGTGAGAGTGGCTTGGACAATCAAACCAATTTTAAATCATCTAGTTTGCATTCAGGGTGATGCTCTGGCCAATCTTCTCAGATTTATACTGATCGGCCAGGTTGATATCAATATCGGCCTAAACTATATTATCGACACTTGTAATTAATGAGATCATTTTAAGCTCTTCTATTTAAGAGCTCTTGTTCAATATTTTGAATAAACTTTTGCTGCTACCTTGACCTGAGAAGACCATGAGGAGAGAAAGGGAGAGAGGGAGAGAGAGAGGATCTTGTGAGGGAGAGCTTGTGAGGAGATTCACAGGGGTTGACTCAAGGATCGCTCTACTTGTTCTTCATCTAGAGTTTCTCATCCGTGGAAGGGTCGGTAGAGGTAAGGATTCAGCATCTTATTGTGGTTCTCTACCAGCTTCAGGAGAAAGCAAAAGGAGATAGGTTCTCAGCCTTAACGGGGTGGCAAAAAGAGGTTCTTTGTAAAGGTTTCTCCGCCTAGCCATGGGGGCTAAAGGAGAGTCACGATTGTAGTGCAATACTATGAGGGCACCTCTGGGGAGTGGACTTAGGTCGAGTTGACCAAACCACTATAAATCTCTGTGTTCTTATTTCTTGCTTCTGCACTTTAATTTCCGCACTTATTTTTGTGGTGTGATTTTAGTTTATGAGATTTTACTTCTTTGTGAAAAGAAAATTTTTAAAATACCAATTCACCCCCCTCTTGGTTAGCTTGGGCCTGTTCTATAGGGCTTAACATCCCTAACAAACTTTCAAGTGGTATCAGAGCGGGATTCATAAAAAATTAGTTTGAAAACTTTTTAAATTTTGATCCATGGCTAACCTTAGGAATCGTAACACTACGGAAGGTTATTCTTTTACCCGACCTCCTATGCTCGATAACCTACCTTTTGATTTCTGGAAAACCCGCATGTCAAAATTTATACAATCTACTGATTATCGCATGTGGATGCTTATCAAAGAAGGTTATTCTCCACCTTCCCGTGAAATTAATGGTGTTAAAACTGAAATTGCTTTTACTGAATGGACTTTTGATGAAAGAGATTTTGCCCAATTAAATGCAAAAGGTTTGAACAATTTTTTCTGTGCTTTAAAGTCTGAGGATTACATGCGTGTCTCCACTTGCAAAACTAGTAAAGAAATTTGGGATAAATTGTGTATCACTTATGAAGGCACTAATGAAGTTAAACAATCTCGTTTGAACATTCTCTTGCATGACTACGAACTTTTTCGTATGAAACCTTATGAATCAATTTCTGACATGTATACTAGGTTTACTCAGATAGTTACTTCACTGTATGCACTAGGAAGAGAACTTTCAAACTTTGAAAAAGTAAACAAGATTCTGAGATGCTTGCCTTCGTCGTATGATGCTAAAATCACTGCAATAACTGAATCTAATGATTTGAACACTTATTCTATTGATAACTTACTTGGCTCACTCATTGCTTACGAGCAAGGGATGAATCAAATAAATCTTGATGCAAGTGAGAAGAAGAAGGAAAAAACAGTTGCACTGAAGGCGCACAAATCAGATTTTGAATCTTCTGGGTCTAAAAGCGATGAAGTTTCCTTCATCACAAGGCAATTCAAAATCTTTCTAAGGAAGAAGCAAAATCATCATTGGAGAAAAGGATATTCTGATATTGTTTGTTATGAATGCACGAAGCCTGGACATGTGAAAGCCAATTGTCCTACACTTCAAGATCACTCGAGCAAAGAAAATGAAAAAGGTGAGGAGAAACCTAAGTTTAGGAAGGACAAGAAGAGAGTCCAAAAGGCATTCTGGGCAGAATCTGGTACTGATTCCTCTGAGACTTAACCAGAAGAAGAGACAACGAACCAGTGCTTAATGGGGGAAGATCATCTTGAGCAAAGTGATGAGGAAGAGGTATGTAAACCAACCTATGATGAATTGTTTGAAATTTATGAGAAAATTCATGCATCATACAAAAAACTTAAAAAGACTCATGCTAGTTTAAAGTTAGAACTTTCTAATTTATAAAAAGAGTATGCAATTATTCTCAAAGATCATTCCACGATTGATTCAAATCACATGACTCTACTTGATGAATTTGATGATTTAAATAAAAAGAATTTGGAATTAATTGATGAGCATGTTGCATTGAAAGCTTCACACGCCTCACTTAAGTCTAAGCATAAGAAATCTCAAGAGATAGAGGAAAAGTTGAGGATTGATAATAATGTTTTGGAAAATATAAACTTGAGACTAAAGAACGAATTGGATTCACTTAAAGAAAATTGGAAGATACCCACTTTTGATTTAAAGCCATGACCTAGGAAGAGGCATTATAACTCAAACCATTTAAGAAATCCTTTTCTTGGAGTTAGATGTTTTTCATGTGGCATGCTAGGATACATCTCACACACTTGCACTGTTCACCGTAGTACACATTGGGTGTGGAGACCTAAGGTACATGATTCACAGTATACCACGCCTGCATTGTATTCTACTTTTCCTAAGAAGGGACCCAAACTAGGTTGGGTTCCTAAATCTGACTGTTGTTGAGTTTTGCAGGTGTGCTCTCACCAAAGATCTCGTGGGAGCATAGGATAATTTGACATATGGAGGCTCGCAACTCAAAATTGCTTAAACTCGCTGCTTCATAATTTCTTGAAATGATTTTCCTTTAATTAGTTTTGTGTTATTTTTGTTGTGTGCTTGCTTTGTGTTGTTCTAGATTCCTTTGTTTTCATTTTATTTTTTATGTTTGGTTTCCTATATAATTATTTTTTAAGCTTTTAAATTTTGTAGTTTTAGAGATTATGTTTAGCATTTCTAAATCGGTTAAAGGGAGGAATACCGTTGATGGTTTCCCTCCTTCTGACCATGTTTAGTGGTATAAATTTCTTCTCTAAATAAAAATCTAATTCATTTTAGCCAATGGTTTTTGAAACTAAGATTCTTTTTATCTTGCAACAAAAATCTATCTTGTGCATAATATCCAAAGTTTTTATATATCTCTCATGTTAATTGAGATCTTGCCTTTGCACTGATCATATGATTTTTAATTTTGTTTTGTGAGTAGTTCTTCCCTATGTTAGAGAGAGTGCTCCTATTATCTAATATCTAGAAGATATACTCACAACTAAGAACTTCTTTAAAGAGTTTGCAAAAGAGAATTGAGCTTGCAAAAGATAAAAAGGAAAAGTGGCAAAGACGCCAAAATTGAAATAAAAAGTATATACACAAATGCGTATCAAAAATCAAAAGGTGCTCAAAGAGCCAATCAAAGATTCAAGAGGCCTAAAATGAGCCCACTAAAAAGTAAGCTATCCTCTCTTTTCAAAACTTTTAAAACTTAGAAGAACTTATGGGATATGTGAGATTTTCAAAGGCTTGATTTCAAATTCTATGATTGAGAAAAATTACTTTGACATATTATTTATGATATATTTTCTTTGTAAACAAGTTTTGAATGGATCTTCTTTTTATCCTATTTAGTTATTCTGTGTTAGGCCTCTATTTTTCATACCCTGAAGGATGTCCGATCTAGGGTTAGCAGAATCGGATATTCTACCTTCTTCCGATTGAAATTTGTTAACCTATTGATCTCTTGAAACTCTAAAGTTTAAATTATTTAAGAAATTCTCATTTGAATTACTTTGATAAAAAAAAATATTTGACTTCTTTTCAAATTATTTGTTTTTAGTTTTTTATCGCTGTTCTTTTTCTTTTCTTCTACTTTTCTTTTCTTTATTTTTGAGGGCTTTGATCATCACCATTCTTCATTGATTTTCAAATTCAAGTCACATCATCCTGGTCGATACTTTTATCATCCTGGACGATAGGACAAATTCTCTTCAAATTTCCATCTGCTGAACTTTTCTGTGCATACTACAACTCTTCGTCCTGGATGATCCATTATCATCCTGGATGATCTGATCGAACTCTAATGCGATCATGTTGATCATTTTGGCCGATATTATCTTCATCCTGGCCGATGCATTTTATGGTCATCGTCCTGGCCGATACACTTGATCGTCCTGGACGATCTACGTATCGATCGTTTAAAATCATTAAATTTGGCCCCGGACAATCCATTATTGGACAATCGTCCTGGCCGATCCACTGTTCGTCCTGGACGATACACGTGACACAGATTTAAAATGTTTTAACTTCGGCCGGTACGATCAATTATTATACATCATCCTGGACGAGACACCTAATCGGCCCGGACGATATGCCTTTTCAACGGTCGTCTGGCTTGACTCCTCAGGACGATTGCCTGTGTCTAATCGTCCTGACCGACATCTGATCGGCCTAGCCGATCAGACCGCCTTTTTGACCAATCGGCCTATACGCAATTATTTTACTATATTGTCCTGGATGATTCTACGATCGGCCTAGACGATATGGTCGTTTCTTTAAATTCAGGCCATTCCAGCCATGTTTTCCACTTTACATTCCTTCTCCTCTTGTGTTTCCTTGCTAACTCCTTGCTGTGGCTGGTGGGAAACGAGTTTGACAGGCTTCTGGAAGTTTCTCGAGGGCCACTCTAGACCCTCAATTTAGGGAGGCAGAGGATCAGGCAGCTTACCGTCGCTATAAAGAGTGTGGCATTACCCTTTCCAGAATAATCAATCCTGCACATCTTTCATATCCGGTAATGGATCTCTTTACCCACACTTCTCTTTATTTCATACTTTCCCTCACTGTCCCTTTTTCTTCTGAACTTCTGCTAGGATTTTATTCAAATCTTTGCATAAATTCTACTTTCACAGCCCTGACCTCCTATGTGAATCAACGCCCGGTCGAGGTCACATATCTGGAATGTGCAGAACTTTTACAGCTATCCACCACCGGGGATAAGCTGCACATAAACATTTCAGATCCTGATTTTGATCGGTCCACGGCAAACCAATTTCTTCGCCAAACCAACACACCTTTTCATGTTGGAGAGACTAGCTCTTTAGTGAAAGATGCTAGGACAATTCAGCATGTCCTTCGCACCTCAATTATTCCAAAAGCCAGGGACTGAATCCACATCACTCCCCTACTTTCTTTGACTACATTTTTCATCATGGCCCGGAGAGAATTTAATGCCACTGATATACTCTTTCGCTACATTGATCATTTAAAAACTATTCATGATCCAGGCTATAGGAGGAAACCCAACCTTGCTTTAGGACATCTCATAGTCTATATTCTTGAAACCAAAAACAATCTTCAATATCCTGCTCGTCACAACCTTCAATCTCCTTGCTACTCAAACAATTCTTTCACTATCCTTCATAGTACTCGTCTCCACTCAGAAGATGGGGAAGATCGGGGGGCTGAGGAGGAGGAGGCTCCCACTCCCGCTCCTGTTCCTAATCATACTCCTCTTCGCCAGCACTCTTAGCTTGATCAATTAGTGGAGAGGTTTGATCGATGGGAGACCCACTTCGATGCTTACGTTGCTGTACAGGTGCAGTAATATTCTGAGGACATGGCCCGCTACGAGCAGCACCGCATAGAGGACTTAGCCCAATTTGACAGCTACATTACTCACCAGTTACAGCAACATGATCAGGACATCACCTGGTTCAATGCTCAATTTACTATGTTTGCCATCTACTTTCAGTAGCCACCTCCACCACCTCCATCTGATGATCAGGGTCTCTCATTTTTTTAGTTTTTTTTCTATTCTCTATTTTCTGTAGTTTGTCTTGTACTTTGTTTTAGTTTCTATTGTTTTTTGTTTTTCCTTTTTCTTTTGTGTGTCTAGGACCCTCAATTTGTGATGACAAAAGGGGGAGTAGGATGTGATAGGAAAAGTTGATGTGCTTATAACTTTGAAATTTTAATGAACTGCTATTTTTACTGAGATTTTCCTACTTGTGTTTGCCATCATAAAAAAGGGGGAGATTATTGCAAATCTATTTTCATGACTTATGTTTTGATGATTGACAAATACTATTGATTCTCTTGGACTACCTGTTATTTCTAACTTTTCAGGAATCGAAGATCGGACAAACAAACGAAGCCAGTTCAACATTGCGTAGGTTAGGGTTGAGTCAGTCTGTAATTTTCTTTTTCTCTTCTTGAGTCTACTTGTAAAGTTCAAAGAGACTATTGCTATGTAACCCTACACACACACACTTGAGAGGCTTAAAATTTCTATTTTTACTCACATCGGCCAGGACGATATTTGTATCGGCCTGGACAATTTAGTTTAAAATAGAGATTCTATTCGGGATTCTTAATTAAGGTAGCCATCATTAATAGATCATCCTGGACAATACGTGTATCAGCCAGGACGATAAGCTCAAAACAAAAAGAAGTTGCAGCCATAAATAATTAAGGTATTCTGTAATTTTTGGTAATCGGCCAGGACGATCTTGGATCGGCCTGGACGATAGTCACAATTATGCCTTAATTAATCAGAAAAATAAGGGAAGTAATTAATTAAGGATTATTGATACGATCATATCATCCCAGATGATCTAAGGATCGGCCAGGACGATCTATTCAAAAACCTTAGTTACTTCTTGACGATAAATGTCGGCCAGCATAAATTCAGGGCGATGCTTTGGACGATTTTCCTCTTATTTGAACCGATCGGCCTGGACAATCGTGAGATCGGCCTGGACAATCAAGCCAATTTTAAATCATCCAATTTGCATTCAGGGCAATGCTCTGGCCGATCTTCCGAGATTTATACTGATCGGCCAGGATGATGTCCATATCGGCCTCTACGATATTGTCGGCAACTTGCAATTAATGAGCTCCTTTGAAGCTCTTCTATTTAAAAGCTCTTGTTCAACATTTTGAACAATCTTTTGCTGCTGCCTTGACCTGAGAAGACCTTGAGGAGAGAAAGAGAGAGAGGGAGAGAGAGAGAGAGGATCTCGTGAGAAGGAGCTTGTGAGGGGATTCACAAGGGTTGCTTCAAGGATCGCTTTGCTTGTTCTTTGTCTAAAGTTTCTCGTCCGTGGAAGGGTCGGTAGAGATAAGGATTCAGCATCTGATTGTGGTTCTCTGCCAGCTTCAGGAGGAAGCGAAAGGAGATAGGTTCTCTGCCTTGCCGGGGTGGCAAAAAAGGTTCTTTGTAAAGGCTTCTTCGCCTAGCCGTGGGGGCTAAAGGAGAGTCACGATTGTAGTGCAATACTCAGAGGGAGCCTCCGGGGAGTGGACGTAGGTCGAGTTGATCGAACCACTATAAATCTCTGTGTTCTTATTTCTTGCTTCCGCACTTTAATTTTCGCACTTAGTTTTGTGGTGTGATTTTGGTTTATGAGATTTTACTTCTTTGTGAAAAGAAAATTTTTAAAATATCAATTCACCCCCCCCCCTCTTGGTTAGCTTGGGCCAGTTCTATAGGGCTTAACATTCCTAACGAACTTTCACCATAGAATCAATTTCAAACTCAATCCTCTAGGGTTAGGTTTCCCTTCCTTTAGAATCAAAACCCAAATTTGATCCTCTATAGTTAGGAATTCTTCCTACCTATACGATCACCCAAATCTCCTTTTCCTTTAGGGATAGACCTTTTTCTTCCCTTAGGATTCGACTCACTAGTAGTAGAGCAAGCCCTTCGTGGCACTACCCTAGTATCAATTCAAACCTCAATTCCCCAGGGATAGACTTTTTCCTACCCTTAGGATCAAAACTCAAGACTTGACCCTTTTCGGTCAACACCAATATGTGCAATAGAACTTTGTTCTATTACACATATTAGGGGTCCATTTGTTGACGTCATTTTTGTTTGAGGTCACTTGGGCCAATCCTGACCCCAGATCATTCTAGCTTCCAGATCAAACTAAACTCTAGGATTCTCCTATATCCAAACCTTAGGATCCATTCTAGGTCCTAGGATCCTTCTAGACTCCAGGCCTTAGGATCTAATCTAGACTCTAGGATCCTCCTAGAATATAGATTCTAGGCTCTACTATAGACCCTAGGATTCCTCTAGAAAAATCTGGACCTTAGGATCTAGGACTCTTCTAGACCCTAGACCCTAAAATCTCTCAAGACCCTAGATAAATCCTGAACTTAGGATCTAATCTAGACCCTATGATCAAATCCACACTTTCAAACTCAAAATCCAGTTCAAATCCAGAATCCAGACAAAAATCCTAAGTCCAAAGGCCTTGTCCTAAAGGCCTTTTCTAAGGATTTTTAAAAAATTTCAAAACCCAGTCAAATGGCTTATGATTCAGGGTCTGTCAGTTGCATACAGATGGGACATGTCTCTGAAGGCTACCCTCCAAATTTGAGCCCATTCTGAGGTCTTTAACCCCAGAATCTAATTCAAAATCCAAAGGCTGTAAAACCTTCAAATATTTACGGCCTATGCCACTGGACCTGCCACCTAGAGGATCCAGACCTTAGAGCCTTCTCTGAAGCCTCTAATCACTTTCAAACATTTAATCCTGACATATTGAACATTAAACTGTATTTTGGTTGACCCACTTTGACCCCCAATTGACCAAGGGTCAAAATCACCAAAATACCCCTTAAGGGCTCAAACATCGATTTCAAACCAAAAGACATCCGAATTGCTTGGAACCACTTCCAGCAAGTTTCAAATATCAAATCGACCCTATTTGACCCAAACCCAAACCCTGGGTCAACCTGGTTGAACAAGTCAACCTAGGTTGACCAAACAGGCCATTAAGGGTCAAAACGGCCATTTTGACATTATTAACCTACCCAGACCTTGGGACCACCTCCGATGGTCTCCAAATATCATTTCAAATTTATTGAACCTATTTTTAAACCCTGGACCCACATGGTTGACCAAGTCAACCAGGATCGACCTAATGAGCCCTTAAGAGTTCAAATGGGTCATTTCAACCCACTTAGTCAAATCTGACCATTTGAACTCTCAAACTCATCTCAAAATCTAACTCAAATCAATTCAAACTTATTCAAAATCAAATCATGTCAAATTTGACTTATTCAAACTTCTATTCGTTGGTCAAATCTTTTGAATTTGCACTCAAGCTCTAGCCTTTAAGAATCTAAAACCTTCCAACCTATCTAACAAACACTTAAGCTCTCCCCTTGACTGCCACCTTACTAATGTTTGACTGTTTGACCAGTCAAACAGTCAATATGAGGTTTTAAATGAACCAAGGGTGATTAAACAAACTCCTTAAGCTAATCCAACCCATTTAATCCCCTTCCAGCTATTGAGTTAGGCTCTAGAAGCTTCTCAAGGTTCTCTCTAGCCTCTTGATCATGATCAAACAGCTCTCCTCATTCCATGTGTCCAAGTGGGAACCAAAGAGCCTTTCCAACAAGGATTTCCTCATTTCCTTGAATCCCCAGCTTTCCAACAACTCCCAGGGACACTTGGTAGCAATCCAGAGACCTACTAACTGGATCCCAGCCGTCCATTCATTCCAGGGATGTTTAAATAGGGTGTAAACCTTCATTAGAGCCTCATTCAATCCCTAGCTCTCTCTCTCTCTCTCTCTCTATCCCGGCCATCCCAAATCAAAACCCCAGCCATCTCAAGCTCCCATACCTCTGTCTGTTCATTTCGAGCTCGATCTCACCGGTCAAAGTCGCCGGCGATCACTTTTTCGGCGAGATAAGGGTGATCCGTCCAAGGTTTATTCCAAGAGATTCGTGGCTTGTTGGACCATGGATTCAACTTGGAACTTAATCGTGGACAGTCTACAAGCTCAGAGAATTCAAAAGCGGTTTAATCCGTCCAGTAAATCGATGTAAAACTCTAACCCTAGTCTAAGACACTTAGGCTAAATAGATTTCAATTCAATGCATATTAGGCCGCAAAATCAGGCCCCAATTGTTTTTGTTCATCTATGCTATCTAGGTTTAATATTTTAAGTGATTTGGTTAATTGGGTCGAGAGAACGAGCCTAAAAACGAGTTTTGGGGTGTTTCGTTAATGTGGCTCAGGTGTACGTTTTTTTGAGCCATTGATTGGCTGATCAACGACTCTGATTTCGTAATCTCGAGTGCCGTCTGTCCGTGTATTTCATTTTGGCATTCAATTTTTGGTCCGTCGGCATCTGGACCCTCCATCTAGAACCGCGGGATTGATTCCCCACCGTCCGATCACTCTTGATCGAGATCGAATAACGGGAGTTGATTCAAGCCGTTGGATCGATCTATGCGGGATCGGACGGCTGAGCGCTCGTGCTGACTCACTTAGGTGAAGCCACGTTCAGCGCCCTCCGAGTAACACGTGGCTGACTGCCACCACGTCGTCACACTGCCTCCGCAGTCCTAGCCCGCCAAACAGAAGTCGCCACATGGTGCCGGCGCTGCCAGGTAATTAAAAATGATTTAATTTAGTTTTAAATCATTTTTAATTACAGATTTCTTCTAAATTATTTTAAAATTTTTAAAAAATACATATTTTATATTAATATTCTCAAAAAATTAAATACTTTAATTTAGAATTAATTTAAAATATTAGTTATATTTTAAATTATTTTAATTATTAAATATTTGATAATTTTTAGTTAATAATCAATCAAATGTTATTAAATATTAAATCTAACTTAAAATATTTCAAAATAGAAAAATTTAATATTATTTTTTAATATAATCAGAGATCAATTGTTTTTAAATACTTAATTTTAAAATAAAGTTAATTTAAAATATTATATATATATATATATTTTAATTAATTTCAAAATATTCAAACATTTATTTAATTAAACTCAAATTTAAAAAATTATTTAAAAGTTATTGAGTGAGAACTATTTTGAATTATTTAAAATTTCAGAAAAAAAATTAAGGTTTAATTAAGTTTAATTTAGATATTAATCAATTTTGAACTATTTAAATTTGATTAATTACATTAAAAGTTAAAAAATTCTTTAAAAATTCAATTCAATTCATTAAAATTCAAATAATATATCAAAATTTTTAGAAAATTAAGAATTTTAATTTAAAACAATTTTCAAGTTTTGAAATCTAATTTATTTTAATTAATTTGAATCATTTGAATATTTAAATATTTAAATAATATCTAATTAAATATTATATTAACTATTTTAAAATTAAAAAAAATAAAATTATTCTCAAAATAACCTCAAATCAGAAGACCTCTCAAGCACTTAAAAATTATTTTAATAATATTTTTAAATTATTCTATTTTAAAATTTATATCTTTATGTATAGATTTCTATATGTAAATATATCTTTTAAAACTTTTTTAAAATCATATTTATTTAAATCCTTGCACATTGAGAGGTCCATTAAAATTTTAAATATAGGTTAAGCTTATGTGAATAGAAATTATGGGGGAGGATTAGTGGGTAATTATTTTTTAATTATCCACAAATCAATTTAATATTTATGTTAATTATTTTTAACTTTTGCATGCTTAGGTTGTGCACACACCACCTAGCCTAGGTTCTCCTAGTTTTAAGGATTTGATTGCGCTTATGTGTATGTGTATATTAATGTTAGTCAAGGGTTAGTCAAAACTTTGATTCAAGCCTATTGAATTTAGTGACATTATTAAGGACAATAATTAAGGACTTGCGTTTAGAAAACTTAGAATATTTCCAATAATTAGGATTCACTTTCCTTTGAGTTGAAACTTTAAAGACTTGAACTTATTGACATGTCCAGCCACTAGGAATATTTTCACTGGTTTTTGAAATCATTAAGACCCTTAATTAAATTTCCTAAGTTTAAACCCTTAATTAAGCTCTGAATCTTTCAAAAAATGTAATAAATCAAATTTAAATCCAAAAAATATATGTAACTTCTCTAACTGACCAGAATCAGGTCTTTAACCAACGAAAATTGAAAGCCCCTTGATTTGATAGCAATTCTGTAATTAATTTAATTTTAATTGAAACCCCACATTTAATTAATATAATTAATTAATAATAATTTAAAATTCCAAAAATTTCCCAAACACTTGGGAATGTCTTCCTAGGTCCTCCCTGACCTTTGGAGCTGATTTCAAGGAGTTGGGATCTCATTTGGAGCAAAATTACAAAAAGGGCCACTAATTAAGCAATTTTAAAAATTCATTAAATATCCCAAACTTCAAACCTTCATAACTAATTCAAGAAAAATCCAAATTGACTAAACTCACTTGCATTCAACTCATAATCGTGTCTAGTATTTATTAAAAATATTGAAATTATAGAAAAACATCAATTCAAAAAGTCAATAAATCTGTCAACTCTAAGTCAAAACTAGTTCAAAACTTCAAACCTTCGTAATAAAATGTAGAAAAATCTGATTTCAATGTACTTACTATATAACGGATTGTATTAAGGTCTAGTATTTTAAGAAAATACTGACTTTCCAGAAAACACCTTTAATTAAAAAATCAATTTCTAACCCCTTAATTAAATGATTAAAATAATCAAAAAATTCATAAAACTTGAAAATCACTTTAAAACTCCAGAAATCTTTAATTAACCTTAAAATTAGTAATCAACTAACTTAAATTAAAATTCATTAACTGTCAAACCTTAATCAAATCAAATCACTTAATTATATCGGTTACCATTTGGTAACCCATGCCTACGAGGCTATTTGCTTAGCCCCAAGGAAGGTGAAATAAACTTTAAGGACTTGGTGTAAAACAAAGGTGGTTTCCAACAAATAATTAATAGTTAATTCTAAAATTTATTCAAAGTCATTAAGATTTAAATTTTAATTAAATTTCCCTTAAACCTTTCAACCAACCAGAACCTTAAGCAACTTTAACAAATTGCCTTCTATAGGATATATCAAAACACACGACCTATCTCACACACTATAAATGGTTTACTAGGACAACCAACTCTAGGTTTAGGCTAGGCTGGTGTTTACTTTTCTGCTGTGTGCAGGGTTTTCGAGCTTTCACTATATGCTGGTTGTTAGCTTAGAATTGATTGATTGTCTATTTATTTATTTACTGCACTCTATTGAGCATTTAAATTTTAAATATATTAATTACATGAGATCAAATATTAACTACTTGGGATTGAATATATAACTATTGATTATTAGGATAACCTTGCATGATCGAGTCTAGATTTTTCTATTTCAAATTAATGTAAATTTGATTGAATAAGGTTGTAAATCTTTGAGATGATTTGAGTTTGGGATATTTGATCCAATTTAAATTCCAAAGAGGTGAAGACATCCCTAAAGGGGAGAGTCTTCTTCCATTTGGAAGTCAAATTAGGATCCCTTTCAAATATCCAAAGAGGAAAGACAACACCTCATTCAAGGGGGAGTTTCTTTCCATTTGGATATTCGAATCCGACGATCCAAGAAGCAGTAGAAGGATGAAGAAGTGGATAGCGAGAAGAATCCCAAATCTCAAATCACTTAAGTCTTAGGAGTAGAATCCGGGTTATTGTTAGTGGGGCCCGGCCACTTTACCTTTCTATCATTCTGGATGTATTAATAAGTGGCACTTGCCATATGGACATTCAATTTGAGCTATTAATTTAATTAATTTATTTATTGATTGATGTGTTGATCATGATATAGGATTGCTTACTTTTTGTAGTTTTTTGGCGATTCTTGCATGTCGACTTTGATTTAGCATGGAACTCGATCTTAGGCTCTTAAGGACTTGTAAAAATTCTACTACTTTAATTAAATAAAATTTTTAAGACAACATAGAAACTCTAACATTTTAAGAAACAAGCCCGGGATCGCCGAAAGTTTTCATTGCATAGCCTTCATTCAAATTCAAGTATTTAATCGAGTCGATCAGCATGCATTAGATTAATAACCAATTAAATTTCTAAAATTTCAAATTTCATTTCTAGCTTAAGCATCAAACTCAATATAAGTCAAAGGGGCCAATTAGGATCTGCTCTAGATGTCGACTCCGTTCTCAAAAACTTTTCTTAAACAACGTCCCTACCCACTCAATATTAAAAGATAGGACACATATTTTATAATCGCCTAGGTGGTTTAGCTGGCTACCCAATCCAGGTCGGAGTAAGACCAGATTCGCACTACATTAGCTAGGTTCGGGGCATTTTTAAATGCCCAATTTAGACTTAGGTTCTGAGGCGAGCTCGGGCTATAAGACCTCAACATCCAGGAATTGAATCCCATTTTCTAATAAAATTGACCATTCAAAAATAAATATCTCCTTCAATCAAATTTGAGCCCAACACTTAGAATAGGTTGGAGTGTTTTCTGGATTATTTTATAATCTCAAAACACTTCCTACTCCTCTTCCTTTGACTCCAGAAATAACTATTCAAAATTGATTCAATCCCGATAGAAAATTCCTACCCATTACCTCCTTTGATATCGATCTTTAAAAATCTTAAATAAAATTTATACCGCTATTTTAATCGAGAGTTTTCGTTGGAAAATTCTAATTTTCCTACGATGTAATTAACTACGAGGGCTTGCGCTCGTAGGAGATTTAGAAACCCAGACCTGATTTTCAAAATCAATTTTTCAAAAACTTTAATTAATTCTCTTTGGGAAATTCAAAATCAATGATCATTATCATCATTTTCAATCGATCGATAATGATTGATATCTTCTTTCTTCGGAGAGATATATCAATTATTATCGTGGTTTTGATTATGAAATTAATGATCTTTTATCCAAATTAGAATAGTCAAACAATTGATTAAATTCCATTTTGATCCTCCGGGGTCAAATGTAATTCTCCCTTTAAGTTTGACTACGATAATCTAGATAAAATAAGAATTCTGAAATTTGAACCCGTTAGGGAACGATACATTCGTAGTTCGAGGAGATATATTATTCATAATGATGTGTTTAATTTCAAAATTCAAAATTTAATATTCCCAAAGAAACTTAATTCTTTTTCAAAACCATATTTTTCAACCAAAACACCAACTAAGCTACTTTTCTCCATATTTTTAGCATATAGCACTATTATTTCACCTACATCTAAAAGTCTTTGGACAAAACTTTGCTTATAGACAATGAGTGAGCCAATCAAATTATCCATAGAATATTCATTCAAATTTTTTGATTTACAAATAGCAATAACTTTGATATCAAAATTATCAAGTAGAGAATGTAGAATTTTATTGATTTTTCAAAGTTTAAAAATTCTTTACCTAAAGCATGTAATGATGTCATATTTTGAATAAACCTAGTATACATGTCTAAGATATTCTCATAAGATTTCAAGCTAAATAGTTCATAATCATGCATTAAAGTATTCAATTTGGATTGTATAATTTCACTAATGCCTTCATATATAGTGTATAATTTATCTCAAATTTTTTTGCCAGTAGTGTATGTGGATACAAACATATAATCTTCATAATTTTAAGTATAGAAAAAATAGTTTAACAATTTAGCATTCAATTGAGCATCGATTTATTCTTCACTACTCCTTTGATTAAAAGGAATATTAATTTTAATTCTATTTATAACACATGATGGTAATGAATAATCAATAAAAATCATTTACCACATTCGATAATCAATTGATTATAAGAAAGTAGACATGCAAATTTTCTAAAAATCAAAAGTAATATTTTCAAATAAAGGTGGTTGGGTGATTGAATAATATTCTATAATGTTATGATTACAAAAATTGGCCATTGATCAAAACTCAAAAAGTTTTTAAAATTAATTTTATGAATTCCGCTCTGATACCACTTAAAAGTTTGACAGGGATGTTAAGCCCTTATAAAATAGTCCCGAGACTAACTAAGAGAGGGGGTGAAATAGTATATTAAAAATTTATTTAAGCAAGAGCACAATCACAACCAAAACCCTAATTCACCATATATATCAAAGTACATAAATTAAATGTGGAAGCACAATAAGAAAGAACACACTAGATTTATAGTGGTTCGGTCCAACAAGACCTACATGTACTCCTCGAAGGCACCCTTTGAGTATTGCGCTAAATCTTTAGTGTCTCCACTTTAGCCCCTATAATTAGTTGGAGAAGCCCTTACAAAATCACTTCTACCTTCCCCCATGCGATAGAGTAGCCTGATCCTTTGACACCAAAGAGATCTTCTTCTTCCCAAAACATCCCATAAGATGAACCTTAAATCTGATGATACTAAGGTGAGAGCTAGTCGGAGCAATCGTTTGAACCCCCCTCCACACTCCCTTAAGATCTTTACCCTCTCTCAAACTCCATCCTTTTCTCTCTCCATTTCAAGTTCTCTCTTCAAGTTTCCTACAGAAGATCAAAGCTTCAATGGCTGCCAAAGATGCTGACTTGTATAAATAAGAGGTTTTAAATAGAAGAGCTCCAGATTTATTCATAGTTACAATAAACTAACATTATCATCTAGGATGATATTCATATCATCTTGTATGATTAGTTTAAATCGTTGAGCATCGTCCAGAATATTTCCTTGATTGTATGTTTGGATGATGGAAAAGTAATCTGATCTTCCAAAATGATCTCACAATTATACGGGCTGGTTAGCACAGTAAAGCACACATCAACTAGAGCATTGCCCTGAAAGGATGTTTAGATGATGGAAAAATCACTTGATCGTGTAGGCGGATCTCAATATTGTCCTGGGTGATTTGTTCAATTTAGTTAAAATCATCCAGAGCATAACCCTGAATGGAACCAAGCCGATGTTTGATCATCTAGGAAGAACTAAGGTTTGTGATCATCCCGACTGATCCTGTAATCATTCAGGATGAAAGGATCGAGCAATTAAACCTTAATTACTTTCCTTAATAACCATATTAATTTAGGCATAATTGTACTACATCATTCAAGATGATGTCTTGGATGATGTCCAAAAATAACATATGCCTAAATAGATCTGGCCGTAGATTTTTTCTGATTTGAGCATATCATCCTAGCTGATACTAATATCATCTCGGATGATGTGCTTAATTGCTGTTGCCTTAACTAGGATGTTCTAATTTGGGTTTCTACTTTTAATTGATCATTCAGGCCATTTTTTAGATCATCCTGGATGATGTGATCAAAAACAAAAAAAACTCTAAAAAGCAAACATAAATTTTTCGAGGTGTGTGTATGTGTAAGGTTACAAGCAGACATACACCCTTACATGACCTGACTTAAAAATACATTAATAAATATTACAAATAAAATATGATCAACCAAATCTTGAGCATTGAATGGTGTTATGTAATCCTAAAATAGTTAGTATACACACAAACAAAAATATATTACAAATATAGGTAGATAATAGAAAGTGAGCCACAATATTTGTTATCATAAAAAATATAAAGTCATAAGCTCGAGTTGCAACATATTTCTCTCCCAATTTTAACATGGACTATTCCTTCATTCCTTATCTCATCTCTAAGGAGGGAAACAAGTTCTTAACTAAAATGCCTAATGAGGAGGAGATTTTTTTAACTCTTAATAGTATAAATGGTAATTTTGTTGCTGGCCCGGATGGCTTTATGAGAAAGATTCTCAAAAATATTAATCTATTATTAAGGAATATCTCATTAATGTTGTAATGGATTTCTTATTAGGGAATCCTTACCCCAAATTTTTCACTTCTACTACTATTATTTTAATTCATAAGAATGATACTATAAATTTTTTGAATGATTATTGTTTGATTAGCTTGTGCTCCTTTTTTGATAAGTTTAATGCTAATTTGCATATGTGATTTGTATTTTATTACCTAAAATCATTTCATTTGAATAAACTTATTTTGTTAAAGGTATGCCTATTTTTCATAATGTTTTATTGAAACAAGAGTTAGTTCATGAATTGGAAGCTGAAATTACTAGTGGTAATATTACTTTTGAGCTTGATATTTTTAAAGCTTATGATAATTTAATTTGGGAATTCCTTTACTTGATGTTAAAGATGTTTGGGTTTAGTATGGATTTTATTAACCTTACTAAAAATAGCATTGAGAATAGCTTTTTATCTATTATGGTCAATGATAAGTGTCATGGTTATTTCAAGTCCACTCTTGGGTTATGGCAAGGGGATCCCCTTTCCCCTACTTAGTTTATTATTGCTACTAAATTTCTCTCAAGAGGTTTAAACAAGTTATTTTTAACTCATCTAACCTCATATTTTAGAACACTTGGTGGTTTTCCTATTACTAACTTGAGCCTTGTTGGTGATTTTATTATCTTCAATAATGGCTCCATTAAAATTCTTTACATTTTGTTTTATTTTCTTGATCAATTTCAAAGAGCTAGCTATCTTATGTTTAGTCCTAACAAGAGTTTTTTCATCACTTCCAATTCTATCTCCCTTTAAAGAGCACATGATAACCATAATAAGTTTGTCTTTAATAATTTACCTTTGAAATATTTAGGTACTCCACTTTTTGGAGGTAAAAAAATGTTTCATTTATTTGGAGACTTCTTCAATGCTATTCACAAGAAACTTACTACTTGGGCTTTTAATTTTCTTTCTTTTTGTGGTAGATTTGTTTTAATTAAACATCTACTCTATTATATTCCCATTTATCTCTTTCATACTTTATGCCCTACGTGTTGAAAGGCTTTTTAAATATTTTTTTTGGGCTACTAAAGATAATAAATATGCTATTTTGTGGTCTCTTGGACTAATTCATCTATGGTTTTTTAGGAGGGAATCTTGGTTTTAAAACTATGCGTGATATGTCAGTTGGTTTTGCTTATAAACTCTAGTTTTCATTTAGAGCTAAGAAAATTCTGTGGGCTAAATTCTTCATTGTTAAATACCATGTTGGTTGTCATCCTTTTGTTTGTTACATTAAACATGGTGACTATTTTAACTAGAGAAAGCTTATTTTTCCATCAATTAGGAGGCCAAAAATTTTTTCCAATGGGGTTTGGGTAATGACAACATCTTGTTTTTGCAAGATAAGTGGTTGGGTAACCTTTCTATTGATAGTCTTTTGAATACTTATCCTACTTCTGCTTGCAAAGTTAATTAGTTTATTCATAATATTATTTGAGATGTTAATTTACTTTGTGATAATGTTCCACACTTTACTATCAGTCTTATTCTTAAAATTCCTCTGCAATTGTATGATGAGGATTTTGTCATGTTTACTAAGGCCAATGATGGTAAGTTTTCTTTGAAACAAGTTTGGCAATATATCAAAAATTCCTACCGTAAGTATTTACTTTATTTGGCTATTTGGCAACATGGTATCCCGTCTTCTTACTCTATTTTTGTTTGAAGGATTCTATATAATTTTGTACCAGTTGACTATAGACTTATGAAAATAGGTTTTCATATTGTCTCTAAATGTCAATGTTGTTATCATATTTAAAACCTTAACAATGTGTTCTCTAATGGCACGATTGCTCTGAAATTTTGGCTTCATTTTGATAACATTTTTAATGCTCATATATGGAAGAATTATAGCATTATTTTGAATATTGTTCAAACATGGTTTACTCTATCTAAATATCATATTCATAATATATTTCTTGTTATTATTTGTTAGTTTTTTTGGAAGAGTAGAAACGAAGCTAAACATGAAAATATTGGTATGAATGCGATGAGCATTATGGGTAAAGTTAAAGATAAAATTTTGTAATTGACTTTAGCTAATTTGATTAAAGTTAATGCTTTTATTGGCTATCACTACACTAATATTGATTTTGGTGTTTCTTCCCTTTTAGACCCCAAAGTTAATCTTCATAGAATTATGAGATTAAACTTGATGATGGTTAGTTTAAGCTCAACATTGATGGCTCTCTTAACGAATTTAAGGTAGGTAGTGGTGGGCTAATTAAAGATTCAACACTTTATTTTATTTTCTTTTAGGGTCCTAGTTCTTCTAATATGGTGATTATGGCTTAAATTGAAGCTTTGCAATATGGTTTACATTTATGCATCTCTTTTAGTATCACTAAAGTTTGGATTGAAGTTGATGCTAAGTTACTTATTTATTATATTAATGGTAATACAACTATGTAGAACCCTTCATTCTTTTATAGGATTAAAGACATCAAGCAGTGGCATTCAATCATCTCTTATTCTATTACCCATATTCTTCATGAAGGTAATGCTGCGGCAGATTATCTTGCCAAAATGGGTTGCAATTTGGGTGAGTTTAATCAATATGGTGGTTCCTCTATACCTTTGAACCTTAAGGGTTTGATGAGATTGGATCATTCTTATTTTTTGTATGTTCGATTCAGCTAAGTCCTAGTTTTGGTTTATGCTGATGGATTTTTTTTCCATCTATGTTTGGGTGCTTGGGTCTTGTCTGTTGGTTATTCTTGTTGATTGGCATCTATCTTGGTTTTCTTATTGTCTGATCGTTTTTCTTCTAGCTTTTTATTTTTTGAATGGCTTCCATGAAATTTCTTTTTTCCTTAATTATTGGTTCTATCTTAATGTTTATTGGTTTTGGTTTCCTTATTCATCGATGGTTTTTGGTGGTATTGTGTTTGATTTGGTTATTGGGCCTTGCTCAATTGTGGTTTTCGCTACTGATGTATATGGTTTTTTAGCTTTATCCTTATCATCAAATTTAATCCATGTACTAGGTGGTTATTTTGTTTGATTCGAGGAGCAGTTGGATACTAAAATTAATGATTTCATCAATACTTCACGCCTGAGCCAACTTCTCCTTTTTTATTGGACCACTTGTACTCACTTATGTTGGGTTTTCTTTGGGTTTGTGTGGCTTTGCTGTAATTGGTTGAGGCCCTATTTGTAGGGCTCTTTTCTCGTTTGGTGCTTCTCTGATAATTGTAAATTTACCTATAATTCTATGGTTAATTCTTACAAGGAATTATCAAATTTGATGGGGGGAGTCTTTGGTTACAAGAATCGAATTTGTTGTTACCCTTTATGCTCTATTCATATTCACAGCTTTTACAGTGTTTTAAACTTTCTATTACATGGGTTTGGTTGGTAGTCAAATGGTCTTTATATCACCAATATAATGGGGATGTTGTCATTTATGATGTTGGCTATAGTGCTGGTTGGCTTCTATATGTTTGTTGCTAACCTGTATTGCTGAATCATTATCCATAGCCAAGATTACTGGTCTAGCAGGATTATTTCTCTCATTAGATGTGATGTTTTGCATCTTTTTTTTTATCTATATTGAGATGTTACGTTTTAATAATGTTAATAATGGTTCTCCCTATATGGTTCAATTTATGAACTGTGGCTATGGTCGGATAATCTTTAAAGTTTCTTTCTCTCGGTTCCATCTTGGCTACAATCCTTGTATGAGTGGTGAATGCATCTTTTGTAATATCGATTACTGTTCACTCTGGATTGATTACCCTTCTTTGTGGCAGCTCAAAATTCCTCTCTTTAATGATACACTTATTGTTCCAAATTCATACATTTTTACAAACTTTTTTGGTATTTCTATATTCTACATTATTGTGCTTCTTTTTGCAGTACTAAATTATTATAGGTTCTCTAAATTGAATTTGTTTTAGGGACAAGCTGAGTTCTTTTTATAGGAAGTTCGTACTGAATGTCCAATTTTTTATCTTCCCTTTTTGGGTGTTGTTTTCTTACAGCCTTGCATGTTCTTAGGCTTTATGTATTTTTTATTATTGGGGACCATCACCATTAAGGTTTTATTTTACATTTTCATTTAGCTCCATCGAGCATTAGTGAGATGAAGGTCTCTTTTAAGGAGCTTGTATCCATTATTTTATATTAACACGTAGGCCCCTTCATTGGTTTCCCTAAAAAATAATCTTTATTAAATAAGAAATGTCATTACTTTTTTGATTTTGTTGTACTTATGGATTTCAAGAAATATTTCTATGTATAATAACACTCGCATCGATGCATATCATAATATTCAAAATATTAAGGACAAAATTTTTAAACTTTTCACAACCAATCATGTGACTTTTAAGAATTTTAAGAATTATTCTTTTATTGTCAATTACTTTGGTATAGTTCTGCAGACTAATTGCTTTTTATAGGAACTTAATTAGGTGTATTGTATTAAACAACCACTCAATACTTTCAAGCTTAATGTTGATGGTTTTGTTAAAATTGTTGCTTTTGGGTGTGGTGGTATTATCAAGATGATAATGGTAATATGATTATGGCTTTTGTTGGCATGGTAGAAAAGTATTTTAGTGTTAGGGTTGAACTATCTGCTATTATTAATGGTCTAAAATTATGTTTTTCACTTGGTATTAAGAATATTTGAATTGAAGTAGATGTCACTTCTACTATTCATTTCTTTTTCTATCCATCAAATAGAGTTTGCAATTTGGAGCTTTTTTATCTTATTAGAGAAATCAATCAGTTGCTGATGTTTGTTAACTTTTTTATTTCTCTTTTGCATAGGATAGGAAAAATTTGTGTCGCCTGGTTAGCTAATTTGGGTTGCATCTTGGAATTTCTTACTAATTTTTCTAAGTCTAATTTATTTATTTATTTTGGTTAAAACCCACGGAGGGGCCTACGCGTTAATATAAAAAATAGGTTACAGAGTTCTTAAAGGAAACCATCGGCTCACTACTACTGAAATGAGTTACAAAACAAAGATAAAGAAAACCTACAAGCTAATTATCTCTACTACCAAAAAATACAAGGTACCTTAGTAATATTCTAATGATGCTATAGACAAGCATCCAAAAAAGAAAGATAAAAAAATAGCAATAAGGTTTAGTCTTTCTACCAAAAAACTATAGTCATTCCCTATCAGCATCCTCTGCAAAAAAGAGAAACAACAAATAGACAACTATGCCAAGAAAGAGTATTAGCAAGACACATTTGAGAAATGGAATAATAAAGGAAATAATTAATAAAAGTGACCCAAGTGAAGCCAGTCTCTGAATTCAGATCATAAGAGCTCAGAGTACAATTAATAATCATAGACTCATTAGGAATGTCCACAACTGGTCTCATTGTAAAAGCACAAGTTAGAGATAAAGAAATAATTGAAATTCAAGACAGCTCCAAACAGCAAATTATAAGGTGGAAAGTGGACAACAACACAAGAAACAGCCAAAAGTTTCTAGCAAAGCCAACTCTGCCCCACAACCTAGTGAAAAAAACCCAGCATATATCCACAATACTGGCAAAGATAGTCCAGAAAGTGCAAACTTGAGAACCTAGGAGGCAAACAGAGCCTAGGAGGCAAATAGAGAGAACAACTGCATGCCAACAAAATAACCAAAAAAGCACCAGGTAGGAGAGCATATAGGCAAACCTTCCACACCCCCACTAAGAAAAACCTTGCTCCCCTCTAAATTCATAAGAACAAGCTCAATACAAGGGCTACCAATCATAAGAACAACATCAAGAATGATACCCAGAAACTTCCAAGTAAAAATCTAATAACCAAAATAGAGGAAGTACCACTCCCAGCAACATAAGCCAGTAAAACATCCCAACATCATAGAGAAAATAGTATCAGCCATAGTAATGGAGAGATAGAAATAAAGAAACCAACACCCAAGGACAAAATAGCAACAGGCAAGCCATAAAAATTATGTGTTAATATAGGCCATCCCACACTCATTAAGATAGAGCAGCCCATTAAGATGAGGGGGTATAGAAGATTGAATAAGATTAGTAAAAAAATCAAGATTACAATCGTAATTAGCAAGACAAGATGCACAAGAGTTACCAGCCTTACCAACCTGAGAGAAAGAAGTATTCAAAAATAACAACAATTTTTTAATTTCCCTCACAAGATAGAAAATATTCAGGCTACAACACACTTCCACCAAATCCTGAAAATGAGTGATGTTAAAAATGTTGAAACTTGTTCAATATGAATTAGTTTTAAGCTTATATCCCAGTGGCTAACCAAGAGGGGGGGGGGGGGGGGGGATTCGATTCTTGACGTTGACTGTACAGGTGCAGTAATATCTGAGGACATGGCCGCTACGAGCAGCACCGCATAGAGGACTTAGCCCAATATGACAGCTACATACTCACCAGTTACAGCAACATGACCAGGACATCACCTGGTTCAATGCTCAGTTTACTATGTTTGCCATCTACTTTCAGTAGCCACCTCCACCACCTCCATCTGTGATCAGGGTCTCTCATTTTTTTAGTTTTTTTTTCTATTCTCTATTTTCTGTAGTTTGTCTTGTACTTTGTTTTAGTTTCTATTTTTTTTTGTTTTTCCTTTTTCTTTTCGTGTGTCTAGGACCCTCATTGTGATGACAAAAGGGGAGAAGGATGTGATAGGAAAAGTTGATGTGCTTATAACTTTGAAATTTTAATGAACTGCTATTTTTACTGAGATTTTCCTACTTGTGTTTGCCATCATAAAAAAGGGGGAGATTATTGCAAATCTATTTTCATGACTTATGTTTTGATGATTGACAAATACTATTGATTCTCTTGGACTACTTGTTATTTCTAACTTTTCAGGAATCGAAGATCGGACGAACAAACGAAGACAGTTCAACATTTTGTAGGTTAGGGTTGAGTCAGTCTGTAATTTTCTTTTTCTCTTCTTGAGTCTACTTGTAAAGTTTAAAGAGACTATTGCTATGTAACCCTACACACACACACTTGAGAGGCTTAAAATTTCTATTTTTACTCACATCGGCCAGGACGATATTTGTATCGGCCTGGACAATTTAGTTTAAAATAGAGATTCTATTCGGGATTCTTAATTAAGGTAGCCATCATTAATAGATCATCCTGGACAATACGTGATCAGCCAGGACGATAAGCTCAAAACAAAAGAAGTTGCAGCCATAAATAATTAAGGTATTCTGTAATTTTTGGTAATCGGCCAGGACGATCTTGGATCGGCCTAGACGATAGTCACAAATTATGCCTTAATTAATCAGAAAAATAGGGAAGTAATTAATTAAGGATTATTGATACGATCATATCATCCCAGATTATCTAAGGATCGGCCAGGACGATCTATTCAAAAACTTAGTTACTTCTTGACGATAAATGTCGGCCAGCATAAATTCAGGCGAGCTTTGGACGATTTTCCTCTATTTGAACCGATCGGCCTGGACAACGTGAGATCGGCCTGGACAATCAAGCCAATTTTAAATCATCCAATTTGATTCAGACAATGCTCTGGCCGATCTTCCAGATTTGTACTGATCGGCCAGGATGATGTCCATATCGGCCTGTACGATATTGTCGGCAACTTGCAATTATTGAGCCCTTTGAAGCTCTTCTATTTAAAAGCTCTTGTTCAACATTTTGAACAATCTTTTGCTGCTGCCTTGACCTGAGAAGACCTTGAGGAGAGGAGAGAGAGGGAGAGAGAGAGAGAGGATCTCGTGAGAAGGAGCTTGTGAGGGATTCACAAGGGTCCTTCAAGGATCGCTTTGCTTTTTCTTCGTCTAAAGTTTCTCCGTCCGTGGAAGGGTCGGTAGAGATAAGAATTCAGCATCTGATTGTGGTTCTCTGCCACTTCAAGAGGAAGCGAAAGGAGATATGTTCTCTGCCTTGCCGGGGTGGCAAAAAGGTTCTTTGTAAAGGCTTCTTCGCCTAGCCGTGGGGGCTAAAGGAGAGTCACGATTGTAGTGCAATACTCAGAGGAGCCTCCGGGGAGTGGACGTAGGTCGAGTTGATCGAACCACTATAAATCTCTGTGTTCTTATTCTTGCTTCCGCACTTTAATTTCGCACTTAGTTTTGTGGTGTGATTTTGGTTATGAGATTTTACTTCTTTGTGAAAAGAAAATTTTTAAAATATCAATTCACCCCCCCCCCCCCCCCCCCTCTTGGTTAGCTTGGGCCAGTTCTATAGGGCTTAACATCTACAAACTTTCACCATAGAATCAATTCAAACTCAATCCTCTAGATTAGGTTTCCCTTCCTTAGAATCAAAACCCAAATTTGATCCTCTATAGTTAGGAATTCTTCCTACCTATACGATCACCCAAATCTCTTTTTCCTTTAGGGATAGACTTTTTCTTCCCTTAGGATTCGACTCACTAGTAGTAGAGCAAGCCCTTCGTGGCACTACCCTAGTATCAATTCAAACCTCATTCCCCAGGGATAGACTTTTCCTCCCCTTAGGATCAAAACTCAAGACTTGACCCTTTTCGGTCAACACCAATATGTGCAATAGAACTTTGTTCTATTACACATATTAGGGGTTCATTTGTTGACGTCATTTTTGTTTGAGGTCACTTGGGCCAATCCTGACCCCAGATCAATCTAGATTCCAGATCAAACTAAACTCTAGGATTCTCCTATATCCAAACCTTAGGATCCATTCTAGGTCCTAGGATCCTTCTAGACTCCAGGCCTTAGGATCTAATCTAGACTCTAGGATCCTCCTAGAATATAGATTCTAGGCTACTATAGAACCCTAGGATTCCTCTAGAAAAATCTGGACCTTAGGATCTAGGACTCTTCTAGACCCTAGACCCTAAAATCTCTCAAGACCCTAGATAAATCCTGAACTTAGGATCTAATCTAGACCTATGATCAAATCCACACTTTCAAACTCAAAATCCAGTTCAAATCCAGAATCCAGACAAAAATCCTAAGTCCAAAGGCCTTGTCCTAAAGGCCATTTCTAAGGATTTTAAAAAATTTCAAAACCCTCAAATGGCTTATGATTCAAGTGTCAGTTGCATACAGATGGGACATGTCTCTGAAGGCTACCCCCAAATTGAGCCCATTCGAGGTTTTTAACCCCAATCTAATTAAAAATCCAAAGGCTGTAAAACCTTCAAATATTTACGGCCTATGCCACTGACCTGCCACCTAGAGGACCAAACCTTAGAGCCTTCTCTGAAGCCTCTAATCACTTTCAAACATTTAATCCTGACATATTGAATATTAAACTGTATTTGTTGACCCACTTTGACCCCCAATGACCAAGGGTCAAAATCACCAAAATACCCCTTAAGGGCTCAAACATCGATTTCAAACCAAAAGACATCCGAATTGCTTGGAACCACTCCAGCAAGTTTCAAATAATAAATCGACCCTATTTGACCCAAACCCAAACCCTGGGTCAACCTGGTTGAACAAGTCAACCTAGGTTGACCAAACAGGCCATTAAGGGTCAAAACGGCCATTTTGACATTATTAACCTACCCAGACCTTGGGACCACCTCCGATGGTCTCCAAATATCATTTCAAATTTATTGAACCTATTTTTAAACCCTGGACCCACCTGGTTGACCAAGTCAACCAGATCGACCTAATGAGCCCTTAAGAGTTCAAATGGGTCATTTCAACCCACTTAGTCAAATCTGACCATTTGAACTCTCAAACTCATCTCAAATCTAACTCAAATCAATTCAAACTTATTCAAAATCAAATCATGTCAAATTTGACTTATTCAAACTTCTATTCGTTGGTCAATCTTTTGAATTTGCACTCAAGCTCTAGCCTTTAAGCATCTAAAACCTTCCAACCTATCTAACAAACACTTAAGCTCTCCCCTTGACTGCCACCTTACTAATGTTTGACTGTTTGACCAGTCAAACATTCAATATGAGGTTTTAAATGAACCAAGGGTGATTAAACAAACTCCTTAAGCTATCCAACCCATTTAATCCCCTTCCAGCTATTGAGTTAGGCTCTAGAAGTTCTCTAAGTTCTCTCTAGCCTCTTGATCATGATCAAACAGCTCTCCTCATTCCATGTGTCCAAGGGAACCAAAAGCCTTTCCACAAGGATTTCCTCATTCCTTGAATCCCCAGCTTTCCAACAACTCCAGGGACACTTGGCAGCAATCCAGAGACCTACTAACTGGATCCCAGCCGTCCTTCATTCCAGGGACATTTGAATAGGGTGTAAACCTTCATTAAGCCTCATTCAATCCCTAGCTCTCTCTCTCTCTCTCTCTCTCTATCTCTCTATCCCGGCGTCCTAATCAAAACCCCAGCCATCTCAAGCTCCCATACCTCTGTCTGTTCATTTCGAGCTCGATCTCACCGTCAAAGTCGCCGGCGATCACTTTTTCGGTGAGATAAGGGTGATCCGTCCAAGGCTTATTCCAAGAGATTCGTGGCTTGTTGGACCATGGATTCAACTTGGAACTTAATCGTGGACAATCTACAAGCTCAGAGAATTCAAAAGCGGTTTAATCCGTCAGTAAATCGATGTAAAACTCAACCCTAGTCTAAGACACTTAGGTTAAATAGATTTCAATTCAATCATATTAGGCCGCAAATCAGGCCCCAATTGTTTTTGTTCATCTATGCTATCAGGTTTAATATTTTAAGTGATTGGTTAATTGGGTCGAGAGAACGAGCCTAAAAATGAGTTTTGGGGTGTTTTCGTTAATGTGGCTCAGGTGTACGTTTTTTTGAGCCATTGATTGGCTGATCAACGACTCTGATTTCGTAATCTCGAGTGCCGTCGTCCGTGTATTTCATTTTGGCATTCAATTTTTGGTCCGTCGCATCTGGACCCTCCATCTAGAACCGCGGGATTGATTCCCCACCGTCCGATCACTCTTGATCGAGATCGAATAAACGGGAGTTGATTCAAGCCGTTGGATCGATCTATGCGGGATCGGACGGCTGAGCGCTCGTGCTGACTCACTTAGTGAAGCCACGTTCAGCACCTCTCCGAGTAACACGTGGCTGACTGCCACCACGTCGTCACACTGCCTCCGCAGTCCTAGCCCGCCAAACAGAAGTCGCCACATGGTGCCGGCCGCCAGGTAATTAAAAATGATTTAATTTAGTTTTAAATCATTTTAATTACAGTATTTCTTCTAAATTATTTTAAAATTTTTAAAAAATACATATTTTATATTAATATTCTCAAAAAATTAAATACTTTAATTTAGAATTAATTTAAAATATTAGTTATATTTTAAATTTTAATTATTAAATATTTGATAATTTTTGTTATAATCAATCAAATGTTATTAAATATTAAATCTAACTTAAAATATTTCAAAATAGAAAAATTTAATATTATTTTTAATATAATCAGAGATCAATTGTTTTTAAATACTTAATTTTAAACTAAAGTTAATTTAAAAATATATTATATATATATATTTTTTAATTAATTTCAAAATTCAAACATTATATAATAAACTCAAATTTAAAAAATTATTTAAAAGTATTGAGTGAGAACTATTTTGAATTATTTAAAATTTCAAGAAAAAAATTAAGGTTTAATTAAGTTTAATTTAAGATATTAATCAATTTTGAACTATTTAAATTCGATTAATTACATTAAAAGTTAAAAAATTCTTTAAAAATTCAATCAATTCATTAAAATCAAATAATATATCAAAATTTTTAGAAAATTAAGAATTTTAATTTAAAACAATTTTCAAGTTTTGAAATCTAATTTATTTTAATTATTTGAATCATTTGAATATTAAATATTAAAATAATATCTAATTAAATATTATATAAACTATTTAATTAAAAAAATAAAAATATATCTCAAAATAACCTCAAACAGAAGACCTCTCAAGCACTTAAAAATTATTTTAATAATTTTTTTAAATTATTCTATTTTAAAATTTATATCTTTATGTATAGATTTCTATATGTAAATATATCTTTTAAAACTTTTTAAAATCATATTTATTTAAATCCTTGCAACATGAGAGGTCCATTGAAATTTTAAACATAGGTTAAGCTTATGTGAATAGAAATTAGGGGGAGATTAGTGGGTAATTATTTTTTAATTATCCACAAATCAATTTAATATTTATTTTAATTATTCTTAACTTTTGCATGCTTAGGTTGTGCACAACACACCTAGCCTAGTTTCTCCTAGTTTTAAGGATTTGATTGCGCTTATGTGTATTGTATATTAATGTTAGTCAAGGGTTATCAAAACTTTGATTCAAGCCTATTGAATTTAGTGACATTATTAAGGACAATAATTAAGGACTTGCGTTTAGAAAACTTAGAATATTTCCAATAATTAGGATTCACTTTCCTTTGAGTTGAAACTTTAAAGACTTGAACTTATTGACATGTCCAGCCACTAGGAATATTTTCACTGGTTTTTGAATCATTAAGACCCTAATTAAATTTCCTAAGTAAACCCTAATTAAGTCTTGAATCTTCAAAAAATGTAATAAATCAAATTTAAAATCCAAAAAATATATGTAACTTCTCTAACTGACCAGAATCAGGTCTTTAACCAATGAAAATTGAAAGCCCCTTGATTTGATAGCAATTCTGTAATTAATTTAATTTTAATTGAAACCCCACATTTAATTAATATAATTAATTAATAATAATTTAAAATTCCAAAAATTTCCCAAACACTTGGGAATGTCTTCCTAGATACTCCCGTACCTTTGGAGCTGATTTCAAGGATTGGGATCTCATTTGGAGCAAAATTACAAAAAGGGCCACTAATTAAGCAATTTTAAAAATTCATTAAATATCCCAAACTTCAAACCTTCATAACTAATTCAGAAAAATCCAAATTACTAAACTCACTTGCATTCAACTCATAATCGTGTCTAGTATTTATTAAAAATATTGAAATCTAGAAAAACATCAATCAAAAAAGTCAATAAATCTGTCAACTCTAAGTCAAACTAGTCAAAACTTCAAACCTCGTAATAAAATGTAGAAAAATCTGATTTCATGTACTTACATATATACGGATTGTATTAAGTCTATAGTATTTAAGAAAATACTGACTTTCCAGAAAACACCCTTAATTAAAAAATCAATTTCTAACCCCTAATTAAATGATTAAAATAATCAAAAAATCATAAAACTTGAAAATCACTTTAAACTCCCAGAAATCTTTAATTAACCTTAAAATTAGTAATCAACTAACTTAAATAAAAATTCATAACTGTCAACCTTAATCAAACAAATCACTTAATTATATCGGTTACCATTTGTAACCCATGCCTACGAGGCTATTTGCTTAGCCCCAAGGAAGGTGAAATAACTTTAAGGACTTGGTGTAAAATAAAGGTGGTTTCCAACAAATAATTAATAGTTAATTCTAAAATTTATTCAAAGTCATTAAGATTTAAATTTTAATTAAATTTCCCTTAAACCTTTCAACCAACCAGAACCTTAAGCAACTTTAACAAATTGCCTTCTATAGGATATATCAAAACCACACGACCTATCTCACACACTATAAATGGTTTACTAGGACAACCAACTCTAGTTTTGGCACTGGTGTTTACTTTTCTGCTGTGTGCAGGGTTTTCGAGCTTTCACTATATGCTGGTTGTTAGCTTAGAATTGATTGATTGTCTATTTATTTATTTACTGCACTCTATTGAGCATTTAAATTTTAAATATATAATTACATGAGATCAAATATTAACTACTTGGGATTGAATATATAACTATTGATTATTAGGATAACCTTGCAAGATCGAGTCTAGATTTTTCTATTTCAAATTAATGTAAATTTGATTGAATAAGGTTGTAAATCTTTGAGATGATTTGAGTTTGGGATATTTGATCCAATTTAAATTCCAAGAGGTGAAGAGACCCTAAAGGGGAGAGTCTTCTTCCATTTGGAAGTCAAATTAGGATCCCTTTCAAATATCCAAAGAGGAAAGACAACACCTCATTCAAGGGGGAGTTTCTTTCCATTTGGATATTCGAATCCGACGATCCAAGAAGCAGTAGAAGGATGAAGAAGTGGATAGCGAGAGAATCCCAAATCTCAAATCACTTAGTCTTAGGAGTGAATCCGGTTATTGTAGTGTGGCCCGGCACTTTACCTTTCTACATTCTGGATGTAATATAAGTGGCACTTGCCATAGGACATACATTTGACTATTAATTTAATTAATTATTTTATTGATTGATGTGTGATCGTGATATAGGATTGCTTACTTTTTGTAGTTTTTTGGCGATTCTTGCATGTCGACTTTGATTTAGCATGGAACTCGATCTTAGGCTCTTAAGGACTTGTAAAAAATTCTACTACTTTAATTAAATAAAATTTTTAAGACAACAGAAACTCTAACATTTTAAGAAAAAAAGCCCGGGACCGCCGAAAGTTTTCATTGCATAGCCTTCTTCAAATCAAGTATTTAATCGAGTCGATCAGCATGCATTAGATTAATAACCATTTAAATTTCTAAAATTTCAAATTTCATTTCTACTTAAGCATCAAACTCAATATAGTCAAGGGGCCAATTAGGATCCGCTCGATGTCGACTCGTTCTCAAAAACTTTTCTTAAACAACGTCCCACTACCCCTCATATAAAAGATAGGACACATATTTTATATATCGCCTAGGTGGTTAGCTGGCTACACAATCCGGTTGGGTAAGACCAGATTCGCACTACATTAGCAGTTCGGGGCATTTTTAATGCCAATTTAGACTTAGGTTTCTGAGGCAGCTCGGGCTATAAGACCTCAACATCCAGAATTGAATCCCATTTTCTAATAAAATTGACCATTCAAAAATAAATATCTCCTTCAATCAAATTTGAGCCCAACACTTAGAAGGTTGGAGTGTTTTCTGGATTATTTTATAATCTCAAAACACTTCCTACTCCTCTTCCTTTGACTCCAGAAATAACTATTCAAAGTTGATTCAATCCCGATAGAAAATTCCTACCCATTACCTCCTTTGATATCGATCTTAAAAATCTTATAAAAATTTATACCGCTATTTTAATCGAGAGTTTTCGTTGGAAAATTCAATTTTCCACTGTAATTAACATGAGGGCTTGCGCTCGTAGGAGATTTAGAAACCCAGACCTGATTTTCAAAATCATTTTCAAAAACTTTAATTAATCTCTTTGGAAATTCAAAATCAATGACATATCGTCATTTTCAATCGATCGATAATGATGATATCTTCTTTCTTCGAGAGATATATCAATTATTATCGTGGTTTTGATTATGAAATTAATGACTTTTATCCAAATTAGAATAGTCAACAATTGATTAAATTCCATTTTGATCCTCCGGGTCAAATGTAATTCCCCTTTAAGTTTGACTACGATAACTAGATAAAATAAGAATTCTGAAATTTGAACCCGTTAGGGAACGATACATTCGTAGTCGAGGAGATTATTATCATAATGATGTGTTTAATTTCAAAATTCAAAATTTAATATTCCCAAAGAAACATTAATCTTTTCAAAACCATATTTTTCAACCAAAACACCAACTAAGCTACTTTTCCCATATTTTTAACATATAGCACTATTATTTCACCTACATCTAAAAGTCTTTGGACAAAACTTGCTTATAGACAATGAGTGAGCCAATCAAATTATCCATAGAATATTCATTCAAATTTTTTTATTAACAAATAGCAATAACTTTGATATCAAAATATCAAGTAGAGATGTAGAATTTTATTGATTTTTCAAAGTTCAAAAATTCTTTACTAAAGCATGTAATGATGTCATATTTTGAATAAACCTAGTATACATGTCTAAGATATTCTCATAAGATTCAAGCTAAATAGTTCATAATCATGCATTAAAGTATTCAATTTGGATTGTATAATTTCACTAATGCCTTCATATATAGTGTATAATTTATCTCAAATTTTTTTGCCAGTAGTGTATGTGGATACAAACATATAATCTTCATAATTTTAAGTATAGAAAAAATAGTTTAACAATTTAGCATTCAATTGAGCATCGATTTATTCTTCACTACCCTTTAATTAAAAGGAATATTAATTTTAATTCTATTTAATAACATGATGGTAATGAATATCAATAAAAATCATTACCACATTCGATAATCAATTGATTATAAGAAAGTAGACATGCAAATTTTCTAAAAATCAAAGTAATATTTTCAAATAAAGGTGGTTGGGTGATTGAATAATCTTCTATAATGTATGATTACAAAAATTGGCCATTGATCAAAACTCAAAAAGTTTTTAAAATTAATTTTATGAATTCCGCTCTGATACCACTTAAAAGTTTGACAGGGATGTTAAGCCCTTATAAAATAGTCCCGAGACTAACTAAGAGAGGGGGTGAAATAGTATATAAAAAATTATTTAAGCAAGAGCACAATCACAACCAAAACCCTATTCACCATATATATCAAAGTACATAAATTAATGTGGAAGCACAATAAGAAAACACACTAGATTTATAGTGGTTCGGTCCAACAAGACCTACATGAACTCCTCGAAGGCACCCTTGAGTATTACGCTAAATCTTTAGTGTCTCCACTTTAGCCCCTATAATTAGTGAGAAGCCCTTACAAAATCACTTCTACCTTCCCCCATGCGATAGAGTAGCCTGGTCCTTTGACCCAAAGAGATCTTCTTCTTCCCAAAACATCCCATAAGATGAACCTTAAATCTGATGATAACTAGGTGAGAGCTAGTCGGAGCAATCGTTGAACCCCCCTCCACACTCCCTTAAGATCTTTACCCTCTCTCAAACTCCACCTTTTCTCTCTCCCTTTCAAGTTCTCTCTTCAAGTTTCCTACACAAGACAAAGCTTCAATGCTGCCAAAGATGTGACTTGTATAAATAGAGGTTTAAATAGAAGAGCTCCAGATTATTCTATTTACAATAAACAAACATTATCAACTAGGATGATATTCATATCACTTGTATGATTTAGTTTAAATCGTTGAGCATCGCCAGAATATTTCCTTGATTGTATGTTTGGATGATGGAAAAGTAATCTGATCTTCCAAAAGATCTCACAATTATACGGGCTGGTAAGCATAGTAAAGCACACATCAACTAGAGCATTGCCCGAAAGATGTTTAGATGATGGAAAAAATCACTTGATCGTGTAGGCGGATCTCAATATGTCCTGGGTGATTTGTTCAATTTAGTTAAAATCATCCAGAGCATAACCCTGAATGGAACCAAGCCGATGTTTGATCATCTAGGAAGACATAAGGTTTGTGATCATCCCGACGATCCTGTAATCATTCAGGATAAAGGATCGAGCAATTAAACCTTAATTACTTCCTAATAACCATATTAATTTAGGCATAATTGTACTACATCATCAAGATGATCTTGGATGATGTCTAAAAATAACATATGCCTAAATAGATCTGGCCGTAGATTTTTTCTAATTGAGCATATCATCCTAAGCTGATACTAATCATCTCGGACGACGTGCATATTGCTGTTGCCTTAACTAGATGTTCTAATTGGGTTTCTACTTTTAATTGATCATTCAGGCCATTTAGATCACCTGGATGTGTGATCAAAAACAAAAAAACTCTAAAAAGCAAACTAAATTTTTCGAGGTGTGTGTATGTGTAAGTTACAAGCATACAAACACCCTTACATGACCTGACTTAAAAATACATTAATAAATATTACAAATAAATATGATCAACCAAATCTTGAGCATTGAATGGTGTTATGTAATCCTAAAATAGTTAGTATACACACAACAAAATATATAACAAATATAGGTAGATAAAGAAAAGTGAGCCACAATATTTGTTATCATAAAAAATATAAAGTCATAAGCTCGAGTTGCAACATATTCTCTCCCAATTTTAACATGGACTATTCCTTCATTCCATCTCATCTCTAAGGAGGAAACAAGTTCTTAACTAAAATGCCTAATGAGGAGAGATTTTTTTTAACTCTAATAGTATAAATGGTAATTTTGTTGCTGGCCCGGATGGCTTTATGAGAAAGATTCTCAAAATATTAATCTATTATTAAGAATATCTCATTAATGTTGTAATGGATTTCTTATTAGGGAATCCTTACCCCAAATTTTTCACTTCTACTACTATTATTTTAATTCATAAGATGTGATACTATAAATTTTTTGAATGATTATTGTTTGATTAGCTTGTGCTCCTTTTTGATAAGTTTAATGCTAATTTGCATATGATTTGTATTTTATACCTAAAACATTTCATTTGAATAAACTATTTTGTTAAAGGTATGCCTATTTTTCATAATGTTTTAGAAACAAGAGTTAGTCATGAATTGGAGCTGAAATTACTAGTGGAATATTACTTTTGAGCTGATATTTTTAAAGCTATATATAATTTAATTTGGGAATTCCTTTACTGATGTAAAGATGTTTGGGTTTAGTATGGATTTATTAACCTTACTAAAAATAGCATTGAGAATAGTCTTTTTATCTATTTGGTCAATGATAAGTGTCATGGTTATTTCAAGTCCACTCTTGGGTTATGGCAAGGGGATCCCCTTCCCCACTTAGTTTATTATTGCTACTAAATTTCTCAAGAGGTTAAAACAAGTTATTTTTAACTCATCTAACTCATATTTAGAACACTTGGTGGTTTTCCTATTACTAACTTGAGCCTGTTGGTGATTTATTATCTTCAATAATGGCTCCATAAAAATCTTTACATTTTGTTTTATTTTCTTGATCAATTTCAAAGAGCTAGCTACTTATGTTTAGTCCTAACAAGAGTTTTTTCATCACTTCAATTCTATCTCCTTAAAGAGCACATGATAACCATAATAAGTTTGTCTTTAAATAATTTACCTTTGAAATATTTAGGTACTCCACTTTTTGGAGTAAAAAAATGTTTCATTTATTTGGAGACTTCTTCAATGCTATTACAAGAAACTTACTACTTGGGCTTTTAATTTTCTTTCTTTTGTGGTAGATTTGTTTTAATTAAACACTACTCATATTATATCCCATTATCTCTTTCATACTTTATGCCTACGTGTTGAAAGGCTTTTTAAATATTTTTTTGGCTACAAAAGATAATAAATATGCTATTTTGTGGTCTCTTGGACTAATTCATCTATGGTTTTTTAGGAGGGAATCTTGGTTTTAAAACTATGCGTGATATGTCAGTTGGTTTTGCTTATAATCTTAGTTTTCATTTAGAGCTAAGAAAATTCTGTGGCTAAAATTCTTCATTGTTAAATACATGTTGGTTGTCATCCTTTTGTTTGTTAATTAAACATGTGACTATTTAACTAAGAAAGCTTATTTTTCCATCAATTAGGAGGCCAAAAATTTTTTCCAATGGGGTTTGGGTAATGACAACATCTTGTTTTTGCAAAGTAAGTGGTTGGGTACCTTTCTATTGATAGTCTTTTGAATACTTATCCTACTTCTGCATGCAAAGTTAATTAGTTTATTCATAATATATATTGAGATGTTAATTACTTTTGTGATAATGTTCCACACTTTACTATCAGTCTATTCTTAAAATTCCTCTGCAATTGTATGATGAGATTTGTCATGTTTACTAAGGCCAATGATGGTAAGTTTTCTTTGAAACAATTTTGGCAATATATCAAAATTCCTATCCACCGAAGTATTTACTTTATTGGCTATTTGGCAACATGGTATCCCGTCTTCTTACTCTATTTTTGTTTGAAGGATCTATATAATTTTGTACCAGTTGACTATAGCTTATGAAATAGGTTTTCATATTGTCTCTAAATGTCAATGTTGTTATCATATTAAAACCTTAACAATGTGTTTTCTCTAATGGCACGATTGCTCTGAAATTTTGGCTTCATTTTGATAACATTTTTAATGCTCATATATGGAAGAATTATAGCATTATTTTGAATATTGTTCAAACATGGTTTACTCTATCTAAATATCATATTCATAATATATTTCTTGTTATTTTTTGTTAGTTTTTTTGGAAGAGTAGAAACGAAGCTAAACATGAAAATATTGGTAGAATGCGATGAGCATTATGGGTAAAGTTAAAGATAAAATTTTGTAATTGACTTAGCTAATTTGATTAAAGTTAATGCTTTTATTGGCTATCACTACACTAATAGATTTTGGTGTTTCTTCCCTTTTAGACCCCAAGTTAATCTTCATAGAATTATGAGATTAAACTTGATGATGGTAGTTTAAGCTCAACATTGATGGCTCTCTTAACGAATTTAAGGTAGGTATGGTGGGCTAATTAAAGATTCAACACTTTATTTTATTTTCTTTTAGGGTCCTAGTTCTTCTAATATGGTGATATGGCTTAAATTGAAGCTTTGCAATATGGTTTACATTTATGCATCTCTTTTAGTATCACTAAAGTTTGGATTGAAGTTGATGCTAAGTTACTTATTTATTATATAATGGTAATACAACTATGTAGAACCCTTCATTCTTTTATGGATTAAAGACATCAAGCAGTGGCATTCAATCATCTCTTATTCATATTACCCATATCTTCATGAAGGTAATGCTGCGGCAGATTATCTTGCCAAAATGGGTTCAATTTGGGTGAGTTTAACAATAGGTGGTTCCTCTATACCTTTGAACCTTAAGGTTTGATGAGATTGGATCATTCTTATTTTTTTATGTTCGATTCAGCTAAGTCCTAGTTTTGGTTTATGCTGATGGATTTTTTTTCCATCTATGTTTGGGTTGCTTGGGTCTGTCTGTTGGTTATTCTTGTTGATTGGCATCTATCTTGGTTTTCTTATTGTCTGATCGTTTTTCTTCTAGCTTTTTATTTTTTGAATGGCTTCCATGAAATTTTTTTCCTAATTATTGGTTCTATCTTAATGTTTATGGTTTTGGTTTCCTTATTCATCGATGGTTTTTGGTGGTATTGTGTTTGATTTGGTTATTGGGCCTTGCTCAATTGTGGTTTTCGCTACGATGTATATGGTTTTTTGCTTTATCCTTATCATCAAATTTAATCCATGTACTAGGTGGTTATTTTGTTTGATTCGAGGAGCAGTTGGATACTAAAATTAATGATTTCATCAATACTTCACGCCTGAGCCAACTTCTCCTTTTTTATGGACCACTTGTACTCACTATGTTGGGTTTCTTTGGGTTGTGGGCTTTGCTGTAATTGGTTGAGGCCCTATTTGTAGGGCTCTTTCTCGTTTGGGCTTCTCTGATAATGGTAAATTTACCTATAATCTATGGTTAATTCTTACAAGGATTATCAAATTTGATGGGGGAGCTTTGGTTACAAGAATCGAATTTGTTGTTACCCTTTATGCTCTATTCATATTCACAGCTTTTACAGTGTTTTAAACTTTCTATTACATGGGTTTGGTTGGTAGTCAAATGGTCTTTATATCACCAATATAATGGGGATGTTGTCATTTATGATGTTGGCTATAGTGCTGGTTGGCTTCTATATGTTTGTTGCAAACCTGTATTGTGAATCATTATCCATAGCCAAGATTACTGGCTACAGGATTATTTCTCTCATAGATGTGATGTTTTGCATCTTTTTTTTTATCTATATTGAGATGTTACGTTTTAATAATGTTAATAATGGTTCTCCCTATATGGTTCAATTTATGAACTGTGGCTATGGTCGGATAATCTTTAAAGTTTCTTTCTCTCGGTTCCATCTTGGCTACAATCCTTGTATGAGTGGTGAATGCATCTTTTGTAATATCGATTACTGTTCACTCTGGATTGATTACCCTTCTTTGTGGCAGCTCAAAATTCCTCTCTTAATGATACACTTATTGTTCCAATACATACATTTTTATCTTTTTATCTTGCAACAAAAATCTATCTTGTGCATAATATCCAAAGTTTTTATATATCTCTCATGTTAATTGAGATCTTGCCTTTGCACTGATCATATGATTTTTAATTTTGTTTTGTGAGTAGTTCTTCCCTATGTTAGAGAGAGTGCTCCTATTATCTAATATCTAGAAGATATACTCACAACTAAGAACTTCTTTAAAGAGTTTGCAAAAGAGAATTGAGCTTGCAAAAGATAAAAAGGAAAAGTGGCAAAGACGCCAAAATTGAAATAAAAAGTATATACACAAATGCGTATCAAAAATCAAAAGGTGCTCAAAGAGCCAATCAAAGATTCAAGAGGCCTAAAATGAGCCCACTAAAAAGTAAGCTATCCTCTCTTTTCAAAACTTTTAAAACTTAGAAGAACTTATGGGATATGTGAGATTTTCAAAGGCTTGATTTCAAATTCTATGATTGAGAAAAATTACTTTGACATATTATTTATGATATATTTTCTTTGTAAACAAGTTTTGAATGGATCTTCTTTTTATCCTATTTAGTTATTCTGTGTTAGGCTCTATTTTCATACCCTGAAGGATGTCCGATCTAGGGTTAGCAGAATCGGATATTCTACCTTCTTCCGATTGAAATTTGTTAACCTATTGATCTCTTGAAACTCTAAAGTTTAAATTATTTAAGAAATTCTCATTTGAATTACTTTGATAAAAAAAAATATTTGACTTCTTTTCAAATTATTTGTTTTTAGTTTTTTATCGCTGTTCTTTTTCTTTTCTTCTACTTTTCTTTTCTTTATTTTTGAGGGCTTTGATCATCACCATTCTTCATTGATTTTCAAATTCAAGTCACATCATCCTGGTCGATACTTTTATCATCCTGGACGATAGGACAAATTCTCTTCAAATTTCCATCTGCTGAACTTTTCTGTGCATACTACAACTCTTCGTCCTGGATGATCCATTATCATCCTGGATGATCTGATCGAACTCTAATGCGATCATGTTGATCATTTTGGCCGATATTATCTTCATCCTGGCCGATGCATTTTATGGTCATCGTCCTGGCCGATACACTTGATCGTCCTGGACGATCTACGTATCGATCGTTTAAAATCATTAAATTTGGCCCGGACAATCCATTATTGGACAATCGTCCTGGCCGATCCACTGTTCGTCCTGGACGATACACGTGACACAGATTTAAAATGTTTTAACTTCGGCCGGTACGATCAATTATTATACATCATCCTGGACGAGACACCTAATCGGCCCGGACGATATGCCTTTTCAACGGTCGTCTGGCTTGACTCCTCAGGACGATTGCCTGTGTCTAATCGTCCTGACCGACATCTGATCGGCCTAGCCGATCAGACCGCCTTTTTGACCAATCGGCCTATACGCAATTATTTTACTATATTGTCCTGGATGATTCTACGATCGGCCTAGACGATATGGTCGTTTCTTTAAATTCAGGCCATTCCAGCCATGTTTTCCACTTTACATTCCTTCTCCTCTTGTGTTTCCTTGCTAACTCCTTGCTGTGGCTGGTGGGAAACGAGTTTGACAGGCTTCTGGAAGTTTCTCGAGGGCCACTCTAGACCCTCAATTTAGGGAGGCAGAGGATCAGGCAGCTTACCGTCGCTATAAAGAGTGTGGCATTACCCTTTCCAGAATAATCAATCCTGCACATCTTTCATATCCGGTAATGGATCTCTTTACCCACACTTCTCTTTATTTCATACTTTCCCTCACTGTCCCTTTTTCTTCTGAACTTCTGCTAGGATTTTATTCAAATCTTTGCATAAATTCTACTTTCACAGCCCTGACCTCTATGTGAATCAACGCCCGGTCGAGGTCACATATCTGGAATGTGCAGAACTTTTACAGCTATCCACCACCGGGGATAAGCTGCACATAAACATTTCAGATCCTGATTTTGATCGGTCCACGGCAAACCAATTTCTTCGCCAAACCAACACACCTTTTCATGTTGGAGAGACTAGCTCTTTAGTGAAAGATGCTAGGACAATTCAGCATGTCCTTCGCACCTCAATTATTCCAAAAGCCAGGGACTGAATCCACATCACTCCCCTACTTTCTTTGACTACATTTTTCATCATGGCCCGGAGAGAATTTAATGCCACTGATATACTCTTTCGCTACATTGATCATTTAAAAACTATTCATGATCCAGGCTATAGGAGGAAACCCAACCTTGCTTTAGGACATCTCATAGTCTATATTCTTGAAACCAAAAACAATCTTCAATATCCTGCTCGTCACAACCTTCAATCTCCTTGCTACTCAAACAATTCTTTCACTATCCTTCATAGTACTCATCTCCACTCAGAAGATGGGGAAGATCGGGGGGCTGAGGAGGAGGAGGCTCCCACTCCCGCTCCTGTTCCTAATCATACTCCTCTTCGCCAGCACTCTTAGCTTGATCAATTAGTGGAGAGGTTTGATCGATGGGAGACCCACTTCGATGCTTACGTTGCTGTACAGGTGCAGTAATATTCTGAGGACATGGCCCGCTACGAGCAGCACCGCATAGAGGACTTAGCCCAATATGACAGCTACATTACTCACCAGTTACAGCAACATGACCAGGACATCACCTGGTTCAATGCTCAGTTTACTATGTTTGCCATCTACTTTCAGTAGCCACCTCCACCACCTCCATCTGATGATCAGGGTCTCTCATTTTTTTAGTTTTTTTCTATTCTCTATTTTCTGTAGTTTGTCTTGTACTTTGTTTTAGTTTCTATTTTTTTTTGTTTTTCCTTTTTCTTTTCGTGTGTCTAGGACCCTCTATTTGTGATGACAAAAGGGGGAGAAGGATGTGATAGGAAAAGTTGATGTGCTTATAACTTTGAAATTTTAATGAACTGCTATTTTTTTACTGAGATTTTCCTACTTGTGTTTGCCATCATAAAAAAGGGGGAGATTATTGCAAATCTATTTTCATGACTTATGTTTTGATGATTGACAAATACTATTGATTCTCTTGGACTACCTGTTATTTCTAACTTTTCAGGAATCGAAGATCGGACAAACAAACGAAGCCAGTTCAACATTGCGTAGGTTAGGGTTGAGTCAGTCTGTAATTTTCTTTTTCTCTTCTTGAGTCTACTTGTAAAGTTCAAAGAGACTATTGCTATGTAACCCTACACACACACACTTGAGAGGCTTAAAATTTCTATTTTTACTCACATCGGCCAGGACGATATTTGTATCGGCCTGGACAATTTAGTTTAAAATAGAGATTCTATTCGGGATTCTTAATTAAGGTAGCCATCATTAATAGATCATCCTGGACAATACGTGTATCAGCCAGGACGATAAGCTCAAAACAAAAAGAAGTTGCAGCCATAAATAATTAAGGTATTCTGTAATTTTTGGTAATCGGCCAGGACGATCTTGGATCGGCCTGGACGATAGTCACAATTATGCCTTAATTAATCAGAAAAATAAGGGAAGTAATTAATTAAGGATTATTGATACGATCATATCATCCCAGATGATCTAAGGATCGGCCAGGACGATCTATTCAAAAACCTTAGTTACTTCTTGACGATAAATGTCGGCCAGCATAAATTCAGGGCGATGCTTTGGACGATTTTCCTCTTATTTGAACCGATCGGCCTGGACAATCGTGAGATCGGCCTGGACAATCAAGCCAATTTTAAATCATCCAATTTGCATTCAGGGCAATGCTCTGGCCGATCTTCCGAGATTTGTACTGATCGGCCAGGATGATGTCCATATCGGCCTGTACGATATTGTCGGCAACTTGCAATTAATGAGCTCCTTTGAAGCTCTTCTATTTAAAAGCTCTTGTTCAACATTTTGAACAATCTTTTGCTGCTGCCTTGACCTGAGAAGACCTTGAGGAGAGAGAGAGAGGGAGAGAGAGAGAGAGGATCTCGTGAGAAGGAGCTTGTGAGGGGATTCACAAGGGTTCCTTCAAGGATCGCTTTGCTTGTTCTTCGTCTAAAGTTTCTCGTCCGTGGAAGGGTCGGTAGAGATAAGAATTCAGCATCTGATTGTGGTTCTCTGCCAGCTTCAAGAGGAAGCGAAAGGAGATATGTTCTCTGCCTTGCCGGGGTGGCAAAAAAGGTTCTTTGTAAAGGCTTCTTCGCCTAGCCGTGGGGGCTAAAGGAGAGTCACGATTGTAGTGCAATACTCAGAGGGAGCCTCCGGGGAGTGGACGTAGGTCGAGTTGATCGAACCACTATAAATCTCTGTGTTCTTATTTCTTGCTTCCGCACTTTAATTTTCGCACTTAGTTTTGTGGTGTGATTTTGGTTTATGAGATTTTACTTCTTTGTGAAAAGAAAATTTTTAAAATATCAATTCACCCCCCCCCTCTTGGTTAGCTTGGGCCAGTTCTATAGGGCTTAACATTCCTAACGAACTTTCACCATAGAATCAATTTCAAACTCAATCCTCTAGGGTTAGGTTTCCCTTCCTTTAGAATCAAAACCCAAATTTGATCCTCTATAGTTAGGAATTCTTCCTACCTATACGATCACCCAAATCTCCTTTTCCTTTAGGGATAGACCTTTTTCTTCCCTTAGGATTCGACTCACTAGTAGTAGAGCAAGCCCTTCGTGGCACTACCCTAGTATCAATTCAAACCTCAATTCCCCAGGGATAGACTTTTTCCTACCCTTAGGATCAAAACTCAAGACTTGACCCTTTTCGGTCAACACCAATATGTGCAATAGAACTTTGTTCTATTACACATATTAGGGGTCATTTGTTGACGTCATTTTTGTTTGAGGTCACTTGGGCCAATCCTGACCCCAGATCATTCTAGCTTCCAGATCAAACTAAACTCTAGGATTCTCCTATATCCAAACCTTAGGATCCATTCTAGGTCCTAGGATCCTTCTAGACTCCAGGCCTTAGGATCTAATCTAGACTCTAGGATCCTCCTAGAATATAGATTCTAGGCTCTACTATAGACCCTAGGATTCCTCTAGAAAAATCTGGACCTTAGGATCTAGGACTCTTCTAGACCCTAGACCCTAAAATCTCTCAAGACCCTAGATAAATCCTGAACTTAGGATCTAATCTAGACCCTATGATCAAATCCACACTTTCAAACTCAAAATCCAGTTCAAATCCAGAATCCAGACAAAAATCCTAAGTCCAAAGGCCTTGTCCTAAAGGCCATTTCTAAGGATTTTTAAAAAATTTCAAAACCCAGTCAAATGGCTTATGATTCAAGGTCTGTCAGTTGCATACAGATGGGACATGTCTCTGAAGGCTACCCTCCAAATTTGAGCCCATTCTGAGGTTTTTAACCCCAGAATCTAATTCAAAATCCAAAGGCTGTAAAACCTTCAAATATTTACGGCCTATGCCACTGGACCTGCCACCTAGAGGATCCAGACCTTAGAGCCTTCTCTGAAGCCTCTAATCACTTTCAAACATTTAATCCTGACATATTGAACATTAAACTGTATTTTGGTTGACCCACTTTGACCCCCAATTGACCAAGGGTCAAAATCACCAAAATACCCCTTAAGGGCTCAAACATCGATTTCAAACCAAAAGACATCCGAATTGCTTGGAACCACTTCCAGCAAGTTTCAAATATCAAATCGACCCTATTTGACCCAAACCCAAACCCTGGGTCAACTTGGTTGAACAAGTCAACCTAGGTTGACCAAGTCAACCTAGGTTGACCAAACAGGCCATTAAGGGTCAAAACGGCCATTTTGACATTATTAACCTACCCAGACCTTGGGACCACCTCCGATGGTCTCCAAATATCATTTCAAATTTATTGAACCTATTTTTAAACCCTGGACCCACATGGTTGACCAAGTCAACCAGGATCGACCTAATGAGCCCTTAAGAGTTCAAATGGGTCATTTCAACCCACTTAGTCAAATCTGACCATTTGAACTCTCAAACTCATCTCAAAATCTAACTCAAATCAATTCAAACTTATTCAAAATCAAATCATGTCAAATTTGACTTATTCAAACTTCTATTCGTTGGTCAAATCTTTTGAATTTGCACTCAAGCTCTAGCCTTTAAGCATCTAAAACCTTCCAACCTATCTAACAAACACTTAAGCTCTCCCCTTGACTGCCACCTTACTAATGTTTGACTGTTTGACCAGTCAAACAGTCAATATGAGGTTTTAAATGAACCAAGGGTGATTAAACAAACTCCTTAAGCTAATCCAACCCATTTAATCCCCTTCCAGCTATTGAGTTAGGCTCTAGAAGCTTCTCAAGGTTCTCTCTAGCCTCTTGATCATGATCAAACAGCTCTCCTCATTCCATGTGTCCAAGTGGGAACCAAAGAGCCTTTCCAACAAGGATTTCCTCATTTCCTTGAATCCCCAGCTTTCCAACAACTCCCAGGGACACTTGGCAGCAATCCAGAGACCTACTAACTGGATCCCAGCCGTCCATTCATTCCAGGGATGTTTAAATAGGGTGTAAACCTTCATTAGAGCCTCATTCAATCCCTAGCTCTCTCTCTCTCTCTCTCTCTATCCCGGCCGTCCTAAATCAAAACCCCAGCCATCTCAAGCTCCCATACCTCTGTCTGTTCATTTCGAGCTCGATCTCACCGGTCAAAGTCGCCGGCGATCACTTTTTCGGTGAGATAAGGGTGATCCGTCCAAGGCTTATTCCAAGAGATTCGTGGCTTGTTGGACCATGGATTCAACTTGGAACTTAATCGTGGACAATCTACAAGCTCAGAGAATTCAAAAGCGGTTTAATCCGTCTAGTAAATCGATGTAAAACTCTAACCCTAGTCTAAGACACTTAGGTTAAATAGATTTCAATTCAATGCATATTAGGCCGCAAAATCAGGCCCCAATTGTTTTTGTTCATCTATGCTATCTAGGTTTAATATTTTAAGTGATTTGGTTAATTGGGTCGAGAGAACGAGCCTAAAAACGAGTTTTGGGGTGTTTCGTTAATGTGGCTCAGGTGTACGTTTTTTTGAGCCATTGATTGGCTGATCAACGACTCTGATTTCGTAATCTCGAGTGCCGTCTGTCCGTGTATTTCATTTTGGCATTCAATTTTTGGTCCGTCGGCATCTGGACCCTCCATCTAGAACCGCGGGATTGATTCCCCACCGTCCGATCACTCTTGATCGAGATCGAATAACGGGAGTTGATTCAAGCCGTTGGATCGATCTATGCGGGATCGGACGGCTGAGCGCTCGTGCTGACTCACTTAGGTGAAGCCACGTTCAGCGCCCTCCGAGTAACACGTGGCTGACTGCCACCACGTCGTCACACTGCCTCCGCAGTCCTAGCCCGCCAAACAGAAGTCGCCACGTGGTGCCGGCGCTGCCCGGTAATTAAAAATGATTTAATTTAGTTTTAAATCATTTTTAATTACAGATTTCTTCTAAATTATTTTAAAATTATTTTAAATTTTTTAAAAAATACTTATTTTATATTAATATTCTCAAAAAATTAAATACTTTAATTTAGAATTAATTTAAAATATTAGTTATATTTTAAATTATTTTAATTATTAAATATTTGATAATTTTTAGTTAATAATCAATCAAATGTTATTAAATATTAAATCTAACTTAAAATATTTCAAAATAGAAAAATTTAATATTATTTTTTAATATAATCAGAGATCAATTGTTTTTAAATACTTAATTTTAAACTAAAGTTAATTTAAAATATATTATATATATATTTTTTAATTAATTTCAAAATATTCAAACATTTATTTAATTAAACTCAAATTTAAAAAATTATTTAAAAGTTATTGAGTGAGAACTATTTTGAATTATTTAAAATTTCAGAAAAAAATTAAGGTTTAATTAAGTTTAATTTAGATATTAATCAATTTTGAACTATTTAAATTCGATTAATTACATTAAAAGTTAAAAAATTCTTTAAAAATTCAATTCAATTCATTAAAATTCAAATAATATATCAAAATTTTTAGAAAATTAAGAATTTTAATTTAAAACAATTTTCAAGTTTTGAAATCTAATTTATTTTAATTAATTTGAATCATTTGAATATTTAAATATTTAAATAATATCTAATTAAATATTATATTAACTATTTTAAAATTAAAAAAAATAAAATTATTCTCAAAATAACCTCAAATCAGAAGACCTCTCAAGCACTTAAAAATTATTTTAATAATATTTTTAAATTATTCTATTTTAAAATTTATATCTTTATGTATAGATTTCTATATGTAAATATATCTTTTAAAACTATTTTAAAATCATATTTATTTAAATCCTTGCACATTGAGAGGTCCATTAAAATTTTAAATATAGGTTAAGCTTATGTGAATAGAAATTATGGGGGAGGATTAGTGGGTAATTATTTTTTAATTATCCACAAATCAATTTAATATTTATGTTAATTATTTTTAACTTTTGCATGCTTAGGTTGTGCACACACCACCTAGCCTAGGTTCTCCTAGTTTTAAGGATTTGATTGCGCTTATGTGTATGTGCATATTAATGTTAGTCAAGGGTTAGTCAAAACTTTGATTCAAGCCTATTGAATTTAGTGACATTATTAAGGACAATAATTAAGGACTTGCGTTTAGAAAACTTAGAATATTTCCAATAATTAGGATTCACTTCCCTTTGAGTTGAAACTTTAAACACTTGAACTTATTGACATGTCCAGCCACTAGAAATATTTTCACTGGTTTTTGAAATCATTAAGACCCTTAATTAAATTTCCTAAGTTTAAACCATTAATTAAGCTCTGAATCTTTCAAAAAATGTAATAAATCAAATTTAAATCCAAAAAATATATGTAACTTCTCTAACTGACCAGAATCAGGTCTTTAACCAACGAAAATTGAAAGCCCCTTGATTTGATAGCAATTCTGTAATTAATTTAATTTTAATTGAAACCCACATTTAATTAATATAATTAATTAATAATAATTTAAAATTCCAAAAATTTCCCAAACACTTGGGAATGTCTTCCTAGGTCCTCCCTGACCTTTGGAGCTGATTTCAAGGAGTTGGGATCTCATTTGGAGCAAAATTACAAAAAGGGCCACTAATTAAGCAATTTTAAAAATTCATTAAATATCCCAAACTTCAAACCTTCATAACTAATTCAAGAAAAATCCAAATTGACTAAACTCACTTGCATTCAACTCATAATCGTGTCTAGTATTTATTAAAAATATTGAAATTATAGAAAAACATCAATTCAAAAAGTCAATAAATCTGTCAACTCTAAGTCAAAACTAGTTCAAAACTTCAAACCTTCGTAATAAAATGTAGAAAAATCTGATTTCAATGTACTTACTATATAACGGATTGTATTAAGGTCTAGTATTTTAAGAAAATACTGACTTTCCAGAAAACACCTTTAATTAAAAAATCAATTTCTAACCCCTTAATTAAATGATTAAAATAATCAAAAAATTCATAAAACTTGAAAATCACTTTAAAACTCCAGAAATCTTTAATTAACCTTAAAATTAGTAATCAACTAACTTAAATTAAAATTCATTAACTGTCAAACCTTAATCAAATCAAATCACTTAATTATATCGGTTACCATTTGGTAACCCATGCCTACGAGGCTATTTGCTTAGCCCCAAGGAAGGTGAAATAAACTTTAAGGACTTGGTGTAAAACAAAGGTGGTTTCCAACAAATAATTAATAGTTAATTCTAAAATTTATTCAAAGTCATTAAGATTTAAATTTTAATTAAATTTCCCTTAAACCTTTCAACCAACCAGAACCTTAAGCAACTTTAACAAATTGCCTTCTATAGGATATATCAAAACTACACGACCTATCTCACACACTATAGATGGTTTACTAGGACAACCAACTCTAGGTTTAGGCTAGGCTGGTGTTTACTTTTCTGCTGTGTGCAGGGTTTTCGAGCTTTCACTATATGCTGGTTGTTAGCTTAGAATTGATTGATTGTCTATTTATTTATTTACTGCACTCTATTGAGCATTTAAATTTTAAATATATTAATTACATGAGATCAAATATTAACTACTTGGGATTGAATATATAACTATTGATTATTAGGATAACCTTGCATGATCGAGTCTAGATTTTTCTATTTCAAATTAATGTAAATTTGATTGAATAAGGTTGTAAATCTTTGAGATGATTTGAGTTTGGGATATTTGATCCAATTTAAATTCCAAAGAGGTGAAGACATCCCTAAAGGGGAGAGTCTTCTTCCATTTGGAAGTCAAATTAGGATCCCTTTCAAATATCCAAAGAGGAAAGACAACACCTCATTCAAGGGGGAGTTTCTTTCCATTTGGATATTCGAATCCGACGATCCAAGAAGCAGTAGAAGGATGAAGAAGTGGATAGCGAGAAGAATCCCAAATCTCAAATCACTTAAGTCTTAGGAGTAGAATCCGGGTTATTGTTAGTGGGGCCCGGCCACTTTACCTTTCTATCATTCTGGATGTATTAATAAGTGGCACTTGCCATATGGACATTCAATTTGAGCTATTAATTTAATTAATTTATTTATTGATTGATGTGTTGATCATGATATAGGATTGCTTACTTTTTGTAGTTTTTTGGCGATTCTTGCATGTCGACTTTGATTTAGCATGGAACTCGATCTTAGGCTCTTAAGGACTTGTAAAAATTCTACTACTTTAATTAAATAAAATTTTTAAGACAACATAGAAACTCTAACATTTTAAGAAACAAGCCCGGGATCGCCGAAAGTTTTCATTGCATAGCCTTCATTCAAATTCAAGTATTTAATCGAGTCGATCAGCATGCATTAGATTAATAACCAATTAAATTTCTAAAATTTCAAATTTCATTTCTAGCTTAAGCATCAAACTCAATAAGTCAAAGGGGCCAATTAGGATCTGCTCTAGATGTCGACTCCGTTCTCAAAAACTTTTCTTAAACAACGTCCCTACCCACTCAATATTAAAAGATAGGACACATATTTTATAATCGCCTAGGTGGTTTAGCTGGCTACCCAATCCAGGTCGGAGTAAGACCAGATTCGCACTACATTAGCTAGGTTCGGGGCATTTTTAAATGCCCAATTTAGACTTAGGTTCTGAGGCGAGCTCGGGCTATAAGACCTCAACATCCAGGAATTGAATCCCATTTTCTAATAAAATTGACCATTCAAAAATAAATATCTCCTTCAATCAAATTTGAGCCCAACACTTAGAATAGGTTGGAGTGTTTTCTGGATTATTTTATAATCTCAAAACACTTCCTACTCCTCTTCCTTTGACTCCAGAAATAACTATTCAAAATTGATTCAATCCCGATAGAAAATTCCTACCCATTACCTCCTTTGATATCGATCTTTAAAAATCTTAAATAAAATTTATACCGCTATTTTAATCGAGAGTTTTCGTTGGAAAATTCTAATTTTTCTACTATGTAATTAACTACAAGGGCTTGCGCTCGTAGGAGATTTAGTAACCCAGACCTGATTTTCAAAATCAATTTTTCAAACCTTTAATTAATTACCTTTGGTAAATTCAAAATCAATGATCATTATTGTCATTTTCAATCGATCGATAATGATTGATATCTTCTTTCTTCGGAGAGATATATCAATTATTATCGTGGTTTTGATTATGAAATTAATGATCTTTTATCCAAATTAGAATAGTCAAACAATTGATTAAATTCCATTTTGATCCTCCGGGGTCAAATGTAATTCTCCCTTTAAGTTTGACTACGATAATCTAGATAAAATAAGAATTCTGAAATTTGAACCCGTTAGGGAACGATACATTCGTAGTTCGAGGAGATATATTATTCATAATGATGTGTTTAATTTCAAAATTCAAAATTTAATATTCCCAAAGAAAATTAATTCTTTTTCAAAACCATATTTTTCAACCAAAACACCAACTAAGCTACTTTTCTCCATATTTTTAGCATATAGCACTATTATTTCACCTACATCTAAAAGTCTTTGGACAAAACTTTGCTTATAGACAATGAGTGAGCCAATCAAATTATCCATAGAATATTCATTCAAATTTTTTGATTTACAAATAGCAATAACTTTGATATCAAAATTATCAAGTAGAGAATGTAGAATTTTATTGATTTTTCAAAGTTTAAAAATTCTTTACCTAAAGCATGTAATGATGTCATATTTTGAATAAACCTAGTATACATGTCTAAGATATTCTCATAAGATTTCAAGCTAAATAGTTCATAATCATGCATTAAAGTATTCAATTTGGATTGTATAATTTCACTAATGCCTTCATATATAGTGTATAATTTATCTCAAATTTTTTTGCCAGTAGTGTATGTGGATACAAACATATAATCTTCATAATTTTAAGTATAGAAAAAATAGTTTAACAATTTAGCATTCAATTGAGCATCGATTTATTCTTCACTACTCCTTTGATTAAAAGGAATATTAATTTTAATTCTATTTATAACACATGATGGTAATGAATAATCAATAAAAATCATTTACCACATTCGATAATCAATTGATTATAAGAAAGTAGACATGCAAATTTTCTAAAAATCAAAAGTAATATTTTCAAATAAAGGTGGTTGGGTGATTGAATAATCTTCTATAATGTTATGATTACAAAAATTGGCCATTGATCAAAACTCAAAAAGTTTTTAAAATTAATTTTATGAATTCCGCTCTGATACCACTTAAAAGTTTGACAGGGATGTTAAGCCCTTATAAAATAGTCCCGAGACTAACTAAGAGAGGGGGTGAAATAGTATATTAAAAATTTATTTAAGCAAGAGCACAATCACAACCAAAACCCTAATTCACCATATATATCAAAGTACATAAATTAAATGTGGAAGCACAATAAGAAAGAACACACTAGATTTATAGTGGTTCGGTCCAACAAGACCTACATGTACTCCTCGAAGGCACCCTTTGAGTATTACGCTAAATCTTTAGTGTCTCCACTTTAGCCCCTATAATTAGTTGGAGAAGCCCTTACAAAATCACTTCTACCTTCCCCCATGCGATAGAGTAGCCTGGTCCTTTGACACCAAAGAGATCTTCTTCTTCCCAAAACATCCCATAAGATGAACCTTAAATCTGATGATACTAAGGTGAGAGCTAGTCGGAGCAATCGTTTGAACCCCCCTCCACACTCCCTTAAGATCTTTACCCTCTCTCAAACTCCATCCTTTTCTCTCTCCCTTTCAAGTTCTCTCTTCAAGTTTCCTACACAAGATCAAAGCTTCAATGGCTGCCAAAGATGCTGACTTGTATAAATAAGAGGTTTTAAATAGAAGAGCTCCAGATTTATTCTTAGTTACAATAAACTAACATTATCATCTAGGATGATATTCATATCATCTTGTATGATTAGTTTAAATCGTTGAGCATCGTCCAGAATATTTCCTTGATTGTATGTTTGGATGATGGAAAAGTAATCTGATCTTCCAAAATGATCTCACAATTATACGGGCTGGTTAGCATAGTAAAGCACACATCAACTAGAGCATTGCCCTGAAAGGATGTTTAGATGATGGAAAAATCACTTGATCGTGTAGGCGGATCTCAATATTGTCCTGGGTGATTTGTTCAATTTAGTTAAAATCATCCAGAGCATAACCCTGAATGGAACCAAGCCGATGTTTGATCATCTAGGAAGAACTAAGGTTTGTGATCATCCCGACTGATCCTGTAATCATTCAGGATGAAAGGATCGAGCAATTAAACCTTAATTACTTTCCTTAATAACCATATTAATTTAGGCATAATTGTACTACATCATTCAAGATGATGTCTTGGATGATGTCAAAAATAACATATGCCTAAATAGATCTGGCCGTAGATTTTTTCTAATTTGAGCATATCATCCTAGCTGATACTAATATCATCTCGGATGATGTGCTTAATTGCTGTTGCCTTAACTAGGATGTTCTAATTTGGGTTTCTACTTTTAATTGATCATTCAGGCCATTTTTTAGATCATCCTGGATGATGTGATCAAAAACAAAAAAAACTCTAAAAAGCAAACATAAATTTTTCGAGGTGTGTGTATGTGTAAGGTTACAAGCAGACATACACCCTTACATGACCTGACTTAAAAATACATTAATAAATATTACAAATAAAATATGATCAACCAAATCTTGAGCATTGAATGGTGTTATGTAATCCTAAAATAGTTAGTATACACACAAACAAAAATATATTACAAATATAGGTAGATAATAGAAAGTGAGCCACAATATTTGTTATCATAAAAAATATAAAGTCATAAGCTCGAGTTGCAACATATTTCTCTCCCAATTTTAACATGGACTATTCCTTCATTCCTTATCTCATCTCTAAGGAGGGAAACAAGTTCTTAACTAAAATGCCTAATGAGGAGGAGATTTTTTTAACTCTTAATAGTATAAATGGTAATTTTGTTGCTGGCCCGGATGGCTTTATGAGAAAGATTCTCAAAAATATTAATCTATTATTAAGGAATATCTCATTAATGTTGTAATGGATTTCTTATTAGGGAATCCTTACCCCAAATTTTTCACTTCTACTACTATTATTTTAATTCATAAGAATGATACTATAAATTTTTTGAATGATTATTGTTTGATTAGCTTGTGCTCCTTTTTTGATAAGTTTAATGCTAATTTGCATATGTGATTTGTATTTTATTACCTAAAATCATTTCATTTGAATAAACTTATTTTGTTAAAGGTATGCCTATTTTTCATAATGTTTTATTGAAACAAGAGTTAGTTCATGAATTGGAAGCTGAAATTACTAGTGGTAATATTACTTTTGAGCTTGATATTTTTAAAGCTTATGATAATTTAATTTGGGAATTCCTTTACTTGATGTTAAAGATGTTTGGGTTTAGTATGGATTTTATTAACCTTACTAAAAATAGCATTGAGAATAGTTTTTTATCTATTATGGTCAATGATAAGTGTCATGGTTATTTCAAGTCCACTCTTGGGTTATGGCAAGGGGATCCTCTTTCCCCTACTTAGTTTATTATTGCTACTAAATTTCTCTCAAGAGGTTTAAACAAGTTATTTTTAACTCACCTAACCTCATATTTTAGAACACTTGGTGGTTTTCCTATTACTAACTTGAGCCTTGTTGGTGATTTTATTATCTTCAATAATGGCTCCATTAAAATTCTTTACATTTTGTTTTATTTTCTTGATCAATTTCAAAGAGCTAGCTATCTTATGTTTAATCCTAACAAGAGTTTTTTCATCACTTCCAATTCTATCTCCCTTTAAAGAGCACATGATAACCATAATAAGTTTGTCTTTAATAATTTACCTTTGAAATATTTAGGTACTCCACTTTTTGGAGGTAAAAAAATGTTTCATTTATTTGGAGACTTCTTCAATGCTATTCACAAGAAACTTACTACTTGGGCTTTTAATTTTCTTTCTTTTTGTGGTAGATTTGTTTTAATTAAACATCTACTCTATTATATTCCCATTTATCTCTTTCATACTTTATGCCCTACGTGTTGAAAGGCTTTTTAAATATTTTTTTTGGGCTACTAAAGATAATAAATATTCTATTTTGTGGTCTCTTGGACTAATTCATCTATGGTTTTTTAGGAGGGAATCTTGGTTTTAAAACTATGCGTGATATGTCAGTTGGTTTTGCTTATAAACTCTAGTTTTCATTTAGAGCTAAGAAAATTCTGTGGGCTAAATTCTTCATTGTTAAATACCATGTTGGTTGTCATCCTTTTGTTTGTTACATTAAACATGGTGACTCTTTTAACTAGAGAAAGCTTTTTTTCCATCAATTAGGAGGCCAAAATTTTTTTCCAATGGGGTTTGGGTAATGACAACATCTTGTTTTTGCAAGATAAGTGGTTGGGTAACCTTTCTATTGATAGTCTTTTGAATACTTATCCTACTTCTGCTTGCAAAGTTAATTAGTTTATTCATAATATTATTTGAGATGTTAATTTACTTTGTGATAATGTTCCACACTTTACTATCAGTCTTATTCTTAAAATTCCTCTGCAATTGTATGATGAGGATTTTGTCATGTTTACTAAGGCCAATGATGGTAAGTTTTCTTTGAAACAAGTTTGGCAATATATCAAAAATTCCTACCGTAAGTATTTACTTTATTTGGCTATTTGGCAACATGGTATCCCGTCTTCTTACTCTATTTTTGTTTGAAGGATTCTATATAATTTTGTACCAGTTGACTATAGACTTATGAAAATAGGTTTTCATATTGTCTCTAAATGTCAATGTTGTTATCATATTTAAAACCTTAACCATGTGTTCTCTAATGGCACGATTGCTCTGAAATTTTGGCTTCATTTTGATAACATTTTTAATGCTCATATATGGAAGAATTATAGCATTATTTTGAATATTGTTCAAACATGGTTTACTCTATCTAAATATCATATTCATAATATATTTCTTGTTATTATTTGTTAGTTTTTTTGGAAGAGTAGAAACGAAGCTAAACATGAAAATATTGGTATGAATGCGATGAGCATTATGGGTAAAGTTAAAGATAAAATTTTGTAATTGACTTTAGCTAATTTGATTAAAGTTAATGCTTTTATTGGCTATCACTACACTAATATTGATTTTGGTGTTTCTTCCCTTTTATACCCCAAAGTTAAACTTCATAGAATTATGAGATTAAACTTGATGATGGTTAGTTTAAGCTCAACATTGATGGCTCTATTAACGAATTTAAGGTAGGTAGTGGTGGGCTAATTAAAGATTCAACACTTTATTTTATTTTCTTTTAGGGTCCTAGTTCTTCTAATATGGTGATTATGGCTTAAATTGAAGCTTTGCAATATGGTTTACATTTATGCATCTCTTTTAGTATCACTAAAGTTTGGATTGAAGTTGATGCTAAGTTACTTATTTATTATATTAATGGTAATACAACTATGTAGAACCCTTCATTCTTTTATAGGATTAAAGACATCAAGCAGTGGCATTCAATCATCTCTTATTCTATTACCCATATTCTTCATGAAGGTAATGCTGCGGCAGATTATCTTGCCAAAATGGGTTGCAATTTGGGTGAGTTTAATCAATATGGTGGTTCCTCTATACCTTTGAACCTTAAGGGTTTGATGAGATTGGATCATTCTTATTTTTTGTATGTTCGATTCAGCTAAGTCCTAGTTTTGGTTTATGCTGATGGATTTTTTTTCCATCTATGTTTGGGTGCTTGGGTCTTGTCTGTTGGTTATTCTTGTTGATTGGCATCTATCTTGGTTTTCTTATTGTCTGATCGTTTTTCTTCTAGCTTTTTATTTTTTGAATGGCTTCCATGAAATTTCTTTTTTCCTTAATTATTGGTTCTATCTTAATGTTTATTGGTTTTGGTTTCCTTATTCATTGATGGTTTTTGGTGGTATTGTGTTTGATTTGGTTATTGGGCCTTGCTCAATTGTGGTTTTCGCTACTGATGTATATGGTTTTTTAGCTTTATCCTTATCATCAAATTTAATCCATGTACTAGGTGGTTATTTTGTTTGATTCGAGGAGCAGTTGGATACTAAAATTAATGATTTCATCAATACTTCACGCCTAAGCCAACTTCTCCTTTTTTATTGGACCACTTGTACTCACTTATGTTGGGTTTTCTTTGGGTTTGTGTGGCTTTGCTGTAATTGGTTGAGGCCCTATTTGTGGGGCTCTTTTCTCGTTTGGTGCTTCTCTGATAATTGTAAATTTACCTATAATTCTATGGTTAATTCTTACAAGGAATTATCAAATTTGATGGGGGGAGTCTTTGGTTACAAGAATCAAATTTGTTGTTACCCTTTATGCTCTATTCATATTCACAGCTTTTACAGTGTTTTAAACTTTCTATTACATGGGTTTGGTTGGTAGTCAAATGGTCTTTATATCACCAATATAATGGGGATGTTGTCATTTATGATGTTGGCTATAGTGCTGGTTGGCTTCTATATGTTTGTTGCTAACCTGTATTGCTGAATCATTATCCATAGCCAAGATTACTGGTCTAGCAGGATTATTTCTCTCATTAGATGTGATGTTTTGCATCTTTTTTTTTATCTATATTGAGATGTTACGTTTTAATAATGTTAATAATGGTTCTCCCTATATGGTTCAATTTATGAACTGTGGCTATGGTCGGATAATCTTTAAAGTTTCTTTCTCTCGAATCCATCTTGGATACAATCCTTGTATGAGTGGTGAATGCATCTTTTGTAATATCGATTACTGTTCACTCTGGATTGATTACCCTTCTTTGTGGCAGCTAAAAATTCCTCTCTTTAATGATACAATTATTGTTCCAAATTCATACATTTTTACAAACTTTTTTGGTATTTCTATATTCTACATTATTGTGCTTCTTTTTGCAGTACTAAATTATTATAGGTTCTCTAAATTGAATTTGTTTTAGGGACAAGCTGAGTTCTTTTTATAGGAAGTTCGTACTGAATGTCCAATTTTTTATCTTCCCTTTTTGGGTGTTGTTTTCTTACAGCCTTGCATGTTCTTAGGCTTTATGTATTTTTTATTATTATGGACCATCACCATTAAGGTTTTATTTTACATTTTCATTTAGCTCCATCGAGCATTAGTGAGATGAAGGTCTCTTTTAAGGAGCTTGTATCCATTATTTTATATTAACACGTAGGCCCCTTCATTGGTTTCCCTAAAAAATAATCTTTATTAAATAAGAAATGTCATTACTTTTTTGATTTTGTTGTACTTATGGATTTCAAGAAATATTTCTATGTATAATAACACTCGCATCGATGCATATCATAATATTCAAAATATTAAGGACAAAATTTTTAAACTTTTCACAACCAATCATGTTACTTTTAAGAATTTTAAGAATTATTCTTTTATTGTCAATTACTTTGGTATAGTTCTGCAGACTAATTGCTTTTTATAGGAACTTAATTAGGTGTATTGTATTAAACAACCACTCAATACTTTCAAGCTTAATGTTGATGGTTTTGTTAAAATTATTGCTTTTGGGTGTGGTGGTATTATCAAGATGATAATGGTAATATGATTATGGCTTTTGTTGGCATGGTAGAAAAGTATTTTAGTGTTAGGGTTGAACTATCTGCTATTATTAATGGTCTAAAATTATGTTTTTCACTTGGTATTAAGAATATTTGAATTGAAGTGGATGTCACTTCTACTATTCATTTCTTTTTCTATCCATCAAATAGAGTTTGCAATTTGGAGCTTTTTTATCTTATTAGAGAAATCAATCAGTTGCTGATGTTTGTTAACTTTTTTATTTCTCTTTTGCATAGGATAGGAAAAATTTGTGTCGCCTGGTTAGCTAATTTGGGTTGCATCTTGGAATTTCTTACTAATTTTTCTAAGTCTAATTTATTTATTTATTTTGGTTAAAACCCACGGAGGGGCCTACGCGTTAATATAAAAAATAGGTTACAGAGTTCTTAAAGGAAACCATCGGCTCACTACTACTGAAATGAGTTACAAAACAAAGATAAAGAAAACCTACAAGCTAATTATCTCTACTACCAAAAAATACAAGGTACCTTTGTAATATTCTAATGATGCTATAGACAAGCATCCAAAAAAGAAAGATAAAAAAATAGCAATAAGGTTTAGTCTTTCTACCAAAAAACTATAGTCATTCCCTATCAGCATCCTCTGCAAAAAAGAGAAACAACAAATAGGAAAACTATGCCAAGAAAGAGTATTAGCAAGACACATTTGAGAAATGGAATAATAAAGGAAATAATTAATAAAAGTGACCCAAGTGAAGCCAGTCTCTGAATTCAGATCATAAGAGCTCAGAGTACAATTAATAATCATAGACTCATTAGGAATGTCCACAACTAGTCTCATTGTAAAAGCACAAGTTAGAGATAAAGAAATAATTGAAATTCAAGACAGCTCCAAACAGCAAATTATAAGGTGGAAAGTGGACAACAACACAAGAAACAGCCAAAAGTTTCTAGCAAAGCCAACTCTGCCCCACAACCTAGTGAAAAAAAACCCAGCATATATCCACAATACTGGCAAAGATAGTCCAGAAAGTGCAAACTTGAGAACCTAGGAGGCAAACAGAGCCTAGGAGGCAAATAGAGAGAACAACTGCATGCCAACAAAATAACCAAAAAAGCACCAGGTTGGAGAGCATATAGGCAAACCTTCCACACCCCCACTAAGAAAAACCTTGCTCCCCTCTAAATTCATAAGAACAAGCTCAATACAAGGGCTACCAATCATAAGAACAACATCAAGAATGATACCCAGAAACTTCCAAGTAAAAATCTAATAACCAAAATAGAGGAAGTACCACTCCCAGCAACATAAGCCAGTAAAACATCCCAACATCATAGAGAAAATAGTATCAGCCATAGTAATGGAGAGATAGAAATAAAGAAACCAACACCCAAGGACAAAATAGCAACAGGCAAGCCATAAAAATTATGTGTTAATATAGGCCATCCCACACTCATCAAGATAGAGCAGCCCATTAAGATGAGGAGGTATAGAAGATTGAATAAGATTAGTAAAAAAAATCAAGATTACAATCGTAATTAGCAAGACAAGATGCACAGGAGTTACCAGCCTTACCAACCTGAGAGAAAGAAGTATTCAAAAATAACAACAATTTTTTAATTTCCCTCACAAGATAGAAAATATTCAGGCTACAACACACTTCCACCAAATCCTGAAAATGAGTGATGTTAAAAATGTTGAAACTTGTTCAATATGAATTAGTTTTAAGCTTATATCCCAGTGGCTAACCAAGAGGGGGGGGGGGGTGAATTGGTAATTAAAAATTATCCCTTTGAAATTTAAATCAATAATAACTTTAGTGAATTTTTGTAGAAAAAGTTTTTCAACCATAAATTAAATAATACAGTAAAGTAAAAAGCAAAAACAGTGGAAAATAAAAAGACTTAAGATTTTTAGTGGTTCGGTCAAACATGACCTACATCCACTCCCTGGAAGCACCCTTCGAGTATTGCAGTAATACCATTAGTGACTCTCCTGTTGCACCCACAACAAGACGGAGAAGCCTTTACAAAAACTCTCTTCCACCACTATCCGGTGCGGCAGAGAACCGTCATCCTTTTACACTCTCCAAGTGTTGGCATAGAACTATCTGTCCTTTTACACTCTCCAAGTGTTGGCAGAGAACCGTTCGTTCTTTCACACTTCCAAGTGTGGGCAGAGAACCCTTTAGCTATTCACACTTTCTATGTGTAGGCATAGAACCCTTCATCCTTTCACACTCCATGTGTGTCGGTAGAGAACTGGATCTCCTTGACAGACCTTCTCACAAGAAATCCAATGAATTAATCAAAAATCACAATTGAAGATTCTTACCTTTCAGTACCAAATGAATTCTTCACGCTCCTGTAGAAAGAATCCACCTTCAAACACTCTCTCCTTCACTCTCTCTTCAGTTTACATGAAGATCAGTAGCCAAAAAGATTACAAGACATTTTTAAGTGGACCTTATATAGGTAAGACATGAAAAACCGTCCAAATACTACTAACTTTCAAGTCTGTACACAGGCGATCATCCCGGACGATCGCAGATCATCCTATATGAATAGTATAAAAATAGTTACATACAAACCCAATGTATATTGGTATGAACTAACTTCGTAATCGATTATCATCCCGTATGAACTAAGTTCATCCTAGGATAAACAGTTATATCAAGGGTTCGTTCAGACAAAACTGTAGGACGATCCCAAATTTTCAAGGAATAGAGGACATCATCCTCGAATGAAGAGTTCATTTTGAATGAATAGTTCATTTTGGATGAATAGTTCATGTCATTTGTCCAGTGAACTTCATCCTGATATGAATAGGATGAATCGTCTAGACTATCAGCACCAAGTGAGAATCCAGAGCCAATCGTCCTAGGACGAATTATACACTTCGTCGAGATGATTAATACATAGTGAGAAATCTAGAGCCCATCATCCAAGAATGAATGGTACACTTCGTCTGGATGAACAGTTCAAAGTGAGAATCTAGAGCACATCGTCCCGGGTTGAATAGGGAAATTCGTCTAGACGATCAAGACTTAGAAAAATTTTCTCACTTCCTGTTCGTTCCATTGCTATTCTGAGGGGATAACTGACCTAATCATCCTGTACTAACTTGGTTTGTCCCGCATAATTAGTATGATTTTTTAAAGATCTCTCCAAGTGTGTGTGTGCTAAGCTACTCTTTTGCAATCACAATCTTTCAAACTCAATAGAATGAAAAATACATACTTCAATTTCTAAACTATGATGCACTAAATTTGATTTGAAGTCCTCAGTAGTCTGGAGTACGATTATCCTGAAATATTAGTCCACACAAGAGCAAAAATAATTCTTCCAAAAGTGTTAGGAGAATATAATATTTAAAACAATAATATTTGGAATCATCAAAACTATACAAGTTGCAAAAATGTCAAACATACAAATAACAACTCTCTTAACAATCTACCCCTTTTTGATGATAACAAAATAATTATTGTTTGTATAATTTTCAAATTTAAAGAATCTTCTAAACTCCCCTTGAATTGATAAACATGTGAGAATAAGGAGGCATTTGAGCATAATTTTTTTATTTTAAGTTTTTTTTTGAACACAAATACAAACAAACAGAGAATCAAAAAGAACATACGATCACTGGAACACAAAGTATAATGATAAAACAATGATTAAAATAAAAAAAATGCAACGATAATTACAAAACAAAATAATATTTCTTCCCCTTTTTGACAATAGCAAAAGCGAAGAAGTAAAAGAACAAAAATAGAAATGTAAGCAATCATATGATAATCCTTTTATAATTGATATTTGAAAGTGATTGCAATAAATTTTGCAAATAAAATCAAATCATTAGGCAAATAAAATGATTCATAGGATTTAAGAAGAGATATAACATCGATAGTAAAGAAGATTTATTAAAAATATGAGTCAATTTAGACATTGAGATAAAGAATATCATTGAATAAAGGATAAATATAAAATTTATATATTTCAAATCTCAATACAAAACAAAAATGTGTAGAAGATTAATTTAAATTAAAAGATTGAAAGATTAAAGAAAGAATCTGAACAAAATACAACTTGTGGCACTTTGCGCATCTTTTTTAATTTAAATTAGTTTAACAAGAGACATGAGAATGACATTCTTAATTACATCAAATTATAAACACAACTTAAATTTAGAAAAAAATTATTTTCTAATGAATTCAATTTTGTGTTGCGGTTCAAGGTATAGCACTTGTAAGATAAAAAAAAATTAGAAATTTTCATATAGGCTAACACACATTTCAAAACAAGATTAAAAGCAAGACAAGATAACTTATATTGATATCGTGATGAAGAATATTACAATTAGTAGAAATGATATCAATATGCTTACAATCTAAACTTTAAAACATAAAACTTAAATTCTAACACATCAAATGATACTAACACATAACAAATACAAAACACATCAATCACATCACAATCACATCACATCAACTAGAAAAAAAATCATAAGAAAGTGCATAAATCACTCTAAGGGACCCTGATCTGGAGGAGGTGGAGCATTGAAAAAATTAAAATAACTGTTCATCATAAGCATATTGGAACTTATACCATCTATCGTCTCACGCATCCATCCCATGTCCTTATTGTACTAAGCATCCTACTGTTGTAAGTGAGTTTCAATTTGATCAAATCTTTGATCAAAATGAGTCTATAAACGATCAAATCTATGAACCAAATCTTAATAATTTGGTTCACCAACAGGTGCAGGTGCAAGTTCCTCCTCTGAGTCACTAATAAGATGTTGTTCATGTGGTTCATCTTTATTGAAGATTGCTCGAAAAGATCCATCGTTAAAGTAGAGAGGTCCTTCAAAATCTTGAATTTGATGAACTAGATCATATTTCTTCTCTAAAATGTGAGTCAGAAGATGTCCTAAGGCAATCATATTTCTTCTCCAAAATGTGAGTTACAAGATGTCCTAAGGCAATATTTTTCTTTCTCTTGTGGGAGACATGGACAATATAAAAAAGTTTATAAATGTGGTCAATGAGTAGTTGGGCTTCATCTATAGGTTAGCCAATCATGATTAGATAAGTCGCAGTAGAAAGAAGTGGAGTAATGTTTACTCGATCACCAGCTTTAGCTATAATAGAGGTACAAAGAACATGCTGAATGATTCAGGCTTTTTGACTAAGAGTTGACACTTTGGGTATATGACTTATCCCACCATATCCTCTAAGAACACCATTGATAGAAGACCAATCAAAATTAGATGAAGAAGGCAAAGTATGGGCTCTAATCCCTTGAGTCCTTAAGTTTAAAAAGATTCTCATATCCTCTTTAGTAATTTTTACTTTCTTCTTAAACACATAGGATCTTGTCACAGAATGATCAAAGTTAAAGGACATGTTCGCAAGAAAGTAGTGAAAGGTCTCCTTATTGTAGAAGTGGACAATAGTGAGAATGAGGCTAAATTGAGTGGAAGCAAACATATTCATTACCTTAAATTTGATTTGCTCTTATAGAAGGGCTCTAGATGGAGTGATTTTTGCAGAAGCAAATCTAGGGAATGACTCTTCATTAGCATTGGACAGAAAGTTTTCATTATAGTTTTTGGGTGGTCCCTTAGCCAATACCTTTTGTCTTTTGCTAGAGCTAGCCATGAAGAAGATCTAGTTGAATAGGGGTTCAAAAGAGAAGTTTGAAGTGATGACATTTTAGTTCAAAAGCGTTCAATTTAACGAAAAACGAGTTTTCGTAGAGATGAAATTAATTTCATTCTGTACGAATTTGAGTTCATACGTACGAATGAAATTTTCGTATGGACGAACAAATGAGTCCAAAAAAGAATCGGCTTTTCATAATCACACAAGTTACGATGTGTCCTTTCGTATGGAAATTTGACCAAACGATTGTATAGACGAATAGGTGTTCATCCCGAATGATCAGACATTTAAGATCATTTTTATGGTAGTTTAAACCGTCCCCCACATTGAATCGGCAAGCTTTCGTATGTACGAACCATAAGTTCGTACGTATGATCATGCATAATGAAAATGACCTTATTCGTTTAACAGTCTACATTCATACATATGATTGAACAGATCGTTCGAATGATCATACAGAAAAACAGTAAAATGAAAACTGAAAAATGGTATGCAAATCGTTCAAATTCGACAGTTAATACACAAAATAATTTGTTCCGTACGAAATAACTTTTATCCCGGACGATTTTCACTTAATTTTGAAGCATGCATTAAAAAATCTAGATGTTAGAGAACACAAAACAACATGTACAAGAATTATCAAAACCAAACACACATAAACACAATAAAAAAATGATAGAAAACATAGAAAATCAAAAAATTAAAAATACACACAAAAACACTAAGTAGAAAAACAGACATCAATGTTGTAGAATCACTTTAATTAAGCATTCAAATCGATCACAACAAGTCTTATTCTTAATGTACTGAAAGTATCAAAGGCTAGTGATTTTATAAAAATGTCTACAAGTTGATTTTCTATAGAAACTTGAATTAGTTCAATTTCTCCTTTGGATACATGATCCCTTATGAATTGATGCCTGATGTCTATATGTTTGGTTCTTGAATGTTGAATAGGATTTTTAGAAATGCAAATAGCACTAGTGTTATCACTATAAATAGGAACAGTGCCTATAGTTAATCCTAAATCAATCAACTGTTGTTTCAACCAAAGTACTTGTGCCACATAACTTCCTAATGCAATGTATTCAGCTTTAGCAGTAGATAGGGCTATTGAATTTTATTTTCTACTGGACCAAGAGACTAAATAATTTTTAATTAACTGACATGTTCCAGAAGTGCTCTTTCTATCAACCCTACAACCTACAAAGTCAGAATCTGAATAACCAATTATTTCAAATGAAGAGCAAAAATTAGGATACCAAACTCCTAAATTCTGAGTTCCTAACAAATATCTTAAAATCCTTTTTACTGCTATCAAATGTGATTATTTAGGATCTGATTGAAATCTAGCACATAAATAAATACTAAATATGATATCAGATCTGCTAGCTGTCAAGTAAAGCAAAGATCCAATAATCCCTCTAAATTTCTTTTGATCAACAGATTTTCTCTTAGGGTCCTTATCCAACTGAACTAAGGAAATCATAGGTGTACTAACAGGTTTAGCATTATCCATTTCATACTTTTTGAGGATGTTCTTAACATATTTTGACTAACTAGGAAATGTACCCTTCTCAATTTGCTTAATGCTAAAGCCTAGAAAGTAACTTAAATCTCCCATTAGACTTATCTCAAATTCACTATTCATTATTTTAGAAAATTCATCACAAAGATTTTTATTTGATGATCCAAAGATGATGTCATCAACAAAAATTTGTACAATGAGTATATCCTCTCTAATTTTCTTCAAAAAGAGGGTTGTATCCACACTCCCTTGTTCAAAAGATCTCTTAAGTAGGAATGTGCTCAACCTCTCATACCAAGCCCTAGGTGCTTGTTTCAATCCATATAATGCTTATTATAATTTGAAAACTTGATTTGGCTGTTTAGAATTTTCAAATCCTAGAGGTTGTTCTACAAAAACATCCTTTTGTATTACCCCATTTAAAAAAGCACTTTTAATATCCATTTGGAATAATTTAAATCCTTTAAAACAGGCAAAGACTAATAAAAACCCTAATTGCTTCAAGTCTAGCTACAGGGGCAAAAATTTCCTCAAAATCAATCCCTTCAATTTGATTATACCCCTTAGCCACCAATCTAGCCTTATTTCTAATGACTTCTCTTGAGTCATTCTTTTTGTTCTTGAAAACCCACATAGTTCCAACTACACTTTGATCCTTTTGCCTTGCACTTAATTCCCAAACATTATTTCTTACAAATTGATTTAACTCTTCTTGCATATCCAAAATCTATAATTCATCCAAAAGTGCTTGATCAATATTTATGTTTTCTATGGTTGAAATAAGGGCTGAATGATTTACTTCTTTGTTTAATCCACACCTAGTCCTTACACCCTCACTAGGTTCACCTATAATCAATGCCTTTGGGTGCTTCTTAGAAAATCTCAAATGACCAAGCAAAGGGTTTTCTATCTCCAAATTTTCTTCCAAATTTTCTTTCAAATTTATTTTATCAATCTTTCGGGAGTTAATCTCTATCTCATCTTCTTCAACATTTGGCTCTTCCAAAATTTTAGATTCATCAAATACAACATATGTGATTTCTTCAATTATCAAAGTTCTTTATTGAATACTCTAAAAGATTTTCCAACACTTGAGTATCCTATAAAAATACCTTCATCTGATTTTGGATAAGATTTTCCTATGGTAGATTTTCCATTGTTATGAATAACACCTTACATTTAAAAACATGCAAATGTGAGAAATTAGGTGTTCTTTCTTTTAACAATTCATAGGGTATTTTTTTTTTAATTTTGATCTCACATTCACCCTATTCAGAATATAACATACAGTGCTAACCGCCTCAACTCAAAAATATATAGGAAGTGAGTATTCTGCCAACATTGCTCGGGCGGCTTCAATTAATATTCTATTTTTCCTTTTGACTATCCCATTCTGTTGAGGGGTTCTAAGTGCAGAAAATTTCTGATCAATTCCTTTCTCCTTACAAAAATCCTTAAATTTTTCATTCTCAAACTCTCCTCCATGATCACTTTGAAAAGTCATAATTTCACATCCTAGATTCCTTTGAATCCAAGTTAAAAAGTTTCTAAATTCCTCAAATGATTCACTCTTATGATATATGAATCTAGCCCATATGAATCTAGAATAATCATCCATAATCAGAAATCTGTAAACATTTCCTCCTAGATTTACAGTTTTAACTAGTTCAAAAAGATCCATATGCAAAATCTCCAATGGTTTACAAGTTCTAAGATTCTTATTGGACTGAAAAGAGGACTTCACCTATTTTCCTAATTGACATGCATCACAACGATGATCCTTAACAAAGTCTAGTTTTAGTATACCTCTTACTATGTTCTTTTGGGTAATTCTCCTAAGATTTTTCATGCTAGAGTGACAAAGTCTCCTATACCAAAGCCATGACTCATCAGAAATAGTTTTTAAATAAAATGCAGTAGGAGTTTTAATGCAATTCATGTCTAGCATATACACGTTGTTTACCCTTATACCATTTAAAATATCATTTCTATTTTGGGTTAATATGTAGCTAGTAGGAAAAATTTTTACACAGTATCCTTTATCACATAGCTGGCTAATACTTAATAAATTATGCTTTAATCCTTCTACCAAAAAGATATTTTCAATGAAAAAGTTCTTAAGATTTCCAATCATACCTGACCCAACCACCTTTATTGTTGTGTTATCTCAAAGTGTAACCTTGCCTCCACTTCTGACTTCCAGCGATATGAATTGTGCAGTATCTCCAGTCATATGATTTGAGCAACTACTGTCCAGGTACCATATGCTCTCACAAGGGCTTGTATGAGAGCGACCCTACAAAATTATCAAATGTTAGACCTGGGAACCCAAATAAGTTTGGGTTCTGCTTTTGGCAATTTATAATCAGATGCATATATGATATGTCTAGGTTTATGCATCTTAGGTCTCCACACCAAATAAGTTTTCTTCTTCAAAGTACAACTATGTGTTATATGTCCAAATAATCAACAATTATTACATTTGACTTTTGGAAATGGATTCTTAAGTCTTCGGCTATTCATCTGTCTATTCAGGGATTGCATAAATTTAGGATACAAAATAAGATTAGTGAAATCTCCAAGTCTAGGGGGTATCCTATTTTTCTCGAGAGCATTTTCTTCAATTTGTAAAATGAATTCATATCTTTTAAAATTCAATTTGTATAATTAATTCTATAAATTTTGCTCTCTAATTCATCCTTAAAACTTTTAAATTCTTTTTCAAGTTTTGTATTGGATGGTTTTAAACTTTCATGATTTTTATTCAAGTTGTCATACTCTTCAAGTAATTTCATGTGGTTGTCATCAATTAAGGTATGATCTTTCTTAAGGATCTCTTATTCTTTTTATAATTCCAAAAGATCTAAATTCAGACTAGTATGCATTTTGTTTAACTTCCTATATGCATCATGTATGTGTTCAGAGATTTCAAAAAGTTCATTGTAAGTAAAGTCACAAACCTCTTCTTGATCTAATTGATCAACACTATCGGCCATTAAGCATAGATTAGTGACTTCCTCTTCCTTTTCCATCTATGATGCGTTTGAAGCTGAGTCTGTCCAAAAAGCTCTTTCGAAATTTTCTTACCCTGCTTTATAATTGGTTTCTCCTCTACCTTCTCCTTGCTAGGAGTGGCTCTGAGTTTTGGGTAGTCTGACTTAATATGTCCAGGTTTCCTGCACTCATAGCAAATAATATCATTTGAAACCTTTACATTTTTATTAAAACTTCTGAATTGTCTTCTCATTAGTACGATATTATCATCATCCTCAGGTTGTGAGTGTTTTTTTTTTATTTTCTCTTTTTTTTTTTGAAAGAAATGCTGAAATTGCATTTAAAAAACCAAAGAACTACAAATCAAACCAATCCTAAAGCATCACATTCCTCCTTCAAGCAATACAAGAAAGAAGGAGGAATCATAACATCATGAAGATCTTCCCATAAAAAAGATCTCACAAGAGCCAATTAGCACAAATATCTGCTAATTTGTTCCCATTCCTAAAAGAATGGGAAAATACAATTTGCTTAAACTCAAGTAAGAAAGCCAAATTCTCATCAATTTTTCTACTAACCTTCCAATCTTTGACTGATTTTTTTAGTATTTTGATGATATTCAAGTTGTCTCCTTCAATGATCACTCCTTGAGCCTCCAACATCCAACATTTGACCACATTCTTCAGATCGAGAACAGCCAACAACTCCAAACGTGAAATGTCCCAATGCAAGGAATTGTTGCCAAAAGCCATCAAAAACCTCCCCTTTTCATCTCTGACAACGCCACCTATACCTGCCAAGTGATTCCTTTTAAGAGCTGCATCTATATTTATTTTAATCCATCCGAGAGGAGGAGGATGCCAAGGAGAATTCAACAAAAGCTGGTTAGCACCCCAATTTTCCGGTTGGATATTGATAAAGTTGCTTCTCACAACAAAAGTTATAGCATTAGCAGCAATGTAGTTTTCTGAATCCTCACAATTAACATGAATAAACTTGCACCTACTCTTCCAAACCAGAAAAACCGCATTACAGAAAATATTTCCCGAAAGCAGATTTTTCCCCATGTCACTTTGTAGGCTGTATAAACACTCTTCAAAGCAGTGAAATATAGGGATGTTAAAGCCCCAACAATTCAGTAAATCAATTACTTTCCTAATTTTGGATCAATTCCCAACTAAGTGATTGTTGTCTTCTTCTTCCCCACATCCTCTAGGACATCTAGAAAAATTACTTAACTTTCTTTTGACCAAAAAAGCGTTAGAAGGAATAGCATCATAACAAAGTCTCCACCAAAAAAGTTCAATTTTCGGCTTCAACTTTAATTTTTTAGACCACTTCCAGTGAACAAACTCTTCCTTATGATCCAAAGTAGCTTCATATGCCAATGTTGTAATCGATTTCCCAGAGAATTTATCATTCAAAACAATAGAAACAGAATTTCTATTAGTCTAGATAGGGATTTTAAGTATAAGATTTAATAGATGTTCACCGAAAGCAATCTTCAATTTGTCCATATCATAATGGCCATTGGAAATAAAAGATTTAAGAAGTAATTCAGAATTATCCTGAGTGTTGATAAATATCGGCCAAGAAGCAAGACTTCTATCTAAAATCCAAGTGTTCTGCAGCCAGTTGATAGAGTTACCGTTGGATACCTCCCATCTAACAATTTTTTTAAGGAAAAAAGCACCCATCGTTATAATTTTCCAAGTCGGAGAACAGCATTGCTTCACTGTATCCGACCATATATCTCCACCATATTTAGCTTTGAGAATGAGATTCAACAGAGAATTAGGCTTCGTTAAGAAATTCCAAGCAAACTTGGCATGTAATGGACCAACCATTAAGCTAGCTAAGAATAATCCTCTGCCCCCCTCAATTTTTGGTTTGCATAATAGATCCCAAGAAGCATAGTGAAGACCGACTTTACCATTGTTTTTACTCCAAAGAAACCCTCTACACATCTTGTCAAATTCTCTAAGAAAACTCAAAGGAACCAGCGAAAGAGTAGACAGAAACAAAGGAAGAGAAAGGAAAGCTGATTTAGCTAAAATCAGTTTACCTTCCAAAGAAATACACCTTTTACCCCATGTGTTCAATCTACTGGCTGCAGCTTCCAATAAAGGCTGAAAATTCGATGCCACCATTTTTCTTAGAGTCATTTTAATTCCAAGATAGTTAATCTCCTTAACAACAGTGAATTTAAGTAGATTAACAATTTTACCTTGTATTCTTTCCAAAAAGAATCATAGATTTAGAAGAGTTAACCTTTTGCCCCGTCCAACTACAATAGTTAGAAATAATTGTCTTCAAATCTTTCACCTCTTTCATCCTTGCCTCCGCAAAAATTAATATGTCATCCGCATAAAGTATGTGGGAAACTCTCGGAGCTGAAGCAGAAATCGAAATTCCCCTTCCATTCTGTCTTAAAAATAAAGCGTCAGACAAAATTTGAGAACATAATATGAATAAAAATGGAGATAAAGGTCAACCTTGCCTAAATCCACATTTCCCTTCTATCCAATTTATCTTCTTACTGTTGGTGGAATTTTGAAAACATGTTTCGAAAAGATTAGTTTTCTTTGGGAGCTTTAAAATTGAGATTTAATTCTAATTCTAAAATCGAATCATCCCGTTAGAAAAATTATATCACCCCGAAGGACGAACATAAAATCTCATAACGGCGTTCAGATTTAGAATTATGAAATTCATCTTGAATATTATGACCGGATGCTAAAGAGAACTTCTTATGGCCACGAAGGGTCAAAATGAGGTTCAACTGAATATCCAGCTACAACATTCAAGAAGTATGATCGTCGCATTCACATCCAAAGCCTTATCGAAGAAGGATGTATCTCCCCAAAGGGAAATGACACCATTCCACGATAATTCTTCTAATGCAATGACGACGATCATTCTTTAACTTTTCCCAAAGAAATCTAGTGAAGTTTTAAAATCAATTTTAAAATCAGGTGTGTGGGGTTCCAAATCTCCTACGAGCGCAAGCCCTCGTAGTTAATTACATCGTAGGGAGACAAAGTCCCCTACGAAAACTCTCGATTAAAATAATGGCAAAATTTTGTTAGAATTTCTAGGAGTGATATCAAAGTGTGAATAGAATTATTGGAAAATCAAAAGGGAATGGATCAAGATTGAGCAGTTATTAACGGAGTCAAAGGATGAGAAGTAGGGGACACTTTGAGATTCCAGAACCATCCGGAAGTGTCCCAACTTAATCTAAGTGTTGGGCTTTATGTTTTGGATTGAAATGATATTTAATTCGAGTTGAGCATTTTATTAGAAATTTGGGACTATATTCCCAAAATTTGGGGTCTTATAATCAAAGATTTGCCCTGGATCCTAAATCTATTTTGGACACTGGACCACAGTCATCCGATCCTAACTAATGCAGTGCAATGCCTGGACTTACCCCGGCCTGGATTAGGGAGCCAGCTAACCACCTAGTCGATTTAAAATACATGAATCCGGTCTTTTTATGAAAGAATGGTAGGGACGTTGTAATTAAAGTTTTGGAGAGTTGGGGCCGACATCTAGAGATTTTCCTAATTGGCCCCTTTGACATATGTTGGGTGCAAAAATGCTAAACTGATGCAATTAAATTTTTGACTCTTTTAGTTTGTATCTAATGCAATGCATGCTAGTTAACAACTTCCAATCAAGTATGCTTGAAATTTTAAAAACAGGCTTATAAAATAGTTTTTTAGAAGACTGGACTTCCCCAGGTCCGGCACCTCGTCCTCATAGGTCAGACTATCCGGACTCTACCCGCAGGCGGGGAAGGGTCTAAAGCAAGGAAAGAAGAATGCAAAAATATGCATGCGACCCCGGGGTCGATCCCCGGCTAATTCCCTAGATTCGTTATCTTTCTATGTTGTTTAGACTCACTAAAATTTTAGACTTTTAAAATTATGAGTAGAAAAGTTTCACACCCTCACGAGCCTCACGTATCCAGGCGAAAACAAAGAGCGGCATGCAATCGCCAAAAAACTAGTAAAAACAAGTAATCCTAGAGGCAATCAAATCATCACATCAAATATAAATTAATTAATAAATGTCCATAGGCAGAATTGCCTTGCTTATTACAAACCAGAATATTGCAGAAAGTAAAGTGGCCGGGCACCACTGACAACAACCCGGATTCTAAACCTAGTAACGACGCAAGTTATTTTGAGTGGGATACTCTCAATCTTCAAATCTTCAAATCTTCAATTTCACTCTTCTTTGGACTCCTTTTCTTCAATCTTCTTGGAATCTTCGTAGTGGATTACCCAAATGGACAAGAGGGCACTTCCCTTAAGGGGAAGGCCACTCTTTCCTCTTTGGGTAAGGAAGAGGTATGATCCAAATTTGGATTTCCAAATGGAAAAGGAGTGTTCCCCAAAGGGGTATCCTTTCCTCTTTGGAATCCAAGCTTTGGATCTATGTATCCCAAACTCAAACTTAACTTTCACAACACTTAACAATTATACAAATTACATTGATATCAAAATAAAAATCTAGACTCACCTGCAAGGTTATCCTAAGCAATTAATATAAATAAAGCAGTTATTCCCAAGCAGTTATATATGAGCAGAAAAGAAAGTAAACACACTGGCCACGCTCTTTTTATGATTTGGGGGCTTTAGCAGCTGAAGCACCTGTGCAAAGAGTTTATAATATTTATGCATTTTTTTTTTATGATTTGCCCCCTTTTTATATTGCCCTGCATGAACGTGGCCACCTGCAGAAAACTGTGTCAACATCCAGATCGTACCTAACCTAAGGGTAATCTAGTCGCCAAACACATCAATCCATCCACAGAGTACAGAAAAAGTAAGCAGACATAGCAAAGCAATTTCATCCACAACATGCAGTGAAAACTACAAAAAATCTGGCACACAGCAGTAAAGTAAACACCGGCCTAACCTAGATCTAGAGTTGGTTGTCCTAGCACATCATCTAAAGTGTGTGAGAAAGGTCGTGTGGCTGGGGTAGATCCTAAAGTGGGTTCTTAATTGAAGTTGTCTAAAGGTCTGGATTTGTTAAGACTTAAAAGGGAATTTGAATTAAAATTTAAGTATTAGTGAATTAAGAATTTTAACTAAACATGTTTTAAAAGTTAATTGATTACTACCTTTGTTTCACACCGAGGCCGTGAAGTTTATTTCACCTTCCTTGGGGCTAAGCTAATAGCCTCGTAGGCCTGGGTTACCCAGTAGCAATCGGGTTTGATTAAGTTATTTAAATTGGTTGGAATTAAAAGAGTGGATTAATATTAAAATGAGTGAGTTACTGATTTTAAAAGCTTGATTAATTTAAGTTTGTCATTAATTGATTCGTGGCGTTGTGCCACCAGGCTCGAGGAACCAGCCTCCTTAGGACACTTAGCCCCGCAGCCCGGAGTAGTCCAGCCGATAAACCAAATTAATGTAATTGAATTAGAGACTTTTAAAATGTTAAATAATTAAGAAAAATTAATCCATTTTAAGGTTTGACACCCTTTAGAATTCATTCGTGGCGTTGTGCCACCAGGCTCGAGGAACCAGCCTCCTTAGGACACTTAGCCCCGCAGCCCGGAGTAGTCCAGCCAATAAACTTCAACTTTAGGGTGGTTGTTGTATTTTAAAGGATTTATTAAATGTTTTGGACATTAAACCAATATTTTCTGAGTTTTAGAAAGATTTGAGCCTTATGAATTTTTAGAATATTTTAATAATTTAATTAAAGGGGTCAAAAGTTGAATTCTTTTATTAAGCTCAAATTCTAGAAAGTTTGTATTTTATCAAAATACTAGGCTTAATTATGAGTTGTTAGACATGTAGCACACTCAATTTGGAGTTTTCTATCAAAAGTTATGATTTTTTAGAAGTTTGGATATTTATGAAAATTTTCAATTATTCCAATTAAAGACTATTCTAGTGATTTGGGCCTAAATGGATCTCAAACTCCTTGAAATCTCTCCCAAAGATCAGAGGTGATCCAAGGGGAGATTATCAAGCATTAAATTAATTCTTGGGATTTTTAATGATTATTAATTAATTAATATTAATTAAACATTGAATTTTACTTAAAATTAAATTAAGACTTAATTTGATGCCCAATCAGGGGCTTTTAATTCTCATGGGTTAAGGGTTCAACACTGATTAATATGAAGTATTAAACTTAAATTTTGGGTTTAAAAGGGATTTATTAGAATTTAATTAAGGCTAGGGGGAAATTCTAGCAAGGGCAAGCTATGGCTCCTAATTGGTGAACCAAGTGGACTCCAAATCTGATGAAATTTGGACCATGGGGTCACATGATCCCAAGGCCTGAACACACCAAATTTGGGCTCAATTGGGATACTCTAAGGTGGCTAACTAAGCCACCTAAGGTGAGCTCTAAGTCACCTTCAAAAAATCCTAGGGAGCTATCCTAAGGTTGGATTGGGGCAAAGTCAGTGGCCCTAAACTCCATATCCTAAGCATAATCAACACACAAAAAACCAGATCCTAATTCTCATTGGATAGGCTTAAATCCCAATTTGAATTTAAGGGTCAACCCATGACCCTTAAACTCAAAATTGGGGGAAAGTGCCCTTAGACCTTTAAAATAGGGGAGACAAAATTTGGACATGTCAAAGACATGCCCAAATTCAATCTCCCAAAGTTCCATGCCCTGGAGACTTAACTACAAACAATAATTGCATAAATTGAAATAATACCATTAATGAAATTAAACTTAACACGCATGCAATTAGGGCCTGGAACCATAGGGCTTTTGAAGAACTCCCTGAGACCTTTCCAATGAGCCTAAGAACACCTAATTTGTTCAAGTGTGCAGGGAGATATGGATTTTTGAAGTTCCCTTGATTTTCTGGAATTATTAATCCAGCCATTATACAGTCAGCCGCGCTTTACACGCAGCGCGTCCCGATTGGCTGGGCAATCATTGGCGCTGACTGGGTAACGGTCGGATTAATCGTAGCCGTCGGATGGCGGATCGAACGGCTGGGATTAAACGCGCTCCGGGATCGCGGGATCTAATCCGAGCCGTTGATCAAAATCAACGGCTGGGATTTCGTCTTCAACCTCCGCCTTTGCCCGAAGCCGTGAACATTCTCCGGCGTGATCCGAGCAATCGCACCGGCGAACTTCGACGAAATTTCACAGGAAGGATCAGGGGGGTGGAAACCTTCAATCCAACGGTGGAAATCCGTTGGGGTGAAGGTTTCCTTCACACTTGACCGGACTACCTAGCTAGGGAGCTCGGGATGAAGGAATTACCACAGAGAAAGTCTCAACGAATGAGCTTCTCTATCTGGGAGCTTCAGGAGACGAAGGCGAGCAGGTTTCCTTCAGAGGCCGCGACTGGAGAACGGCTGGAGGTATGACTTCGAGCGGGACGCCGAAGCCTTTCGCCGGAGTTCGCTCGAAGCGATGGAAGGGACGGTCTGGGAGCTCGAAGGCAGGTGCTGGGAGATCGAGGAAGCTCTGGGGAACCGTTCGAAAACTCTGGGATCGTCTGGCGAGCCTTGGGGAGCACCACCCTATTCAGCCTCCTCCCGCGAGCTCGGACGGCCAGGATTGAAGTGGAGGAGGTCGCGGATTGATGCCAAGTGGAAAGGGGCACCATTCCAGAGAGCTCGTGAGCCTCAAGCCGGCGAGCCACAGCCTTTGGAAGGCTTTCGGTCTGGGGGGACCACCGGAGCTTGCTCTCCATTGGCTCCGACCGCCGCCGGCCATGGTCTGGGTCGGATTGACCAGGGAAGGCCGATGGGGACATGCTGGAGCCAATTGTGGAGTCAAATTGGCCTGGGGAAGCTGGGATCGATCTGGTGGCTCGGTTGGGCTCGGACCTGCTTGGTTTGAGTCGAATTGAGCCCGATTCAGGTCAGACCAGACCCTGGGTTTGGTATGGGAGGCAGGTCTGGGTCTGGTGCATCCAATGCACGTGGCAATTGGGTCCAATTTGATCTGTGTCAAAGGTTGGCTCGGGTTGATCCAAATCTGCTCGGTTCGGGTCGATTTGGGCTCAACCCAGGTCAGGCCAGACCCTGGGCTTGAAGTGGGAAGTGGGTCTGGGTCTGGTGCACCCAATGCAAGTGGCAATTGGGTCCAATTTGATCTGTGTCAAAGGTTGGCTCGGGTCCAAGTGTTTTTGGCTACTTTGGGTTAGCCTAACTATTGACCCAAGCTAGCCCAAGGCATGGGCTGGCTGGAGGAGGTGTATTGGACCTAGGGCCACCTATGGGAGGTGTTGGCCACGTTCAATTGGATTTAGGTTGAGAGTTGGCCCAATCCCAAGTGCTATTAGGCACTTTGGGCTAGCCTAACTCTTGACCTAAATGAGCCCAAGGATTGGGCTGGTCAAGGAAGGTGTATTGGGTCAATGGGAACCCAATGGCACCTTGATTTGGATTCAATTTGATTAAGATCAAAGGATGGCTCAAGAGAGGTCTCTCTTGGGTCACTTGGGTCAAGCCATAAGGCTAACCCAAGTAAGCCCAAGGCTTGGGTGACCAAGAGGGGTCTCTTGGGTACCCAAGGGTTCATCCCATACATTCAAAGGACTTGGAATGGAGTAGATTCAAAATTTTGAAAGGGGAGGGGTGTATGAGTCCATGGGTCAAACTTGGTTGACTTGGTCAACCAGGTTGACCCAAGGTCTGGATTTGAGTTCAACAAGTTGAGTTTGATATTTGAAATTCATTGGAAATGGTTTCAAAGAGTTTGGAATTGATTTGAATTGAAATAGCCATTTGAAATCTCATAAGGGTATTTTAATCAATTTTGGCCCATTGGTCAACTAGAGCCAAAAATGATTCTGAAAGATGCAGTTTACTGCTCAATGGGTTAAAATCAAGAGTCTGGAAGTGATTGGAAGCTTGGATAAGGGTTCCAAGGTCAAGATCTCAAAGGGGTTAGGTTCAATGGCATAGGCTGTAAATATTTGAAGGTTTTACAGCCTTTGGATTTTAATTCAGATTCTGAAGTTAGAGACCTCAAAATGAGCTAAAAGTTGGAGAGTAACCTCTAGAGACATGTCTTATCACTTTACAAGTGATAGACCTTGAATCAGAGACCATTTGAGTGGGTTTTGAAATGTTTGAAAAATCTCTAAAAAGGGTCTTTAGGACAAGGCTTTGAGACTTAGGATTTGAGTCTGGATTTTTGGATTTGGAATGGATTTCAAGTTTGAATGATTAATATTGAAGTATCCAAATCATTTACAATCATGTGGTGGTTGTTAATGAATGGATAGGGTCAAAGCTAGATCAAAGGTAAGATCAAAGTCTAGATTGAAGTTTGGATTCTCAAGTTGATTGGGCCAAAGTTTGGATGTGTTTGAAGCTTGAATTAATTTGGATTTGAATTGAATGAAGTTTGAGATTTGAATTGATTAAGGGTAGGGATTAATTTGAAGTTGGAGTTGATCAAAGGTATGGATTGATTTGAGGTTGAGGTCGATCAAGGATGTGGATTGATTTGAAGTTGGAGTGATCCTAGGATCTAGAGGAGTTCTAAGATCTAGGATTTAAGGGAATCCTAGGCTCTAGAGTAGGCCCTAAGGTCTGGCTCTAGGAAAGGATCTTAAGGTCTAGAGTGGATCCTAGGATCTAGAATTAATTTGGAGTTTGGAAGGGCCTTAGTGACCTCATACCAAAAATGAGGTCAACACTTACCATTAATCAAAATGCACTATTTGGGATCTAGCACACATTGTAATAAAAGCTCCATAAATCTATTAGGAAAATTAAAACGAATGAGAACTTGCCTAAGTGTTTGCCATCCCATGCTATCATAAGCTTGCTCCATGTCAAGCTTAATTGCTAACATCCCTCTTCTAGATTTAGACCATCTGAATTTGTTAAAAACTTCCTGAGCAATCAACACATGATCCGATAAAGAATGACCTCTAATAAAAGCAGCTTGGTCCACCGTGATTATTTTAGGAATGACTCTTTCCAGTATGTTCAACAACATTTTTGCTATGATTTTATAGATAGTCATACACAAGCTGATAGGATGGAAGTGAGTAGGCTCAAGAGGACTTTTTATTTTTGGGATCAAAACAATCAAGGTCTCTTTCCATGATCGATCCATTGCATCAGAAATCAGAAAATGTTTAACCGCAAGCCACACATCCTCCTTAATAATTTCCCAAAAATCTTTGAAGAAAGAGAAAGTTATCCCGTCCAATCCTGGAGAGATGCTTCTAGCAGAATTTTACACAACCATCTGAAGATCCTCTTTAGTGAACTCAGCATCAAGCATAGTTTGGTCAACATTACTAATGACATTAGAAGAGTTCGGCCACCCCTCCAATGAGCACTTTCTTTGTTTCCATTTCAACTTGAAAAAATCTGAGAAAGTTTTGTGGATCAAATCAACATCTTCCGAAATAACACCATCCTTAGTCTTGATATGACTAATCTAATTGGTATTCCTTCAAGCATTGGAAAAAGTATGTAAGAAAGATGAATTACAATCACCTTCATCCATCCATCTAGCTTTAGCCCTTTGTCTCCACCATGTGTTGAGTCTTGCCAAGGTCACATTGAGTTCATTAATTTTAAACCTCAATAGCTGTAATCTCTCAAAAGAAATCCAGCCTTCATCCTCCTCCTGTTGAATTTCCTAAATCTCAATCTTCAATTTATCCCTGAGTGAGTTCAGCTCTAAGAACTTAGCCTTACTCCAGTAGAAGAGTCCTCTTAGAGTTCTCTTAAGTTTCAGGTTGAGAGCAGCTTGAGGATCAGACAAATATTTCCTAAACCAGATTTTCTTCACCAATGCCGCAGCTCCATGATAAGACGCCCAAGTCTCCTCATAACGAATTTCTCTGTTAAAATTTTCTTTCGGTTTGTATATATCCAATAGCAAAGGACAATGATCCGATGCAATGCGGGGTAGGTGTTTAACAATAGCAAGTTATAAGAAGTTTAAAGCCGAGGAGTTAATTAAACACCTATCTAATTTTTCCAATATTCGGGCATTACCATTTTATTGTTACACCAAGTGAATTCAAATCCCATCGAACTCAGTTCATGAAGATCATTAACAATCATGAATTTACTGAAATCGTTCGATCCTTGAGTTAAGCAGAACTTCTTACCTTCTCTTTTCTCAGCTTGGGATAACACACAATTGAAATCTCCTCCCACTATCATAGGAAGATCATTAGAACAATGCCTTTCAATATCAATCCAAAGTCTTCTTCTTTCTTGGGCATCAGTACTGCCATAAATGGAAGCAACAATCCAATTTCCTTTGCCGTGAACCTCTAGTTTACCCAAGATCATCTGAGACGTAGCTTCAATAACTGAAAAAGCTGCTAAGTCATTTCTCCATAACACCATGATTCCACCCGATAAGCCAACCGAAGGAACAACAAAAGAATTCTAATTTGTGCCCAGAAACTTCATCAGGTGACCATTATACTGAGAGTTAATTTTTGTCTCCAATAAACCTATAAAGAACACCCTATAATCCTTGACCATCTCCTTGAGATATAGAGCAGCCTCCACCTTTTTGGCTCCTCTACAATTCCAAAATAGCAACGAAGTCATTGATTGGTAATGGGGTAAGGGCCCCCCACCTTTTTAGTTCTTCCACTTCCCACCTTCCTGTTATGAGGAATAACGTTACCAGATCACTCTCTGACTCCTCCACTTTCAGCTATGTTCTTCTCCCTTTGTGGTTCACCTGCATCAATCTTTCTTTGGCTAACTCCTTGCTTATAAGCAATTAGAGATCCTAGAAGATTGTCAATGGAGTAAATGTTTATATCTTTAGACTCTGTAATTGCAGTAATTTTAGCATCATAAGAAGTAGGCAAACAACTAAGTATCTTATTAACCATTTCAGCATTCGTTAATTCCCTATCCAATGCATGTAAAGAGGTGACTATTTGTGTGAATCATGTGTACATATCAGAAATGAATTCATTTGGTTTCATGCGAAATAATTCATAATCATGTAACAAGATATTAAGTCTCGATTACTTAACTTCATTTGTCCCCTCATAAGTTATACAAAGTCTAACCCATATATCGTTTCCCCTCTTGCAAGTAGAAACCCACGTGTAATCTTCTGATTTAAGAGCACAAAAGAAACTATTCAAGCATTTGGCATTAAGTTGTGCTAAGTCACGTTCTTCTACTGTCCATTCCACAGAAGGTGTTTCAACTCTAACTCCGTAAACTAGTCTAGTTGGTTTTGTATACCCTTCCTGAACTAAGATCCACATACGATAATCAAGTGACTGTAAAAATATAGACATCCATGTTTTCCAAAAATCAAAAGGAATATTGTCGAACAATGGACGTCTAGTTATAAAGTAACTCTCAAGTGTATTTTGGTTTCCAAATATAGCCATCTACGTTAATCAAAAAGTAGTCTAAACTTATGATTTTGAAACAAAGTTCTGATACCACTTGCTGAAACTTATTCAATATGAGTTAGGTTGTTAAACCTAAGCTTACTTCCCAGTGGCTAACCAGGAGGGGGGGGGGGGGGTTAATTGATAATTAAAAGTTATCCCTCTTTTGAAATTTAAACTGATAATAACTTTAGCGAATTTTTTTAGAAAAAGTTTTTCAACCACAAATTAAACAATACAGTAAAGTAAAAAGCAAAAATAGCAGAAAATAAAAAGACACAAGATTTATAGTGGTTCGGTCAAACACGACCTACATCCACTCCCCGGAGGCACCCTTCGAGTATTGCACTAATATCACTAGTGACTCTCCTTTTTCACCCACAGCAAGGACGAGAAGCCTTTATAAATACTCACTTCCACCACTACCCGGTGCGGTAGAGAATTGTCATCCTTTTACACTCTCCAAGTGTTGGAAGAGAACCATCCGTCCTTTTACACTCTCCAAGTGTTGGCATTTCACACTCTCCAAGTGTGGGAAGAGAACCCTTCATCCTTTCAAACTCCACGAGTGACAGCAGAGAATCAGATCTCCTTGACAATCTTCTAACGAGAAATCTAGATGGATGAGAGAAAAGTACGAAGTAATCAAAAATCAAAATTGTGGATTCTTAACTTTGAGTACCAAATGAATCCTTTATGCATCAGTAGTAAAAATCCTCCTTCAAACACTCTCTCACATTCTCTCCTTCACTCTCCCTCAAGTTTACACAAAGATTAATAGGAAAAAAGATTACAAGATAGTTTTAAGTGTACCTTATACAGGAAAGACACAAAAAACCATCAGAATACTGCTGACTTTCAAGTCTGTATACAATCGATCGTCCCGGACGATCGTCAGATCATCCTGTACGATTAGTATAAAAAAAATTGCATACAAATCTAATGTATATTGGAAAGAACTGACTTCGTAACCGATTATCATCCAGTATGAACTAAGTTCATCTTGGGACAAACAGTTATATCAAGGGTTCGTTCTGGGGAAACTGTAGGATGGTCCCAAACTTTCAAGGAACAGAGGACATTATCTTGGGACGAAGATGAGTATTCGTCTGGATGAATAGTTCATGTCATGTGTTCAGCGAATTTCATCCTGATACGAACAGGATGAATCATCAGGACTATCTGCACAAAGTGAGAATCCAGAGCCAATCGTCCTGGGACAAATTATACACTTCATCCAGATGACCAATACAAAGTGAGAAATCTAGAGCCCATTGTCGAGGAACTAATGGTACACTTCGTCTGAACGAATAGTTCAAAGTGAGAATCTAGAGCACTTCATCCCGTGATGAATAGGGAAATTCATCTGGATGATCAGGACTTAGAAAAATTTTCTCACTTCCTATTCATTCCATTGCTCTTCCGAAGGGATAACTGACCTGATTGTCCTGTACGAACTTGGTTAGTCCCGTACGATCAGTATGATTTTTTAAAGATCTCCCCAAGTGTGTGTGTGCTATGCTACTCAATTACAATCACAATCTCTCAAATCAATAGAATGAAAAATATAGACTTCAATTTCCAAACTATGATGTGGTGAATTTGATTCGAAGTCCTCAATAGTCTTGAGTACGATTATCTTGAAATGTTAGTTCACACAATAGCAAAAACCATTCTTCCAAAAAGTATTAGGAGAATATAATACTTAAAACAATAATATTTGGAATCATCAAAACTATACTAGTTACAAGAAAGTAAAACATGTAAATAGCAACTCTCTTAACAAAAACCATAATTCACTTTAATGACCAAATTAATTAAATTCATAGGGATACAGAGTTGGATACCATAAAGAATAGCCATAGTAAGAGCATAATCAATATTTCCATTATGACCAGGGCCTGCAAAAGCAACAGTTAACTTGTCATTATTATCCCTAATCAAACCACCACATCCAGCACCATCATCCGAATAGAAACCATCAACATTAAGTTTAAAGGCAGTAGGAAGAGGCTTAATCCAGTAAATCACATTGATAGTAGCAGGGTCTTCTTTCAACCAATCCCCAAAGTAGAGGTAATATGGAAGCAATTTTTAAAACTTTTAACCGTAAGAAAATTAACAGCCAGAAGAGAAAGGATTTTGTCCTTAACCTTTTGGATAACATTGAGATGGTTCATCTTGACTCCATTGAACATGGAATTATTTCTCTCCAGCCACAAAAACTAAATAATAAGGGAAGAAATAATATTGTGAATACGTTAGTATTCACAAACCAAGTCTTAAGTAAAGCATAAAGGGGTAGATGAGCATTAAAACTATTCAATTGAAATAAATCGTCGAAGTAGACCCAAGTTTTAATAGCCACAGGACCAGAGATAAACACATGATGCATACTTTCAATATGAAGACAACATTGGCATTTTGAAGAAAAACTAAAGCCTTTTTTAGTGAGATTGTCCTCCGTAGGAATAAATTTATGAAGAACTCTCCACACAAACACAGAAATCGTAGAAGGGATGCTCTTATGCTAGATGTTAGCAAAAATATTATCTACATTAACTTTAATTTTAAAAGAATGCTAAGCATTTTTAACATGAAAATCACCCTCTTTAGTAAAATCACACCAAATAATATCTTTAGAAATGGAATTAATAGGGTGGTTAAGAATTCTCAAAATAAAGCAGTCAGGGATCAAGTTAGAAAGTTTCTTATAATCCCAACAATTCTCCTTAATGAAAAAATTAAATTTAACAGAAGCAGAAGAAGTAGTATTGAAAATAGAATCAATAGAATCTTTACTAAGCCATTTATCCTGCCAAAAAAAGATGTTACCCTCACCAGGCCCCCACGAGATAAAGGGCTCCATCTCCCATTTAATCTTACAAAGCCTTTTCCAAACTTTAGAATCCCCAGGTTTAGGAGAAATATTGGTAGTATGATTCCCCAAACAATATTTAAAAGTCATAAATGTAGACCAGAGATTATATTTAGAATGTAACATATACCAAAGTTTAAAAGAAAAGGCCTTAGCAATGTTAAGAAGAGACTTGCAACAAAGACCACCTTCAGCCAACACACCACAACATTTTTCCCATGAAGCCCAAGTAATTTTAGAATGAGAGAGAGAACCTTTCTAGAAAAACTTATTAATAATCTTGTGGATCATTCTGAAAAGGGTTTGAGTAGGAAAATAGTCTAAAACATATAGATAAGTAAGGCGCAAAGCACACTTTTAACTAAAGTCACCCGACCACCAGAGCTAAGGAAGTTAGAATCCCATGATAAAAGCTTATTTTGGATAGAAGCAACAAGATCATCAAATAAGAAAGTTTGTCTTCTACCTTTAAACAAAGGAACACAAAAACACTTAATAGGAAAATTAGCATGAGTAAAGCCAGTAACATGCTTAAATAGAAAGAATACGATCATTAGAAATCCTTTTAGATGGAATAAATAACATTTGTTTTTACTAAAAGAGAGACCACTAACCAACTCAAAAAGCTTGAAAAAATCCATAATTTTCTCAATTATATTAATAGTAGCATTAGTAAAAATAATGAAGTCATCAGCAAAGCACAAATGGGGTAAAGGAAAACCTCCCACACTTCTAAAATATAGGCCATGATTAAGTTCAAATAATTTGGATAGACCTCTAGACAAAAATTTAGTAGAAATAATAAAAAGAGTAGGGGAAATAGGATCACCTTGTCTTAAACCTTGAGAAGAGTTGAAGAAACTGTGGCTAGAACCTTTCATAATAATAGAAAAATGAACATTTTCAACACAGTTTTTAGTAAGATTAATAAAGACAGAGTTAAAACCAAAAAGATTTAGCATAAAGTAAATGAAATTCCAATTAATATTGTCATAAGCCTTGGCAATATCAAGCTTTAAGATAATATTACTCCCTCTAACCCGAACATCTAAATCTTGACTCAATTTGTGAGCCAAAAGAATATTTTCCCTAATAGCCCTACCTTTCACAAAAGCCCATTGGGTAAGGAGAGATAATTTTACATAAAATTGAAGAAAGATGATTCGAGATGATTTTAAAAATCAATTTCTTGAAAAGAGTACAAAGACTGATTGGATGAAAATCATTCCACGTTTAAATAGATGTACTTTTAGGAATAAGCACAAGCAAAGTAGAAGTAAAAAATTTAGGAATTGGATTACTAGTAAAAAAATCTAAAGTAGCCGAAAAAATATCATCACAAATAATATACCAACTTTTTTGAAAGAAAGAGTAGTGTAATCGTCAGGACCCGCCACATAATCACTATTCATACCAAACACAGTATTTTTAACTTCCTCCAAAGATGGAGGATGAGAGAGGAAATCATTATCCTAATAAGATAGAAGTTTGGGAATAAAAGAATGGTCCGTGGCTTGAGTAGGGGTAAAAGTTTTATTAAAGTAGTTTTTAAAATGATGCACAGCTAAGTTAGCTATCTCAGCACTATCTCTAGAATAAGAACCATCTTCTCTTTGGATGTTGGTGATACTATTCTTCATCTTTTTTCTCTTAGTTAATGTATGAAAGTACTTAGTATTACTTTCACCCTCAACCAAGTGTTTAGTAGTAGCTTTTGGCTTTCAAAATGACTTTTCCTGAGCTTGAAAGTTAAAAAGATCAAGTTTAGCTTGGTTCAGCAACGAAAAATAAGCATAAGAAGGATCATTTTGATATAAGTTTTGATTAAAAGTGACACAATGTTCAGCTTGAAGGATATTAGAGAAAATATTTCTAAGTCTAATTTATCTTTATTACTTAAAGGTATGATTAGGTTAGATAAAATGGGATTGTTGTATCTTAGGTTTTAGCCTCTTTCTAAGTTTTTCATTTGGTCAGTTTAGTTTTGGATGGGTTGTTGTTCTAGTAGAGGTGGTGGGTGTTTTGTTCCCTTTGCTATTGCTTATTAGCTTTGGGTCATGGTTTTTTCTCTTATTTCTTATTCTTTAGTTCTTCTATTGCAGGCCATGTATTTCTTTAGTTCTTGGCTTTAGTAAAACACTCTAGTGCGTGTTGTGGTGATGGGCTTGAGCTGAGATTGCACCTACTGGTATAGTTACATTTTCCAAATTTGCTTCTCTTCTACTCCCAGGTAGTGTAGAGTGTCCTGGCGCTGACTATGTGTCATGTATATTAGCATTATTGAGAGGTCTATTGGGGGCATATCTTATTTTTGTTTTTTTTTTTATATTGGGTTTTTTCCGTCATTAGGATTTCTAGTTATTAGAGTTTATCCCTTGCTATTTCAGAGGATTTCCTCTTATTTTGTGTGTTATAAATAAGGTTGTTTGTATGGCCTTTTGGCTTTTCTAAGGGTTCTATCGGTGGACCATATGGCCTATGATTTCTTCCATTTGTTGGGGTGGTGCTATTGCCTAGATTATACTAGCTAGTGGCTTTCCCGTGGTGTGGCCCTATTCTTTGTATTTCTTTCCCTTTTGTCCTACTTTAAGCATCCTCTTGTGACTGATTGTTTCTTGGTATGGGATTGAGTGGCTTTGGGAATATCCATTTGATGGCTACTTTGGTTGTCTCTTCATGAGATCTAATAGCCAGTCTCTTCTCTTTGTTTCTCCACAGAGGAATTGTTCTCATGTTCTATCTGGTGAAGGTTTTCTTTCTTTGGTTATTGTGTTTTCCTTATTTGTGGTGGTGTGCTCATCAGCTATTTAAGGGTGGTCTAATTTCTATAGAACTCCCTAGTAACTATGCTATTTGGATGGTTATTTAATCTATATTGACCCTAAGGTACCTTCTTTTGTTCTTTAGTTGGTTGTCTTCCATCCTTAGTTTTGTTATATTTTGTTTCTATATTTTCTTATTGGTGTCAGGTGAGCTACTATTTTTTGTGAGCTCTTACTTCCTTGGTCTTTCTAATACCAAGTATTTGTTGTGTTATGTTTGGTTTTCAAGCTACTACTTGATGGTGGTTGGGATGGTCTAGAATTGCTATTAAATTATCTGTTGTATTGACTTTTTACTTTACATAGTTTATGTTAGGTACGGTCATCTTGTTGTTGGGGATGGTCTTATTGGGAAGCTTAACTACAGCTATGTTGGTATGATATTTGATAGTCTCTTAACATTGATGGATCTTTTGTTTAAATCATTATGGCTTGATATATTGTCAATCTGCATAATACTTTTATTAGTCGGTAGATTGATTAGATTTCTTAGTACTATTACTTTTAATTACATTATTTAGTGTCCCAACATGCCTTCTTTATAGGTTTTTGGAGACGTGTTCTCATTTTGTGCAAGGCCTTCTTTGAATGGAAAGGCTGAGCTGATGAGCATCTTTTTTCCCTTTTAAGTTGGGTTTTTAAATGTTATTAGGCATTCTTATATTCATGCTTAGTAGGTATTTCTAACTCTTAGGTTTTTTTTTCTTTCTTTATTGTAGCTTTTTTTAGCAGTAGCGAGCAAAAAAAAGCGAGCTAGAGATCCCCTAAAGGACAAGTAATCCTTTTTTTATATTAACATGTATGCCCCTCTGGTTGGTTAAAAAAAAATTATTAAATCATCATAAACTTTTACCCAATGTGCAACTACTCAATCCTTTTTTGTGCGATTTCAGCCTCTTAGTGTAGCTTCTTCTGGTTTTTACTATAAATTTGTGATCAATTTCTTTTTTTGATTTATTTTAGGGGTTTTATTTTTTTTTTTCTTGTTATTTTTCTTTCTTTCTCCTAAAGCCATTTGGCCTTAGGTCTTTTTTTGTTCCAAGGTGGTTAATCTGCCTTATGTTTCTCTGAGTCCTTGGGGCATACCACCATCGACTTCTAGTGATGCATCAAAAAGCTTTTTCAGAAATGTTGGGAGTCACAATAATCCATTTTATTTTGGGAAGTTTTTATCAGAGCTTCATATTCGTTGGATCCAACTTTCTCCTTCACCAAATTGTCAATAAAAGGTTTCCCAACTAATTTAATGTTTGGTGAGGACATTATCAAACTTACGAGTCCATTCCAGTTCACTCCTTTGAGAAATTTTTAGTCCATACACCAAATCTAGATGGAATTTGTCATTTTTTTCAAAACAATGAAACTATCTTGAAATGTGTCAATCAGCTTACTTGATGCTTATTATGTTTTGATTCAATAATCAAATGACTTTAATTACATTAGGGTTTTCTCTAGGAGAACCTACAATATTCCAAACTGTTAATAAGATTACTCAAATGGACACCTTTTTTTGATATTAAAGGGGAATCACCCATTATTCTTTTTTGGATCTCATTTCCTAATTAACAGTTACATTTTTTTAATTCTCATATTCTTCATGTTTGGGGCTCTCTTTTTAGCAGAGCTCTTCAAACAGATCAAGCCACTACCTCCTAATCAAGGCCTCCGGTGGCTCAAATTTTGGAGGAATTGGATATTTCTAAGAAGCATCTTAAAGAGATTTGGCTAGGTTTTGAAACATCTAGGTATTTACAAAAAAGTTGATTTTAAAAATGTGTCAAGTTTTTATACTCATTGTAAAGCTCATGGGCATTCCATTAATGATTATTTTCGTATCCATCCTCATGTTATAAAGAATAACATGGCCTCTAAACCCATGTTTGAACCAATTAATGTGAACCTTATTTGTATGGAGATCATATTATTATTAATGAGAAGGCTTAAAAAAAGAATTTGGATGAAACAAATGCTTTTGGGAATGACATAGAGAATGGCCCTTTAGATATTCCACTAGGAGTGAAAAAAACTAGGACATGGGAAACAATGATAACCAATACATTGATGATAAAATTGATTCAGTTCAGGATAATGCTTTAAGGGAATTGAGTGATCTTGGTTTGGGGGAGAAAGTATCTGAGAACAAAATTAAATTACTACTTGCTTATTGGTTAATCAAGGAAATGAGGATAATAACTTAGGTGAGGAAGACCTTTCACATTGTATAGAAATGATCATAATGTTTCTATGTTAAAACAAATCAATGGAGATAAATGTGATTATGGATCTGATCATGCTCCTAAAAATATTCAACTAACTAGTGGGGCTAAGTTGGATGACATGGAAGATGGGGAAATTGAATCCCATGATAAATTCTCTCCTAAGGATGTTCTCAAGGGTAATATTGTAAACTCTATGTCATCGCCTACTAGTTTAGAAGAAAATAATGAGGAAGGTTATACTATAATTTCTAAAAAAGAAATGTAAGAGCAATAAGAATATGTCTTGCAGCACGTCAACGGTCACAAGATCTTCTAACCCATCTATTAATGGTTAATGCTCTTGTGTGGAATACTAGAGGTGTGCGAGGCTCTCTATCTAAGGATAGAGTTAAGAAATAATGCAAGATTCGTGATATTCACCTTCTTGTTTTAATTAAGCCTCTTAATTTAGTTGTTAAGTTGAATTCTTTTTGTAAGAAGTATGTTTTTTATTTGGCTTTTGGAAACTTTTCCAATAAAATTTCAATTTTATGGAATTATTTTATTTGTTTATATATTGTCATGTATTTTCCCCAAGTGGTTCATACTAACATTACTTTTTGTCAATTGTCCTAATATGCTTCTTTTATTTATGCTTCTTACGCTAGATTAGACAGGAAAACTCTTTGGAACCAAATAAATAATTTCTCTTATTCTATTAAGGCCCCATGGCTAATTGGTGGGGATTTTAATTTTGTTATTAATGCTTCTGAAAGGATAGGTGGAATCTTAATTATAGATCTATGTAGGATTTTAATGACATGATCTTGAATTTTAATCTTCATGATATTGGTTTTTTTGGAAATGTTTTTCCTTGGAATAAATGTACTTTGTTGCAAAGTTTAGATATCATTCTTTTTAATGAATATTGAATTTCTACTTATCAAATGACTCATATTAATCATTTAACTAGAACTTTAGCTAACCATTCACCTTTATTATTAGGTATTTCTTCAAATTGTTGAAATAATTTTCAATCTTTTTTATTCCAAAATATTTGGTTCCTTGATGAAACCATTTTAAATGTTGTGCAAAGCAACTATCATACTCCCTTATTCACTTTTGATAAGGTTTCTAGTATGACTACGTTTTGGTTTAAACTTAACAGACTTAAACAAAAATTATCTTGGTGGAATAAATGCATTTTTAAAAATATCTTCTATAGTATTTCGCTTGCTGATAAGAATGTGGACAATGCTGATATAACTTATATGTAAGACTCTAGTTTTTAGAATTTGTCTGCTCTTAATGAGGCTCATTAAAAGCAGAAAGCATCTTCAAAATTTCTTGTGGAGAATGATCGTAATACTTTCTTTTTTCTTAATATTTCTACCCATACTAAAGTTATTAGGAAAATTCATAAGTTCACTTCTCCTAATGGAATTATTAATGAAAATCCTTAATCTATTATTTCTTCTAGTTTTGAGTATTTTGATAATGTTTTCAATAAAGCATTTTCTCTGGATTTAAATATTTATTTTACTTTTATTCCCACTATTATTAACGAGGAGGATAACTTCCTCTTGTCTAAGGTTCCTACCAAAGAGGAAATTTGGCAGACCAATGAGAGGTATGAATTCTGAATCTTTAGTTGGCCAGGATGGTTTCACTACTATGTTCTTTTAGAAATCTTGGGTTATTATTAAAGGGGACCTTTTTAATGGTGTTATTTATTTCTTTTTCGGCAACCCAATTCCCAAACTTTTTAACTTCTACTTCTATAGCTTTAATTCTGAAGTCTAATGCTATTAATTTTTTGAATGATTATCATCCCATTAGTGTATGTACCTTTTTCAATAAACTCATTATTAAAAGCATCTTATAGAGATTAGTCTTGAATTTACCTAATATTATCTCTTTCGAGCAAATGAGATTTGTTAATGGTTGATCTATATTTATGATAATGTTTTTCTTGCCCAAGAATTAGTTGATGATTTGCATGCTAAGGTTACTGGAGGCAATACTATTTTCAAAGTTGTTATTACTAAAGCATATGACATTCTTAAATGGAATTTTGTTTATATTATTTTAAAGCTTTTTGGTTCCAACATGTAATTCATTAATTTGGTTAAGAGTAGCATTGAGCATTGCTTCTATTTTATTATTATCAATGGTCAGTCTCATGGCTATTTCAAATCCTTACAAGGCTTGAAACAGAAAGATCCTTTATCTCCTACTCTCTTCATTATTATTGTGGAATTATTATCTAGTGGTATTAACCATCTTAATAGAATTTATCCTAATCTTAATATAGAACTACTGGTAGCTTCACTATTACTCATCTAAGTTTTTCTGATGATTTTGTCATTTTTTCTAATGGTTATATTAAAATGATTTACATTTTATTTAATTTCCTCAACAAGTTTTAGCATGCTAGTTGGTTTATTTTTAACCCCTTTAAGAGTTTTTTTATTCCTGCTAAGTTTATTTCTTCTGCGAGGGCTACTAGTATTAAAAAGAAATTTGGGTTTTTTAGGAAAATTTGACCGCTGAATACTTTGGTACTCCCCTTTACAAGGGTAGGAAACACTATCATTTATTTGATAACATTTTTATTTTGATTCAGAAGGAGCATTCTTCTTGGGATTTTAATTTTCATTCTTTTGGTGGTAGACTTGATCTTATTAAACTTGTTTTATGTTCTATTCATATTTATCTACTCCACACATTATGACTTACTTTATAGGGGTGTTTAGTATAGGATTGGATTCAATTTTAGTAGGATTTACTAAAACCTATAAATTCAGATTTAGTAAATCCTTAGCTCTTAAATCCTGAATTATATTTGGTATGACAATCTTTAAGTCCCGTTAAATCCAAAAAAATTTTGGCAAGAGATAACAAGATTTAAAATGGTTGGAGATTTAAAATTGAATTAACTAATTATTTTGAAATAACTAATTATTTAAATAATATTCCAACTAATTATTTAAATAATAATTTAATTACTATTTTATTAGTTTTAATTATAAATTTTATTATTAATTATCTCATTAATCACTTAAGAATTTTACTGCTCGTTAATTTTTTAACTATTACGTATATTATTAATTATAAGTTTATTAATGTATAAAATAATTATACTAATTTATAATTACTAATTATATTACTAACTATTTTATTAAGTTAAATTAGATAATTAATTTATACACTAATTCTACTATTAATTATTTAATTAATTTACTTAGTTATTAGTATTTTAAATTATATTAATTAAGTTAAATAGTAATGAAAGCATCTAGGGTTTGCTTTTAATCTTCTCTTATTCATCCATGTTGTTCAGCTTCGTTGCTTCGGATGAGGTGTTGAGATTACACGAGTCGCATCTTCAGCTCCTTTGTTTCTTTGCAGGAGGTGTTGAGATTGCACGAGTCGCTTCCTCGACTCCTTCATTATTGTTCGACTTTGCTACTTCATTGCTATTCGACTTTGCTCCTTCGACGAAGTTCCCTTCCTGTTGGATTGGACATTACAACATTTTGATCTGAAGCAACGATGGGAGCTCCCTCTCGCTCAGTATGAAGGTAACTTTCTCCCTTTCACGCGCTTCTTCAGCCAAATCCCATAAATCCGAGTAGTAGTGGGATTTGGATTTACAAGGATTTACAAAATTTACGGCGTAAATCCAAAAATCTTGGATTTACAGATTTGCCAGATTTACAGTGCCATTTTTTGTGTTCGCCTGGATTTACTATAAATTCTACTTAAAATGTGTAATAAATCCGATAATAAACACCCCCTAAATGTGTGTAATAAAATTGAGATTTTATTTAAAAAGTTTATCTAGGTGCTAACATACTATTCTATGGGGTTCTTAAAGAACATTTCTATGGACCTCTGAAATGGTGCCACTGTGCAAGGAACAATGTGCAGAGGGAGTATGACCATGCCATCCCAAAGGACGAGGTGATCACAGGCCTTTATGCTCTTCACAAGCGAGCCAATAGAAGGGAAAGTTAGATCGCACATATGATTAACCATTGAGGATAATGGCTCTCACCTAAAAACTTCATTGGGTAATAATATACATAACTTGATTAGAACAATGAGGTTTCCCCCACTCATTACATTAGCTCGAGTGGGTGTTATTTTATGGTAAAATTTAGTTTCCCATGAAAGCAAGCCCCCGTGGTTAATTACATCTCAAATCGGGGCCTAAAAAGACTCTTGATTAAGGATCATATATTATTCTCTTAATTGGAATTGGCATATTGGGCAGAGACTAGGAAGTTTCTACTCAAAGGTAAGAAAGGTTTAATATGGATTAGTAAACATACATGACTCACATTACATGGGTGGATATGAAATATTTATAGCCACTAAAGGACAGGGGACTTACCCACAAATGAGGCATACTATGCGACACTGAATATAGTTGTCTTAAACCCTAAATCTAGAGTGGTTTTAGTGTTCTACACATAACACTAACACCCATATCCTAACTAATGCATCTTTGACTTATATCCTGACTAAAAAGGAAAGCCAGCTCAGCACCTAGTCATATAAAATTCATGCTATCTAATCTTTATGAAAGATTGGTGGGTAGCTCAATTTTTGGAAATTAAGGCTAACATCTAGAGAGTTTCCTAAGTGGTCTTAGACTTATACAGGGTATTATTTTTTTAGAGCTAATGCAATTAAATTTTTATTTAATTAGTTTCTAATACAATACATGCTCGTTAAAGTCTTCAAATAATGAATGCTTGAAAGTTAAAAAGTCTTAAAAATAATTTTAGAAAGACAATACTTCCCTAGATCTTGCACCTCATCCTTATAAGTTGGATTATCTGGACCTTACCCACAGACAAGGAAGTTTCTTCAGGGAGGAGAAAGATGCAATAATATACATGCTACCTCGAATGATTCTGGCTATTCTTTAGATCATTAAGTTTTAATGTTATTTAATTCTTATAATATTAAAATTTAATTGTGAGTGTAAAAATTTTTACTCATTAAAGAGCCTAGCAAAATTAGGCGTACACACATACAAGAAAGAAATATAGGAAGAGTAGAAAATTTCTACGGTGCAAAAAAATAAACACATAAATTTCAATAAACCCACCAGTGTAAAAAAAAAGTCCATGGCAACTGCCATATACTGTGCAACACAGGGTCTACAGAAAAGTAATGGTGGTTAGGCCCCATTGATAAAAACCTGGATTTTAATCATACTAAATGACATAAATCTTAAAAAAAGGCATTTTATCTTCATCTTCATCTTCAAATTCATCTCTAGATAATCTTCCTTTCATCTTTATAGGATTCATTCTTCAGAAGGGTACCCAAATGAAAAAGAAATTCCCTTTGAAAGGCCTTTCTTTTTTCCATTAGATCCATAGTATTTTAAATGCCTCCTTTTTAAAGACTTTCATAACTTAGTTACATTACATTATAAATTACATCATGAAAAAAAAATGTAGATACTTCTGCATGGTTATCCTAAGTAGTTAAAATATAGAATCACAAATAATTATATATGAAATAAAAAGTATTCGTTGCCAGCCACACTTGGACATGCTCTTATTTATTTTTAGAGGAAAAGTGCCTGAAGCACCTGTAGAAAGCAATTATATGAGCATTATTATTATTTATTTTTAGCCCCATTTTTTTTAATGTTGCATGAGCATGGCCACCTAGAGAAAAGAGTATATATGTAATCTATCGCAAACATCACGTTATAAATAATGTGTAGTAATAAAAGAGCAACATAATAATTACCACAATAAGTAAAAGAAACCAGCACATATGCCCCATGCAAGAGTGTAACACCACAAAAACATAAAAGGAAAAGTACCAGCCTAACTAGCAAAATATTTTATAAGTGTGTAGTAGGCATTTGTGGTTTTGGATATATCCTATATTTGATTACTATTTCAAGTTATTTTGGGTTCCGATTTGTTCAAGGCCAAAAGGGGAATTTTTATTAAGGTTTAAGTACTAATATCTTGGGGTAAATTTTAATTAATTTAGTTGGTTGGTCAATTTTAAACTTGTGGTAATATTCTTTATAGTTTAAGTAGGATTAGCATATTTTATAAGGTCTGGGTAAACTTATCCACTAGGTTAAGGGGGTCCAAAAGGTGAATTTTAGAAATTGGTGAGGTTTAGGAGTTCTATCATTTTTATTAAATATTAGACCTTACAAAGATTAATTAGCCATTGAGTTTGCTAAATTTTATTTTTCTAGGCAAAGTTATAAATTTTAGAAGTTTTGGTCCCTAGTTAGCGAACTACAATTGACCGAAGAGTTAACTTTTTAATTTAGGTTAATTTCTGGACAACTGTTATTTTTAATAAATACTAGATTTCAATTGGAGTTGAATGCCTTTTAATTTACCCAATTTAGAATTTTTTGGAATCAGTTATAAATTTTCAAAGTTAGGGCATTTGATGAATTATTAAAAATGTCTAATTAAGGCCATTTTAAGCATTTTGATCCAAATTAGCACCAAAGGTAAGGAATGACCTAAAAAGATGTTCCCAAGTATTTGGGGAAAGTTTGGAATTTTTAATAGTTTTTAATTATTTAATTTAACTAAAAGAGTGATTCTTAAATAAAATTAAACGAAGGTTCAAATTGAAGTCAAATTAAGGAGCTTTTAATTTGAATTTATTAGAATTTTTTGAATTTATCGGGGCTTAAGTAACAGGTTAAATTAGGGTTTATGAATTAAGGGGTTTAAAGAATCCTAAAACTTCCTAGGGAATTCATGGGAGTCTAAGATGTCACTAAGTTTAAATGTTTAGAGTTAAATGTCAGTCGGAGGTGTACCCTGTTGCAACTCGGGCTTCCGAGTTTATGATTTTGATGATAACAAATAATATTTATTAATCTTTTATTTCTCCTAGTATTTGCAGTGCATATGTCTTTCTATGTTGACTAATATTTCAGGTACATCATGCACCGTTCTTTGAAGATTCAAGGCTCAAGATTGCATAGAATTGGTTGTATTAAATGAGTCTGTAATTTTCATTTATTGAGTCAAGTCTTGTAATGATGTATGTTAGCTTGTTGATCAAGCACACAAACAGAGGGAGCAAAAATGATTATAAATATTTTAACTTTTCTGTTCATCGTACTGTACGAATTTATTTCTTACTGTACGATCTGGTGTAACAGAAATAAATTAAAATATTTTATTTTTTCTGGAAAAATTATTTTTGAATATAACTAATCGTACTGTACGATCACCATATCGTACTGTACTATTTGTTATAATAAGAAAGCCCGCCATCCATTAAATTAGGCAAAAATTTGAATTTGAAAGGTTGTATAATCGTACTGTACGATCATAATCGTACTGTACGATATTTAAAATATTGCCTAACTTAATCCTGAGATTATTCAATCAAAACGGCTGAAATTTATCATTTGGATCGTACTGGACGAACTGTATCGTACTGTACGAACTGGATCGTACAGCACATCGTACAGGACATCGTACAGTACTAACAGGTCAATTTCTGCACATCGTATTGGACGATCTTGCGATCGTACAGTACGATATTTGACGGCTGAATTGAGAATTTTTAGGGTTTTTGAAACCTCTATTTAAGCACTCTCATAAGACTTTGTAAGGGTCTTTTGGCAGCCATTGTGTCTTTGTTCTTTTGGAGAAAACTTGAAGAGAGGACTTGAAAGGGAGAGAGGAAAGGGTGGAGTTTGAGAGAGGGAGAAGATCCTTGGAGGGGGTTTCAAGGGAGTGTGAAGGAGATCACACGGTTGCTCCGGCGAGCTTGCACCTCAGTACCATCGGATTCAAGGTTCGTCTTGAAGGAAGTTTTGGGAAGAAGAAGATCTCGTTGGTGTCAAAAGACCCGGCTCCTCCGCCGCACCGGGGAAGGTGGAAGTGATTGTGTAAGGGCTTCTCCGCCTAGCTGTGGGGGCTAAAGGAGAATCACTAAAGGTTTAGTGTAATACTCGGAGGGTGCCTCCGAGGAGTGGACGTAGGTCATTGTTTGACCGAACCACTATAAATTGGTGTGTTCTTTCCATTATATTTTCTGCATTTTATTTCCACATTTATTTTTATTATGATTAATTGCGTAAATGAAATTGATTACATATCTTTTTATTGTGAATGAAATTCGCTTCCGCATAGAGTTATAAAAAGAGTTCTTTCATTAAAGAAAGTTTTTAATCATATAATTCACCCCCCCCCCCTCTTGGCGCATCTAGTAATTTCAATTGGTATCAGAGCGGGTTTCAAAAATATTGTTTTAAAAAACCTTGAAAAAATCGATCATGGCATATTTTGGAAATCGTAACATTGCGGAAGGCTATTGTATTACACAACCACCTTTATTTGAAAATATTTCTTTTAATTTTTGGAAAATTCGCATGTCAACATTTTTGCAATCAATTGATTATCAAATGTGGAATATGATTCAAACTGGCTATTCTGTACCTTCACGTATGATAGATGGAGTCAAAATTAATATTCCTTTTACTGAATGGAGTAGAATAGAACTAGTCAATGCACAACTAAATGCTAAATGCTTGAATTGTTTTTTCTGTGCATTAAATTCTGACGATTGCATGAGAATCTCTACATGTACTAGTGGGAAAGAAATTTGGGATAGATTATGCATTTCATATGAAGGTACTAGTGAAGTCAAACAATTAAAATTGAATATTCTAATGCGTGATTATGAACTTTTTAGCATGAAACAATATGAGACTATCTTAGACATGTTTACTAGATTTAATCAAATTGTGATGTCATTGCATGATTTAGGTAGAGAACTTTCAAATGTTGAAAAAGTTAGTAAAATTTTAAGTTCTTTACTTGATAAATTTGATGCCAAAGTCACAGCTATATGTGAATCAAAAGATTTGAATGCTTATTCTATAGATAATCTAATCGGCTCACTCATTGCCAACGAGCAAAGTGTGAGTCAAAGATTTTTGGATGCAGGTGATGAGAAGACTATTGTGCTAAAAGCCAAACACACAGATGTGTATGACTTAGTAGATGATGAAAGCAAGGAGATAGCATTGATAACAAATAAATTTGAAGATCTATTGAAGCACAAGCATGAATATCAACAAAAGCGGAGTAAAGGTAAAAATTGTAAAAATGCTAAGTTTTATTCTGACATAATTTGCTTTGGGTGTAGGAAACCCGGACATTTCAAGCGTGAATGCCCCAACTTAAAAACTCTTTCTGCAAATGAAAAGAGTAAAAACAAACCATTTGTAATATGGGGAAAAGATAAAAAGCAAAAAGTCTCCTAGGCAGACTTAGTTTCTGATTCATCAGAACAGGAGCAAGATGATGAGGTATAAGTATGTTAAGGTTTGTTTGTGTGTTTTGTTTATGTGACTTTTTTATGTGTTTTGTATGCTTTTTTTTTGTCTTGTATGTTTAACTTGTTTTATAATTGTATGTTTTTGTTTCGTTATTGTGTTGTTATTTTATATTTTATTTTATCTCTTCTTTTTGATAATGTCAAAGGGGGAGAAAGTATTGTTGTTTAATGTTTTTTATTCTATTTTTTACTATTTTTTTTAAATAAAAAAAAAAGAAAGCTTTCCCCTAATTTTTAATGTAATTCTTTTACTGAGGGGGAGTTTAGGAGAAATTGTTTTTTAAATTGCAAAGTCAACCAATATTATTTGACATCATCAAAAAGGGGGAGATTGTTGCAACTCGGGCTTCCGAGTTTATGATTTTGATGATAACAAATAATATTTATTAATCTTTTATTTCTCCTAGTATTTGCAGTGCATATGTCTTTCTATGTTGACTAATATTTCAGGTACATCATGCACCGTTCTTTGAAGATTCAAGGCTCAAGATTGCATAGAATTGGTTGTATTAAATGAGTCTGTAATTTTCATTTATTGAGTCAAGTCTTGTAATGATGTATGTTAGCTTGTTGATCAAGCACACAAACAGAGGGAGTAAAAAATGATTATAAATATTTTAACTTTTCTGTTCATCGTACTGTACGAATTTATTTCATACTGTACGATCTGGTGTAACAGAAATAAATTAAAATATTTTATTTTTCCTGGAAAAATTATTTTTGAATATAACTAATCATACTGTACGATCACCATATCGTACTATACGATTTGTTATAATAAGAAAGCCCGCCGTCCATTAAATTAGGCAAAAATTTGAATTTGAAAGGTTGTATAATCGTACTGTACGATCATAATCGTACTGTACGATATTTAAAATATTGCCTAACTTAATCCTGAGATTAATCAATCAAAACGGCTGAAATTTATCATTTGGATCGTACTGGACGAACTGTATCGTACTGGACGAACTGGATCGTACAGCACATCGTACAAGACATCGTACAGTACTAACAGGTCAATTTCTGCACATCGTATTGGACGATCTTGTGATCGTACAGTACGATATTTGACGGCTGAATTGAGTATTTTTAGGGTTTTTTGAAACCTCTATTTAAGCACTCTCATAAGACTTTGTAAGGGTCTTTTGGCAGCCATTGTGTCTTTATTCTTTTGGAGAAAACTTGAAGAGAGGACTTGAAAGGGAGAGAGGAAAGGGTGGAGTTTGAGAGAGGGAGAAGATCCTTGGAGGGGGTTTCAAGGGAGTGTGAAGGAGATCACACGGTTGCTCCGGCGAGCTTGCACCTCAGTACCATCAGATTCAAGGTTCATCTTGAAGGAAGTTTTGGGAAGAAGAAGATCTCGTTGGTGCCAAAAGACCCGGCTCCTCCGCCGCACCGGGGAAGGTGGAAGTGATTGTGTAAGGGCTTCTCCGCCTAGCTGTGGGGGCTAAAGGAGAATCACTAAAGGTTTAGTGTAATGCTCGGAGGGTGCCTCCGGGGAGTGGACGTAGGTCATTGTTTGACCGAACCACTATAAATTGGTGTGTTCTTTCCATTATATTTTATGCATTTTATTTCCACATTTATTTTTATTATGATTAATTGCGTAAATGAAATTGATTACATATCTTTTTATTGTGAATGAAATTCGCTTCCGCATAGAGTTATAAAAAGAGTTCTTTCATTAAAGAAAGTTTTTAATCATACAATTCACCCCCCCCCCCTCTTGGCGCATCTAGTAATTTCATACCCTAGCTCATAAAATTTCTCTAAGTTTGCTAGATGGGTCCTTAATTATTATCCTTAGGGTGTTGCTATGCTAAGTAGGTTTGAATCAAATGTTTAAGACTAACCCTCGGGGTAACAGAAGGAGAAATTCAACATAACACAATACACCATGTCCTTAGATTTAGGAGGACCAAGACTAAGTGCTCGTGCGTCTTACACATATAAAATAAGACTAAATAATAATTAAGCACAACTAATGACATGATTAGTGAATGATTGGAGCCCATTCATCCACTAATCCTTCCCCTAAGAATACTATTGACATGCATAACCCATGTTTAAAATTTTGTAAGTAGATATATAAAAATTAAGGCAATTTAATATTTATGTATAATTTTAAAATAATTAAAAAATATGTATATATTTAAAATATAAGTATGATAGTTTAAAAATAATGTAATTAACAAAACATTCAATGTATATATGCATGAAAGATGAAGTGGTCCCTAAAGGGAAGATTTTAAAATAGTTTCAAAATAGTTTTTTTAATTTAAAAAGACTTAATATATTATTAATAAATAATATTTAATTAGTTAAGTAATTAAATAATTGATAAATAATTAAGGAAAATTATGTTTTGATATCTGAGAGTAATTTTAAATTAAAAAACATATAAAAAACATTTAATTAATCAAAATAAAATACTTAATATATTAATTTTTAAACTCAATTTTAATTTTAAATAGACGAAAGATAATCTCTAATTTTTGGAAGATATATATATATATAAATACATACTATATATATATATAATATTATATATATATATATATATTTATATATATATATATATATATATATAGATATATATATATATATAAATACATACATATATATATATTATATATATATATTATATATATATATATATATAAAATTTAATTTTAATTATTAATAATAAATTTTACCTAAATATTAATTATATAATAATATGTATTAATTATTTAAAATAAGTAAATGTTAAAATATTTTTAAATAAAAAATATTAAATATTAATATGAAAAAATGAATATGCTTTAAAGTAATATTCCAAATTTTCATAAATTATTTTAGTAATTTCTAATTTATTATTACTTAAAAATATTAAATATTTAATAATTAAATTAATTTAAATTATAATTAATAATCTTGAACTTATTTTCTTTTTAAATTAAAGAATTTGTTTTTTAAATATTGTTATATAATATGTACATTTTTTATTTTTGAATAATTTAAAATTAATTTTCATAGAACTCTCATTTTAAAAATACATTTAAAACTAATTTAAACTTAATTAAATATTAATTCGGCGGTAGAATAAGTAGAGGAGCGGGATTGGCTCTGCGGTTCGCGGGCTAACATTGCCCCGTGGTGCAATATTTGCAGTGTTGGCAACGATTGCCGCATGACGACGATAATGATTAGCGCAGACGCGACTTCCACTTTGCTATGTTAGCGAGGCTTATGTCTGTCCGATCCTCCACTATTTCAAGCAGATGGCTGTGATCTCGCTTGATGGATAATAGTGTTACAAGAATGAACCTCGCCGTCAATCCAAGCTACGGAACGATGAGATCTCCCTCAGGAGATGAAAGACAAAACTTGAAACCTAAAAAGATATCTCACGTCCTATGGGATCTTGGCAGTAGGTGTGGCTTGGAAAAAGTGGAGCGGGATGGGGAGAGCACACAAAGCAAAAAACATGGCTTGGGAGCACTTAGCGAGAGAGAGAATACAAAAGTCCTCTCCAAGAACCCTAGTTCTCCAATTTATACTCCTAAACCTTGGATGGATAGCTAGAATAAACCTAGGGCTAATCTGGAGGGAATTAAAGTTGAATTAGTTGTGGTTTGAGTCAAGAAGGCATTAAGAAAGGTTTAAATGCCTTAAATGGGTTTAATTTGACTTAAATAGTCAAATTTGACCAAGGATGACTTGGTTGACTAAGTCAAAGGTTGACCCAATCAACATGGTATATTTGACCTAAGGGGGTGAAGGGTCGAGTCCAAGATAGGTTTGTATTGAGTTAGAACTTGAATTGGGCGTAATTAGGCTAATTATGTCAACCTAGGTTGACCTAGTCTACCAGGTTGACCTAGGACATGGGTCTTAGCTCGATAGGTCAGGTCTTACCCATGGAACCTAGGGGAGGTATAGGATTGAGCCAAGGAAGATAGGGGTCAATTTAATATTAAATTAAAGAGATTTTGGTCAATTGGGGTAATCAGGGTTTACCTGGTCAACCAAGTTTACCCAAGGTCATGGTCTGGGCTCAACAGACTTGGTTTGACCCATTGAACCCAAGAGAGGTAGTCTTGGAGCCTAGCTTAGTCAATTTGACCAAGTCAAACTCTTTAACCAAGGGTGGGGTGAAAATCAAGGTCAATAAATGGACCCTCAATAGGAGCACTGAATAACTAGTGAACTGATCATGTTGGTATTGACCGAATCTGATAAGTGAAGTAGGAAAAAGAACATATATGAAAGATCATCAAAGGAGAAGAAGTAGGGGGATCCTCTCCTCGCCTTACCCTATAATAAAGGTAGAATCGAGGAGAAAATAAAGGGAAAGGAGGGGGGGTCTCACATTCACCTGACCATATCAAATAGAAGATGTGCACAACTTGTTATTTAGCTGAACATATCAAAATTGTTAAACAAAAAAGCAAACAGGTAATATAAACCAACTACCTACTTAATGATATCGAAATAGTAGGATAGAAGGTGGAAGGGTCCTACATCCACCTGACCATATCAAAATAGTGGATGAGGGTGACTCAATACTTACCTAACCATATCAAAATAAAAAATAAAGAAGCCATGAAAATCTGATATCTACCTAACTATATTAAATCAACAAGACACTTAAAAAAGGAGTATGACATTTACAGGACTATATCAAAATAGTGAATATAGACAACATAATGTTCACTTGACCATATCGACACAATAAAATAAAGATTGAAGGGGTGGTGAGGAATTCCTCCTAATGATTGTGTCAGACTTTCAACCAAGTAGGTTCAACATCTGCCTGACCATATCAAAATAATAAATGTGAACTACTCAATACTCACCTGACCATATCAAATTAGTAAGGAGTCAACGGTGGTGGGGTAAACCTCCTATGGACTCTATCAGGTACCCAACTAGGTAAGGTTCAACATCAGCCTGCCATATCAAAATAACAAATATGAATGGCTCAATAAATATGTGACCATATTGAAATAATGAGTAAGGAGTCAATGTAAGCAAGTAAGTTAACTATCTGCTTGACCATATCGAAATAGCAGAATAAAAGTTGAAAGGATCCAGCATTCAACTGACCATATCGATATAACGAATGGGGGTGACTCAATATTTTCTTGACCATATCAAAATAGAAAAAAAAGAGAAGCCACTCAGTCTAATGTCCACCTGACCTTATTGAAATAACAGGATAAAAGAGAAAAGTCACCTCAATATCAACTTGACACAAATCTGTATAGTGATGTGAGGGAGAACAGAAAGGTAAGTGGAAGAATTCCAAGAAAATGGTTATATAAGGAATCCCAAGAAAATATTTTAGTTATCATGTAGTAAAGGACAAATTATTGAGGGCACGAGTATCCAAATGCTGACATAATTTCTATGTTAATAGTAAAATCATATTGAGCAAAAGCATTTGACTAATGCCTCGAGGGATGATAGGAAGAGATACGCCCTCACCAGAGTGTGAGATGGGCAATCTCATTTTGAGTGGACAACAACTAGACCAGTGAGGGAACACACTCATTTCAAAAAAACAAAACTACACTAAGGAGAAACATTCATCAAGGAAATATAGTGGTGGACCCATACTAACCAATGGGGACCCTGTAAGAAGTGAAAAAACATCAACACATCCAAGGAACCTCTCTAGCAGCCAAGAGTCGAGTCCCAATAGGCAAGTATGTGGACAAAAAAAACAAAGGCACAGGTCTTCTTCTAGAAAATCAATGATCCCACCGAAGTGATAGTAAAATCTATGTCATAATGTACTACATCACAAATTGACAGTCAAATTGAAGTAGCGAGGGGACACACTTGCCACCAAGAAAAATAATTATGAATAAGATTAATAATCATTAAAAGCTCACAGTGGTAATACCCACACAAACTGGTGGGACCCTATCAAAAGTGAGAGTGACCTCAACACATCTATAGGACTACTCTGACAATAAAGAATAGGTTATGAATGGAAAAGTAGTTTAGTAGAGTTACAAAGGAGCTAATATTTTGCTAGAAAATTAGAGCTCTGAAGGAAGTGATGCAACTATCTAAAAGATGATGTACTATATCACAACATGGAATATAACTTCAAATAGCGAGGGGACGGCCTCACCACCTTTGACCATAATAACAAATAAAATCAATAATCATCAAAAGATCACAATGGTAACACCCACCATAATTTATGGGACCCTCTAGGAAGTCTAAGCAACACTAGCGTATTCATAGAACTTCTATGGCAGCTCAAAGTAGGGTATGAATGAGAGAATGGGTTGCTAAGAGAAACTAGGGAGTTGATCTTCTACCAGAAAATCAAGGCTCTCAAAGAAGTGATGCTAACACTTGAGACTAGGTGTACAACTTCATTAATGGGGTAATAACTCGAGGTAGTGAGGGGACAAACTTGACAACGAGGATAGTTACTATGAGTAGGAATGATAATCATCTAAAGTCCAAAGCAGTAACACTCACACAAACTGGTGGGACTCTATGGGAAGTGAAAGAAACACCAATGCATCCATAAAACTACTATGGCAGCTCAAAGCGAGGTATGAATGGGAGAGTGGGTTGGTAAAATAGAGCAGATGGGGGTGATCTTTAAGCATTAAAGATCTAAGCCCATGATGAAGTGATGTTAACATCCAGGATAAGATGTACCACGTCACTAATGAAGATAATTGCAATCATAAAGAATCATAATAAGATAAGTGTAGGCTCATCCCCGAAGCGACCTCTAAAATGCATCAAAGGTGAATGAAATGAAGAAAAGTTTGGGGAACTTGAGCTCTTAAAGAGTAAAGATGGGTTCCACCTATGGCAAGGGAAACCAATTTTGCTCAATTGAGAGCTCTCCTCTTTTATTTTATCATCAAATATTATATATATATTTGAAGACTGCAAATTAGCCATCCTCTTATGCTCAATTGTAACAAAGTGTGTCTTAATGCTAAGTAAGCTTGCTCACACACTTAGAGAAAAATTATATCTATTTTTTAGAGTTCTCTATTTTTTATCATATCATCTGAGATGACCCCAAATCCTCTTGGATGATTAGTTAAAAATAAAAACCCTAATTATGGAATCCTAGTTAAGGAAATCAAAATTAAGCAAATCATCATGGATGATCGTAGCATCATCCTGGATGACAAGCTCAAATCTAAAAGAATCAGCCACTAACTCTTTTAGGCATGTTTTTTTTTAGACATCATCCAGGACATCATCATGGATGATGCATTATAATTATGCCTAAATTAGTTGGATGATTAAGGAAAGTAATTAAAGTTTGATTGATTGATCAAATTTGCCTGAATGATCACAGGATCATCTGGTATGATATGTTAAACAAACCTTGCTTTCTTTTTGGACAACCAGAATAATGTTTTAGATGTAATTTGAACAAATCATCTAGGATAATCCAAAATTATCTAAGACGATCAATTTTTTTTATCATTCAAGCATATAATGTTTGGCTGGACAGAGCGACTATGTGGATGATATTCAATGCTTTGAACTAATTATCTTGGACAATAATGAAATCATCGTAGAAGATACTTTATTTTTTCATCATTCATACATGTAACATCTGGCCGAATAAAGTGATGGTCTAAATGATACTCAACATTTTTGAACTAATCAAACATGGTGATGTAGAATCATCCTCAACGATTAGAACAAAAAATCCTTTAATTCTTCAACCTCCTCTCGATCATCATAGTCGATTGAGCTTAACTTGTACTAATTATACAGGACGATCAGGCTATCATCCTTGATGATCTTTGATGATTAATTACAAAATAAGGCAATTTCGAAGCCCTTCTTTATAAGATCTCTTGTTAACTCAAGAAGGTATCATTTGCTACTATCCTAACTTGAGAGAGTCAAGAGGAGAGGGAGAGAAAGGGAGAGAAGGAGAGAAGATCTTATGATGGGTAGCTTGTGAGGGCTTCACAAAAGTTGTTCCAAGCATGGATCCATATCATCTTTTCTAGTAATCGTCCCTGGTTCCTTGGAGGTTCTAGAGAGGTCTATTTCAACAATTGATCGAGGTTCTCTACCTACTTCAGGAGGAAGAAAAAGGAGTCAGATTCTCTGCCTGCTTTAGGAGAAAGTGAAAGGAGTTGGATTCTCTGGATCACTGAGGTCGATGGAAATGAGTTTTTGTATGGGCTTCTCCACCTTGCTGTGGGAGCAAAAGGAGAGAAATTGAGTTTACTACAATACTCGGTGGTGAGGCTCCATGGAGTGGACGTAGGTCAAGTTTTTTGAACCACTATAAAATTTGGTGTGTTTTTTCCTATTGCATTTTCTACATTTAATTTCCGCACTTTATTTTTGTGGTTATTGTTTGTTTGTGATTGTGATTTTGTTTGAGAAAATTTTAAAACACTAATTCACCCACCTCTTGGTTAGCATCGGGCTAATTCATAAGGGCTTAACATCCATAATAAACTTTTAAGTGGTATCAAAGCGGGATTCATAAAATCTAGTTTTTGGAAAACTTTTGAATTTTGATCCATAAATAACTTTGGTAATTGTAATATTGTGGAAGGGTATTCTATTACCCAAGCATCTTTATTTGATAACATATCTTTTGATTTTTCAAAAACACGTATATCCATATTTTTAAAATCAATTGACTATTGCATGTGGATGCTTGTTAAGAATGGATATTCACCAACTTATGAAATCAATGGCATAAAAACTAAACTTTCTTTTACTGAATGGACATTTGATTATAATGATTTAGCATATCTTAATGTAAAATATTTAAACTATTTTTTCTATGTTTTAAAATCTGAAGATTACATGTGTGTCTCAACATCTACTACTAGTAAAGAAATATGGGATAGATTGTGTATTACTTGTGAAGAAACTAATGAAGTTAAGCATTCTAGGTTGAATATCTTACTATATTACTATTAATTTTTTTACATAAAACCTACTGAATCAATTTCTAAAATGTATACTAGGTTTACTCAAAATTTCACCTCACTGCATGGCTTAGGAAGAGAGTTAACCAACTATGAAAAAGTTAACAAAATTTTGAGATGTTTTCCTTCTTCCTTTGATGCTAAGATTATCGCAATAAATGAATCTAAGGAATTGAATACTTATTATGTTGATAACTAATATAGATCACTCATTGCTTATGAGTAAGGTGTGAACCAGAGATAATTTGATGCAGGTGAAAAAAAAGAAGGAAAAAATTATGGCACTGAAGGCCAATGATATAGAGACTAATTCTTCTGGGTCTGAAAGTGATGATGTTGCCTTAATCAATAGGTAATTCAAAAACTTTCTAAGAAAGAAATAAAAGCTCCATCAGAAATGGAACAAAGGTAAGCGAAGCAAATGTTTTAAAAGTTATTCTGATATGATTTGCTTTGAATACAGGAAATAAGGACATGTAAAAGCTTGTTGTCCTACACTTAAATCTCACCTAAGTAAGGAGAAAGGTGAGGAGAAATTCAAGTTCATGAAGGAAAAGAAGTAGTTTTAAAAGATGTTCTGGGTGGATTCTGTATGTGACTCCTCCAAGGCTGAAGCTGAGGAGGCGACTTTAAACTTGTGTTTGATGGTGGACGATCATCTTGGTTAGTGTGACCAAGAAGATGAATGTAAACTAACCTACAATCAATTACTTTAAGTTTTTGAATAAATTCATGCATCATATAGGAAACTTAAAAAATTGCATGCTAGTTTGAAATTGGAACTTTTAAATATGTAAAAGGAGCATGAAATTTTGTTTAATCTTCACTCTACACTTAATAGCAATCACATGTCATTACTTGATGAGTTTGATGTAATAAAAAAAAAAGCATATTGATTTATCTAATGCATATGATTCTTTGAAGTCATCTCATGTTGTGTTAGAAAAGATTTTAAGAAATTAGAGGAACATGCAAGGGAAATAGATAATAATGAACATCTGCTTTAAAGTGGAAGTGGCAGCTTATGAATATGAAAATAAAGCATTGAAAGAAAACTCATAGCATTTGAAAATGAGAAATCTTCATTGCATACATCACACAACTTTAAGAAGAGACATCACCACCTAAGTAAATTAGCAAATTCTTTTCTTGGTGTTAGATGTTTTTCATGTGGCATGCTAGGACACATTTCACACAATTGCATTATTCACTGTAGAATATATTGGGTGTAGAGAACAAAATTACATGATTCACAAAATAAAATACATACATTGCATTCCACTTTTCATAAGAAGGAACCCACACTTTTTTGGGTTCATAAATCTAATGATTGATGATTTTGTAGGGGTGCTCTCACCAAATATCTCATGAGAGCATATAGTACCTGGACAGCAGATGCTCACGATACATGACAAGAGATGCCAACCAATTCATTTTGTTGAATACCAGGGCTGAAGATAAGGTTACTCTTAGAGATAACACCACCATAAAAGTTATGGGCACAGGTAAAATCGAAAACTCCAAGAACCTTTTGACTGAAAATGTTTTGCTTATATATGGACAGAAACACAACTTGCTCAATATCAATCAGCTTTGCGATAAGGGATTTATCATATAAATTTTGGCAAATATATACATTATTAGCTTGAATAATAACACTATTCTATAGGGAAAGCAAATTAAAAATGTTTACATGCTTGATTTAAATAATTTTAATGTGTTGATTTATTTTGCTTAAAAACTATCGTTGATGAGTTTTAGTTGTGGCAAAGGAGGTTATATCATACCAGTATGAAAACCCTTAGGAGAGTGACCCAAAAAGATCTAGTTAGAGGTGTCCCCAAGCTTAAGTTCACTAAAAACCACCTGTGTGATGCCTATTAGCTAGGTAAGCAAGTCCAATCCTCTTTCCATTCCATTATGCACATTAGCACCTCTAGACCTTTAGAAGTCCTTCACATGGATTTGTTTTGACCCATTAGCACTGCTAGTATAAGGAGAAAAGTCTATAGATTTATGATTGTTGATGACTACTTGAGATTCAGTTGGATTAAATTTTTATCACATAATAATGAATCTTTTAAGGAATTTTGATCCTTCTCTACTTAGATTCAGAAAAGCTAGGTTGTGAGATCTTGACCATTCATAGTGACCAGGGGGAGGGTTTGAAAATGAGGGATTTGGAGACTTTTATGAGGATAAAGGGATTAGTCACAACTTCTCAGCTCCTAGGACCCCTCACAATAACGGGGTAGCTGAAATGAAGAATAAGACCTTAGTTGAAGCCGCTAGAGCAATGCTTGTTGAGTATTCACTTCCTAAATACTTTTAGGTTGAAGCGATAAACACAACTTGTTATGTGTTAAATAGGGTGAATGTTAGCACCAAGCTAAATAAGACACACTATGAGATCATTAAGGATAGGACACCCAACCTTTCCCACCTGCATATATTTGGCTATATAGTTTTTTATTCTTAATAATGGGAAATCATCCATAGAAAAAGTTCACCCAAAATCTAATGAAGGAGTGTTCTTAGGATATTCAAGTGTTGGGAAATCCTTTAGTGTGTTTAACAAGAGGACATTGGTGTTGGAAGAAACTACTCATATAGTGTTTGATGAATCTGATTCTAAGAAGTCTAGAATTGAGGATGAAGATGAAGTTGGAGAGATTACCCAAGAAGTTAAAAATTTGGAGAGAAGAGTAGAGCCTAAAAATACTGAAGGAGTAGGTTAGATTACCCAAGTAGTAGAAAATGCAAATCTTAAAGATAGGGTAGAACCTAGACACTCTTTGTCTAGAGATTGGAGATATTTTTTGAGTCATCCTAAAGAGCTGATCTTAGGAGACCCTTCAGAAGGTGTTAGAACTAGGCGTGGACTTAAGAAAGAAGTGAACCACTCTGTCTTTATCTAATTTACTTAACCAAACAACATCAATCAAGCCCTATCTGATGAGTTTTAGATCTTAGCCATGTAAGAGGAATTAAGCTAATTTATTAGGAATAATATTTGGAAGCTTGTAGAAAGACCAAAGGGATAAAGTGTAGTTGGAACCAAATGGGTCTTTAAAAATATGATGAATGATTATGGTGTGGTGGTTAGTAATAAGCCAAGAATGGTGGCTAAGGGTTACAACCAAATAGAAGGGATTGATTTTGAGGAGACATTTGCACCTGTAGCTAGATTGGAAGTCATTAGAGTGCTACTAGCCATTATTTGTTATAAGAGATTTAAGCTTTTTTAAATGGACGTCAAGAGTACATTTTTAAATGGGGTAATCAAAGAGGATGTGTTTGTAGAGTAACCCCAGGTTTTGAGAGTTCTCAATTTCCAAATCATATTTATAAATTAGAAATGGCCTTATAAGGATTAAAACAGGCTCCCTGAGCGTGGTATGTGAGGCTTAGCACATTCTTACTAGAGTGGGAGTTTGTTAAGGGGAACGTACACACCAACCTTTTTTTGAGAAAAGTATGAGATGAATTACTAATTGTTCAGATCTATGTTGATGATATACTTTTTGGATCTTCTAATAAAAAGGTATATGATAATTTTGTTAAAATAATAAGTAAGGAATTTGAGATGAGTATGATGGGAGAGTTGTCCTATTTTTTGGGGTTTACCATAAGGCAATTGGATAATGGAACCTTTTTAATTCAATCAAAATATATTAAGGACATCTTGAAGAAATATGAAATGGATAAAGACAAGCCAATAAATACTCCCATGAACTCTAGTGTTTAGTTGGATAAGGACTCAAATGAAAAAATCTGTTGATCAAAAGAAGTAAAGAGGAATGATTGGATCACTTTTTGCTCAACTGCTAGCTGACCTGACATAGTGTTTAGTGTTTATCTTTGTGCTAGATTTCAAGCTGATCCTAAAGAATTCCACGTGGCTACAGTTAGGAGAATTCTTTTATATCTTTTAGGGATCCAAAACTTAGGAATCTGGTATCCTAGGAACAACACTTCGTTTGAGATTATTTGATATTCTGATTCTGATTTTATAAGATGTATGGTATATAGAAAGAGTACTTCTAGTATTTGCCAATTCATAGGATAGTCTTTAGTCTCATGGTCTAGTAGAAAACAAAACTCTATTGCACTTTCCATTGCTGAATCTGAGTACATTGTCTTAGGAAGTTGTGTGACCCAAGTCCATTGGTTGAAGCAACAAATTTGAGATTTAGGAATACCTATAGGCAAAATTTCAATCCTTTGTGATAACACTAGTGCCATCTGCATCTCTAAGATTCCTATCCAACAATTAAGGACCAAACATATTGATATAAGGCATCACTTTATTAGAGACCATATGACCAAAGGAGACATTGCGTTATACCATGTGAAATCTGAGAATCAACTGGCTGACATCTTTACTAAATCACTAGCCTTTGACATGTTCAACATCTTAAGGACCATATTGGGTGTGATTCAAATAAATGCATGAACTTGATGTTTACTGAATTTTGAATTTTATGTTCTATTATTTTTTGTTATTTTCTACTCTTTTATTTGTTTTAAACTTATTTGTTTTACTTTTTACTTGTTATTGTTTTTCATATTTTTTTATTTTTGTTGTTTTAATTTTCTTCTTTTTCTCTTTTTCTTTTCTTTTTGGTCACTACTAAAATGATATTTTATGCCTTATTTTTATTTTATAAAAATTTTATTCAAGGTTTAACATCCTTAAATCAGTTAAAGGGAGAAACACTGTTAATTTTTTCCCTTCCTCTAACCTCTTTCAATGGTATAATTTTCTTTTCTAAATAAAAGTTTATCTCAAATTAATAACTAGACTTTGCGATTTATTTTGCTACAGTAATCTATCTTATATATATAATGTTCGAAGTCTTTATATTACTTTCAAGCTTTCATAATCTTATTGTTGCATTTATCATATGAATTTGATTCTGCTTTATGGTTTATTCTTTCTTATATTAGAGAGTGAGTTTTTCTTCTCTAATATCTGAAAGATATTCTCACAACTAAGAGTATTTAAAAGTTTTGAATGGGATATGGCTTATAAAAATAATAAGAGTTATAAAATGAGCCCTAAAAGAAGAAAAACTTAAAAAATATGCAATGACTACAACAATTCTTTTTGAAAGATACACAAAGTGTATTAAAAAAATCAAAAGATATGCAAAGTGCGCCAACTAATTGACAAGAGGTATAAAATTAGTCCATAAGAAAGCAAGCTTCTTTTTGTTTCAAACCTTTAAATCTTAGAAGAATTCATGTGTCACCTGATATTTTTAAAGGCTTGATTTTGAATTTCAGGCTTTCTTCTCTTTTCTTATCCAATTAATTTTTCTAACTTAGGACTTTATTTTCAAAAGACAGTTTGGCCTGTGAGAAGTCCAAGCTAGGACTAATAGGATGATTTTCAATTTTTGGCCACATCATCCTTGATGATTTTCAAGTCATCCTGAATGATATATTCAATCCACTCTTTACCTTCCTTCTCACAGTTGATATGTCTTTTCTATTTAAGATCATCTTGGACGATCCATTATCATCCCAAATGATCTGATCATATTTTGCTTCAATTATTTTTGATCAGCATTGATGATCCTCTTCATTATGGATATTCTTTAAAAATTCTGCTCAATTATTGGTGATAGTTCTGGACGATCCACCTGTTCATCCTGCATGATCAGTATGGAAAAGCTATTACATGTTTTAAATTTAGCCAGTACGGTCCATTATTATCGATCATTCTAGACGATTCACCTAATTATTCTTGATGATATGCTTTTTTAATGATCATTCGGCATGACTTTTTGATACTATCGCCTGTGTCTAATCATCCCAGCTGATGTCTTATTTTCCTGGATGATATAATCACCTTCTTGACCAATCATCCTAGACACAATAATTCTGCCTAATCATCCTAGAGGATCGGCCTGTTTCTTTATAAAGAACTGCTTTCAAAAATTTTTCTCACCCCTAATCTTTCCATTCCTCTTTTCTATCGCTCTTTTTTTTTATTATTTTCTTATTCATATTGGGTGGAAAACAATCCCGAATGCTGACTGGAAGCTCTTCGAGTGCCAAAATTGATCCTTATTTCACTGTGGTGGCTGACCAAGCTACCTACCTATGCTACAAGATGCCAAGATCACCTTATCAAGGTCTGTCAATCCACGTACGTTTACTTACCCTATTCATAATCTTTTTACGCACACCTCTCTTACATTCATCCTTACCCTCATCATCTCCTTCAATTCTGAACTTTTCTTTGAATTTTTTGTAAGCCTTAGAATCAACTCTTCTTTCACTGCACTTCAATCTTACATTAATAATGCTCAATTAAAATCACTTATTAAGACTTTCAGAAGCTTTTTCAATTGTCCACTAATGGAGATAAGCTTCACATCTTGTCTCAAGATCCTGATTATGACTGGGCTCCGACCAATCATTTTCTTAAAAACACTCTTGTATCGTATCATGTTGGGGAGTCTTGTAACTTACTCAAAGATGTTAGTACAATCCAACATGTCCTTTGTACCTCAATTATTCCCAAAACTAGTAATCATGTCCACATCACTCCTCTCCTTTTAATCACCACTTTCTACATCATGGTCCATAGAGAATTCAATGCTACTAATCTTCTTTTTTGCTATACTGAGCACCTCACAAGCATTAGGGATCTAGGGCATAGATGGAAGCCTACCCTTGCCTTAGGACACATCATATCTTGGAATCTAAGTATAACCTTCAACATCCTTCTCCACCTAACTTTTCTCCTACCTTCTACACCAATAGTTCTTTCCACATTCTTCATAGTACTCATCTCCATCTGGAGCATAATGAAGCTGAGGGAGCTGAGGAGGAAGCATCTCATGCAACTGTTCCTACACCTACTCTGCTCCGCCAGCACTCATAGCTGGATTAGCTGGTGGAGCAGTTTGACTAGTGGGAGGCTCAGTTTGATTCCTATATTGTTGTATAGGACCAGCAAAATGCAGAGGATATTGCTTGATTTGATTCGTATGTGGCTCACAAGTAGCAGTAGCAGGATGACCAGGGCTTGGCCTGGTTTGAGGAGCAATTCGCCACTCTATCTAGCTTCTTTCAACCGCCACCACCACCTCTTTCTGATGATCAGAGCACGTTCTACTTATAGTTTGATTTTCTTACGACATTTTCTATGATGTTTCCTTTTATTTTTTCTGTGTTGTATTTCTTTTCTAGCTTCACCCTTCTTTTTTGTGATGTCAAAAGTGAGAGGAGTGGTAGTGTTTATGTTGTTTAGCTGTATTATTTTTCTTTACTACATTTTGTTTAGTATTTGTACCATCCTTTTGATTTTAGTAAATTTTGAATTACTTATTTCAATTAACTGTTTAAAATTGAAATTCCTACCAAATTTTTTCCATCGTAAAAAAATGGAGCAATCATTGTGAATCTAGATTCAGGGATTATAATTTTGATGATAGCAAATATTTATAACACTTCTAATTTTCTACAACTGCCTTTCCTACTAACATTTCAGGTCCATAAGATCAAATTTTAAATCAAGCCAGCTCAAGATTGGTAGGATTGAGTCAGTCTGTAAGTGTCATTAAGTGTTTTTACATTTTATTGAGTTAATTATAGCAAAGTGGGTCATGTTGCTAAGTAATATTGCACACACACACTCAGGGAAAAATTCTGTATATTTTTCAGAGTTCTCTATTTTTGATCATATTGTCTAGGAATATCGTAAATCATCCTGGATGATCAGTTACAAATAGAAACTCTAATTAGGGCATCCTGGTTAAGGCAATTAAAATTAAGCAAATTGTCTTGGACGATTGTAGCATTGTCCTAGATGATAGGCTCAAATAAGAATGAAACAGCCGCTAACTCTTTTATGCATGTTTTTATTTTTAGACATCATACATGACATCATTCTAGATGATGCATTACAATTATACCTAAATTAGTCAGATGATTAAGGAAAGAAATTAAGGTTTAAATGATTAAACATATCATCTTGAACAATCATAGGATCGACCGGGAAGATCTGTTAAACAAGCCATAGTTTTTTGTTGGATGACCATAATGATGTTTTGGATGATATGTATTGATTTGAACAAATCATCCAAGACAATCCAAAATCATCCAGGATGATTAAATGTTTTTTATCATCCGAGCATATAATATCTGGCTAAACATATTGACTGTCTAGATGATATTCAATGCATTAAACTAATCATCCGAGATGATCATGAAATCAACCTGGACGATACATTATTTTTTCATCATCTAGAAGTGTAATGTTTGGTCGAACAGAGCGATGTTTTGGACGATACTCAATATTTTTGAACTAATCGTACAAGAAGATGTAGAATCATCCTAAATAATTAGAATAAAATATCCTTTAATCGTCCAACCTCCAAATCATCCTGGCTGATTGAGCTTAGTTTGTACTGATCGTACAAGATGATCAGGTGATCATCCTGGATGATCTTTGACGATTAATTACAAAATAGGGCAATTTTGAAGCCTTTTTTTTTTTTTGAGAAGATGCAAATTGCATTTAAAAGAAAACAAAGCTATTACAAACTAGAAGAGAAATAACCTAATGGTAATCCTTCAAAAACATTTGAAAGGAAGCCTTATTTAAAAAAATTAAGAAGAAGAAGTATATTTGAAAGAGAAATGGAATTTCATAAAGAAAATAAGATCCTCAACTCCTTATTTCAAACCAATTGGGGTGGTGGGGATACCAAAAATTAAATAACCCAAAAGGTTGATTAATATCCATGAATTCCCAATTAAGTAAAAAATAAAGAATAGAACAATTCTTAAAATTCCAAAATTTATCACCATCTTTTAAATACCCACTATTGCATAATTTAAACCTAAAATAACAATATCCATAACAACTAATAAAGGAAGAAAAAAAACAAGGTTCTATGTGCTTTGGTGTCCACAGTATCTTCACTTCCACCACCTTTACAAAAACCATGTCATGACATTCAAGCCACCAATCATCATATTCCATAGCCTTATAATGAGAAAACTTTCTTTCAAAGACTACTTTACCAATGGAATGAATTAACATATCCATCCATAGATATCAAACTTCATTCGAGACTTTTACCATTTCTTTTTGATACAAACTGACCTCAACCATTCAATCTTATTTACGTGATAGATGGCGAAGTGCCAACATCACTTTCACAAAGAATTCCCATTTTCTTCCTCTAAGGCTGCCTTTGATTTGGCCAAAATCTTTGTTTAATTTCTTCTTATGCTTAGACAAAAACTAAAATTTTTCATCCTCAATCAAGCATTCTTTATTATTTGCATTATTTATAACATGCAAGGAATTAGCCATACCATCTATGCCTTTTTTCAAACCTGGAACATTATCTTTAACATCCACTCCAACAAGATCATCTTCACCATTATCTTCTTTAATTGCATGTACACTCCCATTCTCTAATAGCTCCACTTGATGAATGGAACCATTAAATCCTTCAGCCATATCATTATTTTTTCCAAAATTCTGGACTACATTTCCTGCTGGATCAATAATAAAAACTTATGAAACCTGAGCCATATTTTCTACACCGATCCCTACAATGTTTGCATCTACAACATGTAATAACACCTGCTCACCCAAAATTGGAATATATTAATTTTCAGCTTCCAATCTAGACCCAATCTCAGAATCATAAGAAAGTACATTAAATTTATTAACAATATTCATATGACCATGAGAAAAGTCTCCAACTGAAGGATGAGCTACAGAATTCTAAATCTGGTTTTAAAACATGTTCATCCTTTTATTCATGAACTTCACATGTATACATGGACCATATTCTCTAGATTGAGCACTAGCCATTACTTCTTTATCCAAACCTTTACTCCCATCATTCATTGCTTCCTTACGCACTTTATTTTAGTCTTCTTTTATAGCATCCAAACACATCTTAATCTTATGGCCTATCTTACCACAATTGAAGCACAAAGATGAGATTTTCTCATACTCTACTTTTTGAAAAAAAATTCCATAAAGACCATCAATCCAAACACCATTAGCTTAATTTAGAATCAAGGTTAATAAAAACACAGGCTCTAGCGAATACACATCTCCCCCATTTGAACATTTTGCCATCTAAAAATAATGGAACTCCTATCTTTGTAACATTCACCTCAACCCAACAATATAAATGTAGATGAGGCCAACCGGATCCAAATTGGTGAGGATAAGCCTTTTAATGAGGTTGGTGAAAATTAAGGTGACCATTTATCCATCCCTATTATGTGTCCACCCACAAACCATGGACCTCCAATTAGAACTTCTTCCATTATTTGAGAAGATTGAAAAGAGCACAAAATCCAATCTAAGCTTAATGAGGAGAGATGAAAGGTTCCAAATCTATTCCATTGTCTCCTCAACTCAGTTCTATAAATAGAAAATGGAACACCTTTCCCAAACACTTTCACCACAAGAGATTTTTAAAGAAGTTTAACATTCTCACTTACCTTATCCATATTCAACTTAACTGCATTTGCATCACTGTCCTCATTAGAAATTGTCTCCACATAATTCACTTTAATATGATTGGTCTTAAACCAATCATTATTTGAACCAAATTTGTCGTTATCAATGTTCGGAATAGCCTTCATACCCTTCTCCATTTGCAGTTCTTCCTCAGCTACGGACCTTTATCCTGTATTATCTCCTCCAAATTCAAATTTGAATGATCTTGATTTTCTGTAACATTTTTAGCAATAAAGGAAAATCTATTAACCTTTAGTTTTAGGCCAAAAGAAGATGAAGCCTTCGAGTCATTAGCCAACCCCGATAACAAAATCTTAGTTGGAGAGGAGTGAATAGCTGAATTATCTTTCTCTAGGGATTTAATTACCTCCTTTCCCTTACCCAGGATCGAAGCAGACTTTTTCATGGTCATAAATCATCCTTCAGTGATGATAAAAGGTCTTTATTTAAACTATCCTTCCCGATTTGAAATACAACTGCTTTTGGATCCACCATGTTATAAACCAATAGGATACCGCACAGAATATGGAATGGAGGTATTTCAGTCATCAGTAGTTGATGACTGGCGACTCTCTGCCCCCATTCAAACCATCCAGGAAATAAGGATTGGAAGAATTCAAAATAAAATGAAGCTTTCTCTCTCTAAAATCTTGGAGTCTCTCTCTTGAAGCACTTCTTTATAAGATCTCTTATTTACTCAAGAATGTATATTTTGTTGCTGTCCTCACCTGAGAGAGCCAAGAGGAGAGGGAGGGAAAGGAAGAGAGCAAGAGGATCTTATGACAGGTAGTTTGTGAGGGCTTCACAAAGGTTGATCCATGGATCCACATCATCTTCTTCGATCGTTTTCCCTAGTTTCTTGGAGGTTCTAGAGATGTCTACTTCAGTAATTGATTGAGGTTTTCTACCTACTTCTGGAGGAAGCAAAGGAGTTGGATTCTCTACCTTCTTCAGGAGGAAGCAAAAGGTGTCAAATTCTCTGCCTAATCGAGGTTAGTCGAAATGAGTTTTTGTACGGGCTTCTCCACCTTGCTATGGGAGAAAAAGGAGACACTGAGTTTATCATAATTTTTAGATAAGAGGCTTTGGGGAGTGGACGTGGGTCAAGTTGATCAAACCATTATAAAATTTGGTGTGTTCTTTCCTATTACATTTTCATTATTTAATTTCCACACTTTATTTTTGCAGTAATTATTATGTTGTGATTGTGGTTTTGTTTGAGAAAGTTTTAAAACACCAATTCCCGCCCCCCCCCCCCCCCCCCCCCCCCCCCCCCCCCCCCCCGGCCCCTCTTTGTTAGACTCGATCTAGTTCATAAGGGCTTAACATTCCTAACAATCTTTCAAGAAGGTGCTCTTGAAGACTCCAACTATTGAGGTCTATGCGAGGGTTAATTCTAAGCCTTAGGAGAGACTACATTGGGTATGCTATCATATAAACTAATCACCTTTGTTAATAATTTTTGAAAGGTTCTAATGCTAAAATTTTTCAGGTAAGGTGTTATTAGACCATCTATGTTTTTTAATAGAATCTCTACTATGTGTAACTCCTATAACTTAGGCTAACACTACAAATTGGTGTTCCTCCATCAAATTATATAACCTAGTAGAGTCGCACTGGGATGTTGTCTAGCTATAACTCTCCCACTGTAACTCTGTACTTGGAACTAAGAAACCTTTGAGGAAATTGCTGCTTCAACTCTATAAAGTGCTTACTAAATAATTGGAGAGTTTGACATACCATATAAAGGTTAGCCCAACTAAACTAATAATGAAAAGTCTGAACATCATGGTATCGTTCCCTTCTATGTTGCAATTTATGGCTTGGTATTAAGCCACATGCTACCTTGGTATCCTAAACCCATCGAATACTCTAAACTGGGGGGGAAAGAAACCAGGGGGTAGGGCTCCAACTCATACTCAACTCAGTAAGGTCTCGCCCTTCTAACTACCTCTCTAGACTTCTTAGAGGAAATGGCCTACTTGACCTTCTCTGTTATCATATCCTAAATTTTCCTAGCTGACAACTAAGTTAATTGAGTCTAGATTGAGGTTGTAAAGGTAGCTACTATAGGTGGCCCTAGGACTGCTCTCTAGACCCTATGAAACCCTACGGGGTTTGGTCTTACCGGTGGTTTTTCTAGATTATCACTAGAAATAGTTGGAGTACATATACCCATAACTTAGGGCATTAGCCCTAAGGTTTCCAACTGAGTAGTCATCACCACCATAGCCTAAACATCTCTGCCATATATATCTGATGGTATAAAATAGTGGCCTCTATGTCAAATGTCCTAAGAGATGCACCCACCCTGGGCTCTCCTTGTTCATCAACATCCTTCAACTCTCTCTACTCATCCGAGAGGCCTCCTTTAGTAATTGCATGGGCTAGTGCACTGGTACGTCTCCATCTGACTCCTCCCAAATTTAATATGAAAGAATACAATTTTTTTTTTGGGTTGTGGAAAAATTGGGCATATGAAGAATGAATGTTTAGAGAAGAGCATGGATGAAGTTATTATTTCAAAGGAAATAGATAGATCTTCCAAGAAAATGGAGGAAGGTAGCTCAATAAATAACAATTTAAAAAATGCTGAAGTTCCAATTGTTGGATATGATGGATATGGTCCTTGGCTGCTAGTCAATCACGAGAAGAAGAGAATTTACAATAATGCTAATAGGAATACTATCCATTGAAATAAGGCTCCAATGATTGATAAAAATTATGAAGGTGTTACAAATGAACTGATTTGTAGAACAGTGGAAGCTATGAAGATTTCAACAATGGAGGAGGCTTTTGTTCAAATAGGGAATTCTGTTGAAGTTGTAGATCGAAACTGAGAAGGTCCAAAGCAAGAAAAAAGTGGTAAATTTTTCATTGGAGATCAATGAAGCTAATGGCATGTCCATCAAAACTTTTAATATTGTATCTGAAAACAAATTCAACATCCAAAATGGATTCGAAGAGGAGGGAGAGATTGTTTTCTATGAGGTGGTTGTGAATAATATGGCTAAAGAAATGAATAAGTTAAGCAAAGTTATAGAAGCTAATTTCAATAGTAAAATGGAGGAATTGAAGGAGGGTTTTGATATGAAGGAAGGTGTTTCCTTTAATATTAAGAGGAAAGGTTCTAAACAATTAAAAGGATTCGGTCCAATTAATATGGCTCCTATGAGTAGGAGAGCTGATGGAGAGATTGAAGATAAGACGGGGACCTTATCCCCCTTACTCAATGACTTCTTTCATTTCTTTTTGGATTTGTAGAGGAGCTGGGAAGAGGAGAGCTTCTCTTTATTTGAAGGAGCTTGTTAAGAAGTATGAGGTTTTTTTCATTGGTTTATTGGAAACCAAAACCTCTTTTTTGAAAGAAAGAATGTGGATCAATTAGTTGGCTCTGGGTGGTATTTTTTTCATGATCCTTCAGAAGGATTGTCTGGAGGTATTCTTGTGGTGTGGAAATCAAATCTAGCAAATTTTCATGTTTTAGAAATGTCAACAAAATTTATTATTGGTGATTTAGAGGTTCCTAACAAAGGCAAGTGGAGGATTGCTGCAATCTGTGGAAATAAGGATGTCTATAGAAGGAGAATACTTTGGGAAAGGTTGAATTCTATTCCTCTAAGGATTTGCCTATGGCGATAGGAGGAGATTTCAATTGTTTATTATCATGTGAAGATAAGAGGGGAGGCAAATGATACAAATTTTCCCTAGGACCTAAAGAGATGAAAAATTTTCTAGCTTGTAATGATTTTCATGAAGTTGGGTTTGTGGGACCTAAGTTAACTTGGTGTAACAACAAAAAAGGTGTGGACCAAATCCTTGAAAGGCTTGATAGGTGCTTGTGAAACTCGTCTGCTCTAAACTCTTCCAATCAATTTTTGGTAAGGCATTTGCCTGGTGTGGCTTCTGATCATTGCCTAATCCTTTTAAATCTCATGGTTCAGCGTTCTACTAAGAAGATATTAAGGTATGAAGATGTTTGTGCTTCCAACAAGTCTTCGGCTATTGTGGTGAAAAACGTATGTTTGAGGAAATGTGAAGGCAGCTTATCTCATATCTTGAATTATAAAATGAAGAAATCACTTGAGGCTTTATTTTATTGGAGCAAAGCAAAAATGCATAGTCTATTTTAATTGAAAAGTGATTTGTTGAAACAATTTGAGGATCTTCAATTAAGGGAAGCTAATGAAGGAGAACTATCAGAAGATGAATGCTTCAGCTGATAGTGAAGGTGGGTGAACTCAACTCAACACTAGCTTGTTTTGACACTTGGTGGAGGCAAAGGGCCAAGGTGAAGTGGATGTTGGAGGGAGACTGGAATTCAAAGTTCTTTCAAGCTTTTACCTCAGTTAGAAAGCATTCAAACTACATTGCAAATATCAAGAATGTTAATGGTGAAATTGTGAGGATCAACATCAAATTAATTTTTTTTTTTATGAAATGCAACTTGCACTAATAAGAAAATAACAGCCTAAGCACAAGCTATTTAAAGCAGACCTAAAGAATCACATTCCTCCTTCAAGCAAAATAAGAATGAAGGATGAATATCTTCAAAGCTAATGTCTTCCCAAACAAACGAGCTCTTTAAAGCCAAATTAGCACATACATCCGCTAATTTGTTACAATCTCTATTAGTAAAAGAAAACAAAACTTGGTTGAAATCAAGAAGGAAAGACAAGTTATCCTCAATGCATTTACTAACCTTCCAAGTCTTCAAAGCCGATTGAAGAAGTTTTATAATGTTAAAATTATCTCCTTCAATTATGATTCCTTGAGCATCAAACATCCAATCACGGATGATATTTTTCAAATGAAGAATCGCCATCAATTCAATTTGAGCAATGTCCCAGTGCATAATATTTACTCCAAAAGCAATAAGAAATCTTCCTTTCTCATCTCTTGCCACATTGCCAAATCCAGCCACTTTATTTGATTAGATAGAAGCATCTACATTTAATTTAATCCAACCGGTTGGAGGTGGATACTAAGAGCAAGACAACTTTCGCTGGTTAGTATCCTAGTTTTCCGGTACAGGATTAATAAAGTTGCTAACTATAGATCTAGAGACCACATTTGCTGCCAAAGAAATGGTTGAGTCTTCAATGCCATCATGAATCAATTTACATCTACTTTTCCACACAAGCCATGTAGTCGTACAATACATATTAGCAATGAGAGAATTATATCCTACAAGCTTCTTTAAACCTTCAAAACAATCTTATAAGTTGTTAAAGATTGGAATATTGAAGCCCCAGTTATTGAGTAAGGAAATCACTTCATGAAGCTTTGAGCAGTTCCCTGCAATATGCCATTCGTTCTCATCTTCTATACATCCCCTCGGGCAACCTGAGAAGTTACACACTTTCCTTCTAACTAGAAAATCATTGGAAGGGATGGCATCATTATATAGTCTCCACCAAAAGAGCTCAATCTTCGGTCTTAATTTTAATTTTTTCATCCAATTCCATATAACACCATCACCATTTTTATCAGATAATGCTTGAAATGCCAAAGCAGCAATTGACTTTCCTGAAAATTTAGAATTGAGCTCATTGAGATCGTATCCTCTTCCAGCCTGAATTGGAATTGAGTAATAAGTTTCATCAGATGCTCCCCAAATGTTAATTGAATACGTTCAATATTCCACTTTCCATCCAGAATGAAATAACATAGATTGAATTCACTTGGTTCCAAACAGTTGATAAATGTCGGCCACCTTGCTATACTTTTATCCAAAATCCAGGTATCAAACATCCAATTGATTGAATTACCATTAGAAACATCCCACCTAACAATGTTTCTAAGAAAATGAGCTCCCATTGTAATGATTTTCCATGTCGATGAGCAATCTCTTTTCATTGGAGTCATCCAAACGTCTTCACCATATTTAGCTCTTAAAATTTGGTTCAGCGAGGTAGAAGGCTTTGTGCAGAAATTCCATGCCAATTTGGCCCGTAGAGGACCAATCCTTGATACAGCTGAGAATAATCCTCTACCGCCTTCTTCCTTAGTCTTGCATAGCCTTTCCCAAGAAGGATAATGAATACCTATATTTCCATCTTTCTTTTTCCACAAAAAGCTTCTACACATTTTATCAAAGTCTTTTAAAATACTTAAAGGAATAAGAGAAATTTAAGTTAAGAACATAGGAAGAGAGAGGAATGTTGATTTGATGAGCACCATCTTGCCTTCCAAAGAGATGAATTTTTGTCCCCAAATATTTAATCTATTAGCTGCCACTTCCATAGGTTTAGAGAAATTTGAAGAAACCACTCTCCTCAAGCTCATCTTTACACCAAGGTAATTTAACTCCTTAACCACATTAAATTTAAGAAGATTGGAGATTCTTTTTTTAGTTCTATGGTTGGTAAATTTTCCATAAATAACCATAGATTTACCCTTGTTAACTTTTTGTCCCGACCATAAACATTATTTATTAATGATCAATTTCAAATCTTTAATAACTTTACTCTTGCATTCCGAGAAGATCAAAATATTGTCTGCATAAAGCAAATGGGACACTCTAGGAGCCTTGGGAGAAACAGAGATCCCCACATCCCCTTTCCTACCATTTAGAGCATCAAATATAACTTGAGAGCAAAGAATAAACAAATAAGGGGATAAAGGGCATCGTTGCCTAAATCCACTTTTCCCTTCAATCCAATCAGTTTTCTTTCCATTGATCAATATGCAATATTTGGGATTTAAGTTGCATTGTAAAATGAGTTCCTTAAATTTAGTAGGAAAGTTAAAATGAGAGAGCGCTTGCCTCAAAGCATCCCAACCCATACTATCATAAGCTTGTTCCATGTCAAGATTGATTGCCAAAAGACCTTTCCTAGCTTTAGAATAACAAAATTTGTTGAAGACTTCTTGTGCCAAAAGAACATGATCTGATAAAAAATGCCCTTTGATAAAAGCAGCTTGATCCGTCGAGATTAATTTGTGAATAACCATTTCCAATCTTCTCAAAAGCATTTTTGCAATAACTTTATAAATGGTCAAACATAAGCTAATATGCCAATAACTAGTTACCTCTTGAGGATTTTGATTCCTCAGAATCAATTCTATAATGGTTTCCTTCCACGACATATGCATGTCTCCAGAAATCAGGAAATGCCTCACTGCTAACCAAACATCTTCAGCTATCAGATTCAAGAACTTTTTCAAAAATGAAAATGTTATCCCGTCCACCCCAGGAGTAATATTGCTGCAAGATTTTTCAATAATACTTTGAAGCTCTTCCCTAGTGAACTCTGCTTCCAACATAGACTGATCCTTCTCATTGATAATTGCCAAAGGTTTAGGCCAGCCATCAAGTATACAATTCCTCTGTTGCCATTTCAACTTGAAGAATTCCAAAAACACTTTCTAAATTTCATTTTCATCCTCCGTTATATTACCTTCATTAGTTTTAATATGACTAATCGAATTGGTATTTTTCCTGGCATTAGCAAATGCATGAAAGAAACCAGAATTGCAATCTCCTTCTTCCATCCACCTTGCTTTAGCTCTTTGCCTCCACCAAGTATTGAGTCTTGCAAGAGTGACATTGAGTTCATTAATTTTGAATCTTAAAATCTGTAGCTTCTCCAAAGAAATCCCAAATTCGCCTTCTTCCAATTGCATTTCTTGTATCTCTTCCTTCAATCTGTCCTGAAGAACCATAAGGTTTTTGAACTTGGCTTTGCTCCAATAGAAAAGAGATCTCAAAGTTCTTTTAAATTTAACATTAAGAGAAGATGCCGGATCCAACCCAGTGAATTTACTCCAAGATTTCTTCACAATAGCCTCTACTCGATGATAAGTTGCCCAAACTTCTTCATACCAGATATCAATTTTGTTAACCATAGCAGATTTGAAAATCTCTAGTAAAACAGGACAATGATCCGAAGCTATACAAGATAAATGTTTCACCATAGCAAGGTGAATAGAGTTCAAAGCAATGGAATTGATGAGGCATCTATCCAATTTCTCTAGAATCCAAGCTCCTCCGGATTTGTTCTTACACCAAGTAAATTTAGGTCCCATAGACTTCACCTCATATAAATCATTGTTGATCATAAAGTTCTTCAAATCTTTAACTCCTTGGGACAAGTAGAATTTTTTCCCACCTCTCTTTTCATCTTGACATAGAATACAGTTGAAATCCCCTCCTATCACAGTAGGCAAGTCCTCCGAGCAATGTTTTTCTATGCATTCCCAAAGGATTTTTCTATCATTGGTCTTATTACTCCCATAAATAGTTGCTATTTTCTAGGTGCCAATATTGAAAATATGTAATTTTCCCACTATCATTTGTGAAGAAACTTCATCCACTATGAAAGATGCCAAGTCCTTCCTCCATAGAACTGTTAAGCCTCCAAATAAACCTTCAGAGGGAACTAGAAAAGATTCCCAATTGCTTCCCAGCAGTCTGATAATTTGAGAATTCTCCAAGGAGTTAATTTTAGTCTCCATCAACCCAACAAAAAAAACTTTGTGGTCTTTAATCACTTCCTTCAAATATAGAGCAGCCTCCACCTTCTTGGCTCCTCTACAATTCCAGAAAATCATCAAATTCATTGCTTAAAGATGGGAGAAGGTCTCCCATTCTTCTTGCTTTTAGCTCCACACTTTTTCCTGTCACTTTCCAATATATTACCCGATCCGAGAGACTTCAATTCTTTGAACAATTTAACCTTCTTTCCAGAAGATAAATTACTATTCACTTCCTTCTTGGAGTTATGAACATCTTTATCTTTTGCTTGCATGAGTTTGCTTTTTTTATGAAATACTGCTTCCACATTTGATATACTCTGACGAATTTTTTCAAAAATTTCACCTTCTTCTATACAGCCAAACTCTAGACTTTCTATAGCTTCATTCAGGATTGATCCTTCCATAGTAGCCAATAAATCAAATTTATTGATAATTTTAAGAGGGGGTTCAAGAAAATCTACCTCAGCTTGTTGTTTATCTAGAATTTTATTAAGAAGATTTGTACCAATCTTCCCTTCAGAAAATCTTTTCGGCACTTCAATAGATTCTAAAAAAGGTTGTTCTTCTCTCGAAGGAGCTCCTTCTGATTCACCATTCTTTTTTGAATTATCAGTGCAAGGTTTTGGAACATATATCTTTTTCATAGGAATAGAGATCCTATTAAAGAAGTTCCTTTTATCAACCATTCTCTTGAATCTTCTGTTATCATTTCTCACCTGGATCCATGAGTCATCCTTTAATTTCTCAACATTTACAATAGATTTAGACTCTGCCTTTTGATTTTTTGCTTTGTACAATTCAGTTGCATTAGCAATCATTGAAACATTTTCTTTACTAACTTTAGAGCAGTTGTTAACCAGATGACCAATTCTACCACATCCATCACAAATTTTAGAAAATCCTTCATACTCTACCGGCTGATAAAACTTTTCAGTCGTTCCTTCCACCCAAATACCTTTTGGGAGTTTTAAATCTAAGGGAATACAAACACAAACCCATGCAAACTCCCTTCTACTCCATTGAAACATATTCCCATCAAGGAGGTATGGTTTGCCCACCATCGAAGCTATTCTGCAGATGTTTACCTCATCCCAGCACTGAAGAGGTAAATTGGGAAGCCGAATCCAAACCGGAGCTGAAATACATTTGAGAGAATTAGGATTGAATGAAGTGTACCATTTATCCAGTCCCACTACTTGTCCTCTCACCCACCAAGGTCCACTAGAAAGTATGTTCTCCACAGCAACCGTATCTTCAAAAGAGCATAACATCCATCCACGTCCCAAACCAGTTATATGGAATTTCCCAAAGCTGTTCCACTGTCTTATTAGATCCATGCTAACCATATGAAAATGAATTTCATCCCCAAAGATCTTCACTACTAAAGATTTATCCAATCTCTTGGCATTCTCCATTTCCTTCTCAGCAAGTAATTTAACACCTTTTCCATCTTCAGTAAGAAAAGAACCCAGATCTAGACTATCAACCTTGATGTTCTGTTTCTTATGCCAAACCAAATTGTTCTCCACATTAATCCGAGTGTTTGGTTGTTGAACAGGATTATTACAAACTTCCTTTGATACAACTGGAGCAGTAAGAGTAGATTCAGCATTAGACGCAAATTCTCATCCACCTTATCTTCATTTTTGGACTTAAACTTCAATTGGGGGAAGACGTCAATTCCTTCCTACTTGGTGAAGAAGGCCTACGCATGATTAATGTTTTTGATCACTGAGATCCTTGTTCCCTTTGAGGACGAAGCTTCCAGATTGAATTTACCAATAACTTCATTGACAGAAACAGGGTTGTTAAAAGATTTCACATTAAATCCACTGTCCTCTTTTAAAATTTCTTTCCCTTTCCTAATCACCGAGTCGGGAGAAGATTTCTTCGATAATAAACCACCCTCATTAATCACCAGAGGTTTTGTTACCAGATTTTTGAAATTCTTATTGAATTCATCAAGCTGATTCGAACCTCCATTGAAAACTTCAGAAGATTTCTTCACAGGAATAGATAATCCTTTTCTGTAATTGGACCAGGATTCCGACATGAGAATCTGATTGCTCTCCATAGTATCCTATAAAGATTGCCGGCCTTCCGGCCGATCGCCAGATCCACCAGATGTGGACGAGGAGGCCGCTGAAGATGAATTGAAAAAATGGAAATAATTTTTTGAATTCCCAGACTTTCTCTCACTAACTTTCTCTCACTAGCTTTGGGAGATGTAGGAATTGCATTCTTCTGTCCATCAACATTAAATTGAGGATGTTATGAATTGTTATTTCAAAGAGAAATGGAGGAACAGAAATTGCAAGCTTGAAGATTGGCCTACACCATGGAGATGTCTTGATGATGGTGATAAAGAAATGTTAAATAAAGCTTATAATATAGAGGAGATGGAAGAAGTTATCAAGAATAGTGGAAATAATATCTCTCCAGGTATGATGGTATTACCTTTTCTTTCTTTAAAGCTTATTGAGAGATAATCAAATTTGATTTGAAGAATGCCATCAATGGTATTTTTGAATCATCAAACATGGATTCTAAATGGAAGGAGACAATTATTGTGCTTATTCCAAAAGTAAGAAATCCATTAGCTCCTTCAAATTATAGACCTATAAGTTTATGTAATACTGTTTATAAATTTGCGGCAAAAATACTTATGAATAGAATGTCTCCTATCATCCCTAAGTTGATCTCAGAAGAGTAAGCGACTTTCTTTAAAGGAAGATCCTTATCTGATCACGTGTTGCTAGCTCAAGAGGTTATGCATAAACTAAGGCATTCTCATTCTTCAAAAGGTTTTGTATCCTTCAAAATTAACATGGAGCAAGCTTATGATTCGATGGGGTGGCCCACTTTGGCGAAAGCTTTGAATTATTTTCGGTTTCCAATTAATTTTTTTAATATGATTTTGGATTGTGTTCAGAATTCAAAATACTCTATTCTAATAAATGGCAATTTGTCAAATTGGATAGATGGTAATAGTGGCTTTCGACAAGGATGTCCCTTGTCTCCATATTTATTTATCCTTTGTGCGCAGCTATTATCAAATGCTTTTAAATAAAGAGGATGATTAATTGGAGTTCAGTTGTGTTATAGTGGGCCTAGAATTTCCCATTTGTTGTATGATGATGATGTGATTATTTTTTCTGAAGCAAACTTGAAGGAGTTCAAGGAGATTAAAAAAATTATGAGAAAAATTTTTGGGTGGTCGGGTTTATCAGTAAACATCAACAAATCTTTTATGTTTTTTCGCAAAATAGTTAGTAGAAGTAGAAAGAAGTCTATTTCTCGAATTATGGGGTTCAAAATAGCCAAGGAATTGTCATATCTTGAAGTAAAGCTAGCAACGATGAGATTAGTTAAAAAAGACTTTTAGTTTATTGTTGGTAAGGCATTGTGGATGACAAATATTTGGGGAGGAAGATTGATATCATTGGCTGGCAAGACATTGCTAACTAAAACAATCTTGTTATCTTTCACCATCTTCGATTGTACCAACTCTCTTGTGCCTAAGAGTGTTCTTGAAGAGGAAGATAAGATTTGTCGAAACCTTATTTGGATTAAATCTAATAGAAGACATGGGATCCATTATGTAAATTGGAACATCATTTGTTTGCCGCTTAAATTGGGAGGTAATGCTCTTCATTCTTCTTCTACTAAGGTAGGTCTGTTGAGAGCCAAAATTGCTTGGAGGTATATAAATGATAAAGAGTCCTTGCTGCATAAAGTCTTCCATCCAAAGTATGGAAATCTGATGTAGAATGTAGATTCAAAAAATACGGGGTCACCTTCTTGGAAGATAGTCATTGATGGAGGTAAATCTTTAATGCCTTTAATAAGATGGAATGTTCCTATTGGAGTAGATATTGATGTATTTAATGATACATGGATTTTGGATAAAAACATTAGCAAATGGCCTACCTTTGTTTCTTCTCACGATAGCAGCAAATTTTTAGTTTCTAACATCATCTCTAATGGAAGTTGGAATGTGGATGTTTTAAGAAAATTTATGGGGGAAGACCTTGTTAACTTAATCTTACAAATTAATATTAAAGCAAGATTGGAAGAAGATAGAATGGAGCTGCTGTTTCAGAAAAATGGGAAGTCCATCTCTTCCATGGTGTTCGAGAACTCGGTTATTCATACTGCTATGAAGCAGATGTGGAGCTGGATCAAAAAGGGCAAGCTTAACCCAATGGTGGAGAGTTTTTGGTGGAGAATTTTTAATAACGGCCTTCATACATATAATTTCCTTCAGTATAAAAGTTTGCAATGGGAAAACAATTGCCCAAGGAGATGTAATGATATTGAAGATGTCGATCATGTTGCTGCTAGATGTGATATGTTGATGGAAGTTCTTCATCAGATCGGTAAATGGGGTTTTGTTGTCAAGGTTTTGATTCATTGTTAAATTGCTGAATTTGGCTTTCTAGCCAAGGCTCCTTTATGATTAATCTGTATTGTAACGTGGTGTACTTTACATGGAAGTCAAGGAATAAGTTGATCCACAATGGGAAGGATGATAACACATTAATTATTGCTTCTAATGTAGTGAGTTATGCTTCAATTTTTGTTCAAGGAGTTGGTAGAATCTCGGGTATATGGGATGCGAATCACCCTTCTAGGTTGTCAAATCTACATTTATATCCCCCTCCAGCCGATTGGTTAAAAGTAAATGTGGATGCTGCCTTACTTACTTCTTATAAAGCTGGAATTTGAGGAGTGTTTCGTGATCATAAAGGTAGATTCCTCTTGGCTTTTGGCAAATCATATGTTCATTGGGACATATCTTCTTTGGAATTTTTTGCTACACAATTAATAAAGGAGATGATCAAAAATTGGATGTTTAAGTTCAAGGGAATTATAATTGAAGGAGACAAAGTCAACTTTACGAAGTTTTTGAGAAATGACAAACAAAGTGGAGATACAAAATTTGAAGGTGTTCATTTATTTAAAGAATTTTACCATGTCATTTTTAATTGTGTTGATAGAAGGTGCAATATGTTAGCAGATTTATGTGTTAACTATGGCATTTTGAGTTCTTTTATTTGGGATGATGTTAGTGTGAATAAGGTTCCTTCTTTATTTAAGTCTTTTTTAAAGGAGGAATCCATTATTTAGAGTCCTTAGATTATATACCTTTTTTTTTAATGCAATTTGCTGCATTTCATTCAAAAATAAGAGTGTGTCCTCCTCAGAGAAGGTCTGACACAAAGCTTCTATATACAGAGTAATAAGTGAAACTACGATATCCGGGGTAGGTGTAACTGGAAGTGGGCATGGTTCCCACATCAAGGGGACCACCCTCCTCAGAACCGGCACCTACTGAGCCATTATATCTACTATCTACTATCTGGCTGCCTCAGATAAGGCTAAACAAAGTCTCTAGTTTTTATTCCTCAGGGCCCTTCTCCCAAGGTAGGAGGTGGATGACAAAGTTAGGTCTGAACCCACTATTTGAGGGATTAGGGGAATATAAGCTACAAGAAGCACTAGGGTCTGCTTGGTGGTCTCTAGGTGAGTGAGCTGAGCGAGCACAAAAACATGACAGGAAGAAGGAGAGAGGGGCCCAGTCTGGGCACCCCTCTTTCTAAAAGAAGTGGAATGAGGGGGAAAATGAAAATGAGCTGCCTCTTCTAAAACAATAAAATTAGTAACAACAAGCTGCCAGTGTTGATGGGCCAAAGCAGCCTGAATAAACCTAACCACTAGAAGGGTGAACTGAATAGGGAGTGGTCTAAGAACTAACTATCTAACAACTAGGTACACTAGCTGTACACACATACGAGTGGGACGAGCAGGTACTCAAGCTATTCGTAGAGTAACTAGTTGTTTAAAGGGGAACATGGCTACATGGCCTCTCCTTTGGGGAGGAGAAAAGGTTGCAACCTCAGTAGGGGTTAGCCCGCCAAGAGTAATAAAGGCCGAGTCTATGAAGGATCCAAAAATGATTCCTCTAGCAGGGTGACTAGCTAGTAGGGACTCAGGGAGAGTCACCCACACATCCAAACCAAAGTTAAAAAAAATGAGTGTAAAGTAAGCCATCACACTATCTGCCAAAAATGAATAAAAGAATTTCAAATGATTAGTAAGAGTTGATATGATGAGAGAAGAAGAGAATAGATAAGGGATAGTATAGCTTAAGAGGCCAGAAAGAAAGGAACCAAAACTAAGAGAAACACTAGCTAAGTATGAAACCTAATTAAGGAAGACCATAACTAAGAATAAGGAAACCTAACTAAAGAAGACCTTAGCTAAGAGTAGGATGGACCTAAGCTTAGGAAGGTCATATTTTGAAAGACTCTAGAATTATCTATTAGATCAAACTCCGATTAATTTCTAAAAGCTAAATGTGGATGGTGTTAACATTTATTCCTCTATGGGCTGTGGTTGTGTTATCAGAGATAATTATGGTAGTCTTATTGTGTCATTTACTGGTCCCTTATAGAGTGGGGTTATTTTCCATGCTACTAATGTGGCTATCATTTATTGTTTAAGGTTATGTATTTCTGTTAACTTAACTAATACTTTTATTGAGGTTAATTCTAATTATAATTTCCACTTCTTAAATTCTTGTGATGATATCTGTTGCAATACTGATCTTCTTTATTAGGTTAGGGAGATAAAGAATCTTTTGATTTTCTTGAATTATTCATTCTATCATATTTACAAAGAGTGTAATGCTTTTGCTACTAGGCTTGCACATTAGGGGGTGAGGTTTAGAAGTTTTTTTTATTTGATTGGGACCAACCTACATGCCTGGTAGGGCTGGTTCGGGATGAGTTACATTGTGCTTGTGTTGGTCTTAATTTCATGGAGTTCTACTAGAATTTTTATGGTTGTGTTTTTGTTGACTTCTGTACTACTTCTATTGTTCTTTTCTATAGGCTAGGTTGGCTTGGATTTTTGGAGGCTGTGGGCATTATATTTCTTATACTGGCTATTTTGGTTATTGCTCTGGGTGGGCCAGTTGTTAGTGTTCTCTCACTCCTTAGGTTGATTGGTTGCTGATTAAGGATAGGTGTGGTTACCTTATTACGGTGGTTATGTCTGGATTTTATTATGATCATTGGTTCAACTATTATGCTTTTGGTAGTGTTTGGTTTATCTATGCTTTAATCCTTATATATATTGTTATCGTGTCCCTTTTACCTATCAGATATTTTGCAAGAACTTTTTGGCGCTAATGCTTGATGGATGTGCTACGAGGATGGTTGTTTGGAGCCTTTTGAAGTATTTTGGTTTGCTCCTTCTTTGGGTGCTTGTGCTTGAGCACCGTAGAATGTACCTAAGTTTTTTTGTATTGTTATATAGTGGAGAACTCGAGCTATTAGGATTTTTCTTTCTTTTTATGCTTGTTATTCTTTTGAGTAGTAGAGAGCTTGAGGTCCTCCTAAGGACTGTGTAACTTTCTCTATAATCAACGCGTAGGCCCCTCTGTGGGTTTTCCTTTAAAAAAATAAATAAAGTAATAAGTAATCCTAAAAGTATAAAATAAGTAGCATTCAACCATGAATTAAAACTAGAATATATGATAAATCCTAAACCTTTAAAATTTTAAATAGAAATAAAAGCTAAAATTTGGCTAAACACAATTAATAATTAATACATTAAAAATAAATATTTAAATAAAAAAGTCAACCAGTAATTAAAAATAATAATAAATATCAAAATAAAATATATAACATGAACATAAGAAAAAAATAAATAGTACAAAATAAAGACAATTAAAGAAATCAAACATGGATCATTTAAATAGCATAAATATAAATAATTAAAAGAAATTTCATGAAGCATAAATAGCCAAATTTTAAAATTAAAGGTTAAATAAATAAAGTGAGAGAATTAATGATAAAACTCAATTTAATTTAAAATTTATTATCATACAACATAACTTAAATTAAATAATTTTAATAAAATGGAATAACTTAAATAAACAAAAATAAAATAAAAAACTCTATGCATTAGATTTGATTTTTTTGGGGGAATCAAATTCATTACAATTAAGGGCCCACTTGACTCAGTGCTAGATTTTTTTTGGGGAATCAAATATTTTATTTTTATTTTTTATCTATACTAGATTTTAGGCTGATTGAAAAGAGTCCCATTTGACAGTTGTTAAGAGAATTGATAGATATCTCTTAGGAATAAAAAACTTATGAATCTGGTATCCTAGGCATAGCACCTCTTTTAAATTTATAGGATATTATGATTTAAATTTTATAGGTTGCCAAGTTGATAAGAAAAGTACTTCTAGAATGTGTCAATTCAAAGCATAGTCCTTATTATCGTAGTCCAGTATAAAATAGAACTCATGTGCCCTGTTTACTACTAAAGCTGTGTATAAAGCCTTAGGAACTTATATGACCCAAGTCCTCTAGTTAAAGCAACAAATTTTAGATTTAGGATTGCCTGTAGGCACAATTTCAGTCCTATGTGATAACATTAATGTCATATATGTTTCAAAGAATAAATTCCAACACTCCATGACCAAACATATTTATATATGGAACCACTTCATTAAGGACTATGTTACTGAAGGAGACATAAAGATACATCGTATAGCCACTGAAAACCAACATCTTAATATCTTTATAAAACCACTATGCATTGAAACTTGCAGTATCTTAAGAACTAGATTAGGTGTAATAACTATTAATGCTTGAAATTATTATTTTCTATTTTTGATGTTTTATTTTTATTTTTTTATATGTTTGTTTATGTATATGTATTTCTATTTTATATTTTTCATTTTTTCTTATTTTTCCTCCACTATTATTAAGGAATTAGATCAGTGCTCACTTCTGATATTGAATTCTAAAATGACATTTTTTCCTTCCTTTTGATTTTAGAAATTAGAAAGTAGTGATTGACTTTCCTAAATCAGTTAAAGGAAAAAACATCATTGATTGTCTCTCTTTCTCTAACTCCCTTATTGGGTTAATATATTTTGAATCAAAATCTATTTCAAATCAAGAATTGGACTTTAAAATAGAGATCTATTTATTCTTCCTACTATAATCTATCTCATATGAATAATGTTCCAAGTGAATGAATCACTTTCAAATTTTCTTAATCAGGTCGTTACATTTATCATATGGATAAGATTCTATTTTGTGGTTTACTCTTCCTTATATTATAGAGTGAGTTTTTCTTATCTTATATTTGGAAGATAATCTCACAACTCAGAGTATTGAAAGATTGTAAAAAGAAGCAAGCTGAAAAAATAAAAAGAAGAATAAAATGAGTCTAAATTTGAAAAGATGCACAATGACTGCAAAACAATTGCAAGATTCACAAAGTGTATCAAAAATCAAAAGATGTGCAAAGCATGCCAAATAACTGAAAAAGAAGTACAAAAAATGCCCATATAGAGAAAAGCTTCCTTCTCTTTTAAATCTTAGAAGAAATCCATGTGCCACTTGATATTTTTAAACAACTAAATTTTAAAAATCATGATTGAGAGTACTCAGATGACACAAAAAAGTGCTCTGATACCACTTGAATGTTTGTTAGGGATGTTAAGCCCTTATGAACTGGCTTAAGGCTAATAAAGAGAGAGGTGAATTGGATAATATTAAAACTAAAGATAAAACTCAAACCAAAATCACCACAAAAAAACAAGTGCGGAAGAAAATAATGTAGAAGCCATAATAAGAAAAGAACACACCAGATTTATAGTGGTTCGGTCAAACCTTGACCTACGTCCACTCCTTGGAGGCACCCTCCAAGTATTGCACTAAACTAAGTGTCTCTCCTTTGGCCCCCATAGCTAGGCAGAGAAGCCCTTACACAAAATCACTTCCACCTTCCCCGGTGCGGTAGAGTCCGGGTCCTTTGACACCAAAGAGATCTTCTTCTTTGGTGAACTTCTCTCGAGACAAGCCTTGGATCCGATGGTATTAAGGTGCAAGCCTGCCAGAGCAACCATGTGAAATCCCTTTCCACACTCCCTTAAGTCCCCCCCACACAGGATCTTCTCCCTCTCTCAGACTTCATACGTTTCTCACTTCATTTGAAGCTTTCTCTTCAAGTTTCCTCCACAAGAACGAAGCTACAGTGGCTGTCAAAGACACTTAATAAGTGCCTTGACAAAGCTTAAATAGAAGTGCTTAGAACGAGCCCATTAATGCAAGTTGTCGACATTATCGTTCAAGATGATAGGCATAACGTCCAGGACGATAGGCATATCATCCTGTATGACAATTTAAGCTCATCAGCTCGAGACGATTTGGGACGATCAGAAGAAAATTGGTTACATCATCCTGACCGATCTAACGATCGTCCTGGATGATTAGTTTAAAACCCATTTCAATCATCCTGATCATCGCCCGAAATAGATATTGACTGATGTAAATCGTCCAGGACATCGGCCCGAACGATCCTATGATCATCCTAGATGATGTGATCGTATCAATCAGCCATTAATGCTTTCCAAAGATACTAGATCAATTTAGGCATAATTGAGTTAGATCCTCCTGGAAGATATCTATATCGTCTAGCCGATTTCCTAAAATAATGAATACCTAATCTGATCATGGCGGCTGATTCTTTCTGAATTGAGCTTATCTTCCAAGCCGATCAGCTTATGATGGCTTCCTTAATGAGGATGCCCTAATTAGGGTTTCTTCTTTTGGACCGATCACCCAGGACATTATATATATCGTCCCGGACGATGTTACCAAAAATAGAAAACTTTAGGGAACAACAGAAAAATCTTCCGAGCTTCAAAACATCAGGAGCCACAGTAAATACAATAGTCTCAAGAAAGGAAAAAGTGTACAAACTGACTCAAGCTTAGTCTACCCAATCTTGAGCTGATTCCAAATTTCTGTCTGATCGTGTAAACCTGAAATGTCTGTATATATGGCAGTCATAGAGAAATAAGAATGTTTGTTATCATAAAAATCATAAAACATTGATCCACAACAATCTCCGGCTTTTTTATGATGGAAAACAATTCAATTTGAATTTAAAAAAAAAACAATTTCTCCTAATCTCCCCCTCACTAGTATAAACCCTTTTAAAAAATAGGGGAGATAAAAAATATTTTTTTGTTTTTAATTTTTTGAAAAGAAAAAAAAAGGATACAAATTCAACATTACGTTCTCCTCCTTTGACATTATCAAAAAGAGAGGAGGCACAAAAAATAAAACGAATAAAAGAAAAAAAAAATTTCCATGATCTAGTGAAAATGCAAATATTCTTAAAATAAAAAAGTTACCTCTTAGTTTTAATCAAAAAACTTTGTAGAATTGGATTAACAATGCATAGCCCAAAAAAGGTTAGAAATTCAAAATTTGAAAATCCAAACTCAAATTCTTTTAAAAAGGCAAAAAGACTTTTTAATTCAATATCAAAATCAAGGAATAAATTTGAGAGAGAAACAATCATTTTTCAAAAACTCCTTCCATAAAATAGAAGATCAATGCACGAATTGTTGAATCAAGAATCTAGATTTTCAAACTCAAGTATCAAAAGTATCAAGAGTTTTTCTTAAGCTTTTAAGAAGTACAAGAATGGTAAGCATTAAACTTTGTGGGCTTATTTTATGCCTCTTGACAATTGGTTAGCGCACTGCGCATCTTTTGATACACTTTGTGTATTCTATTTTTTTTTTCAATTTGGCGTCTTTGCGCATCTTTTATTTTTGGCATCATTGGCCAATTTTTTTGAATATGCTACCTTTCTGAAATCTTAAAAACCAAAATTAACCCTTACTATTGACAAAAACAAAATTTTTGATTAAGAAAATTATGATGTAGATTCAGCACCTTGCAAAAGATTCCTATGCTATAAATAAAATGTAGGGAGATAAAAAAATTAATTCAAAAATCACTTTAGAAGATGAAAAAGATTTTAAATCAAAAGTAGAATAACCTTTTTTAGGAAACAGAGATTGAGAGTCAAACACATGAGTTTCCTTCCTTTGACTGTTTTTAGAGAAGTCAATCGCAACTTACCAAAGAGTTCAAGAAAAAAATAAGAAGTTGATTTTTCATTTTTTAGAAAAGTGAATGTGTGTGTTGATCAGAAAAAAAAACTTTCACAAAAATAAATTTCAAAGAATAAATAAAACAAAAACACAAAATAAAAATGAAAAACATAAAAAAAAGACATAACACAAAAACACGAAAGGCTTTTAACCATTATCTCTCTCCTGGTCCGATGCTTCAGAAACCAGATCTGCCCATGAGATTTTTTGCCTTTCATTATTTCCTCAGTTTAAATTTTGCTTTGATTTGCCCTTTTCTTTCGTAGGAAGAATTTTTAAATTAGGGCACTAATTTTTCATATGTCTAGGCTTCCTACATCGAAAGCAAATAACGTTAGAAGGAATATGAACATCCTTACCAATTTTACCTTTTTTCCACTTTTGCTTATGTTTTCGTGAGCTTTGTGATTTGCTTGACATGTCATTGCATTCTTCACCAACTAAGCTATCTCTTTCTGTATCTTCAGCTTTTAGAACAATCATTTCACCTGCATCCAAAAGTCTTTGACTTAAACTTTTCTCATTGGCAATGAGTGAGGCAATTAAATTATCAATAGAATATTTATTAAAATCTTTTAATTCATAAATAGCAACTTCTTTAGCATTGAACTTATCCAGTAGAGAATGAAGAATTTTGTTAACTTTTCAAAATTTGAAAGTTCTTTTCCTAAGGCATGCAATGATGTTACAATTTGAATGAACCTAGTGTACATGTCTATGATCATCTCATAAGGTTTCATGGAAAATAGTTCAAAATCATGCATTAACAAATTCAACTTGGATTGCTTGATTTCACTAGTGCCTTCATATATGGTGTGTAGTTTATCCCAAACTTCCTTACCTGTAGTGCATGTGGATATTAACATAAAATCTTCAGAATTTAAAGCACAAAAAAAGTAATTTAAAGATTTTGCATTCAATTGAGCATTTACTTGTTCTTCCCTATTCCATTGATTAAAAGAAATATCAGTTTTAACTCCATTAAAAATACGTGACGGTGATGAATAACCAGCTAAAATCATATGCCATATACGAAAATCAATCGATTGCAAAAAAGTAGTCATACAAATTATATTTTCCAAAAATCAAAAGTAATGTTTTCAAACAAAGGTAGTTTGATGATTGAATAACCTTCCGCAATAGTATAATTTGAAAAATTTGCCATAGATCAAAATTCAAAAGCTTTTAAAATCTTATTTTTTGAAAACGGCTCTAATACCACTTGAAAGTGCTCAGATGACACTAGAAATTGCTCTGATACCACTTGAAAGTTTGTTAGGGATGTTAATCCCTTATGAACTGGCCCAAGGCTAACAAAGAGAGAGGTGAATTGGATAACTTTAAAACCAAAGATAAAGCTCAAACTAAAATCACCACAGAAAAACAACTGTGTAAGAAAATAATGCAGAAGCAATAATAAGAAAAGAACACACCAGATTTATAATGGTTCGGTCAAACCTTGACCTACATCCACTCCTTGGAGGCACCCTCCAAGTATTGCACTAAACTAAGTGTCTCTCCTTTAGTCCCCACAGCTAGGCGGAGAAGACCTTACAAAATCACTTCCACCTTCCCTGGTGCGACGGAGTCTTCGGGTCCTTTGACATTAAAGAGATCTTCTTCTTTGGTGAACTTCTCTCGAGACAAGCCTTGAATCCGACGGTATTAAGGTGCAAGCCTGTCGGAGCAACCGTATGGAATCCCCCTCCACACTCCCTTGAGTCCCTCCTTACAGGATCTTCTCCCTCTCTCAGACTTCACCCATTCCTCACTCCCTTTCAAGCTTTCTCTTCAAGTTTCCCCCACAAGAACGAAGCTACAATGGCTGCCAAAGACACTTAACAAGTGCCTTGATAAAGCTTAAATAGAAGTGCTCAAAACGAGCTCACTAATGTAAGTTTTTGACATTATCGTCCAGGACGATAGGCATATCGTCTTGTACGATCAATATAATTTAAGCTTATCAGCCCAGGACAATTTAGGACGATCAAAAAAAAATTGGTTACATCGTCCTAGCCAATCTAACGATCGTCCTGGATGATTAGTTTAATATCAATTTTAATCATCCTGACCATCACCCGAAATAGATGCTGGCCGATGTAAATCTTCCAAGACATCGGCCCGGATGATCCTATGATTGTCCCAGACGATGTGATCATATCAATCAGCCATTAATGCTTTCCAAAGATACCATATCAATTTAGGCATAATTGAGTTAGATCATCCTGGATGATATCTATATCGTTCTAGTCAATTTCCTAAAATAATGAATACCTAATTTGATAATGGCGGCTGATTCTTTTTGAATTGAGCTTATCGTCCTGGCCGATTCAAGTATCATCTAGGCTGATCAGCTTATGACGACTGCCTTAATAAGAATGCCCTAATTAGGGTTTCTTTTTTTGGACCGATCATCCAGGACTATATAAATATCATCCCGGACGATGTTACAAAAAATAAAAAACTTTAGGGAACAACAGAAAAATCTTCCAAGCTATAAAATATCAGGAGCCACACTAAATACAATAGACTCAAGAAAGGAAAAAGTGTACAAACTAATGCAGACTTTGTCTACCAAATCTTGAGCTAATTCCAAATTGCATTCTGATCATTTGAACCTGAATTGTCAATACATAAGGAAGTCGTAGAGAAATAAGAATGTTTGTTATTATCAAAATCATAAACTATTGATCCGCAATAATGATTTTTGGTTGATTACTCTATAAAATTATTCTATCAGATATTTGTTTTTCTGAAATGAAGTTTGAAAGGGGGAGAATTCCCTTTTTTTCTAGAGAGAGAATGTCCAGGTTTCTAGAGAGAGAATTTCTTCCTTTCGTTTGAATTATTTTTTTCCCGCGTTTTTCTACAGCAGGTGGCGCGGCCTTTGGATGATGATCGGAGTTCTTTGGTGATAGTTATGGCTGCTCTGTGACCTCCAGTGTCGTTACAAATTGGTGGTAGAGGCGATAATGGGGTGGTAATCAGAGAAAGGATGAGACCTCCGTCTCGTCCTTCGGTGGTTGAAGGAAAAGGAAAAAAGGTGATTATGGAAGATGAACCAATTCGGAGGCGTGAGGATCTTGGGAGGCCAGGTATTCTGAATCTTGATTTTTCCAAATCTGGAGATGTATCATCGAAGGATTGTGGATCTTTTAATATTCCTGGTTCGAATGAGGATCGGGTTTCTTGTTTGAAAAATGGAAACGGTCAAGAACGAGTTGATGTTCTTGATCTTGGTAATGATCATAAAAAGGATTTGAAGAATGAAGGAATGATGACAGATGATGCAAATAAACCAGAAATCTTGAATGAGATTGGTAATGCATGGACCAAGCTGAAGCACATCAAGATAGATTGGAATAGAGATAAAATTGAATTGTCGGTCGATGGGGTCGCTGTTTTGCTAAATTCAGAGATGGAGGAGAAGAATAAGCATGTACTGAGACACTCTGTGGTGATCAAAGTTCTGGGTAGCAATGTGCCATTCCCAATGTGTAGCTTGGAGCTGAGGAAACAGTGGAGTAAGTATGGAGGTTTTCATTTAACCTCAATTGGAATGGATTTGATCCTTTGTTCTTTGAGGACGGAGGAGGCTGTGGAGGAAGTACTTAATGGTGGACCATGGTTTATCGGAGGACACATTGTTGGAATGGATCGGTGGACTTCTGCTTTTGATCCTTACTCCTTCAAGGGGATCACCGCTCCCATATGGATACGATTCCCCTGTTTGCCGCTTTATTGTTGGGATGAAGACAACATAGCGAGAATTGCGTCTTGTTTCGGGACGCCGATGTACATTGATGGTAATACCTTCCGGTGGGGGAAGAGGGAGTTCGCTCGAATATGTGTAAAAATTGATTTGGAAAAGAAGTTACCAAATAGAGTTTAGGTGGAAGGATCAGCGGGCAGATTTTTTCAGCAGGTGGAATATGAGAAGGTGGATTTGCTTTGTTACCACTGTGGTCGTGTGGGTCACAACAAGAATGAGTGCCCTGAGAAGGTTGCTCAGGGGATTACAGATCAGTCCACGTCAAAATTGATTGCAGATGAGCCCAGCAAGACTATCCCTGAAGCCAATTCCGGGATGATCAAGTCTGAATACGGCCCATGGATACATGTTCATTTCAGAAATAATCATTTTGTTAAGGCATTGGGTGCTGGGAGAAAACTGAATGAACGACATATAAATAAGATGGGTAATATGGGGTCCAAACCTGTGAAGAAAGTTGATTCTATTTAGCAGAAGAAGGGAGATAATGTAAGTAATTTGAACTTAATGTATGATAAAATTCCTGTTCAGAATAAGGAGGATGGTGGACAGCAGAATGTTGTTAAAAATTCTCAGCCAATTGAGGTTAGTAACAGATTTGATGCTCTGATGGTTGATTCTGGTGATGAACCTGTGAAGAATAATATGGATGTGGATAATTCTGAAGCCTTGGGTAGTTAGTGCACTGAGGAGATTAATGGAGAAGGAAATAATGCAGTGAAAATTGTTGATGAAGATATGAAGAATACTCGTTTGGGATTTTAAAATGGGAGAAGTAAGGTTAAATTAGCCAAGGAGTTAAGATCTTTGGGACCTCTTGAAACAGTTCATAAAAAGAAGAGAAGAGATGGAAGGGTGAGTTCCATGAGTGGGGAGGTTTCCCCAATCAAATTTTAAATGTCTACCCTTCTTTTTTGGAGTTGCAGGTGGGCTAGGAAGAGGGAGGCCGCCTTGTATCTGAAGGAGGTGGTTAGAGAACAGGATGTTTGTTTTATTGGCCTTTTGGAGATTAAGATGACTTGTATTGGTAGGAAGGAGATTGACTATCTCATTGGGAATGATTGGGAATTTTTTCATATTCCAGCCGTTGGCTTGTCAGGGGGTATGCTGGTGCTATGGGACAAGAGAATTCTGTCTTTTGTGGTCAAGGGTACTTCTTCACAAATGATCTTGGGTGATCTGTTGATCCGTTGCATGGGATTATGGAAGATTGCAATGGTGTATGGGAGTCGTTGTTGCAAAGAAAGGGAGGATCTTTGGAGACAGCTTGAAGATGGTTGGAAAGAACCTAATCCATCCATCATTGGTGGGGATTTTAATTGTATTTTGAACAAGGAGGAGAAGAGAGGAGGTAAGAGATTTGTATTTTTCAAAGGGCCGAGGGAGATGAAACAATTTATGACAAATTCAGATTTTCATGATTTAAGGAGCGTTGGACCAAAGTACACTTGGTGTAACAACAAAGAAGGAACTTCTCAAATTTGGGAAAGGTTGGATAGGTGTTTGGTGAACTCGATTGCTCTTCAGAGAATCCTAGCAGCTATGACTAGGCATTTAGCAAGAGTGGCATCGGATCATAGTCCAATTGCCATTAAATTGGATGAGAAGATTCAAGTCAAGAGGAATAGTATCAAATTTGAAGATACTTGGAGGTCTTATCCAGCGGCTAGAAGCATTGTGTATCATTTTTGGAAGAAGAATGATTTTGGTGATCATAGTGAAATCCTTCAAAGGAAGAATTATATAACAATGAAGGCATTGTTCTTTTGGAGCAAAAATAAGTGTAAAAATCTGAAGACTCTCAAGGAAGATTTGAAGAAGGATATTATTAAACTCCAAAACAAAGAGGTTGATGGAGTTGGCTAGACTAATGAGGACCTCATTTTGCTTAGAAGTAAAGTGCACGAGCTTAATGTAACTTTGAACCGGTTAGCTACATGGTGGAATCAAAGGGCAAAGGCTAGATGGCATGAAGAAGGTGACAACAATTCAAAGATGTTCCATAACTTTGCATCGGCTAAAAAGAATGGGAATAGAGTGGTTCAAATTAGAGATGTGAATAATATATCTCAAGTTGAAGATGATGAAATTGAGAAGGTATTCACTCATTTTTTTGAAGCCAAATGGAGGAACAGAACTTGTGAGTTAACTGGCTGGCCTACTATTCCGAAAAAATTTTTATAGAAGCTCCTTGGAGTCTTCAGCATCTTCTTTCTAAATTTGCACTTGTAAAATCATCTTCAGTAACTCAATTCCAAAGTATTTCTTAAGCTCAATCTGATCCCATTCCCTTTCTTTAATAAAGAATTCAAGTTTTGGAAAATCCTCTACCATAACATTGATAAATGTTGGCCATTTAGATATACTCCTGTTAAGAAGCCACACATCTTGTAAAGTATCAATGGATGAATTAGTAGCTACCTTTCATTTCACCAAAGGACGCAGGGATAGCATTCCTTTATGTAAAATTTTCCATGTAACAGAGCAATTCTTTTTCCTTACTTCATTGCAAATATTATTCCCATACTTTGCTTTTAAAGTCCTGTACAGCAATGAATTGGATCCTTTAATGAATTCCCAAGCATATATAGATCTAAGAGGACCAACCATAGATGCAAATGAATGAATTCCAGCTCCCCCTTCATTACAAGGCTTACATAACACATCCCACGAGATATAATGCATACCTGTAGCATTATTCAATTTTTCCAAATGAATTCTCTTCACATCTTCTCTAATTTCTTCAAGATGTTAATGGGAACCAAAGAATGAGAAACATAAAAAATAGGAATAGCAAGCAAAACTGTCTTCACTAAAACAATTCTTCCTGGCAATGAAAAGAACTTGTTTCCCCAAGTATTAATTTTGGCCGCTGCTTTCTCAAGAATGAAAAGAAAATCTGAAGACACCATTCTTCTTAAGCAAAGATGTGTTCCCAAATATTTCAACTCCTACACCTCCTTATATTTGAGAATTTTTGAAAAAGACTTCTTTGCTCTATTAACCAACTTCCCATAAATAGTAGTATATTTTTTCAGATTAACTGACAACCCTGTCCATTTACAATAGTCTTCAATGATCCTTTTTAACATTTTCAAATGTACAAATTTGGCTTCATAAAATAGAAGTACATCATCTGCATATAAAAGGTGGGAAACCTTTGGAGCCGAAGCAGCCACTTTTAGCCCTAAATCTTTTCCATTTTGGTACAAATTATCACATAAAAGTTGGGAGCATAAGATGAAAAGATAGGGAGAAAGTGGACACCCTTGTCTAAATCCACTCTTAGCTTCAATCCAATTTGATTTGATACCATTGAAAAGAATATAAAAAACTTTTGATTTATAACACACTCCATTAGAAGATTTGAAAAAGCCAAAGGAAATCCAAAGTAATTCAGAACATCATTCAAAGAATTCCAAGACATACAATCATATGCTTGTTCCATATCAATTTTCACCGCCACCATCCCTTTCTTAGATTTAGAAAATCTAAATTTGTGAAATAATTCTTGAACCAAAAGATCATGTTCCGAAAGTGATCTTCCTTTTAAAAAAGCAGCTTGATTTTTTGAAATCAACTTATTGATTACCAAAGTTAGTCTATTTAATAAAAGTTTTGCAACAACTTTATAAATAGACAAACATAAGCTAATAGGATGAAAATGAGAAGGATCTACCGGATTTTGGACTTAAGGAATAAGAACAACCATTGTCTCTTTCCACTTAGCATTCATCTTTCCCGAAGAAATAAAATTAGAAATAGCCTTCCAAATATCCTAAGCAATTAATTTCCAGTAAGCTTTGATAAAGGAATAAGGAATACCATCTATTCCAGGTGAGATATTGCTTCCAAGACTCATAATAACTTTCTCAACTTCCTCAAAAGAATAATTTTCCTTTAGCAACCCAACATCCTCCTTGCTTAATGCTCCCTGGTTCTTCGGCCAACTAGAAATAATATATCCCTCTCCTTCCACTTTTGAGAAAAAAAGTTTAAGAAGGTTTGTTCAATGGCATTTTGATCAGTAACCATTTCCCCAACTTCGTTCTTCACTTGTTTGATAAAATTTCCATTCTTTCTACCATTTGCAAAGGCATGAAAAAAATGAGAGTTAATGTCACTCTCCTTCATCCACTTTAACTTCACTCTTTGTCTCCAACACACATTTAACCGAGCAATAGTGATGTTCAGTTCATGGACTTTAGATTTGAGTAAGAAGATAGATTGTTCAGAATTTTTATCACCATTAGGTTCTTCAAGTTGCAAATCAGCCACCTCTTTTTAGAATTTATCTTTAAGTTCCAATAAATTTTTGTGTTTAGTTCTACTCCAAAAGAATAGAGCTCTTAACACTATATGAACCTTCTTATTCAACACCTCCTTAGGATCACCTTTAAGTTGCTTACTCCAAGTTTTCTTCACTACATTGAAAGATGCAGGATTCGAGAGCCAGACGTCTTCAAACCTCAACATTTTAGATTATTGAAAATCTAGTTTAGTATCCCATATACCCGAGATTTTACCATTTCCAACTATTGATAAAGAAGCAAAGCACAATGCATTAGATGCAATAATCAAGGCGCTGTCCTCACCACCATTATGAACCAATTTGTTTCTTGACTTCCATGTGAAATACAACACACTACAATACAGATTAATCATAAAAGGTGCTTTATTTAACAGCCAATTGCAGCAATCAGATAAGGAATCCAATTCTGGCAAAGAAAACCCACATTTGCTAACTTTGTTTAATACTTCCTTCAGTTTTACACATCTAACCGCCACATGATCTTCATTTTCAGTTTCATTACAGGCAATTTCCATTCCTTAGTAGCCTTATATATTCAAGGAAATGGGTAGTAGGTAAATCTTTGTTAAAGGTTCTCCACTACATGACAGTTCGTTCGGGATGTTAAGCCCTTTGAACTTAGTCCCAAGCTAACCAAGAGGGGGGGGGGGGGGTGAATTGGTATTTAAAAAACTTTTAAGACAAAGAAATAAAAACATAAACCAAATCACACCACAAGAAATTAATGCGGAATTAAAAAGTGCGGAAGCAAAAATAAGAACACAAGATTTATAGTGGTTCGGTCGACTCGACCTACGTCCACTCCTTGGAGGCACCCTCCAAGTATTGCACTACAAAACGTGACTCTCCTTTAGCCCCCACGGCTAGGCGGAGAAACCCTTACAAGAACCTCCTTTTTGCCACCCCGGCAAGGCAGAGAACCTACCTCCTTTTGCTTCCTCCTGAAGCTGGCAGAGAACCACAACCAAAAGCAAACTCCTTACCTCTACCGACCCTTCCACGGACGAGAAACTCCAGACGAAAGACAAGAAGAGCGATCCTTGAAGCAACCCTTGTGAATCCCCCTCACAAGCTCCCCCTCACAAGTTCCTCTCTCTCTCCCTCTCTCTCTTTCTCTCCTCAAGGTCTTCTCAGGTCAAGGCAGCAGCCAAAGGTCCTCTAAAACGTTTGAACAAGAGCTCTTAAATAGAAGAGCTCTCAAGGAGCTCATTAATTGTAAGTAGCCGACTTTATCGTCCCGGCCGATCTGGACATCGTCCTGGCCGATCAGTACAAATCAAAGAAGATCGGCCAGAGCATCGCCTTGGGAACAGTCCTGGAAGATTGAAATTTGGCTTGATCGTCCAGGCCGATCATACAATCGTCCTTGACGATTAGTTCAAATCAGACGCAAATCATCCTGAGCATCGCCCTGTTTATGACCTGGCCAATATTTATCGTCCTGAAGCAACTCAAGGATTTTGAATGTAACGTCCTGGCCGATCCTGCGATCGTCTAGGACGATATGATCGTATCAATCATCCTTAATTACTCCCTTGATTTCCTGATCAATTAAGGCATAATTTGGTAATTTCGTCCAGGCCGATACGGGGATCGTCCTAGCCGATAATTTAAAAATACAGTATACCTTAACTGTCTAAGGCGGCTACTTCTTTTTGTTTTGAGCTTATCGTCCTAGCCGATACACGTATCGTCCAGGCCGATATGTTAATTTCGGCTGCCTTAATTAAGAATCCTTAATTAGACTTTCTATTTTAAGCTGATCGTCCCGGACGATATAAATATCGGCCGGGCCGATGTGGGCAAAAATAGAAATTCTAAGTCTCTCAAGTGTGTGTGTGTAGGGTTACTTAGCATCAGTCTCTTTGACCATTACAAGTAGACTCAAAAAGAGAAAAACAAAAGTACAGACTGACTCAACCCTAAACCTACGCAATTCTGAACTTGGCTTCTTCATGATCGTCCGGTCTTCGATTCCTGAAAAGTTAGAAGCAACAAGTAGTCCAAGAGAAGTAGTGTTTGTCAATCATCAAAACACAAGCCATGAAAATATAGATTTGCAACAATCTCCCCCTTTTTGATGATGGGAAAACACTACGAAAAAAATAGCAAAAAATTTCAGGATTGATGAAAAGAGGAATCTTATACACTTCTCCCCCTTTTGACATATCAAAAAGAAGGGTACAAGAAAGCAAAGCAAAAGAGATCCTCCTTTTTTTTTTTTTTTTAACCAAGGCATGAACATGATATAGTATTCCATGTGATTGAATCAAAAGAAAATTTGTGAGTTAATGTGTTAATAAGCTCATCAATCTATAGAATAGTAGAATATCCGATCATGACTACCCTTAGCTCATACTTTTTTTAGGGTAGAATCGTCTTTTGAAATCAATGACCTAACTCAAGGGTTTAATTGGATATGAGAAAAAGGAATCCACCTATCACTTGGCTTAAAAAAAAACATCTTCATACAATAATGAGGTAATGTAAATTTGTCATAATCGCAAGTTAATCGAAGTCAAGTCTTTGATAACCAACACTTCTAAGTTCTAAAAGATTTAAAAAGAGAGAGTAGCTTGCTTTGGAGTGGGCTCATTTTATGCCTCTTGTCAATATCGTGGCGCTTTGCGCATTTTTTTTTGTTCAATTTTTGGCGTCTTTGCGCATCTTTTGTTGGCATCATTGGCCAATTTTTTTCTTTTTGCAAGCTATATTCTCTTTTATAATCTTTTAAAGACAAAGTTGTGAATATATCTTCTCATATATTAGAGAATAGGAGCACTCTCTCTAACAAAAGGAAGAGTTATCACAAGCAGAATTAATAATCAAGGACAAGAGTAACGAGAAATTTTGATGTGATAAAAAGACTTTAAATATTATAAGTATAAGATAGATTTGCTTAAGCAAGCTTAAGACAAGATCGCAATTCCATAATCAATCTTTAACTTGAGATAGATTTTTAATTAGAGAAGAAAATTATGCCACTAAAATAGGTTAGAGAAAGAGACACAATCACAAAATATTCTTACCACTTAAGAGATTGAGTAGATAAAAACATATTGACTACAAATTTCCAACGACAAGGACAAGAAATATAATACCATATTAGCAATGGTTATAAAAACTAAGTAAAGAGAAGGAAAAAAAGAAAAGTAAAACTCATAAAAAAAAACTAAAACAACAAAAAGGAAACAAAAGTAAACAAAAATAAAAAGCAAAAGAAAAAACAAAAGAAAATAAAAAGTTTTTATGCATTTATGTCAATCACACCCAACCTGGTCCTTAAAGAGCTGAAAGTATCGAAGGCCAGTGGTTTAGTGAAGATGTCTGCCAGTTGATTTTCAGTTGTCACATGGTGTAACTCAATGTCTCCCTTAGTCACATGATCTCTAATGAAGTGATGCCTAATGTCAATGTGTTTAGTCCTTGAATGTTGGATAGGATTCTTAGAGATGCATATGGCACTAGTATTGTCACAAAAGATTGAGATGGTACTTACATGTAATCCTAAATCCAATACCTGTTGTTTTAACCAAAGGACTTGGGCCACACAACTTCCAAGAGCAATGTATTCAGCTTCAGCAGTGGAAAGAGCAACAGAGTTTTGCTTCCTACTAGACCAAGAGACCAAAGATTGTCTAATGAATTGACAAGTTCCAGAAGTGCTCTTTCTATCCACCTTGCATCCTGCAAAATCAGAGTCAGAAAAACTAATAATCTCAAAAGAAGTGCTATGTCTAGGGTACCAAATCCCTAATCCTTATGTCCCCAAAAGATATCTAAAAATCCTTTTAACAGCAGTCATGTGGGATTCCTTAGGGTCAGCCTGAAACCTAGCACAAAGGCAAACACTAAACATGATGTCAGGTCGGCTCGCAGTCAAGTAAAGTAAGGATCCAATCATGCCTCTATACTTCTTCTGATCAACAGACTTACCACTTGGGTCCTTGTCCAATGGAGCACTAGAAGTCATGGGAGTGTTAATTGGCTTGGCTTTGTCCATCTCATATTTCTTCAAAATGTCCTTTATGTATTTTGTTTGATTTAGAAAAGTTCCATCCTCCAATTGCTTTATGCTAAACCCCAAAAAGTAGGACAATTCTCCCATCAAACTCATCTCAAACTCTCTACTCATTGTTTTAGAAAAATCATCACACAAAATTTTATTAGAATATCCAAAGAGTATGTCATCCACATAAATCTGAACAATGAGTAAATCATCTCCAACTCTCCTAAGAAAAAAGGTGGTGTCTACACTTCCCTTGACAAACTCCCTTTCTAGTAAGAATGTGCTAAGCCTCTCATACCAAGCTCTTGGTGCCTGCTTTAAACCATACAATGCCTTTTTCAATTTAAACACATGATTTGGAAATTGGGAGCACTCAAAACCTGGGGGTTGTTCTACAAACACATCTTCTTTTATCTCCCCATTTAAAAAGGCACTCTTGACATCCATTTGAAAAAGCTTAAATCCCTTTAACAGGCAAAGGCTAATAGCACTCTAATGGCTTCCAATCTAGCTACAGGGGCAAAAGTCTCCTCAAAGTCTATCCCTTCTATTTGATTGTACCCCTTAGCCACCAATCTTGCTTTATTCCTTACCACCACTCCTGAATCATTCACTTTGTTCTTAAAGACCCACTTTGTTCCAACTACACTTTGTCCTTTAAGTCTTTCCACAAGTTCCCAAACATCATTCCTAACAAATTGATTCAACTCTTCTTGCATTGCTAAAATCCAAAACTCATCAGAAAGGGCTTGGTTAATAGTTATAGGTTCAGTCATAGAAATAAAGGTAGAGTGGTTCACCTCCTTCCTAAGTCCATATCTAGTCTTAACTCCACTAGAAGGGTCTCCTAAGATCAAATCCTTGGGGTGACTTGTAGAGTATCTCCAATCTCTAGGCAAAGTGTGTGAAGTTTCTCCCCTTTCAACAAAGTTCTCTACTCCTTGGGTGACACCTTCTACTCCTTCATTACTTAGGTGCTCACACCCCTTCCCCAAATTCTCTACTCCACTAGTAATCTCTCCAATATCATCATCTTCTACTCCATGTTTCTTAGGCTCAGACTCATCAAAAACTACATGAGTTGTCTCTTCCACCATTAAAGTTCTCTTGTTAAACACCCTAAAAGACTTCCCAACACTAGAATATCCCAAGAATACTCCCTCATCAGATTTAGGATCAAATTTTCCCAAGTGAGATTTCCCATTGTTGTGAATGAAAACCTTACAACCAAAGACATGAAGGTGGGAAAGATTGGGTGTCCTACCCTTAAGGATCTCATAGGGTGTCTTCTCTAATTTAGCTCTAACATTCACCCTATTCAACACATAACAAGCTGTGTTAACCGCTTCAGCCCAAAAGTATTTTGGAAGTGAATACTCAGCAAGCATGGCTCTAGCGGCTTCCACCAAGGTCCGGTTCTTCCTTTCAGCTACCCCATTCTGCTGAGGGGTCCTAGGGGCTGAAAAATTGTGACTAATCCCCTTGTCCTCACAAAAATCTCCAAATCTTTCATTTTCAAATTCTCCCCCATGATCACTATGGATGGTCAAAATCTCACAACCTAGCTTCTTCTGAATCCAAGTAGAAAAATTTTTAAACTCCTCAAAAGACTCATTTTTATGTGAAAGAAATCTAGTCCAAGTGAACCTCGAGTAGTCATCAACAATCTCAAAGCCATAGACTTTCCCTCCCAAACTAGCTGTGCTAATGGGTCCAAACAAATCCATGTGAAGGACTTCTAAAGGTCTAGAGGTGCTAATGTCCTTGATGGGGTGAAAAGTGGAGTGGACTTGCTTTCCTAGTTGACAGGCATCACAAAGGTGGTCTTTTGTAAACTTAAGTTTGGGGACACCTCTAACTAGATCTTTTTGGGTCACTTTCTTAAGGGTTTTCATACTTGCATGACAAAGCCTCCTGTGCCACAACCAAGAATCATCAATTACAGTTTTTAAGCAAAAAGAAGCAGCACATTCAATGTTATTTAAATCAAGCATGTAGACGTTGTTGATCCTCTTTCCCTACAAAATAGTGTTGTTACTTAAACTTATAATGCATGAATCCGTAAAGAACTGCACGATGAAGCCTTTGTCACAGAATTGACTGATGCTGAGCAAGTTGTGCTTCAATCCATCTACAAGCAAAACATTTTCAATCATAAGGTTCTTGGAATTGCCAATTATGCCTGCTCCTACCACCTTCCTGGTGGTGTTATCTCCAAGAGTAACCTTGCCTCCAGTCCTGGACTCTAGTACAACAAACTGGCTAGCATCACCAGTCATATGTCGAGAGCATCCACTATCCAGGTACCACATACTCTCACGAGGTCTTTTGTGAGAGCCCTCCTGCAAAATTATCAAATGTTAGATTTAGGAACCCAAGCAGGTTTGGGTTCCTTCTTATGAAGAGAAGAATGCAATGCGTGTGTGGTATGCTGTGGATCATGCACCTTAGGTCTCCACACTCAATGTGTACTATGGTGAATCGTGCAAGTGTGTGAGATGTGTTCTAGCATGCCACATGAAAAACATCTAACTCCAGAAAAGGGATTTCTTAAGTGATTTGAGTTATAATGCCTCTTCCTAGGTTTTGGCAATTGATCAAAAGTAGATGTCATCCTAGTTTTCTTACATGCTTCTAAATCATTTTGAATCTTCAAATTTGTGTTTTTTAAAACTTCATTTTCAATTCTCAAATCTTTCTCTATCTCTTTAGACTTCTTAAAATCTGATTCAAGTGATGTGTGTGTTATTTTTAATGCATCAAGCTCTTCAACTAACTCATCATGATTTTTATTTAACTAATCAAATTCATCAAGTAAAATCAGGTGATTTGAATCAATTGTTTGATGGTCTTTAATTAAAATTTCATGCTCTTTTTGTAGATTTAAAAATTCTAGTTTTAAGCTAGCATGAGTTTTCTTTAATTTCCTATATGATGCATGAATTTTCTCTGAGACTTCAAGAAGTTGATCGTAGGAAAGTTCACATACCTCTTCTTGATCACTTTGATCTTTTCCCATGAAACACAAGTTTGTAGTTTCTTCCTCTGGTTCAGTCTCAGAGGAGTTAGTACCAGATTCCGCACAAAAGCTCCTTTGGTTTTTCTTATTGTTCTTCCTAGGCTTAGCTTTCTCCTCACTTTTTCTTTTGCTTGATTGGTCTCTAAGTGTAGGGCAGTCAGTTCTCACATGTCCAGGCTTCCTGCATTCAAAACAAACAACATCAGAAGATTCTTTAATATGTTTATGATCATTACCTTTCCTCCAACTTTGATGATGCTTTTGTTTCTTCCTTAGAAAGCTTTTGAATTGCCTTATGATGAAGGCAATTTCATCGCTTTCAGACCCGGAAGATTCAGAATCCGATTTGTGCGCCATCAGTGCGATTGTTTTCTCCTTTTTCTTCTCACCTGCATCAAGACTTCTTTGATTCACCCCTTGCTCGTAAGCAATGAGTGAGACAAGTAAGTTATCAATAGAATAGGTGTTCAAATCTTTGGATTCAGAAATGGCAGTAATTTTTGCATCATAAGACGAAGGCAAGCATCTTAAAATCTTGTTAACTTTTTCTTAATTTGAAAGCTCTTTTCCTAGTGCATGCAATGAAGTAACAATCTGAGTAAACCTAGTGTACATGTCAGAAATTGATTCATGAGGTTTCATACAAAAAAGTTTGTAGTCATGCAAGAGAATGTTTAAACGGGATTGCTTAACTTCATTAGTACCTTCATAGGTGATGCATAATTTATCCCAAATCTCTTTACCAGTTTTGCAAGTTGAAACACGCATGTAATCCTCAGATTTCAAAGCACAGAAAAAACAGTTCAAACACTTTGCATTTAATTGAGCCAAATCACGTTCATCGAAAGTCCATTCAGTAAAAGCAACTTCAGTTTTAATTCCATTAATTTCACGAGAAGGTGGAGAATAACCTTCTTGAATAAGCATCCACATGCGATAATCAGTAGATTGTAAAAACGTTGACATGCGGGTTTTCCAAAAATCAAAAGGTAGGTTATCGAACAGGGGAGGTCGGGTAATGGAATACCCTTCCATAGTGTTACGATTCCCAATGTTAGCCATGGATCAAATTCAAAAAGTTTTCAAACTTAAATTTTTGAATCCCGCTCTGATACCACTTGACAGTTCGTTCGGGATGTTAAGCCCTATGAACTTCGTCCCAAGCTAACCAAGAGGGGGGGTGAATTGGTATTTAAAAAACTTTTAAGACAAAGAAATAAAAACACAAACCAAATCACACCACAAGAAATTAATGCGGAATTAAAAAGTGCGGAAGCAAAAATAAGAACACAAGATTTATAGTGGTTCGGTCGACTCGACCTACGTCCACTCCTTGGAGGCACCCTCCAAGTATTGCACTACAAAACGTGACTCTTCTTTAGCCCCCACGGCTAAGCGGAGAAGCTCTTACAAGAACCTCTTTTTTGCCACCCCGGCAAGGCAGAGAACTTATTTCCTTTTGCTTCCTCCTGAAGCTGGCAGAGAACCACAACCAAAAGCAAACTCCTTACCTCTACCGACCCTTCCACGGATGAGAAACTCCAGATGAAAGACAAGCAGAGCGATCCTTGAAGCAAACCTTGTGAATCCCCCTCACAAGCTCCCCCTCACAAGATCCTCTCTCTCTTTCTCTCCTCAAGGTCTTCTCAGGTCAAGGCAGCAGCCAAAGGTCCTCTAAAATGTTTGAACAAGAGCTCTTAAATAGAAGAGCTCTCAAGGAGCTCATTAATTGCAAGTAGCCGACTTTATCGTCCCGGCCGATCTGGACATCGTCCTGGCCGATCAGTACAAATCAAAGAAGATCGGCCAGAGCATCGCCCTGGGAACAGTCCTGGACGATTGAAATTTGGCTTGATCGTCCAGGCCAATCATACAATCGTCCTGGACGATTAGTTCAAATAAGTCGCAAATCGTTCTGAGCATCGCCCTGTTTATGACCTGGCCGATATTTATCATCCTGAACCAACTCAAGGATTTTGAATGTATCATCCTGGTCGATCCTGCGATCGTCCAGGACGATATGATCGTATCAATCATCCTTAATTACTCCCTTGATTTCCTGATCAATTAAGGCATAATTTGGTAATTTCGTCCAGGCCGATACGGGGATCGTCCTGGCCGATAATTTAAAAATACCGTATACCTTAGCTGTCTAAGACGGCTACTTCTTTCTGTTTTGAGCTTATCATCCTGGCCGATACACGTATCGTCCAGGCCGATATGTTAATGTCGGCTGCCTTAATTAAGAATCCTTAATTAGACTTTCTGTTTTAAGCTGATCGTCCCGGACGATATAAATATCGGCCGGGCCGATGTGGGCAAAAACAGAAATTCTAAGTCTCTCAAGTGTGTGTGTGTAGGGTTACTTAGCATCAGTCTCTTTGACCCTTACAAGTAGACTCAAAAAGAGAAAAACAAAAGTACAGATTGACTCAACCCTAAACCTACGCAATTCTGAACTTGGCTTCTTCATGATCGTCCAGTTTTCGATTCCTGAAAAGTTAGAAGCAACAAGTAGTCCAAGAGAAGTAGTGTTTGTCAATCATCAAAACACAAGCCATGAAAATATAGATTTGCAACACTACAAACTTTCTACTCTAGGATTCAACTTACTTTTATTGATCCAGCTCCAGAATAGCTGCAAACATTTGTCCATAACTATTAATTCAAACACCATAGTAGATATAGAATTCCCTGTTTTTAAGTACACCAATTCCATCGTATCCACCTTCATATCATGATGGATTTTAACTTGGTAAATCAAGCTAAACAGCTCACTGCCCACATATTTCTTCATTTCTTCTTTATTCCAACTACCATTGGATATAAAATTTAAAACTACAATCTGTTGTTGTCATGAGGGATGACAAATGTTTGCCATTTGCAAATGGTTTTATCCAATATCCAAGTGTCTTTGAATAGATCAATTTCCTCTCTACTTGCAATATTCCATCAAATTAAAGGTTTAAGAGCTTTACCTCCATCTTTGAGCATTTTCCAAGCTGAAGTTTCCGTCCTATATGAGTTATCAGCCCATAATTCTCCATATTTAGAATATAGCACTTTGTGGATTAACGTGTCTTTGTCATTTACATATTTCCAAGCTAATTTGCTCTCAAAGCTCCCACTTTGGTCGAATAAGAATGAAGCGATCTGCCTCCCCATTTTTTAGGAAGGCACATTATTTCCCAATTGACATAGTGGATACCCTGTCTCCCATTTGCTTTGTTCCAAATGAAGTTTCTACAAGTCTTGTCTACCTCTTCAAGTATACTCATTGGAACCAAAGAGTTGGTGCACTGGAGTGTAGTATAAGCAAGTAAAGTAGATTTGGTAAGAAAAATTTTACCAGGTAATGAAATAATTCTTCCTCCCCACACATTAGTCATCTTTATAGCCTTTTTAATAATGAAAAGGATTTCTTCCCTTGTTAATCTTCTCAAAGCTAGCTTGAACCCAATATAATACATCTCCTTCAGTACTATAAACCCCATGAGCCGATAGATTTTCTTCCTTCTTATCTTTTTTACAACTTTTCCAAAAATCATACAAGAATTAATGGTGTAGATCCTTTGTCCCGACCAACCACAAAAATTATCCAAAATAATTTTGATTCTTTTAACTGTCTTCAAATTTGTCTCAGAGAAGATAATAATATCATTAGTATATAGCAAATGTGAGATTCTAGGTCCATTCATACACAACCGAACACCAATAGAATCCTCCCTTTGTTTAAAAGCATTTGTAGACAATTGGGAGCATAGGATAAAAAGAAATGGAGACAAGGGACATCCTTGACTAAAACTACTTTTCCCACTTATGCATTCAGTGAAACTCCCATTAATTGAAAGACACACATACAAATTGATTGAGGAGGAGATGTTCTACAGAGAGAAAGTTCACTGCCAGGTTTAAATTTGGTTTTGTGTGGGTTTCCCGCGATCGGTAGTGGAGGCGTCGGAGGATCGTCGGCGTTGTTCTACCGGTATCAAGAATGTTCCACGACCATACGTATCTCTACGTTCCAAGGGTAGAGTTTCAAATGGTATTGTGATTAGAGAAGGAGAAGGACCTCTGAGCCATCAAGTTCTTATTGAAGGCAAGGGGAAGAACATTATGATGGAAAGTATGGCTGGGAAGAAGAATATGGCTGTGAAGAATAATCCAGGTTTGGCATTTCTTGAATCCTTGGCTTCGGATGATTTAATTTAACATGTGAATAAGTTTTCTGGAGTTCTTGATAAGCATAAGGGGCATAATATTGAAGATGAATTGAAGTCGATGGAGGTTCCGAATGTGAATGAAAATGTGGATTATGGTAAGGTTAAAGTTAGGGATCAAATGGATGCGAGAATCTAGAAGACCAAGATGAATGATAGCCACATAAAGGAGGATCTGAGTTTGGGTGAGGTTGCTGAAGCTTGGTCGAAACCGAAGCCAATCAAGATATCATTCAATAGGGACTAGGTGGAATTTTCAGAGGATGGTATTGCTGTCAAGTTGAACGCAGATATGGAGGCAAAGAATTATCAAATTTTAAAGAATTCGGTGGTGATTAAAGTGTTGGGTTATAATGTGCTGTTTTCGATTTGCAGTACAGAGCTGAGGAGACAATGGAGCAAATACGATGGATTTCACTTGACGTCTATTGTTATGAACTGGATTTTATGTTCATACTAGATGAGTGAGGTGGTAGAAGAAATTCTGAATGGTGGACCCCTATAAGTGAACGGGTTCATTGTCAGTATGGATAGATGGTCCCCTGCATTTAATTCAAACTCGTTTAAAGGAGTTTCTGCTCCTGTTTGGATTAGACTCCCGTGCTTGCCTCTATATTGCTGGGATGAAGATAATATCGCAAGAATTGCCTCTTGCTTGGGGTCGCCAATGTACATTGATGGCAATACCTTTCGCTGGGGTAAACGAGAGTTTGCCTGTGCATGTGTGAGGATTGATCTGGAGAAGAAACTACTGAATGGTGTTTGGGTGGATGGCTCAGTTGGGCAATTCTTCCAATAGGTGGAGTATGAGAAAATTGATCTTCTCTGTTATCAGTGTGGTAGAGTGATAGAAAGATTTGTCCGGAGAATGTAACCATTGGAATATAGGATCAAGCATTGAAGAAGATTGATGCTGTAAATGAAGATAGTGAGAAGGTTGTGCCGGATAGAAAACCTTATGTGATTAGCTCTGAATATGGTCCATGGATCCATGTTCAGTTCAAGAATAGGAGAGGTAACAGAGGTAATGTTATTAGAAAAGGAGGGAATGTCAATGGGATTAACAATGATGTCCAGGGGAATACTAATAAGAAGGTCATTGTGTAGAAGGAAATCCAGGTGTTGGGTGGGGAGGCTGATGATGCTGAAAAATCAGTCATGGTTCCAGGAATGTATTCTGAAATTGAGAAATCTACTGGGGTTAAGAACTCAAGTACTCTTTTAACCAATAGGTTTGTTGTTCTGGTGGATATTAATGAAGAAGAAGATATGGGAAATCATGTAGAAACTGGTAAAACAGTAGATAGGCACTTGGACATAACTAATCCAGATGTCAGTAATAATGGTTTGGGTTCTTAAAGTATTGCTTCCAAAGTTAAGCTATCCAAGGAATTGAGATCATTAGGACCTGTTGAACCTGATTTTAAGAAAAAGAAGAGGGATGGTGAAAGTGCTCTGATACCACTTGAAAGTTCGTTAGGGATGTTAAGCCCTATAAAACTGGCCCAAGCTAACCAAGAGGGGGGTGAATTGTATTTTAAAAATTTTCTTTTCACAAAGAAGTAAAATCTCATAAACCAAAATCACACCACAAAAAATAAGTGCGGAAATTAAATTGCGGAAGCAAGAAACAAGAACACAGAGATTTATAGTGGTTCGGTCAACTCGACCTATGTCCACTCCTCGGAGGCACCCTCCGAGTATTGCACTACAATCGTGACTCTCCTTTAGCCCCCACGGCTAGGAGAAGAAGCCTTTACAAAGAACCTCTTTTTGCCACCCCAGCAAGGCAAAGAACCTATCTCCTTTTGCTTCCTCCTGAAGCTGGCAGAGAACCACAATTAGATGTTGAATCCTTACCTCTACCGACCCTTCCACGGATAAGAAACTCTAGACGAAGAAGAACCAGAGCGATCCTTGAAGCAACCATTGTGAATCCCCTCAAAAGTACCCCCTCACAAGATCCTCTATCTCTCCCTCTCTCTCTTTCTCTCCTCAAGGTCTTCTCAGGTCAAGGAAGTAGCAAAATATTGTTCAAAATGTTCAACAAGAGCTCATAAATAGAAGAGCTTCAAAGGAGCTCATTAATTGCAAGTTGCCGACAATATCGTCCAAGCCGATATGGACATCGTCCTGGCCGATCAGTACAAATCTTAGAAGATCGGCCAAAGCATCGCCCTGAATGCAAACTAGATGATTTAAAATTGGCTTGATCGTCCAGGCCGATCTCACGATCATCCCGGACGATCAGTTCAAATCAGAGGAAAATCATCCAGAGCATCGCCCTGAATTCAAGTTGTCCTATCCAGATCGTCCAAAAGTAACTAAGGTTTTTGAATAGATCGTCCTGGCCGATAATGTGATCGTTCAAGATGATATGATTGTATCAATCATCCTTAATTACTTCCTTGATTTGTCTTATTAATTAAGGTATAATTGTGAATATCGTCCAGGCTGATCCAAGATCGTCCTGGTTGATTACCAAAAATTATAGAATACCTTAATTATTTATGGCGACAACTTCTTTCTATTTTGAGCTTATCGTCCTGGCCGATACATGTATCGTTTAGGACGATCTGTTAATAATGGCTACCTTAAATAAGAATCCCGAATAGAATCTCTGTTTTAAACTAAATCGTCCAGGCCGATAAAAATATCGTCCTGGCCGATATGAGTAAAAGTAGAAATTCTAAGTCTCTCAAGTGTGTGTGTAGGGTTACTTAGCACCAATCTTATTGAACATTACAAATAGACTCAAGAAGAGAAAAAGCAAATTACAGACTGACTCAACCCGAACCTATGCAATCTTGAACTGGCTTCGTTTGTTCGTCCGATCTTCGATTCCTGAAATGTTAGAAATAACAGGCAGTCCAAGAGAATCAATAGTGTTTGTCAATCATCAAAACATAAGTCATGAAAATAGATTTGCAATAATCTCCCCCTTTTTGATGATGGCAAACATTAGTAGGAAAAACGTAGTAAAAACAGCAGTTCATTAAAATTTTAAAGTTACAAGCACATCAACTTTTTCCTACCACATCTTCTCCCCCATTTATCATCACAAAAAGATGGTCCTAGACACACAAAAGAAAAAGGAAAAATAAAAAAAAGAACAAAAAATTAAAACAAAGTACAAGACAAACTACAGAAAATAGAAAACAAAAAAAAAAAAACTAGAAAAATGAGGGACCTTGATTATCAGATGGAGGTGGTGGAGGTGGCTGCTGAAAGTAGCTGGCAAGCGTAGTAAACTTAGCATTGAACCAGGCGATGTCCTGGTCATGCTGCTGCTACTGCTGAGTAATGTAGCTGTCAAATCGGGCTAAGTCCTCTGTGCGGTGCTGCTCATAGCGGGCCATATCCTGAGAGTGTTGCTACTCCTGTGCAGCAACGTAAGCGTCGAAGCTAAAAACAAAAAAGGCGAAAAACCAAAAAATGAAGGAAAAAAGATTTTTTTTTTTGTTAACAAAGAATCCATACGTCAAATTTCTCAAACAATTAAATTTTAGAGATTTAAAAGATCAAAGAGTTTAACAAATCAAAAATCTTAAAAAGGCAGACTATCCGATCTTGTTATTCCCTTGGTCGGACTTCTTTCAGAGCAGTAATCATCCTTTTAAAAACAAAAGTTCTAACTCAGAAAAACTTTACTGGGTAAAAATAAGATTCAATCAAAACTTGGTTACAAATAAAATATTTTATATATAATATTCCAAAGTAATTTGTCTCAATCATGGAATTTGAAATCAAGCATTTTAAAGCATCAAATAACCAAAGAGTTCTCTAAGTTTTAAGAGTTCAGAAAAGAAATAATAGCTTGTATTTAGTGGGCTCATTTTATGCCTCTTGTATCTTTGATTTGGCTCTTTGAGCATCTTGATTTTTGATACACATTTGTGTATATATTTCTCATTTCAATTTTGCATCCTTTTTACTTTCCCTCTTAATTCTTTCAAGTTAAATTCTCTTGAACAAAAACCCTTAAAAAGAACCTTAGTTGTGAGTATATCCTCCAAATATTAGAGAATAGGAGCTCTCTCTCTAACATAGGGAAGAACAACCCACAAAACAAAATCATAATCATATGATAAATGCAATGGCAAGATTTCATTTAACATGAAAGATATATAAGGACTTTGGATAATATGCACAAGATAGATTATTGTAACAAGATAAAAAGAATCTTAGTTTCAAAAACCAAGTGTCAATATGAGATAGACTTTTGTCTAGAAAAGAAAATTATTTCACTAAAAGAGGTTAGAGGGAGGGAAACCATCAACGGTGTTTCTCCCTTTAACTGATTTAGATATGATAATCAATGGCTTTAAATCTCCAAAATCTAAAAGCTTAAAAAACTGATCATATAGAAAACCAAGCATAAAAACAAAGCGAAAATAAAACAATCTAAAACACCAAAAAGTTAGCACACAACAAAAATAACATAAAACTAATTAAAGAAACATTTCAAGAAATTACGAAGCCGCAAGTTTAAGCGATTATGAGCAGCGAGCCTCCATATGTCCAATTATCCTATGCTCCCACGAGGTCTTTGGTGAGAGCACACCTGTAAAACTCAACAACAATCAGATTTAGGAACCCAAACTGGTTTAGATCCCTTCTTAGGAAAAGTAAATTATAATGCAGGTGTGGTATGCTGTGAATCATGTACCTTAGGTCTCCATACCCATTGTTTACTACGGTGAATGGTGCAAGTATGAGAGATGTGTCCTAGCATGCCACAAGAAAAACATCTAACTCCAGGAAAAGGTCTTCTTAATTGGTTTGAGTTATAATGCCTCTTCCTAGGTATTGGCTTTTGATAAGACTAGCTATCATCTAAGTTTTCTTAAGTGTGTCCAACTCATTTTTAATCCTCAAGTTTGTGTTTTTTAGAACATCATTCTCAACCATCAAGTTTTTTTCTTTCTCTTTAGATTTCTTGAAATCAAATTCAAATTATGTGTGTGAAACTTTTAATGCATCATGCTTATTAATTAATTCCGAATGCTCTTTGTTCAAATCATCAAATTCATCAAGAAGAGCCATGTGATTAGAATCAATCGTTGAATGATCTTTAAGAATAACTTCAAACTCTTTTTGTGAATTTACAAGTTTCAATTTTAGGTTAGCATGAGTCTTCTTAAGTTTTTTGTATGATGCATGGATTTTCTCACAAATTTCAAACAATTCATCATAGGCTGGTTTACATACCTCTTCCTCACCACTTTGCTCAAGATGATGTTCCCCCATTAAGCACAGGTTTGTAGTCTCTTCCTCTGGTTCAGTCTCAGAGGAATCAGAACCAAATTCTGGCCAGAACGCCTTTTGGACTCTCTTCTTATCCTTCTTAAACTTAGGTTTCTCCTCACCTTTTTCCTTTTTTTTGCTCGAGTGATCTTGAAGTGAAGGACAATCGGCTTTCATATGTCCAGGCTTCTTGCATTCATAACAAACAACATCAAAAGATCCTTTAGAATGCTTATGATCCCTACCTTATGATGAAGGCAACTTCATCGCTTTCAGACCCGGAAGATTCAGAATCTAATTTATGTGCCTTCAGTGCAACTGTTTTCTCCTTCTTCTTCTCACCTGCATCAAGATTTCTTTGATTCACCCCTTGCTCGTAAGCAATGAGTGAGCCAAGTAAGTTATCAATGGAATAAGTGTTCAAATCCTTAGATTCAGTGATTGCAATAATTTTAGCATCATATGACGAAGGCAAGCATCTCAGAATCTTGTTTAATTTTTCAAAGTTTGAAAGTTCTCTTCCTAGTGCATGCAGTGAAGTAACTATCTGAGTAAATCTTGTATACATGTCAGAAATTGATTCATGAAGTTTCATTCGAAAAAGTTTGTAGTCATGCAAGAGAATGTTCAAACGAGATAAACGTGCCTTCATAAGTGATACACAATTTATCCCAAATTTCTTCACCAGTTTTGCAAGTGGAGACACGCATGTAATCCTCAGAATTTAAAGCACAGAAAAAATAGTTCAAACATTTTGCATTTAATTGGGCTAAATCTCTTTCATTGAAAGTCCATTCAGTAAAAGCAATTTCAGTTTTAACACCATTTATTTCACGAGAAGGTGGAGAATAACCTTTTTTGATAAGCATCCACATGCGATAATTAGTAGATTTTAAAAATGTTGAGATACGTGTTTTCCAAAAGTCAAAAGGTAGGTTATCGAACAGGGGAGTTCAGGTAATAGAATACCCTTCCGTAGTGTTACGATTCCCAAGGATAGCCATGGATCAAAATTCAAAAAGTTTTCAAACTAATTTTTTTATGAATTCCGCTCTGATACCACTTGAAAGTGCTCTGATACAACTTGAAAGTTCGTTAGGGATGTTAAGCCCTATAGAACTAGCCCAAGCAAACCAAGATGGGGGTGAATTGGTATTTTAAAAATTTTTTTTCACAAAGAAGTAAAATCTCATAAACCAAAATCACACCACAAAAAATAAGTGCATAAATTAAAGTGTAGAAGCAAGAAACAAGAACACAGAGATTTATAGTGGTTCGATCAACTCGACCTACGTCCACTCCCCGGAGACACCCTCTGAGTATTGCACCACAATCGTGACTCTCCTTTAGCCCCCACGGCTAGACGGAGAAGCCTTTACAAAGAACCTCTTTTTGCCAGCCCAGCAAGGTAGAGAATCTTTCTCCTTTTGCTTCCTCCTGAAGCTGGCAGAGAACCACAATCAAATATTGAGTCCTTACCTCTATCGACCCTTCCAGGGATGAGAAACTCTAGACGAAGAAGAAGCAGAGCGATCCTTGAAGCAACCCTTGTGAATCCCCTCACAAGCCCCCCTCACAAGATCCTCTCTCTCTCGCTACCTCTCTCTCTCTCTCCTCAAGGTCTTCTCAGGTCAAGGCAGTAGCAAAAGATTGTTCAAAATATTAAACAAGAGCTCATAAATAGAAGAGCTTAAAAAAAGCTCATTAATTGCAAGTTGCCGACAATATCGTCCAGGCTGATATGGACGTCGTCCTGGCCGATTAGTACAAAACTCAGAAGATCGGCCAGAGCATCGCCCTGAATGTAAACTGGACAATTTAAAATTGGCTTGATCATCCAGGCCGATCTCATGATCGTCCCGGACGATCAGTTCAAATCAGAGGAAAATTATCCAAACCATCGCCCTGAATTCAAGCTGTCCAATCCAGATCATCCAGAAGTTACTAGGATTTTTGAATAGAACGTCCTGGCCAATAATGCGATCGTCCAAGATGATATGATCGTATCAATCATCCTTACTTACTTTCTTGATTTGTCTGATTAATTAAGGAATAATTGTGAATATCGTCTAGGCCGATCCAAGATCCTCCTGGCCGAATACCAAAAATTATAGAATACCTTAATTATTTATGGCGGCAACTTCTTTCTATTTTGAGCTTATCATCCTGGCCGATATAATTATCATCCAGGATGATCTATTAATAACAACTGCCTTAATTAAGAATCTCGAATAGAATCTCTATTTTAAACTAAATCGTCCAGGATGACAAAAATATCGTCCTGGCTGATATGAGTAAAAATAGAAATTCTAAGTCTCTCAAGTGTGTGTGTGTAGGGTTACTTAGCATTAGTCTCTTTGAACATTACAAATAGACTCAAGAAGAGAAAAAGCAAATTACAGACTGACTCAACCCTAACCTATGCAATCTTGAACTAGCTTCATTCGTTCGTCTGATCTTTGATTCCTGAAAAATTAGAAATAACATGCAATCCAAGAGAATCAATAGTGTTTGTTAATCACCAAAACATAAGTCATGAAAATAGATTTGCAACAGATGGTAGGTTGAACCCCACTGGTGGGGAGAGACCCTCAGCTCTTGTTTAAATGTCATCCATTATTTTTTGGAATCATAGGGGGGCTAGGAAAAAAGAGGCTTCCCTATACTTGAAGGACATTGTTAGAGATCAGGATGTTTACTTTGTTGGGCTCATGGAGACTAAATTGTCTAGCATTGATAGAAGGGATGTTGACTTTCTTATTGGAAATGAGTGGGAATATTGCCATCACCCTGTAGTTGGTACCTCAGGAGGAATTTTGGTGTTATGGAACAAAAAGTTGTTGTCTTTTAATGTTATGGAGACATCATCACAGGCCATTGTTGGTAATCTCTTGGTTCCCATCTTGGGAAATTGGAAAGTTGCTACTATTTATGGGAGCAGATGTTGTAAGGAGAGGGGAAATCTTTGGAAGCAACTTCAGGAGTGTATGGAGGACTCAATTCCTTCCATAATTGGAGGAGATTTTAATTATATCATTAATAAGGAGGAGAAGAGAGGAGGCAAGAGGTTCTTGTTTTCAAAAGGACCTAGGGAGATGAAGAGCTTTATGGTGAATTCAGATTTTCATGATATTGGAAGTGTTGGACCAAGGTTTACTTGGTGTAACAACAAAGAGGGAACCTCTCGGATTTGGGAAAGGTTGGACAGATGTATGTTAAATTCGGCAGCTATTCAGAAGCTTCCATTTGCTACTACTAAGCATCTGGCTAAAGTGTCGTCTGACCATAGTCCTATTATTCTGAATATGAGAGATAAGGTGCAGGTCAATGCAAAAACTTTTAAGTTTGAGGACACTTGGAGATCTTACACAGCAGCTAAGAGTGTTGTTTATCACTCTTGGAAGAGGAATGATAGTGGTGATGAGTATATGATCTTGCAAAGGAAGCTTAGCCGAACATTAAAGGCACTATTTTTTTGGAATAAAAATAAGTGCAAGGATTTGAATTTGTTAAAGGAAAAGCTGAAGAAAGAAATCCTTGAACTTCAAAACAAGGAAGCTGTGGGTGTTAATTGGTCGGTTGATGTCCTTTTTGTGCTTAGAAACAAAGTTCATGAACTTAATATCACATTGAGAAGATTGTCTACTTGGTGGAATCAAAAGGCAAAGGCAAGGTGGCATGAGGAAGGAGATACAAACTCAAAGCTTTTTCAAAATTTTGCATCAGAAAGAATAAATGGAAACCGAATTAATCAGATTAGAGATGAGCTTAATGTAATGCATGATGATGAGGAACAAATCGAGAAGGTATTCACACAATTTTTTTAGAAGAAATGGAAATATAGAGAATTTGAGCTGACGGGATGGCCATTAGTTGATGAAAAATAGAAGGTTACAGATGAGGATATGATGATGCTTAACAAGGATTTCTCTGTTAATGAGCTGTAGCTCTCAGTTTTCCAGCAAGGAAACAACAAGGCACCATGTATTAATGGAGTTGCCTCTTCTTTTTACAAGAGTTATTGGAGTATTATTTGGGAAACTCTATGGAGTGTTGTCAACCATTTTTTTCAAATCTAGCCTTATGAATAGGGAGTTGAAGGATACATTAATTGTTTTGATTTCTAAAGTAAAATACACTTGATTCCATCAAATTATAGTCCTATCAGCCTATGCCAGACTGATTACAAGATTATGGCTAGTATGCTTGTTAACAAATTGAAGAAGGTTATTTCCAAGATGATTTCTAAAGAACAAGTAGCGTTCATTCCTAGAAGATCCATTTTAGAGCATTGTCTTTTGGCTCAAGAGATCCTTCACAAGTTCAAAATATTCAAGAGTAAGAAGGGGTTGATGGCTATTAAATTGGATATGGAGCAGGCTTATGACAGCATGGGATGGACAACACTTTGTCAGGTTCTTAAGTGGCATGGTTTTCCTACTGTTTTCTCTAACTTCCTTATGGAATGTGTTGTAGATGTGAGGTTTTCTATCACCATCAATGGAAGGAACTCCAAGTGGATTAGTGCTCAAAGTGGATTCCGTCAAGGGTGTCCACTTTCTCCTTATCTTTTCATTCTGTGTTCTCAGCTCATGTCCAATTCCTTAGAGCAAAGGGGACAGACTCTTGGCATTCAAATTCCCCCTAGAGGCCCAAAGATCACACATCTCCTTAATGTAGATGATGTGTTGATCTTTTCTCATGCTTCCATTACTTTAGCCAAGGCTTTGAAGATCATAGTGGAGGATTTTTGTAAGTGGACAGGTCAAGGAGTTAATGTCAGCAAATCACAGATGTTGTTTGGCAAGGTGGTTTATTACACTATGAAGAAGAAGATTGCTAGAGTACTCAGCTTCAAAGTGGTCAAGAAGATGAAGTACTTGGGAGTGAAGATTTCCCTTAGTAAACTCAAGATGGCTGATTTTCAAAAACTTATGAGTAATGTCATGGATAGACTCAACTCTTGGGGTAAAAAATCTGTCAATGGGAGGTAATCTCACTCTCATTGAAAGCTCTTTGCTCTATGCCAAATTTTTTAATTACTCATTCTTTGGTTCCCAAAAGAATATTGCATGATTTGGAAAAATTAGGTAGAAGTTTCATTTGGCATAAGAATGATGGGACCAATGGTATGCATTATATTGCTTGGGGAGAAATTTGCAAAACAAGAAGTATGGGTGGGATGGGCTGGCATTCTTCTTTATTAAGAATTGGCTCTTTGAGATCTAAATTGGCATGGAACTATATTTAGAAGACGAATTCATTTTTCCATCGATCGATGAAAGCTAAATATGGTGATAATGTTATGAATGGTGCTCAAAAGAAGGTTACTTCTAGTGCTTGGCAGATTATGTTGGATGGGGGGGAAGAATTTGAAATTCGCTATTAGATGGAAGGTGGGCAAGGGTGACATGATCAATGTCTTGAATGATTCTTGATTCTGATGTCCTGGATGGTATTTATGTACAACAGCTTTTGTTGAATAATGGTGAGTGGAATCTTGCTTTGTTATAAAGAGCCTTTCATCCGGATCTAATCTCATTGATTAGACAAATTCATATTGAGTATGAGGAGGAGGATCGGATGGAGCTGCTGAAATTGTGTTCGGGTAAAACAGTGTCAGCCTTGGTGTATGAACAATTGTTGCTCAACAGATGTAACTTTGAACATGTTGAGTTTTATAGTTGGGTGCAGAAACTTAAACTCGGTAAGAAGGTTGAGATCTTCTGGTGGAGGCTAGGTAAAGAAACGATTCCTACTAATATGTTTCTTAAAAGTCGTAGAATTACTGAGGATGCTTTATGTGCTAGAGGCTGCCAAGTAGATGAAACGTATGAGCATATAATGGTTCATTGTAAATATATGGTTGAAGTCATTATGAAGATACGTGAATGGGGTATTCTAATACCTGTTTTCAGGTCTCTGGACTGCTATTTACATGAGCAAAAGAGATTATCAAGTCATAACTCTGGTATTGTCAAAGTTTATTATACAGTTGTGTATCTCTCTTGGAAAATTCAAAATGATGTAAAACATGGTAAGATTGCCTTGCTTTGTTCTATGGTTGCTTCTAATGCATTGTTCTTAGCCACTTCCAAATCTAGCCCATATCTTACTAGCTGTGGTACTAATCTTCTTAGGGAGTCTCCAAATACTTGGTTCCCTCCACCGAAAGATTGGATTAAGATTAATGTGGACGCCTCTTTGCTTAGTTCCAATCTTATTGGTATTGGTGGTGTTTTTAGAGACCACAAAGGCTGGCTTATCAATGCATTTGGGAAGAAGAAGACCCATTGGGTTATTGCCCAGCTTGAGCTGGAAGCTGTTCTCATGGTGAAGGTGTTTCTTAGGAGTTGGATGTTGGATTGCACAGGGTTGATCATTGAGAGTGATAATGTCAATAATATCAAATTCATTCAAGACTCATTGAAGAAGAATAAATGGCTTGTGGATAGGTGGCCGGCAAAGGACTTATGTTTCATAAATGATTTCAATAAGGTTGTTTTCCATCATGCCGATAGATGTTGTAATAAAGTAGCTAATTGTTGTGCTACTTTGGCATTGAAAAATAGTTTTTTTTTTTGAGAACATCCCTTCCTTCTTGATGGATTTAATCAAGGAGGAATGTGATCCTTTGATTACTTGTAACTAGTTCTTTGTCTCTTTTTAATGCAAGTTGTTGCATTTCCTCAAAAAAAAAAAAAAAAAAAAGAAAAAAAGAAACTCCCATTAATCAAAATAGAGAATTTAGAGTCTCTTACACATTCCATTCTTAGATTAACAAATCTTGGTGGAAAACCGAAATATTCCATTGCCTTCTCTAGTTTTTTCCATCCCATTGAATAGTATGTCTGTTCCATATGAATCGTAAATGCAACCAGCCCTTTCTTTGACTTGGAGTTTCTAAATTTATGCAAAATTTCTTGAGCAACCAAAGCATGTTTAGATAAGGATCTTCCTTTCACAAAAGCAGCTTGCTCATTCGATATGAGTTTAGGAATACAAGGAGACAATCTATTCATTAACATCTTGCAGCCAACTTGTAGACCGAATTACACAAGCTAATTGGTCTGAAGTTATTTGGGGTCAAAGGGTTGCTTACTTTTGAAATAACCGCTATAATAGTTTTCTTCTATTTAGAATCCATGACAGCGATTTGAAAGAAGTAATTGATTGCATTCCATAAGTCATATTTAATAATTTCCCAATATGCTTTAAAGAAGGAAAATGTAATGTCATCGTTACCTGGGAAGATGTTGCAACCACTATTCTTGATCACCTCTTCCATTTCTTGCATAGTGAAAGCCTTGTTTAACACTTCTTTGTCTCCATTAACCAACTCCTCCACGGGGATGGCCAATTCTGAAGATTGCAGTTTCTATTCCTCCATATGTTTTTGAAAAATCGAACCATCACTTCCTCTATTTGATGTTGATCTTCCACAATGTCCCCATTTTTTTCTTTGATTTAGTAATATAGCTAGAATTTCTTCTGGCCGAAGCATAAGCTTGAAAAAAGTTTGAATTTTGTTCTCCCTCCATCATCCATTTAAACTTGGCTCTTTGTATCCACCAAGTATCCAGCCTTGCAAGAGTTGAATTCAGCTCACAAACTTTAACATTAAACATCCAACTATCCTCCTCAAATAGTTCACCTACAATAGCTTCTTTAATTTGTAATTCTTCAATATGCTTCAATAGATCTTCTTTTTTCTTAACAAAACTTAAATGTTTAGCCTTTCTCCAATAAGAAAGGGCTTTGAGGGCTTTCTCCATTTTATGATTCAAAATCTGAGAAAAATTGCCAGCAATTTTTTTCTTCCAAATACCTTTGACGACAGCCACCGAAGCCTTGTTGGAAGCTGTTGTAACTCAAGCTTATGAGTTTATGTTTTTGATAATAACAAATATTATGGCTCACTTTATGTTATCGACTTGTATTTGCAATATATGTTTATTTGTGTGTATACTAATATTTCATGAATACCATGCAACATCAAACAAAGAATTAGAGCTCAAGATTTGGTTGAATAATGTTATGTCGTAAAATGGTTTGAAATATTCATTGATGTAATTTTTGATTTCTTGAGTCAAATCTTATAAGGGTGTATGTTTTCTTGGTGACCATGCACACATACACTTAGGGGAGTGAGATCTAGTCAAATCTAGAAGATCAACTTTTGAACTAATCGTACTAGATGATTTAGGATCGTCAGAACGATCCATTATGATTTAGGAAAAGAGCCGCCAATTATAATTTAGGCAAGATTTTAAGATTTAATTTTTGTTCTAATCATCCCAGATGATCTGGATCATCCAGGATGATCAATACAAGTCATGCAATCATGCCTAAACTGATCATGTGATTAAGAGACTAATTGTGGTTAAATTTCTCAATCATATCATCTTTGACGATCTGTATATCGTCCTGGTCGATGTTTTTCCGACATACTTGATTTTCCCAAATCGGACAGGATAAAATATCATAATTTCTCTTCTACATCGTCCAGCATGATCCAAATAACTTCCTGGATGATATGTATATTTATTGTACTAATCATCCTGGACTATCCTAATATTTTCCAGGACTATCAGGTCAAATTTTGCACATCGTACTGGACGACACTTCGATCGTCTAGGATGATTCTGGGGGCCGAAATTGAGTTTTTTAGCTTTTTTTGAAGCCCTCTTTTTAAGCACATTGTACAAGATGATTATGCAATCGTCCTAATCGATGTTTGGTGCCAAAATTGAGTTGGTAGGGTTTTTGAAAGCTTTCATTTTATGCATATCATACGGGACAATCCGGCGATCATCCTGGATGATAATGTCAGTTTTGCGACCTCTTGCTTTCTCATGAAGAGTGTCTTTGGCAGCCTTATAGCTTCATTCTATTGGATGAATCTTCAAAAGAGTGCTTGAAAGGGAGAGAGGAAAGGGTGGAGTTTGAGAGAGGGAGAAGATCCTTGGAGGGGGTTTCAAGGGAGTGTGGAGGGGGTTCCACACGATTGCTCCGACAAGCTTGCACATTAGTACCATTGAATTTAAGGCTTGTCTCAAGGGAAGTTTTGGGAAGAAGAAGATCTCTTTGGTGTCAAAGCGCCCGACTACTCCGCCGCATCGAGAAAGGTGGAAATGATTTTGTAAGGGCTTCTCTGCCTTGCTGTAGGGGCTAAAGGAGGGACACTGAGTTTAGTGCAATATTTAGAGGGTGCCTCCGAGGAGTGGACGTAGGTCAAGGTTTGATAGAACCACTATAAATCTGGTGTGCTCATTCCTTTATTACTTTTGTACTTTGGTTTTCACTGTGGTGAATCTTGATCTTTGTTTTAAGATTGTTTTTGTTTTAAAATACCAATTCACCTCTCTCTTAATTACCCTTGGACCAGTTCATAAGAGCCTAACATCCCTAACAAAGTTTCAAGTGGTATTAAAGTGGGATTAATAAAAATAAGTTTTTAAAAACTTTTAAATTTTGATCCATGACTAATTTTTGTAATCATAATTTTGAGGAAGGTTATTCAATCACCAAACCACCTTTTTTTGAAAATATTACTTTTGATTTTTGGAAAATTCTCATGTCTACTTTCTTGCAAGCAATTGATTTTTGAATGTGACAAATGATTTTAGCTATCTATTCTGTACCGTCACGTATTATAGATGGAATTAAAATTGATATTCCTTTTAATCAATGGAGTAGAGAAGAACAAATCGATGCTCAATTGAATGCTAAATCATTAAGCTATTTTTTTGTGCTTTAAATTCTGAAGATTTTATATTTGTTTCTATATGCACTACTGGTAAGAAAATTTGGGATAAATTACAAACTTTATATGAAGGCACTAATGAAATCAAGCAATCCAGATTGAATATTTTAATGCATGATTAAGAAGTATTTTGCATGAAATCTTATGAGACGATCTTAGACAAGTATACTAGATTTATTCAAATTATGACATCATTGCATGCTTTTGGTAAAGAGTATTCAAATCTTGAAAAAGTTAATAAAATTCTATATTGTAACTTGATAAGTTTGATGCTAAAATTGTTGCTATTTGTGAATCAAAGAATTTGAATGAATATTTTATTGATAATTTGATTGGCTCACTCATTGCCTACGAGCAAAGTTTGAGTCAAAGACTTTAGGATGCATGAGAGATGATAGTGCTAAATGCTGAAAACATGGAGAAAAGTGGCTTAGTTTGTGACGAAAGCGATAATTTGTCAAGCAAATTAAAAAGCTCACCAAAGCATAAGCCTCAACAAAAGTGGAATAAAAGTAAAAAAGGTCATAATGTTAAGATTTCTTCTGACATTATTTGCTTTGGATGTAGGGAGCCTGGACATATGAAAAATCAGTGCCCAAATTTGAGAACTCTTCCTACAAAAGAAAATGGTAAAGCTAAGCAAATTATAAAAAGGGCAAATAATTAAAAGCAAAAAATCTCTTGGACAGACCTAGCTTCTGAATCATCTGACTAGGATCAAGATGATGTTTAAACCATTGTTTGTGTGCTTTATTTTTCTGTGATTGCATGTTTTGTTCGTTTTTGTTTTCTTTATGTATTTTTTTTCTTTTCCACTCTTTTTTTCTTTCTTTATTTTCTTTTTCATTATAATTTTTAATATTATTTTTCCTTTTTCTTTTATGTAGTGTTTTCTATTTAAAAAAAAAATTTAAGTGCATTAAAATTTTAAAAATGAAAAATCTACCTCCTATTTTTCTTGAATTCTTATGTAAGTTATAATTGACTTCTCTAAGAACAGTCATAGGAAGAAAACTCATGATTTTGACTCTCAATCTCTTTTTCTTAAAGAGGTTATTCTACTTTTGATTTAAAATCTTCATCATATTTTGAATTGGATTTTCAAACTATACTTTTTCATCTCCCTAGATTTTATCTATCGCATATGAATCTTTTGCAAGTTGTTGAATCTACCTCATAAATTTTTAATCAAGTATTTTGTTGTGTCAATAGAATAGGTTTACTTTTATTTTTAAAATTTCAGGATGGTAATATATTAAAAAAAACAAAGGTCAATGATGCCAAATGAAAAAAAAAGTGGTCAATGATGCCAAATCAAAAGATACGCAATGACGCCAAATTGAGAAAGATACACAAAGTGTATCAAAAGAAAAAGATGCACAAAGTGCACCAAAAACCTGAAAAGAGGCATAAAATGAGCCCACAAAGAGTATGCTTACTTTTATGCTTTACTCAAAGCTTTAAAAAAACTCTTGATATTTTTGATACTTGATCTTGAAAATCATGATTCTTGATTCACCAATTTTTGCATTAAATCTTCTATAAGATATATTTTATGAAAGGAGTTTTAAAAAAAAACAAGTATTTCTTTTTCTAATTCATTCCTCGATTTAGATATTGGATTAAAAAGTTTTTCATCCTTTAAAAGAACATGAGCATGGATTAACAATTTCTGAATTTCTTACCTTTATTGGATTATGCAGTGTCAATCCATTCCTTTCTAAGTTTTTTGAATAAAATTAAGAGGTAAATTTTTCTTTTTTTAAAACTTTTTCATGCCCCTACTCTTTTTGATAATGTCAAAGGGGGAGAACGTACTGTTGTATTTGTATCTTTTATTTCTTTCAAAAATTAAAACCAAAAAATAATTTTGTCTTCCCCTATTTTTAAATTTTTATTCTAGTGAGTGGGAGATTATGAGAAAATATTTTCAAATTTGCAAATTCAACTAGTAATATTTGTCATCATCAAGAAGAGGGAGATTCTTGCAACTCAAGCTTATGAGTTTATATTTTTTTATTATAACAAATATTTAGGCTCACTTTATGTTGTCTACTTGTATTTGCAATATATGTTTATTTATGTGTATACTAATATTTCTGGAATACCATGCAAAATCAAACAAAGAATCAAAGCTCAAGATTGGGTTGAATAATGTTATGTTGTAAAAGGGTTTGTAATATTCATTAATGTAATTTTTGATTTCTTGAGTTAAGTCTTATAAGGGCGTATGCTTGCTTGGTGACCATGCATACACACTCAAGGGAGTGAGATCTAGTCAAATCCAGAAGATCAAGTTTTGAACTAATCATACTGGATGATTTTGGATCATCCAGGATGATCCTTTATGAACTTGGAAAAGAGCCCCGATGACAATTTAGGCAAGATTTTAAGAATTAATTTTGGTTCTAATCATCCCGGACGATCAATACAAATCATGCCCGAACTGATCATGTGATTAAGGGAATAATTATGGTTAAATTTCTCAATCATATCATCCTGAATGATCTGTATATCGTCCTCGCCGATGTTTGCTGACATACTTGATTTTCCAAAATCGGTCAGGACGAAATACCATAATTTCTCTTCTACATCATCCAAGACTATCCAAATATCTTCTTGGATGATATGTACATTTTTTGTACTAATCGATCTGGACTATCCTAATATCGTCCAGGACTATCAGGTCAAATTCTGCACATTGTACTGACGATACTGCGATCATCTGGGATGATTCTAGGTGCCAAAATTGATTTTTTAAGGTTTTTTGAAGCCCTCTTTTTAAATACATCATACAGGACGATCCTGAGATCATGCTGGATGATGTTTGGTATCAAAATTGAGTTTTAAGGATTTTTTAAAGCTCTCTTTTTATGCATATCGTATGGGATGATCCGACTATCTATTTAAAGACATCTTGCTTTCTCATGAAGAGTGTCTTTGGCAGCCATTGTAGCTTCGTTCTTCTGAATGAAACTTGAAGAGAGAGCTTGAAAGGGAGAGAGGAAAGGGTGGAGTTTGAGAGAGGGAGAAGATCCTTAGAGGTGGTTTCAACGGAGTACAGAGGGGGTTCCACACGGTTGCTCTAGCGAGCTTGCACCTTAATACCATTGAATTCAAGGCCCTTCTTAAGAGAAGTTTCGGAAAGAAAAAGATCTCTTTGGTATCAAGGGCCCAGCTACTCCGCCGCACTGAGGAAGGTGGAAGTGATTTTGTAAGGGCTTCTCCGCCTAGCTGTGGGGGCTAAAGGAGAGACACTGAGTTTAGTGCAATACTTGGAGGGTGCCTCCAAGGAGTGGACGTAGGTCAAGGTTTGATCAAACCACTATAAATCTAGTGTGTTCCTTCCTTTATTATTTCCGCACGTAGTTTTCTTTATGGTGAATTGTGGTTTTAAGTTTTGTGCTTTGATTGTAAGAAATTTTTTTAAAATACTAATTCACCTCTCTCTTAATTAGCCTTGGGCCAATTCATAAGGGCCTAACATCCCTAATAAACTTTCAGAAGCCCACACCTCTTCAAATCTGAGAACCTTCTTTGCTGAATGTTGAACCAAAAGATTTAAGATGACTGGGCAGTGGTTAGAAGCTACTCGAGCCAAGAGTCTCACCACCAATCTATGAGTTGAGTTCAATGCAGCCGAATTAAGAAAGCATCTATCAAGCCTTTCCAGTATTCGATCCACTCTCTTGTTGTTACACAAAGTGAACTTTGGACCCACATATCCAACTTCATGGAAGTCATTAAGAGCTAAGAATGATTTCATCTACTTTGGTCCTAGGGAAAACAAGAATCTTCTCCCTCCCCTCTTGTCTTCTTTAGAGATAATATAGTTGAAGTTACCTCCCAACCCCATTGGTAACTCCTTTGAAGAGTAAAATTACAACTTGTCCCAAAGCCTCCTTCTCTTGTAAACATCTTTATTGCCATATATAGAACCAATCCTCCATTTTCCTTTATTAGGAACTTCCATATCACCAATAATGAATTGAGTAGAAAATTCCAAAATTTGAAATTTTGCAAAGTTGGCCTTCCATAAAACAAGCAAACCTCCAGATAAACCTTCTGAAGACACATGAAAGAAATCCCATTCTGAACCAATCATATGGTCCACATCCCTTCTATCAAAGTTATTGACTTTTGTTTTAAGTAAGCCAATAAAGAAAATCCCATAATCTTTTACCACCTCCTTCCAGTATAGGGAAGCCATCCTCTTCCTAGTTCCTCTATAATTCTAAAACATTATGGACGAATTCATTGAACAAGAGGGGAAATAGTCCCCAACTTATCCTTGCCTTCTCCTTCAGCTCTCCTACTCCTAGGAGCCGAGTTAATAGGTCCTAGACCTTTAAGCTATTTTGAACCTTTTCTTTTTAAAATGGAAGAATTACCATTCTTCATTTCATCCACTTTATTATCTTCCATAAAGTCAATATGTCTGTATGATTGTATGGTCAAAATGTCTATTTGAAAGGACGCTTCGTAACTTGTGTGATTATAAAAAGTTATTTTGTTTTGAACATTTTTGTTCAACCATACAAAAAGTATTTATCCCATACGATCGCAAGATTGTATGTACAAACTTATTTTTTTTACTGAACAAAGGTTGTTTTTCTATAAATATCAGGGCTATAGAAATCATTTTCATTCACTTTAACATCCTCCTTGAATCCATCTTAACCTATAAATGGCAAGTTCTAGCAAGCGTGGAAGAGTTTTTAAGGGTTCCTCATCTAGGCTAGAGACAAAAATGTTATGTCTAGAGAAAATAAGGTTTCTTTCTATAGGTTTATCGCTATAAAAATCAGTCCGTCTAGACTATTGCTTCAAGGTGATATCCACTTTCAAGTTATGCCTCTTTTTACTTCAGCCTAGTTTGCCTTTATTTTGACTTTGATCCATACTTATCAATAAGGAGACCTTTCACTACTTTTTAGTGAATATGAGTTTTAGTGAGGATGAGAGTAAGATAACTTCATATGTTAAGAAAGAATGGGTAGAAATAACCAAGGAAGATCTAGGAAACTTTCTCCATTTAAGGACTCATGGGACAAGAACACACTTTCTAACCTCCAAATCTGACTATGAATTTTCTAAAATAAGTTAGACTCTTAGAAGTGTCACTCAAGTTTCTCACATAGCTAGAGTATATATTTTGAATCAAAATGCAAGGATCATCTAGCATATCTTAGAACTTCAATCAATCCGAAGACTTGTGATCGCATAAACATTACTCCTCTTCTGTCCACAGTTACCTATTTAATCATTACTGGACAACCAATTGATGAAGCCCAACTTATTCAAGATTACATTCATAACCTTTCTGAAATTGGGTTTGCTTCTCATAGGAGGATAAAAATTTTGCTCTAGGACATCTAGTGACCTATACCTTAGAAAAGAAGTACAACATTATTTATTCTGATGTCCCCACTGAATTGCCAATCTTCTTCACTGATGATTCTTTTCAATCTCTTTTTTGAAAGAATGAGAATTCAAGTGAAAATATTGAGGGAGAAAGGGGAGCACCTACACCTGCTCAGGGACCTAACTTTTAGAAGATTGTCCATCGCTTTGATCAGTTAGAGAGTCATTTTAATCAACATTTTAATCAAATTCCAACTTACTTAAAACAGCATGATACACAGTACCAGGAAGATATGGGTTGGATCTGAGGTTAGTTTGACTCGATGAATACTAATGTAGTGATGAGAATAGCTATTTCTCATTCTTCAACAAATGTCCTCCTCTAGACCAAGGTCCTTCATAGTTATAGATGTACTTCATTGTAGTTGTCTTTGCCAATCACCTCCATATGTGATGATTTCAGTGTTTATGCCTTTCTATTATTTTGGTCTTTATTTAGATTTATATTAATGTTGTGCTATTTTGATGTTATAAAAATTGATATCAAGGGCTTCAATGTATATGTCTTTATTTGATATCAATAAAAAATGTCTTTAAAATGTGAGTTTGCCTTTATGATAATCCTATTTTAATTGATCTAAAAGTATTATAAATTAACTTCCATTACAAAACTAATTTTACTTTTAAACCTAATTTTTAAAAAATTTAAGTTAACTTATAACTCTATCAAGTTAAGGATATCAATCTTATGTTTCTATTAAGCAAATATAATTTGAATATTATTATTACAATTTTGATATATTATTATTTTTTTCTCTTTTCAATATAATTATTTTTGTAATTAATTAAATTTTACTTTTAGATTATTGATTTTAGAAAGATCAATTAAAAAGTATATCAAAAAAAAAAATACAATGCATATAAAAATCTAAAGAATGTTCAATGGTTCGCCTAATGAAAAATAGACACAAATTTAGCCTTAATAAAAAAGATGCATAAAGTGATCTACCATAAATATTTAAAAATATGTGCATTGTCGGTAATTAAATATGTTCGTTCTTCTATCATGTAATCTTCAAATTCAAATTAATCTAATGTTTCATTATATTTTATATTGAAAATTGAAATTAACTAATCTTCATTTCATTAATTCTAAAATAATTCTCCTTATCTAGTTATCTAGAATGCTTCATGACCTTAATCAATTTTTCTAATCTAAGTTATGTTTTAATTAAAATATTTTGAATCTTTCTTTTTCATATAATGGAAATTAACTTTGTCATTGCAATTCTATTTCAATCACTTTCAAGATCAATTACTAAGGTTTCTCATATGACTTTCTTTTCTTTCAACATTCCTTTTCCCTTTTTGATATTGTCAAAAGGGGGACTAATATTGTTTTTTTTTGTATTGTCTTGTTTTTTTTTTGTGTGTTGTTTGTGTTTGTGTTGTATTTTTTGGTGTTTATGTTTGTATTTTTTTTTTTTTGTTATTTGTGTCTTATATATTTTAAAAAAAATGGGTTTTTCTATTCTTCATGGAATTTTAATGTATTCACATGTTTATTCTTTTAGGGGGAGCTAAGGAAAAATTTAGGGTATTCAAGTTCACTCAATCAATAATTGTTTTTCCATCTTCAAATAGTTGCAACTTAGTTTTTTTTTGTTGATATTCTTGCAACTTGTATGTTTTTAATTATTATTGCTTTGATTATAATTTCTCCTAACATATTTTGGATGCATTGTTTTTATTATTTGTGTGTACTAACAATTTAGGAAAATCATACAACAGATTTATGAAGACTTCAAATCACATTAGTTTAGGGTTTATTATAAATGAAGTATATATTTTTTATTTTACTGAGTATGAAAGAGCGTGATTGTAATTGAGTAACTGTACACACACATCTGAGGATAGTTTAAAATCTACAATTTTTAAACTAATTATACTGTATAAAGTAATTTCATACGGGAGGATTTGTTCAATTATTTTCTCTTATGACCAGTCAAATGAATCAAAAGTTGGAAATCTTTCTAAGTATTGATCCTACTATATGATATCCCATTCATATTTATACCATCCAGTGTACAAGTTAGATGGGTCCCTTTTTGTCCTGACGATTTAGAAGTTTTTCTAAAATGTTCATACCATATGATGTCCTCATCGTATGTATGCTATCTAGTATATGAGTTGGATGGGTCCCTTTTCATCTAGATAAACTTAAAATTTTTTTGAATGGTTCATACTGTACGATATTGTAATCGTACATACACCGTCTACTGTACGAGTTAGACGGGCCCCTTTTCATCCAGATGAATTTAAAAAAAATTATAAATAATTTATACCATATAATGTCATCATTATATGTACACTGTTCAGTGTACGAGTTAGAGGGGTCCCTTTTTGTCTTGAAGAACTTCAAAATTTTCTTAACGGATTATATTGTATGATGTCATCATCATATGTACGCCATTCAAGGAACAAAATTGTGGGGTCCCTCTTCATCGTGAAGAAGATGAAAAAATTTTTAACTATTCAAACAGTATGAATAGGGTTAGTACTGGACGATCATCGTGTATGAATTCATTTGTACCAATTCATATAAGGTTCATACGTAATAATTTTTGAACTATTTGTACGTACGAACATACAATCATACTATATGATCATATGTGCTCAAAATGGAAAATTTCTATTTTTTGGACAATTTTTGTGTCTTTAATATAAAAGGTCCTTTAAAACTGACATGAAAAGTATTGTTCTTCATGATTTTTAAAGGGCAAAAGAAAGAGTGAGTGTTGGAGAATGTTTGAAAGAGATTTCTTACAAGTGGAGTGTGAAGGGTTCAGAAGGTTACTCAAAGGTAAGGATCTCTTTGTGTATTTTGTTGTCACTCTGCTTTTCTTCATTCTAGTTGCTCGTGAGAAGATCTTTGAAGAAGATCCAGTACTCTACCGACACTTGGAGGTTATGAATAAATAATGGTACTCTGCCAATACTTGGAAAGTGAGAAAGGATGATGGTACTCAGCCGACACTTGGAGGGTGTGAAAGGATGACTGTACTATGCGACACTTGGAGGGTGTGAAAGGATGATGGTACTTTGTAGACTCTTGAAGGGTGTGAAAGGATGATGACTCTCTACAACACTGAGGATTGGTGGAAAAGAGGTTTTATGAAGGCTTCTCCACCATGTTGTGGGGGCAGAAGGCGAGCCACTTTGGTAATAGTGCAATACCTGAAGAGGGAGTCTTCATGGAGTGAATGTAGGTCATGTTTGACTGAACCACTATAAATCTGTCTTTTTTTTTCACATTTTTACTTTTAGTAATTTTGTTTTGTGGTTGAAAAGCTTTTACAAAAATATAATCATTTTTAAATATTTATTATCAATTATTTTCTATTTAAAAATCCAAGAGAAAATTTTAAATTACCAATTCATCCCCCTCTTGGTTATCTTAGGACAATAGATTAGGTTTAACAACCTATAGGTAATCAATACTTTTTACATTTCTTTAGTCAAGTCATGTATCTGATTAACCCCAAGCTAAGTAATCTTATAAACACACACACTCGAGGGAGTGGGTTGGTAAGTAGAGAATTTTTTATTTTTTGACCTAAGCATATATGACAACTTTTTATCATAGTAGATGATTAATTCAAAATAGAAAACATAAATTAGGGCATCTCATTAATTAAGAGTGATTAAACTAATCATATTATACAATCATTATCATATATGATGATCATTTCACATTATAAAAAAAAGCCACCAATAAATTTTTAGGCAATATTTTAAATTTCAAATTTTTAATATATTGTATAGGATGGTCCACATCATCCTGGATGATAGATGACAATCATGACTAAATTATTCTTATAAATAGAAGAGCAATTATGTCAAAACTTAATTTGGTCTAATCGTACAGGATGATCGATGATGATTGCCTGGGATGATAGAGAACATGTATGTGATGATAAGGGATTGCCAGCTATTGTACTCGATTAATACCATAATTTTTCAACTAATCATCTAAGATGATTGACCCCTTTTGGGCTTGATGACAAAGAAATGCATAGGATGATAAAGCATCATTGAGTATCATACTATATAAAGTTCAATAGTTTTATATTTTTCATCCACGAGAATATTATAATAGTTCAAAATAATGTACTTTTTTCTCCTAAACTAATCATACAGGGAAATGCAATTCATACTTGCTGAATGGGCTATTTTGAACTAATTGTATTGGACAATGAGAAGTGATGAATTTAAAATTAGGGCTTCTTTTGGAGGTTCTCTATTTAAGCTCTCATACTATCCTATAGTTAAATATTTTTTTGTTGGGTTGACCTGAAAGAGAGTTTAGAGAAGGATGAAAGGAAAGCTTTATGAAAGAGAGATCTTTGTGAGGGGGAGTTATGAGAGATTCATAAAGGTTTTTTTGAGCAAGGTTTCTATCATCTTCCTCAAGCTTCTTCCTTAGTTTCTTGATGGCTCTAAAGAGATCTTCATCAGCATTGGATTGAAAGTTCTCTGCCTACACTAGGAGGGAGTAAAAGGATTCTAAGGTTCTCTTCCTACTCCAGAAGGGAGTAAAGGATTTTCAAGTTCTCTGCCTACTATAGGAGGGAGTAAAAGGATTCAAGGTACTCTGCCTCACTAGCTGGTGGAAAGATTTTATAAGGGTTTATATGCCTTGCTGTGGAGGAAAAAGAAGACAAACTACTTTTAGCATAATACCTGTAAAATAGAATTTTAGGAAGTGGATGTAGGTCAAGTTGATCGAACTACTATAAATCTGGTGTGTTCTTCCTAGTTACTTTTTTGCATTTTATTTTCACATAATTCTATGAATTATTTTGTGGTTGAAATCATTGATTTTTGTTATTGTGAAATTAGTGTTGCTTTTGTGTAAAATGCTTGTTTTAAAATATTCAAAACAATTTCAAGAAAGATCTACTCTTTTGTAATGAAAATTTTTAATAACCAATTCTCCTCCCCCCCCCCCCCCCCCCCTCCTCGTTATCCTTGGCCTACTTCATTAAAGTTTAACAACCCTCACGAACTTTCACTTTTATCATTTAAAATGAATTTAACTTTCTTTAATTGTTTTTAAATATTAAAAGAAAAATTGTTTCTATTGAATCTTCAAATTAATAGTTGAGCATTAGTTTATCTTTTGAGGTCATAAATGTTATGATATGCAAATTTCTATAATGAAACATTAAAATGAAATTTTATGAGGGACCATAAAAATTGTACACACATCTTAGTGATGTGGCATTCCTCTCTTTGGATTTTACAAATTTAATTAGATCATTATGCCACCACCTCAAGTGTAGTAATGCCCAAACAGAATTGCTATTATTTTTGGTGTAACATTGTGATGGAAATTTTTTATAGAAGTTTGATGCCAACACGTATTACACACAGTAGTGATGACCAAATAAAAAGCTTATAATTTTGAGTTCCAATGCTTAGAAACATAATGCCACCTAACCACAGAACTACAACGCTTAACTTTATTTTGACCATAACAACATTTTGACTAGTTGATATGTTAGCCATTTTCATTCATTTTCACCCTTCTCTCTTGCACTTCCTTTGTAATATGTTTTGCTATTTTAATCCTTCAAAGAGTTATGGTCCCAAAGTTACCATTGGAAAGTAGCGATCCTCCTTTTCCCTTGATAAAAAGTTTTTTTTGAGCTCATTTATGAAAGAGAAGTACTATAATTACATTGTATATAAAAAGCTTATTTCTTATTACGGCTTTTGAAGTTCTAGGAGAATGTTATAATTGATGACTGTTAATAGGTGGAGGATGAACTTTTGTGTGGAGTTCTCTACTTATATAGTGTCTACTACTTAAATGTTCTTTACAAATAACATAAGGGAAGCTTAAGATAATAAGGATTTGGCTAGGTGAAGTAGGTAGTATTTGATGAAATCAATACCATTAGTGTTTAGGGGACACTAACTTAAAATTTAATGATTGCATTACATTTATTATCACTCTTATACACCCCTAAGAGATCCTTAGATTCTTTATTAAACACTATAGTGAAACTGATTAGAAATTGCATAAGAAAAAATGTTAACTTTAGTGTATTGGCACTCTCTACAGTGTAAAAGCCTTGGAATTATTTTACTTCTACCCAATTTATGAAAAAAACTAATATATATGTCGTTATTAAGCATCGTCCTGGCCAATACAAGCATCGTCCAGGATGATGTGCTTAATGACGGCTGCCTTAACTAGGATGCCCTAATTAGGGTTTCTATTTTTAGTCAGATCATCCTGGCTGATATGAACATCATCCAGGAAGATGTACTCAAAATAGAAAAAAATATAAAAACCCTCAAGTTTGTATGTATATGGTTACTTTGCATGAGGAACCATTTTTATAATGGACTCAAGAAAGGAAAAATTACAAACTGACTCAAACTAAATCTACCTAATCTTGAGCTGACTTGAGTTGCAATCGATCTTGTGGACTTGAAAAGTTAGTAGGCAACACAGTCGCAGATAATTATGAATGTTTGCTATCATCAAAAGTCTAATACATAAACTTAGAGTTGCAATAATCTCCCCTTTTTTGATGATGGCAAACATAATTAGAAATGTTTAACCAGTTTTGACAGTCTAATGGAAACTATGTAAGGAAAAGCAGTTTAATAAATTCTAGAATCAAAGTACAATGTACAATAGACTACTCCCACTTTTGACATCACAAAAGGGAGGAGGAAACTAAAAAATAGAGCAAAAACTAAAACAACCATAAGAAAAAAAAAACAGACTATAGAAAAATAGCATGATAAAAAAAAACTAGTAAAACAAGATATCTCGATCATCATACAAATGAGGTGGTGGTGGCGGAAAGTAACTGGTCAATGTGGCAAACTGAGATCCAAACCAAGCCATGTCCTGGTCATGCTGGTGCTGCATGCGGATGATGTCCTTAGTATGTTGCTGCTCCTATGCTACAATGTAGTCCTCAAAGCTGGTCTCCCACTAATCAAATCTCTCCACCAACTGATCCAGCTAAGAGTGCTGGTGGAGAGGAACAGGTGCGGGATGAGGAGCGGGAGCCTCCTCCTCCTCGGCCCCCTGAGCTTCCTCATCCCCTGGGTGGAGATGAGTACTGTGAAGGATATCAAAGGAACTATTTGAGTAGAATGGTGGCTGAAGGTCGGGAGGAGCAGTATATTGAAGGTTATATTTTGATTCTAGAACATATGCAATGATGTGTGCTAGATCAAGATTGGGCTTCCTTCTATGACCTGCATCTCGAATTGTAGTCTAATGTTCGATGTACCGAAAGATCAGGTTAGTTTCATTGAATTAATGATTTTTCATGATGTAAAAAGTGGTGAGTGAAGGAAGGGGAGTGATATGGATTCGGTCGTCGGCTTTGGGAATCATAGAGGTGCGAAGGACGTGATGGATCATCCTAGCATCTTTAACTAAAGAGCTAGTTTCTCCAACATAAAAGGGAACATTGGTGTGATGAAGAAAGTAATTGGTCGTAGCCCAGTTAAAATCAAGATCAGAAACAAGGGTATGCAGCTTATCCCTAGTGGTGGAAAGCTGTAGAAAATTTGCACAATCTTAGTATGTGATCTCAACAGGGCCTCGATTCACATATGATGTGAGAACAGTGTAGGCAGAATTGATTCGGAGGTTAGAAAAAAAATTAAACAGAAGTTTTGAATTAAAAGATTTTATGAGAGTGAGAATAAAATATAAAGAGGTGTGAGTGAATAGGTCGAGTACCATATAGGAGAGGTGGTTTGGATTGATTGGTCTGGAGAGAGTAATGCTATAATCTTTGTATCGGTGGTAGGAAACCTAATACTCTGCCTTCTGAAATTGAGGGTCCAGCGTGGCCCTCGCGAAGCTTCCAAAGATGTGGTGAGAATGCTTGCCGCCAGCCATTAGCAAAAAAAAGAAAAGGAACAGGAAGTTGAAATCCAAAGATAGAGATTGGTGTGAAAATAAATGGCTAGACGGCTCAAAATTTAAAGGATTGGCCTGATCGTCCAAGCTGATTGTAGGATCATCCAGGCCGATCTGGTGTAATTATTGTGGCTAGATGATTTGTCAAAAAGGCAGTTTGATCGTGCGAGATGATCATATATCATCCAGGATGATTAGACACAGGTGATCGTCCCGAGGAGTCAGGATGGACGACCGTTGAAGAAGAAGATCGTCCAGGCCGATTAGGTGGATCATCCGAGACGATGCTCAATAATGGATTGTACCGACAAAATTTAAAATATTTTAAATCATATGCCACGTGTATCGTCTAGGATGATAGTCCAAAACTGGATCATCCTGGGTGAATTTATAGATTTTAAACGTGCTAACACATGTATCATCCAGGACGAATAGGTGTATCAGACGGGATGATTACCAATAAATGCATCATCTAGGATGAAAAAGTATCAACCAGGACGATCAAGATGATTATAGCACAGGATGATTATATCATCTAGGACGATAATGGATCATCCAGGATGATGAAGAGTAGAAAAAGTCAAAATATTCAGAAGATGGAGTTTTTGAAGAAAGATGAGCAGATCATCCAGGACGATATAAATATCATCCAGGACAATGTGACAAAAAATTTGAAATCAGAGGAAGGATGGGGATGATCAGAGAAGGGCCAAAAATAATAAAATCAACTAAAAATAACAATGATAAAACACAAAAAAGGTATAAAAACTAGCAAACAAATAAAGTTTTTTGTTTTTTTAATTAAGGCTTGAACAAGATATAGTCTCCATGTGATTGAATTTAAAAATTTGTAAGTTAATGAGTTATCAATATCAAACATCCAAAAAACAGTAAAATATCAGTTCATGTTAACCCTAAGCTTGGACCTCTTTTAGGGTAAAATTATCTTTTGAAATCAAAAGGTCTAACTCATAAAATCAATTGGATAAGAAAAGAGTTTCGATCAAGACTTGGTTTCAGAAAAATAACTTATAGAATAATGTATCAAAGTATGATCATGAAATTTGAAATCAAGTCCTTGAAAATCTCAAGTGATACATGAAATCTTCTAAGTTTTAAGAGTTGGAAGAAAGGAAGATAGCTTACTATTTGATGGGCTCATTTTATGCCTCTTGTCCATTGCATGGCGCACTTTTTACATCTTTTGATTTTTGATTCACTTTTTGTGTGTGTGTGTGTGTGTGTGTGTGTGTGTGTGTGTGTGTGTGTGTGTGTGTGTGTGTGTGTGTGTGTGTGTGTGTGTGTGTGTGTATATATATATATTAATTTGGCGTCATTGCGCATCTTTTGCTTTTGGCATCAATGACCACTTTTTTATTATTATTATTTTTTTTTTGCAAGATAGATTCTATTCCAAAATCTCTTAAATATTCATAGTTGTGAGTATATCTTCTAGATATTAGAGAAGAGAAAAAACTAACTCTCTTATTAGGGAAGAACAAACCACAAAATAGAATAAAAAATCATATGAGAGATGCATTGACAGGATAACGTGAAATCTTGAAGTTAAAAAAAGCTTTGATTATTATAAATATAAGCTAGATTAATGTAGCAAGGTAGAAAAGATCTCAATTGCAAAATCTAGTTATTAATTTGAGATAGACTTTTGTTTAGAAAAAAAATTTTACCACCAGAATAGGTTAGAGAATGATACATAATCAACGATGTTTTTACCCTTTAGCAGATTAAGAGATATAAAAAATTGACTATAAATTTTCAAAAAGACAAAAACAAGGCATATGATATCAATTCAGCGATGATTTAAAAAAACAAACTAAGGCTTATAAAAAATAAAGTACCAGAAGAAAAGAAATTAATTACAAAAAAATAAAAAAAAACTAAAAAAAGATAAAGCAAATTATTCAGCAGATAACAGATCAAAAATTAGAAGAAATTAAGTTTATGTATTAATGTCAATCACACCCAATCTGGTCCTTAAAGTGTTGAAAGTGTCGTGGGCTAGTGGTTTAGTAAATATGTCAGCCAGTTGATTCTCAGTCGCCACATGGTGTAATTCAATGTCCCCCTTAGTCACATGGTCTCTAATAAAGTGATGCCTTATGTCAATGTGCTTAGTCCTTGAATGTTGGATAAGATTCTTAGAAATGCAGATGGAACTAGTGTTGTCACAAAGAACTAAGATAGTGCCTACAGGTAATCTTAAATTCAATACTTGTTGTTTTAACTAAAGGACTTGGGCCACACAACTTCCTAAAGCAATGTACTCGGCTTCAGCAGTGGAAAGTGCAATAGAGTTTTACTTTCTACTAAACTAGGAGACTAAAGATTGTCCTATGAATTGATAAGTTTAAGAAGTAATTTTTTATCCACCTTACATCCTGCAAAATCAGAATCAGAATATCCAATAATCTCAAAAGAATTGTTGGGCCTAGGGTTCCAGATTCCTTAGTTTTGGGTCCCTAAATGGTATCTGAGAATTCTCTTAACTGCAGTTAGGTGGGATACATTAGGGTCAGCTTAAAATCTAGAACAAAGACAAATGCTAAACATTATATCGGGTCAGCTAGCAGTCAGGTAATTTAAAGATTCAATCATCCTTCTGGACTTCTTTTGATCAACAGACTTCCCATTTGGGTCCTTATCTAACTAAACATTAGAGGTCATGAGAGTATTAATTGGCTTTGCTTTATCCATCTCATACTTCTTCAAGTTGTCCTTTATGTATTTTGATTTTTTTAGAAAGGATCCATTATTTAATTGTCTTATGCTAAATCCCAAAAAGTAGGACAACTCTCCCATCATGCTCATCTCAAACTCTCTACTTATTATTTTAGAAAATTCATCACATTTTCTCTTATCAGAAGATCCAAAAAGTACATCATCAACATAGATCTAAATAACGAGTAAATAATCTCTTACTTTCCTCAGAAAAAGGGTGGTGTCTACGCTCCCCTTAACAAACTTCCATTCTACTAAGAATGTGCTAAGCCTCTCATACCAAGCTCTAGGTGCCTGTTTTAATCCATATAAGGGCCTTTTTAATTTGAAATATGATTTGAAAATTAGGAACTCTCAAAATCTAGTGGTTGTTCTACAAACACGTCCTCTTTTATTTCCCCATTTAAAAAGGTACTCTTACCATCCATTCGAAAAAGCTTAAATTTCTTATAACATGCAAAGGCTAATAGCACTCTAATAGCTTCCAATCAAGCTACAGGTGCAAAAGTCTCCTCAAAATCTATCCCTTCTATTTGGTTATATCCTTTAGCCACTAATCTTGCCTTATTCCTAACCACCACTCCAGAATCATTCACCTTATTCTTAAAGACCCACTTGATTCCAACTACACTTTATCCCTTAGGTATTTCTACAAGCTCCCAAACATCATTCCTAAGAAATCGGTTCAACTCCTCCTGCATGGCTATGATCAAAAACTCATCAGAAAGGGCTTGGTTTATGTTGGTGGGTTCAGTCATTGAGATAAAGGCAGAGTGGTTCACTTCCTTCCTATGTCAATGTCTAGTCCTAAAATCAAATCTCTAGGTTGACTCAAAGAGTATCTCCAATCTCTAGGCAAAGTGTGTGAAGGTTCAACACTTTCCTCCAGATCACCATTTCAACTCGTCGGGTAACCTCTCCTACTCCTTCAGTGTTCTGGTGCTCTACCCTCTTCTCTAAAATTTCTACTCCAGTGGTAATCTCTCCAACATCATCATCATCCTCAAATCTAAGCTTTCTAGGATCAGACTCATCAAACACTATAAGAGTAGTGTCCTCCACCACCAAAGTCCTCTTATTAAACACCCTAAAAGACTTTCCAACACTAAAATATCCTAAGAACACTCCTTCATCTGATTTTAGGTCAAATTTTCCTAGGTGAGACTTCCCATTAATGTGAATGAAAATATTAAAACCAAAGATATGAAGGTGGGAAAGATTGGGTGTCCTACCCTTAAGGATCTCATAGGGTTTCTTATCTAATTTGGCTCTAACAATCACCCTATTCAACATATAACAAGCTGTGTTAACCGCTTCAACCTAAAAGTATTTTAGAAGTGAATAATTAGCAAGCATGGCTCTTGTGGCTGCCACTAAGGTCAAATTCTTCCGTTCAACTACCCCGTTCTACTGAGGGGTCCTAGGAGCTGAGAAGTTGTGGCTAATCCCCTTGTCCTCACAAAAATCTCCAAATCTCTTATTTTCAAACTCTCCCCCATGTTCATTATGGATGGTCAAGATCTCATAACCTAGCTTTTTTTGAATCCAAGTGAAGAAGGCTCTAAACTCATCAAAAGACTCATTTTTGTGTGACAGAAATCTAATTCAAATAAACCTCAAGTAGTCATCGATAATCACAAAAACCATAGACTTTCCCTCCCAAGCTGGCAGTGCCAATGGGTCCAAACAAATCCATGTGATAGACTTCTAAAGGTCTAGAGGTGCTAATGTCCTTAATGGGGTGAAAAGTGGAGTGGACTTGCTTTCCTATTTGGCAGGCATCACAAAGGTGGTCTTTTGAAAACTTAAGCATGGGGACTTCTTTAACTAGGTCTTTTTGGGTCACTTTCCTAAGGGTTTTCATACTGGCATGACATAATCTCTTGTGTCACAACCATGAATCATCAACAGTAATTTTTAAGCAAAATAAAGTAGCACATTCAATATTATTTAAATTAAGCATGTAAACATTGTTGATCCAATTTTCCTGCAAAATAGTGTTATTATTTAAGCTGCTAATGCATGAATTTGCCAAAAAATTTATGATTAAGCCCTTATCGCAAAGCTGACTGATATTGAGCAAGTTGTGTTTCAGTCCATCTATAAGCAAAACATTTTCAATCAAAATGATCTTGAAATTACTAATTATACCTGAGCCTACCACCTTCCTATTTGTGTTGTCTCCAAGAGTCACCCTGCCTCCTGTCTTGGTCTCCAATAAATTTAATTAATTGGTGTCGCCTAGTCATATGTTGAGAGTATCCGCTATCCAAGTACTACATGCTCTCACGAGGCCTTTTATGAGAGCTTGCCTACAAAATCATCAAATGTGAGATTTAGAAACCCAAAAAGGTTTGGGTCCCTTCTTATAGAAAGTGGAATGCAATGCATGTGTGTTATGCTGTGAATCATGCAATTTGGGTTTCCAAACCTAATGTGGACTAGGGTGAATGGTGCAAGTGTGTACAATGTGTCCTAACATGTCACATTTAAAACATTTAATTCCAGGAAAAGGATGCACTAATATATGGTGATGCTTTTTGTGTGAAGCATGAAATGAAGGTTTTTTATTTTCAAAAGCTTTTAGATTTTCTAACTTTTTGTATTATTTTTCTAAATCAGTATGGGATGATTTTAAAGAATTATGAGCATCAGATAAATCAACATGTTTTTTGTTTAATGCATCAAACTCATCAAGTAAAGCCATGTGATTAGTATCAATTATAGAATAATCTTTAAGTAAAATTTCATGCTCTTTTTGTAAAATTAAAAATTTTAATTTCAAAATAGTATGAGTTTTCTTAAGCTTCCTATTAGATGCATGAATTTTTTCAGAAACTTCAAGGAGTTGCTCATAGGTTACTTCACATACCTCTTCTTAGTAACCTTGATCAAGATGATCGTCCGCCATTAAGCACAAGTTTATTGTCTCCACTTCAGGTTCAAGCTCAGATGAATCCGATGCAGAATTTGCCCAGAACGCCTTTTGGAATCTTTTCTTATCCTTCCTGAACTTGGGTTTCTCCTCACCCTTCTCCTTTCTTGGGTGAGACTTAAGTGTAGGGCAATTAGCTTTAACTTGTCCTGGCTTCCTGCATTCAAAGCAAATCATATCATTAGAACTCTTAAAATTTTTGTTTCCTTTACCATTATACCACTTTTGATGGTTATTTTGCCTCTTCCTTTGAAAGCTTTTAAATTTCCTTGTGATTAAGGCAACATAATCGCTTTTAGACATGGAAGAATCAGAGTCCGTGTACTTGGCCTTCAATGCCACAGTTTTCTCCTTCTTTTTCTCACCTGCATTAAGATTTCTTTTATTTACCCCTTACTCGTAAGCAATGAGTGAGCCAAGTAAGTTATCAATTGAATAGGTATTCAAATCTTTAGATTCAATAATTGAAGTGATTTTAGCATCAAAAGAGGAAGGCAAGCATCTCAAAACTTTATTAACCTTTTCATAGTTAGTTAGTTCTCTTCCTAAAGCATGCAAAGAAGTAATAATCTGAGTAAACCTTATATACATTTTAGAAATTGAATCAGAAGGTTTCATATAAAAAAGTTTGTAATCATGCATGAGAATATTCAATCAGGATTTCCTAACTTCCTTAGTTCCTTCATAAGTAATATACAATTTATCCAAAACTTCTTAACCAGTAGATCAAGTAGAAACACGCATGTAATCTTCAGATTTTAAAGCACACAGAAAGTAGTTCAGACATTTTGCATCAAATTACGCAAGATCCCTATCATCTGGAGTCCATTCAATAAAAGGAAGTAGAACAGTAACACTATTAAGTTTGCCAGTTGGAGGTGTATAACATCCTTAACAAGCTTCCATATGCGATACTAAATCGATTGCAAAAACTTAGACATGCATGTTTTCCAAAAATCAAAAGCGATATTATAAAACAAAGGTGGTCGAGTAATAGAATACCTTTTCGTAGTATTACGATTTCTTTTATTAGCCATGGATGAAAATTCAAAAAGTTTTCAAACTTATTTTTTATGAATCTAGCTCTGATACCACTTGAAAGTTCGTTAGGGATGTTAAGCCCTTAAGAACTAGCCCGAGGCTAACTAAGAGGGGGGGTGAATTGGTATTTTAAAAATTTTCTTAAGCAAAGCACAAATAAAAATCAAACCAATATCACCACAAAGAAAGCAACGTGTGAAAAAATAAATGTGGAACATAGTAAGAAAAGAACACAGAGAATTTATAGCGGTTTGGTCAACTCGACCTACGTCCACTCCCTAGAGGAGCCCTCTGGGTATTGCACTACCAATGTGACTCTCCTTTTGCTCCCAAAGTAAGGTGGAGAAGCCCTTATAAATACTCCTTTCCGCTAACCCTAGTGAGGTAGAGAACCCAACTCCTTCTGATTCCTCCTGAAGTAGGCAGAGAACCTCGACCAATTGCTAAAGAAGACCTCCCATGAACCCCCAAGGATGAAGGATGAAGACTGGAGAAGAAACCTTGGAACCTTTCTTGGAGAAACCTTTGTGAATCCCTCTCAAAAACTCCCCCTCACAAGTTCCTCCCTCTCTCTCCCTCTCCTCTTGGCTCTCTCAGGTCAAGATAATAGCTAAAGGTCTTACAAAGTGAAGAACAAGAGCTCTTAAATAGAAGAACTTTGGAATAGCTCATTAATTACAACTTGTTGACTTTATCATCTAGGATTACATAAATATTATCCTGTATGATTAGTGTAATTTAAGCCTAATCAGTCAGGATGATCTGGGACGAACAGAAGAAATTTGTTCATATCTTCTAGGAAGATAAAATACCATCTTGTATGATTAGTTCAAATCACATATTATCGTCCAGACAATCACTTAGAAAAAAGGTTTGGATGATCCAAAATTTGCTTGATCATTCAGGCCAATTTCCCAATCGTCCCGGACAATTAGTTCAAAATTTAGGAAAATCGTCCAGAACATCGCTCTGAATAAGAGCTGGCTGATGTTGATCATCCAGGAGCAAACAAGATCTTTTGAACTGATCATCCAGGACATTCATGCGATTGTCCAGGATGATGTGTTTATATCAATCAAGCCTTAATTGCTTTCCTTAATTACCAGATTAATTTAGGCATAATTGTGTTGAATCATCCCGGATGATGTAATGGATCATCCTGGCTGATGTCCAAAAATAAATTTTACCTAAATAGATCTGGCGGCTTATTCATTCTGATTTGATCTTATTTTCCTGGCCGATATAAGGATCGTCCAGGATGATGTGTTTAATGACGGCTACCTTAACCAAGATGCCCTAACTAGGGTTTCTATTTTTAGTCAGATCATCCTGGCCGATATGAACATCATCTAAGACGATGTACTCAAAACAAAAAACAACATAAAAACCCTTAAGTGTGTGTGTGCAAGATTACTTAGCATCAAGAACTAATTTTACAATAGACTCAAGAAAGGAAAAATTACAAACTAACTCAAACTATATCTACCCAATCTTGAGCTGGTTGCACTCGATGTTGTGAACCTGAAAAGTTAGTAGGCAAGGCAATCACATATAATTATGAATGTTTGTTATCATCAAAACTCTAATCCATAAACTTAGATTTGCAACACAATAAAATACATAGACTTTTAAATAAATTTTTTTGGAAAGGATCTAGTAGCAATTCTAAAATCCTCTGGTCCTCTTGGGTTAACTATTGTGGTGTGTTTGACAAAGGGGCCCATGGATGTATGAGTATGAATGACCTAGCCAAGGCTTTTTCGTTCAAGTTGTGGTTCAACTTTCATTCTAGAAATAGCCTTTGGGCTAAGTTCATGTTTTCTAAGTATTGTGTGGGTAAACATCCTATCACCTATGCTTATAACCAAGGGAATTCTAAGGTGTCACAGAGATTGTGCGAAGTTAAATGGGAGGTTGAATCCTTCATATTATAGGGGCTTGACATCGGTAATATTTTTTTCTAGTCAGATTATCGGTTGTGGCAAGTCTATTGATTATATTCTTAACTCTTCCTCTAAGGAGACTATTAAGGTGAATCACTTCATTAATTATAATTGTTGGGAATATTAGAAGCTTGCTAATGTTATTCTAGATTTTTTTATTCACAAAATTTTTAACCTTCCTCTTAATACTTCTTCTGATCATTTAATGTTATGTGATATGTCTAAAGATGGTAATTTTAGACTTAAGGATGCCTGGCACACTTTTAGAATAAAGAAGTATGTTGATATTATCTTCTCTATGATCTTGCACAAAATTATTCCTTCTACTATGGCAGTTTTTGTTTGGAGGCTTTTGCATAAGTTTATTCCTACAGATGACAACCTTATTAAAATAGGTTTTATTTTGCCTTCCAAGTGTCAATGTTTCTTTCATGTGGAGAACATGCATCATGGGTTCATTTCTGGTTCTTTATCCGCCAAAATTTGGATCTATTTTGACGACTTATTTCATTTAAATGTTTTTAAAGCTAAATTGCCTATTTTCAACATGATTAGATCATGGTTTATTAAAATTAAAGGTCATATTATAAATGTTATTCCTTTTCTTATATTTATTATTTTTATGGTTGGATAGAAATAATTCTCTATATAATGGGATCCCTATGAAACCATAATAGGATTATTCAGAAAGTAAAGGACAAGGTTTTAGGCCTTTATTCTATCAATCTCTTATCATATAAGAGTTTTAAAAACTTTTTTATGTGGTTTCTACTTTTGGTATTATTGGGGTTGTTGATACTATCCCCAACCTGATTTATTGGATCAAGCCCCCTTACTACTTTTACAAGTTAAATGTGGATGGTTCCTTTAATGAATCTTCTTTTAGTTATGGTGGGCTGATCAGAGATAGCAATTGTGGGTTAGTGGTGGCCTTTACGAATCCTGTGTAGAAGGATGATGTGAATTTTGCCCTGATTTCTGCCATTCTTTATGGCCTTAGGCATTGTATTTCTCTTGGGCTTTCGAACGTTCAAATTTATATCAATGCCATTTATAACTTCCAATTCTTAAAGTCTTTCAAGGATACTATTTACTCTTCTAAATTGTTTTATCATGTGAGTGATATTAAGAGCCTTCTCATTTTTTTGAATCATTCCTTTCATCATATTTTTATGGAAAGGAATGCTTGTGCTAATTGCCTTGCTAACTGGGGTTATAGTTTAGAATTTTTATATGATTTATCTTGGTTTGATCTTCTCACTTTCTTTAAAGGTCTTTTAAGTATAGATTCTATTAATTTACCTTATATTTCCTTTTGAGTTGCTTGGGCTCCAGATGATGCACTTCCTTGGCTTGTTTATGGTGTTGTTCTGTCCTGGATGGAGGTGGTTTAGGGGTGCTTGTGTGTTCTAGCTTTTCGGCTAGGATGGTGTCCTTCTATTGCAGTATGGAGGTCTGGTCATCTTTTGTGCCTATGGTTTTTTTATCTTTTGTGTTTATATATTTTATTTAGTTATTATTTCTTGGTTGTTCCTTGTTGCTTGCGCATACTTTTTATGGGATTGGTTTTCTAGCATTTAATTTTACCGCTTTTGTGCTTATGGAAGCCTATGCTATAACTGCAATCTTGGAGTTGCATTCAGCATTTTATCTTGGAGAATGAGGGTGTTTGGCTGTGGCAGCCTTTGAATCCTTATCTTTGTATCTATTTGGTGCCTCTAATATTACTCGGGATTAAGCTATTGGTGGCCTTATGTTTCTCTGTTGTTATGGTTGCTATTTTAAGGTGCCTTGCTTACTTTTCCTTGGGTGTGGAGGACCTTGTGATAATTCAGTTTTCCTAGAATTCCTTTTATCCATATGGGTTTCATTCTTCTCTGAATTGTGGGTTTTCTAGCCCTATGTTGAGAAATAATGCTGAATACTTATATCATTACGAATTTTTTTATTGGGAATTACTGGTTGTTTCTCATTCTAGATTGGTATAAGACCAGGAAGTATAATCTTAATTATTTTTGTTTTGGTTGTAGCCTTTTAGTGCATTATTTTTTTTATAGGTGCCCTTTTTTGCAGGTGAGCTTAAAGATCAAATCATCAAAGGGAAGTAGATCTTAGTTATTATTTTTTACAATTCTATTCTTTTTTGGGCTTGTTCTTGAGCATTGTATCATTTTCCTAGGGTATTTTGTAATGATTATTAGTAGGGACCTCAAGATCGTAGGTTTTTTTGGATTTTATTTTATAGCTCTTCCGAGCAGTAGGGAGCTTGAGGGACCTTGTAATCAATTTTCTAATAAATGCATAAGCCCTTTTTGTGGGTTTCCCCTAAAAAAAAAACTAAAGCCATTTGTGTATCTCTTCTCTGGGAAATTCCGAGGAAATTTAGGGTTTATGCTCGTCCACTTCCTCTCTTTGCCCCAAGAGTGGCTGGTTTGGTTTTTTTCATTATTTTTTTTTCTTTGTTGGCTTCTTTGATATTTCCTACACTTGGTTTTGAGGTTTCTCTCAATTTTTTTGCTTTTGGGAGATGATTTCCCCGACTTCATCTTTCCTTGCCTTATCTTTGTTCCCTGATGGAAAAACTCTCTCCGTTAAGGATGTTCTAGTAGGTTCTTTTTCATCTTCTGCTAAGCTTCACTTTTTCCATACTTCTTTTAAGTGATGTCTTGTCCTAATGTTTGATTATTCGATGGTGTCACAGCATGTTGCGCCATTCGCTCTTCCATTTGTGGGCAAGTTTGTTCTTTATAGACCAAATCTAGATGTGATTAGAAATTTCATTATGAATATTAAGCTTTTTTATTTCTTTCACATTGGTCTATTAGATTCGCATCATATCACAATACAACTCACCAACTATCTTGATTATAGTTACATTTTGTAAAGGAGATCTTATTATATACAAGCTTGTCAAATTAGGTTATATAAATGGAATCTGGATTTTGATTTGTGTGAGGAATCTCCTATTGTGCCTATGTAGATCTCATTCCTAAATTTATGCCTTAACTTTTTCAATTCATAGATTTTATTTTGTTTGGCTTCAATCTTTGGTAGGCCATTACAACCTGACCAATCTACTACATCTTTCTCTAAACCTTCTATGGCTCATGTTTTAGTTGAGTTGGATATTTTTAAGAAGCATCCGAATGAGATTTGGATAGGTTCTGAATTGAATGGTTATTTTTAAAAAGTGTAAATTGAAGACCTTCCCATTTTATGTTCACATTGCAAGATGCATGGTCATGGGGTTAATGAGTGCTTTAGGTTGCACCCTCATTTTCATAAGGAGATTGTTTCAACTAATGATACACATGGTTTTGATGGACCTTTGATTGATGGCAACAATGTGGCTCTTAATATAATGGTTGAAGGAAATGTTTCTAACATGTAGGATTTGATTGAGACTAGCATTCCAGAAGTGTTTATGGGTCATACTGATAATGTGCAGGATGATGATGATGAATTAATACAATGTACATTAATTTATAAGAAGCCTTCTTCAATTCCTATTGCTAACCCTAATTGTGACTAGGGAACAAATTCTACCTCTTCTTTGCATATGGAAGGTCAAGCTTTGGATGAGCAAGGGTTGAATTCTACTATTAATCAAATTATTATCCCATCTTCAGCTATTATTCAATGTGTTAATAACAATAATTTCATTGATATTGATGCGATGATGGTTAAGAATAATTATTCTAATTTTGTTTCAAATCAATTTATTATTATTTATTAGGATGAAGGCCAAGGTGGCATGGTGGATAGTAATGCTAATAAAAGTAAATCAATTATGGAGGATGGTTGTAGCTTTGAGGGAGGTGATTTGCAACAAGAGGTTTGGAAGGAAGGCTTGAATGGTAATAGTAAGCTTTTCTTAAAATTGCCTTCTCAAAGTGATGCTTTTAATAATGCCGAGGATATGGATATTATGGATAAATCCTTTGCTAAAGATTATAATGATAATAGTTACATTATGTTTCATAGAAAGAGAGGAAGGAAGAAAGAACATATCACATTGCAATCTCCTAGGACCACTTGCTCGTATACTTCTCTTTAATTATATTTTTTATGTTTAATTATATTATTCGGAATGTGAGAGGCATTAGTTGTCCCTCTTCTAGATTATGTGATAAGAATTTATGTCGTGTTCACAATATTTCTATTCTTGTTTTGCTTGAGCCTCTTATATCTTCTTCTAGGTCGATTAGTACATCTTAGTTTTTGGGTTTTAATTATGCTATTTCAACTGTGACTAATAAGATTTGGGTTCATTGGAAGGATCCTATTAAAATTGATGTTATTGTTGACTTTACTTAAGTGATGCATTATAATGTTGAGGTTTTTAGTTTTCATTGATGTGCTTCTTTTGCGTATGCTGCTTCTTCTCGTTACATTAGGATATTTTTTTGAGATCAAATCATTAATTTTAGTAGTTTTTTCAATTTACCTTAGCTTGTTGGTGCTAATTTTAATGGTATTACTAACCCTTCTGAGACGATTGGAGGTTCTTCCTCATCTTAACTGTCTTTGAAGGATTTTAGTAACATGATTTTGGATTGTAATTTATATGATATTGGTTTTTTTTTATTAAAAACTTCACTTGGAATAAGGGTCACTTATGGCAATGTTTGGATTGTGTTTTTTTAATGATTCTAGACTTAACTCATTTAACTCCATTAATGTTAAACATCTTAGCAAAACTCTTTCTAATAACTCCCCTTTTCTTATTAGCCTTAATTTTAGAGAATTTAATGCTTCTCCTCAATTCAAATTTCAAAACATGTGGTTACTTCATGACTCTTTTCTATATGTTATTCAGAATATTTGGCAAGCTCCTTTACATTCGAATAATTCTAGTTTTGGCATGAGGAGACTTTGGTTTAAGCTGAAAAGGCTTAAGCAAGTTTTAAATTGGTGGAACCATAATGTGTTTAAAAATCTCTTTACAAATATTTTGAAAGCGAAGCACCAAGTTGATACTATTGAGTCTACTTATCAATTTGATCCTTCTAATGCTAATTTCACTTTATTAAGAATTAGTAAGGAGGTGTTTTTTAAATTACAAGCTCAAGAGGAGGTCTTTTGGAAAAAGAAAGTTGTGGCTAAGCACCTTGTTTAAAGTGATAATAAAACTAAATATTTTCAAGCTTTGGTCAAGAGGAAAAGGGGTAAAAATTGTATTAATAAAATTCAACAGGAGGATGGTTTTTTCATTGAGAGAATTGTGGAGATTGCTAAATTAGCTATTCAACATTTTCAAAATTGCCTTAATAAGAATTTTAGTCCAGCTCAGATTGTTGATCATTCTTTTATTCTTAGCCTTATATCCAAAGAGGAGAATGAGACTCTTTCTAAACCTCCTTCTTTTGAGGAAGTTAAAGAGACTCTTTTTTGTATGAATAGTAACTCTATGGCTGAGCCTGATTGTTTTACCTCTATGTTTTTTGCAAAAATCTTGGCACATTAATAATAATGATCTTTTTTTCTTTTATTTTGCATTTCTTTGCTGGTAATTTATCCCTAAGTTTTTTTACTTCTACTTCTATTATCCTTATTCCCAAAAATAACTCTGTCAATATTTGGAATGATTTTAGACCTATAAGTCTTTGTACCTTTTTTAAGAAATTGATTTCTAAAATTTCTTAAATCATCTTACTTCTATTTTACCTAGAGTTATCTCTCCTTCTCATATGGGGTTTGTGAAATGGAGGGCCATTGTGGAAAATATTTTGTTGGCTCAAGAATATTTCCATGACGTGGATGTAGGGTGAGAGGGGGTAACTTGATTTTCAAGCAGGATATTGCCAAGGCCTATGACAATATTTATTGGAATTTTATTTATCAAATTCAAAATTTCTTTTGCTTTAATTCAGTTTTTATTAAACTTATTAGGAATTTATTGAAGGTGTTTATTTCTCTATTATGGTTAATGTTTCTAGTAATGGTTATTTTAAGTCCTCTCACGGTTTAGGATAAGGTGACCCAATTTCTCTTGCCCTTTTCATTATTGCTGCTGAATTTTTATCTAGGGGCCTTACCATTCTTTTTGAGAATACTCCTAATCTTTACTTTAGAACTTTTGGTGGTTTTCCCATATCTCATTTATGTTTTGTTGATGACTTTATTGTTTTTATAAATGCTTATGTTAACAGGATTCATAAACTTATGGATTTTTTCTATCAATTTGAAATGGCTAGTGTCTTATCTCTTAATACAAAAAAAAGATTTTTTATTACTTCTAAGAGAATTCCTATTTATCATATTTTAGCCATTAAAGATTTAACTAGTTTTATGCATAGCAAATTACCCATTAAGTATCTTGGTGTCCCTCTTTTTAAAGGTAGAAAGAAAACCTTTCTCTTGGATGATCTTATTTCCTCTGTTCAAAATAAACTTCTTTTTTTTTTTTTGAGATTCTAATTTTCTTTGATTTTGTGGTAGACTTACTCTTATAAATAGTGTTCTTTGCTCTTTGCTGATTTATAATTTTCAAGCTACTCTTCTGACTCAAGCGATTTGTAATAGAGTGCATATGCTTATCAAGATTTTTTTTTGCAAAGGTACTTCTTCTAACTCCAAAGTTGCCTGGGCTTCTTGGGATAAATGCTACTACGGTGTTTTACCTAAAGAGGGTTTTGGTTGTAAAATAATGAATGATTTGGCTATGGCATTTTCTTTTAAATTATTTATAATTTTCAAGCTGATTTGAGCCTTTGGGCTAATTTTATGTATGCCTAGTATTGTGTTGGTAAGCACCCTACTACTTGTCATTTTAATCAAGGTGATTCTAGAGTGTGGCAAAGGCTTTGCAATGTTAAATGGGATATTAAGCACTTCATTTCTTCTGGTCTTGGTGAAGGTAATGCTTTCTTTTGACAAGATCGTTGGTTAGGAAAATAGTTTATTGACTCCATTATGAATTCTTCCACCATTGCGGCTATTAAGGTTAACTATTTCTTTACTGATAATTATTGGGACTATGAGAAACTTTCAAATGTTATTACTGATTTCATTATTCATCAAATTCTATACCTGCCTATCAATAGTGCTTCTAAGGAAATCAACTTATGTTATTTATCTAAAGATGGAGGTTTTCACTTAAATAATGCTTGGCATGCTTTTAGATCTAGGAGGAATACTGATAATATTTTCCCTTTGATTTGCAATAAAAGTATACCTAAAACTGTGGTTTTTTTTGTCACGAGAATTATGCATAAATTTATTCCAACGGATGATAATCTCTCCAAAAAAGTTTTTTTTTTGCCTTCCAAGTGTCGATGTTGTTACCATATTGAGAATATGCATCATGTTTTTATTTATGGCCCTGTTGCTCCTAAAACTTGGGTTTATTTTGATGACATGTTTTAGTTAAACTATTTTATGCTCATTTGTCCCTTAATTCTATGCTTAATGCTTGGTTCATTAATTCTAAAGGGCACATCAGAGATATTATTCCTTCTCTCATATTCTGGTCCTTATGGTTGGAGAGGAATAATTCTCTTTTTAATGGTGTTCAGATGAATCATCATAAGGTTATCCACAATGTGAAGGATAAGGTTTTTGTCACCTGTTTATGTTAAATTGCTCTCTTTGAAAATTTTAAAAACATTTATTTTTTTGGGACTTCCTTTGGCCTTAGTTTGGAGGGGGGTCCTATTGTTAAAAAGGCTAAAATTATTTATTGGACTAAACCCCACATAAATTTCTATAAGCTGAATGTGGATGGTGCTAGCAATGATTCTTTTCTGGGCTTTTGTGGAGCTATCAGAGACAGTAATGGTTGCCTTATTATGGCTTTTGCTGGTCATTTAAAAAATGGTAAAGTTTTCTTTGCTACTGCCATGGCTATTCTTTATGGTCTTAAGTTGTGTATTTCTCTTAACTTAACTAATATTTTTATTGAGGTTAACTCTGATTATAATTTCCAATTCTTATATTTTGGTGATGATATTTGTTGCATTCCTGATCTATTTTATAAGGTAAGGGAAATTAAGAATCTATTAATTTTTTTGAATTATTTGTTCTATCATATTTGCAAAGATGGTAATGCTTGGCCTCCTGGCTTATTAATTGAGGGAGTGGTCTATAGTGTTTTCCTTATTTTATTGGGTCCACCATTCCAGTGGCTTTAAATGGTATTCTTAGACTTGATGCTATTGGTTTAACTTATGTTAGAATTTAAGTTGTTTTTTTGGTTGGTTTCTTCTTGCTCTTTTTCTTTGGGGGCTTTTTCCTTGGCTAATTTTTAGATGCTCTATATGGGGTTTTGTTGTTTGGTGATAATTTATTTTTGTACGGATGGTTTTAATTTTTCTCTTTCTGCTTTAGCTCTCCTTACTTTTTAGTTGGTGGTTAGTGGTGTTTGTATTAAATCTTGTGTTGTTGGGAGCTATTTTTTCAGTTTTTTGGATTATCAGCTGGGATGCTACTTTGGCTGTTCCAGGGTTTGTTGGGTTTCTACTCTATTTCTATTATGCCAGTTGGTGTGTGGTGCTTTCTTTATATTGGGTTTTGTTCATGGTTTCCTGAACTGGAGGTTTTATGTGTTAGCATGGGTCGTATGCCAAGTTTGATCTTTCTTTGGAGGTTTCTGTGATTTACCGTGATTATCATCTTTCACTTATATTATTGTGTTATGGTGTTGTTGAACTGCTGCTGGCATTTCTCTATGGCTTTGTTCACTTTAGTTGAGGTCTTTATGGATCTGGACTTGCGCTGTGATTGCACCAGTTATGTTGTAGATGGTTTTCTTAATTGTTGCTCTCCTACCTTCAGGTTGCTGTAGTTGACGACTGAGAATATCCGTGAGAATTTGGTTTGGTTTTAGGGCTACCTTGGTCCTATTTTGAGGTTCTAGATTATTGGTTTGCTTTTGTTTATCTCATATGGTCTTTTCAGCATTGCTTGGTATCTGGATTACCTTGTTTTGCAGAATGGCTTGGGGCTCTTTTTCAGGCTGGGTGTTAGCCAGGGGGCATTTGTGCTGCTATTTTGTGGGCTTTATGTTCTATAGTTTGGGGCTGTTTGAGTGGGAAATTTTTATTGATCCTATTGGTTGGATTGAGTGGCATGTGGACTACCTTCGTGAGGATTATTGGTTTAATTTTATTTTGATCTCTATAAGTCTATATCCTTTAATTGGTTTAATATGGTGGTAGAGCTTGGATCACTATTATTATGCAGAATTTACTGTGCTAACTTTTGTTCTACCTTAAATTTAGGTAATTCTTTTTGTTTCACCTATACTTTTTTGTGCTATAGTTTTTTGTTTTGTAGCCTCTTTGAATTTCAGGTGGAGTTGATTATTGTTGTGATTAAGTTTTTTTGCAAAAAGATTGTGCCTCATTTTCATATTTATATCTTTCTTTTTTGGATGCTTGTATATAGCATCTTTAGCATGTTACTAGGCTTCCTTGTACTCTCGCTTAGTGGAGACTATCAGCTCATAGGTTTTCTTTTGCTTTGTTTTGTAGCTCATTCGAGCGTTAGACGGCTGATGGTATCCCTTAAGGACCTTGAAATTGTTTTTAATATTTAATGTGAAGGGCCCTCCATGGCATATTGATTAGGCTTGTCCCTAAAGTCTATTTAACCCTTTTTGATGTCTCCATAACATTCTAATCCCTAAAACCTAAAGCATATTCCAAGCTTGTAAAACCTTTAAATATTAACAACTCATGCCACTTGATAAAGCAACTTGTTGCATATCACTTTGAAAACTCTTATGAATTCTTTGTACAAGTTTATAGTCTTCATTACATTGATTTTAATTCATTTGAGTGCATGGTTATCCATGGTTGACCTAGTTTGACCTATTTAATTTTTTAAAACCTAAAACCTTCATATATGTTAATCATATCCAACTTCTCAACCCATGATATGGATTATTATCCTAGCCAAATAATCAAACCCATGATATGGATTCATAATCATGTATAAATCATATTGAACCATGTTGAGAAAAGTAACTATATTATTATTGTACCATTGATTTTAAATATTTAATATTTCATTAGACAAAACTATATATTCTTTTTAAGAATATAAAGATTGCCCTAAAGGATAATATTAATTTGAGAATATGAGGAAAAAGGAAATTTATTTTTGAATTCAAATTTAGTATAGAGAATATAAGCATTACCCAAAAGGATAAACTTCAAATTTACCTATCATTTAAAATAAGAAAATAAACTAGGATTAGCTTGTTGGACATCAAGAAAAAATTTCCCCTCTCTTAGCAAACTAATATATATTTTATTTTATACTAGGATCTTGGGTTCCTATAGAGGTAAGCCTCTATAGTCACTTACATCTCCAAAGAGAAAACTTTTGTTTAAAGTTGAGATTAGAATCATTTTGAATTTATGACATAAGAGAGTTGTGTTTATATTTTTAAAATACCAATCAATTCTTAAATCAAATTATTAAAATTTGTAGGAAGTTTATATATATATATATATATATATATATATATATATATATATAAGAATGTGAGGTCAAGAGGTGTCATTGACATTAGTGCTTTCATCTGCTCCGTAATGTCTATCTGCTCTGGTGCTTCAGGCGATATTTTGGCGATCTAGGGTTTCCCTACATGCTCTCATTTCAGGCTGCTACTTGCATGGTTTACTATAGATTTTCTCCCCATTTTCTTTCATTTTTCAATCTTTCTCTATTTTTCAAGTTTGTTATGCATTTTATTTTGATTTTTATTCTCAATTTTTGCTGGTTTTAGGAATGACATCCTCGTCATCATCTTTACCTTTGATAGTTGTGGTTCCTAATAGAAAGTCTCAGTCCTTTAAGGATGTGCATGCTGTCTCTTCCTCTTCTTCTTTTTCCCAATTGAACTTGTTCATAATTCATTTAACGGTTGTCCCACATTTAATGTTTGATGATTCAATTGTTTCTCAACTGGTTGCCCCCTTTGCTCTTACTCTAGTTAGAAAATTTGTTCTTATGAAACCTAATCTTAATATTATTCATAAGCTTTTCATTAATCTGAATATTATAGGTTCCTTTCATATTGTCTTGCTTATCCCCGTCATGTGGCAATTCAACTGAGCAATGATTTTGATTATAGGCATATTTTTTTGATAAGATCTTATTATATACGGGCTTATCAAATGAGACTCCTTAAGTGGACACCAGATTTTGATGTCCGTGAGGAGTCCCCGATTGATCCTTTTTGGGTTTCCTTACCTAATTATAGGCTTCATTTCTTTAATTCACAAATTCTCTTTGGTCTTGCTTATATTCTTGGTAGGCCATTATAAAAGGACCAGGCGACGGCCTCAATATCTCGTCCGTTGATGGCTCAAGTCTTAGTTGAGTTAGATATTTCAAAAAAGCATCCTACGGAGATATGGGTAAGTTTTAAATTGAATGCTTATTTTTAGAAAGTTGAATTTAAAAACTTTCATATATTTTGCTTATATTGTAAGATGCTCGGGCATGGTTTAAGTGAGAGTTTTAAATTGCATCCACATTTTAAGAAGGAAAAAGAAATTGCTAAGTAGTCCAAGGTGAAAGATGGCATTTCAATTGACTAGGTTAATATTGAATTGAACCATAATATTATGGAGGCTAATGGTGAGATGGATGAGGGTAATGATGTGGTTATTCTATAGCCTGATTTAATTCATACCAATGCTACCTCTTCTAATTCGGGTGAATTTCATAGTGATCAAAGTGTGGATCCCAAATCGGATAATATATTATGTTCAGATCTCACTGGAGGGGAGAAACAAATGTTACCTACCAATTCTAATACCATTATTATGCCTTCTTCTTCATCTAATCCTTGTGTTTCAAAGCAAACTTTCTCTGATATAGTTATTATTGATGTTGACACTACTTGATCAAATAAGCTTCAATCTCATATTTTGAATGAGCAGGTTCATGAGTAGATTCTTGAAAGAGCTTAGCCTATATTGCTAGAGGATGATTTTCCCCAAGTAGAGAGATTGGCTATTGTCCAATCTGAGAAAGTGAGGGAAATTAGTGGAGTTGTTGTGAATAATGTTACCACTATGGAAGATGTTGTTTTCTTTGTGGATGGTGAGTTGCCTCTTTCTAACGGGCACTTTGGTATGATAAATGAAAGTAAGCTTCCATTAATTGGTAATTATCTTAGTGGTGCTTTTGCTAACATGGAGGTGGATATGTTGGCTAAATGTTTTGTTGTAGATGATAATGATATGAGCTATGCCAGGGGTCGTGGTAATAGAGGCAGAAAACTAAGGAATGTCATTTTATAATCACCAAGAAACTTACATTCACATACTTCTCATTAATCTTTGTTTCTCATGTTTAACACTATTATTTGGAATTTTAGGGGTATTGGATGCCCTTCTTTTAAGGCTAGAGTTAAAAATTTATGTCGTATTCATAATGTGTCTATTCTTGTCTTGCTTGAGCCTCTTATTTCTGCTGATAAGTTACTTGGTACTACTAAATATTTGGGTTTTAAACATGCTAAGTTGAATGTGGCCAATAAAATTTTGGTTTTTTAGAAATATTTTGTTAGAACTTATATCATTGGTGATTTTACTCAAGTCTTGCATTATAATATTGAAATTTCTAGTTTTCAATATTGTGCTTCATTTGTTTATGCTGCCTCATCTTGTTATACTAGAAAGATTATATGGGATCAAATTATCCATTTTCATAGTATTTGTTATCTTCCTTGGCTTGTTGGTGGAGATTTTAATATTATAACTAACCTGACTGAGCGAATAGGGGGATGTCTCCCTATCTATCAGTCAATGGAGAATTTAAATGGTATGATTATGGATTGCAACCTTAATGATATTAGTTTTTCTGGCAATAATTTCACTTGGCACCTTGGGCATTTGTTGCAAAGGTTAGATAGGGTTTTATTTAATTATGTTTGGCTTAATTCTTTTGAGTTTACTGATGTTGAACATCTTAGTTGTACCCTCTATGCTTATTCTCTTATTCTTATTAGAATTAAGAATAGAGCCAAGGGTTATCCATCTTAATTTATATTTTAAAACACGTGATTACTTCATACTTTTTTTTTTGGTTGTGGTTAAGGATAATTGGTTGGCCCATATGTTTCCAGATGATTCTATCTTTGGTATGAATAGACTTTTGCTTAAGCTAAAAAGACTCAAGAAAATTTTAAATTAGTGGAACCATAATGTTTTTTTAAAAAAATTTCTTACATTTTAATTGCGGAAGATAGAGTGAATTCTTATGAGAGACTTTTCAATAAGATCCTTCTGATACCAACTTCTATTTTTTGAAAGAGGCCAAGGATGAGCTTTATAAATTACAAGATCGGGAAGAAATTTTTTGGAAGCAGAAATTGGTTGTTAAATATTTTGTTGAAGGTTATAATAATATTAAATACTTTCATGCCTTGGTTAATAAGAAATGTGCTATAATTACTTTCAACAAATTAATCATGATGATGGCTCTATTTCTAAGGATGATGCTAAAATTGCTAATTTGGCTATTTATTATTTTCAAAATCATCTTAATAAAACCTTTAATCCTTCTATTCTTGATAATTCGTCTATTATTCCTATTAGTATTTCTCTTGATGATATATTTGGCTTGCTAAATCTCCTTCTCTTGAGAACGTTAAGGATACTATTTTTTGTATAAATGGTGATTCTGTGGCTAGTCTGGATGGTTTCATAATGAAGTTTTTTCATAAAACTTAGCCTATTATTTATAATGATGTTTTCTCTGATGTCATTGATTTCTTTAATGGCAATCATATTATGAAGTTTTTTTACTTCTACTTCTATTGTGCTTATTCCCAAGAACATTTCTATTAGTCTTGGCAAGACTTTAGACCTATTAGTTTATGTACTATCTTTTATAAACTACTTTCTAAAATTTTTATGAATTGGTTAACTATTTTCTTACTTAAGCTTATTTCCCCTTTCAAATGGGCTTTTTTAAAAGGCGTGCTATTACAGAAAATATCATTTTGGCGCAAAAATTTTGTCAAGACTTTCATGTCAAGGTTATAGGTGGTAGTATGATTTTGAAACTCGATATTGCTAAAGCTTATAATGATATTAATTGGAATTTTATTTACAATATCTTGAATTTATTTTATTTTGATTTAAATTTCATAAACCTTATTAAGAATTTCTTTGAAAGCCCTTATTTTTTTATCAATGTGAATGGTTAGAGCCATGGATTATTTAAGGCTTCTCATGGTCTGAGACAAGGGGATTATATCTCGCCTGATCTCTTTATTATTGCTTATTACTACTTGTCTAGAAGTCTTGCTGATCTTTTTCATAAGTATCCTAGTCTCTACTTCAGAACGTTAGGTGGCATTAAAATTTTGCATTTTTGTTTTGCTAATGGTTTCATTAGTTTTATGAATGCCTCGATGAATAGGATTAATAAACATGTGTATTTCTTAAACCATTTTGAATTAATACGCGGTTTGGTTCTTAATAAGCATAAGTGTTATTTTATTGCTGCTAAGAATTAGCCAGGGTTGTTTACTTTTAAAGTATTTAGGTGTGCCTCCTTATAAGGGTAGAAAGAAGTCCTTTCTTTTTTATGATTTAATTATTATGGTGTAGAATAGACTTTCTACTTGGGATTCAAATTTCCTAAGTTTTTGTGGTCGGCTTATTCTTATCAAGAGCATTCTTTTTTCTATACCTACTTATAGTTTTCAAACTCTTCTTCCTACTAAAACTGTGTGTAATAGGATTGATAGAATTTTTAAAAGTTTTTTTTGGAAAGGTATGGGTAGCAGTTTTAAAATTCACTGGTCTTCTTGGAATAAATGTGTGTGACTTTACATGAAGGGGCCTTAGGGTGGAAGTCTATGTTTGATTTGTCCTTTGCTTTTTCTTTTAGGTTATGGTATGATCTTCGTTCCAATGTGAGCCTTTAGGGCTAATTTTATGGTGGCCAAGTATTATGGGGGAAGGCATCTCACCATGTGTTGCTTTAGTAAAGGTAATTCTAAAGTCTGGTAGTGCATTTGCTTTATTAAATTGGTTATTGAGTCTCCTTTTGTGTGGGGTCTTGGTAATGGTAATACTTTTGTTTGGAAATATTATTGGTTAAGTGGCCATTCGATTGACTCTTTAACTAATACTTTTTCTAATGCTATTGTGAAGGTTAATTACTTTTTCTCTAATAATGGTTAGGATTTGGAGAAACTTTCTAGTGTTCTTCCTAATTTCATTATTCAACATATTTTAAAGATCCCTCTGAGCATTAATTCAAATGATGTGTTGCTTTGTGCATTGACTAAAGATGGTTTCTTTAGATTAAATGATGTCAGGCATTCCTTTAGAGCTAAGCATGAAACTTATAAGCTTTTTCGTATGATATGGCATTCTACGATTTCTTTTTTTATTTAGAAAATTTTATATAAGCTTATTCCTACGGATGAGAATCTGATGAAAAGAGGTTTTATCCTCCCTTCTAAATGCCAATGCTGCTACCATGTGGATAATATGCATCATGTTTTCATTTATGGCCCCTTGGCTATTAAAGTTTGGACTTACTTTGAGGACATATTTCAATTCAATTATTTTACTTCTATGGGTTCTATTAATTCTATGCTTAACTGTTGGTTTCTTAATTTCAAAGGCGATGTCAGAAATGTGATTTCTTCTCTTATCCTTTGGTTCTTATGGTTGGAGTGGAATAATTCTCATTTTAATGGGGTGGTTATGAACTATCAAAGAATTATCCATAATATTAAGGATAAAGTTGTGGCTCTTTACTCTGCTAATTTACTTTCTACCAAGAATTATAAGAACTATTTCTTTACTATGGCTGATTTTTGTATTAACTTAGAGGTGGATATTTTTTATAAGGTTTCTAGGTGTGAAAGTTTGTTAGGGATGTTAAGCGCTATGAACTTCGTCCCAAGCTAACCAAGAGGGGGGGGGGGTGAATAGGTATTTTAAAAACTCTTTTCACAAAGAAAGAAAATTGCATAAACTAAATCACACCACAGAAATAAATGGGGAATTAAAAAGCACGGAAGCAAGAAAAAGAACACAGAAATTTATAGTGGTTCGATCGACTCGACCTACGTCCACTCCTTGGAGGCACCCTCCAAGTATTGCACTACAAAACGTGACTCTCCTTTAGCCCCCACGGCTAGGCGGAGAAGCCCTTACAAGAACCTCCTTTTTGCCACCCGGCAAGGCAGAGAACCTACCTCCTTTTGCTTCCTCCTGAAGCTGGCAGAGAACCAAAACCAAAAGAAAACTCCTTACCTCTATCGACCCTTCCACGGACGAGAAACTCTAGACGAAGATGAAGCAGAGCGATCCTTGAAGCAACCCTTGTGAATCCCCTCACAAGCTCCCCCTCACAAGATCCTCTCTCTCTCCTCTCTCTCTTTCTCTCCTCAAGGTATTCTCAGGTGAAGGCAGCAGCCAAAAGTTATTAAAATTGTTGAACAAGAGCTCTTAAATAGAAGAGCTTCAAAGGAGCTCATTAATTGCAAGTTGCCGATAATATCGTTCAGGCCGATCTGGACATCGGCTTGGCCGATCAGTACAAATTAAAGAAGATCGGCCAGAGCATCGCTCTGGATGCAAACTGGACGATTAAAAATTGGCTTGATCGTCCAGGCCGATCTCACGATCGTCCAGGCCGATCAGTTCAAATCAGAGGAAAATCGTTCTGACAATAGCTCTGAATACGAGCTGGCCGATATTTATCGTCCTAAAGTAACTTAAGGTTTTTTGAATGGATCGTCCTGGCCGATCCTGCGATCGTCCAGGACGATATGATCGTATCAATCATCCGTAATTACTCCCTTGATTTTCTGATCAATTAAGGAATAATTTAGTAATTTCGTCCAGGCCGATACGTGGATCATCCTGGCCGATACGCGGCTACTTCTTTCTGTTTTGAGCTTATCGTCCTGGCCGATACACGTATCGTCCAGGACGATATGTTAATGATAACTGCTTTAATTAAGAATCCTTACTTAGACCTTCTGTTTTAAGCTGATCGTCCAGAACCATATAAATATCGGCCGGGCCGATGTGGACAAAAATAGAAATTCTAAGCCCCTCAAGTGTGTGTGTGTAGGATTACTTAGCATCAGTCTCTTTGACCATTACAAGTAGACTCAAAAAGGTGAAAATCAAAAGTACAGACTGACTCAACCCTAAACCTACGCAATCCTGAACTTGTCTCCTTCTTGATCGTCCAATCTTTGATTCCTAAAAAGTTAGAAGCAACAAGTAGTCCAAGAGAAATAGTGTTTGTCAATCATCAAAACGTAAGATATAAAAAATAGGTTTGCAACAGTCTCTCCCTTTTTGATAATGGCAAAAGACTACGAAAAACAACAAAATTCAGGATTGATGAAAAAAATAACCTCATAAACTTCTCCCCCTTTTGATATATCAAAAAGGAGGGTACTAGCAAAGAAAAAGAGATCCCTCTATTTTTTTTTTTAAACCAAGGCATGAACATGATATAGTATTCCATGTGATTGATTTAAAAATTTGTGAGTTAATGTGTTAATAAGCTCATCAATCTATAGAATAGTAGAATATCCGATCATGGTTACCCTTAGCTCAGACGTTCTCTTAGGGTAGAATCGTCTTTTGAAATCAATGACATAACTCAAGAAATTAATTGGATATGAGGAAAAGAAATCCACCCATTACTTGGCTTAAAAAAACATCTTTATAAAATAATGAAGTAAAGTAAAATTTGTCACAATCGCAAAATAATCGAAGTCAAGCCTTTGAAAACCAACACTTCTATGTTTTAAAAGATTTAAAAAGGGGAATAGCTTGCTTTTGAGTGGGCTCATTTTATGCCTCTTGTCAATTTCATGGCGCTTGGCGCATCTTTTTATAGAGATTTTTTTTTTTCAATTTTTGGCGTCTTTGCGCATCTTTTGTTGGCATCATTGGCCAAATTTTGTTGTTTTTGCAAGCTATATTCTCTTTTATAATCTTTTAAAAAACAAAGTTGTGAATATATCTTCTCAGATATTAGAGAATAGGAGCACTCTCTCTAACATAAGGAAGAGTTACCACAAACAGAATTAATAATCAAGGACAAGAGTAACAAAAAATCTTGATGTGACAAAAAGACTTTAAACATTATAAGTATAAGATAGATTTGTTTAAGCAAGCTTAAGAAAAGATTTCAATTCCATAACCAATCTTTAACTTGAGATAGATTTTTTATTAGAAAAGAAAACTATGCCACTAAAATAGGATAGAGAAAGAGACACAATCACAAAATATTTCTACCATCTAAGAGATTGAGTAGATAGAAACATATTGACTACAAATTTCCAAAGGCAAGGACAAGGAATATAGTATCATATTTGCGATGATTTTGAAAACTAAGTAAAGAGAGACAAAAGGGAAAAACAAAACACACAAAAAAACTAAAGCAACAAAAAAAGAAACAAGAACAAAAGAAAAATAAAAAGCAAAAGAAAAACAAACAAAAATAAAAAAGTTTTATGCATTAATGTCAATCACACCCAACCTTATCCTTAAAGAGCTGAAAGTATCGAAGGCCAGTGGTTTAGTAAAGATGTCCGCCAGTTTATTTTCAGTTGTCACATGGTGTAACTCAATGTCTCCCTTAGTCACATGATCTCTAATGAAGTGATGCCTAATGTCAATGTGTTTAGTCCTTGAATATTGGATAGGATTCTTAGAGATGCATATGGAACTAGTATTGTCACAAAAGATTGAGATGGTACTTACATGTAATCCTAAATCTAATACCTGTTATTTCAACCAAAGGACTTGGGCCACACAACTTCTAAGAGCAATGTATTCAGCTTCAGCAGTGGAAAGAGCAACAGAGTTTTGCTTCCTACTAGACCAAGAGACCAAAGATTGTCCAATGAATTGACAAGTTCCAGAAGTGCTCTTTCTATCCACCTTGCATCCTAAAAAATCAGAGTCAGAAAAACCAATAATCTCAAAAGAAGTGCTATGTCTAGGATACCAAATCCCTAATCCTTGTGTCCCCAAAAGGTATCTAAAAATCCTCTTAACAGCAGTCATGTGGGATTCCTTAGGGTCAGCTTGAAACCTAGCACAAAGGCAAACACTAAACATGATATCAGGTCGGCTCGCAGTCAAGTAAAGTAAAGATCCATTCATGCCTCTGTACTTCTTCTGATCAACAGACTTACCACTTGGGTCCTTATCCAATGGAGCACTAGAAGTCATGGGAGTGTTAATTGGCTTGGCTTTGTCCATCTCATACTTGTTCAAAATGTCTTTTATGTATTTTGTTTGATTTAGAAAAGTTCCATCTTCCAATTGTTTTATGCTAAACCCCAAAAAGTAGGACAACTCTCCCATCAAACTCATCTCAAACTCTCTACTCATTGTTTTAGAAAAATTATCACACAAATTTTTATTAGAAGATCCAAAAAGTATATCATCCATATAAATCTGAACAATGAGTAAATCTTTCCCAACTCTCCTAATAAAAAGGGTGGTGTCAACACTTCCCTTGACAAACTTCCTTTCTAGTAAGAATGTGTTAAGCCTCTCATACCAAGCTCTTGGTGCCTGCTTTAAACCATACAATGCCTTTTTCAATTTAAACACATGATTTGGAAATTGGGAGCTCTCAAAACCTGGAGGTTGTTCTACAAACACATCTTCTTTTATCTCTCCCATTTAAAAAGGCACTCTTGACATCCATTTGAAAAGCTTAAATCCTTTATAACAGGCAAAGGCTAAAAGCACTCTAATGGCTTCCAATCTATCGACAGGGGCAAAAGTCTCCTCAAAGTCTATCCCTTCTATTTGATTGTACCCCTTAGCCACCAATCTTGCTTTATTCCTCACCACCACTCCTGAATCATTCACTTTGTTCTTAAAGACCCACTTTGTCCCAACTACACTTTGTCCCTTAGGTCTTTCCACAAGTTCCCAAACATTATTCCTAACAAATTGATTCAACTCTTCTTGCATTGCTAAAATCCAAAACTCATCAGAAAGGGCTTGGTTAATGGTGGTGGGTTCAGTCATAGAAATAAAGGCAGAGTGGTTCACCTCCTTCCTAAGTCCATGTCTAGTCTTAACTCCACTAGAAGGGTCTCCTAAGATCAAATCCTTGGGGTGACTTGTAGAATATCTCCAATCTCTAAGCAGGGTGTGTGAAGTTTCTCCCCTTTCAACAAAGTTCTCTACTCCTTGGGTGACTCCTTCTACTCCTCTATTACTTAGGTGCTCACTCCCCTTCCCCAAATTTTCTACTCCACTTGTAATCTCTCCAACATCATCATCTTCTACTCCATGTTTCTTAAGATCAGACTCATCAAAAACTACATGGGTTGTCTCTTCCACCATCAAAGTTCTCTTGTTAAACACCCTAAAAGACTTCCCAACACTAGAATATCCCAAGAATACTCCTTCATCAGATTTAGGATCAAATTTTCTCAAGTGAGACTTCCCATTGTTGTGAATGAAAACCTTACAACCAAAGACATGAAGGTGGGAAAGATTGGGTGTCCTACCCTTAAGGATCTCATAGGGTGTCTTCTCTAATTTGGCTCTAACATTCACCCTATTCAACACATAACAAACTGTGTTAACCGCTTCAGGCCAAAAGTATTTTGAAAGTGAATACTCAGCAAGCATGGCTCTAGCGGCTTCCACCAAGGTCCGGTTCTTCCTTTCAGCTACCCCATTCTGCTAAGGGGTCCTAGGGGCTGAAAAATTGTGGCTAATCCCCTTGTCCTCACAAAAATCTCCAAATCTTTCATTTTCAAACTCTCCCCCATGATCACTATGGATGGTCAAAATCTCACAACCTAGCTTCTTCTGAATCCAAGTAGAAAAAGTTTTAAACTCCTCAAAAGACTCATTTTTATGTGAAAGAAATCTAGTCCAAGTGAATCTCGAGTAGTCATCAACAATCACAAAACTATAGACTTTCCCTCCGAAACTTGTTGTGCTAATGGGTCCAAACAAATCCATGTGAAGGACTTCTAAAGGTCTAGAGGTGCTAATGTCCTTAATGGGGTGAAAAGAGGAGTGGACTTGCTTTCCTAGTTGACAGGCATCACAAAGGTGGTCTTTTGTAAACTTAAGTTTGGGGACACCTCTAACTAGGTCCTTCTGGGTTACTTTTCTAAGGGTTTTCATACTAGCATGACAAAGCCTCCTGTGCCACAACCAAGAATCATCAATCACAGTTTTAAGCAAAAAGAAGCAGCACATTCAATGTTCTTTAAATCAAGCATATAGACGTTGTTGATCCTCTTTCCCTGCAAAATAGTGTTGTTACTTAAACTTACAATGCATGAATCTGCGAAGAATTGCACGATGAAGCCTTTGTTACAGAATTGACTGATGCTGAGCAAGTTGTGCTTCAATCCATCTACAAGAAAAACATTTTCAATCATAAGGTTCTTGGAATTACCAATTATACCTGCTCCTACCACCTTCCTGGTGGTGTTGTCTCTAAGAGTAACCTTGCCTCCAGTCCTGAACTCTAGTACAACAAACTGGCTAGCATCACCAGTCATATGTCGAGAGCATCCACTGTCCAGGTACCACATACTCTCACGAGGTCTTTTGTGAGAGCCCTCCTGCAAATTTATCAAATGTTAGATTTTGGAACCCAAGCAGATTTGGGTTCCTTCTTATGAAGAGAAGAATGCAATGCATGTGTGATATGCTGTGGATCATGCACCTTAGGTCTCCACACCCAATGTGTACTATGTTGAATCGTGCAAGTGTGTGAGATGTGTCCTAGCATGCCACATGACAAACATCTAACTCCAGGAAAGGGATTTCTTAAGTGATTTGAGTTATAATGCCTCTTCCTAGGTTTTGGAAATTGATTAAAAGTAGAAGTCATCCAAGTTTTCTTACATGCTTCTAAATCATTTTGAAACTTCAAATTTGTGTTTTTTAAAACTTCATTTTCAATCCTCAAATTTTTCTCTATCTCCTTTGACTTCTTAAAATCAGATTCAAGTGATGTGTGTGATATTTTTAATGCATCATGCTCTTCAACTAACTCACCATGATTTTTATTTAACTCATCAAATTCATCGAGTAAAGTCATGTGATTTGAATCAATTGTTTGATGGTCTTTAATCAAAATTTCATGCTCTTTTTGTAGATTTAAGAATTCTAATTTCAAGCTAGCATGAGTTTTCTTTAATTTCCTATATGATGCATGAATTTTTTCTGAAACTTCAAGAAGTTGATCGTAGGAAAGTTTACATACCTCTTCTTGATCACTTTGATCTTTTCCCATGAAACACAAGTTTGTAGTTTCTTCCTCTTGTTCAGTCTCAGAGGAGTCAGTACCAGATTCTGCCCAAAAGCTCCTTTGGTTTTTCTTCTTGTCCTTCCTAGACTTAGCTTTCTCCTCACCTTTTCCTTTGCTTGATGGATCTCTAAGCGTAGGGCAATCAGTTCTCACATGTCCAGGCTTCCTGCATTCAAAACAAACAACATCAGAAGATCCTTTAACATGTTTATGATCCTTACCTTTTCTCTAACTTTAATGATGCTTTTGTTTCTTCCTTAGAAAGCTTTTGAATTGCCTTATGATGAAGGAAATTTCATCGCTTTCAGACCCGAAGATTCAGAATCCGATTTGTGTGCCTTCAATGCAATTGTTTTCTCCTTTTTCTTTTCACCGTCATCAACATTTCTTTGATTCACCTCTTGCTCGTAAGCAATGAGTGAGCCAAGTAAGTTATCAATAGAATAGGTGTTCAAATCTTTAGATTCAGTGATGGAAGTAATTTTTGCATCATAAGACGAAGGCAAGCATCTTAAAATCTTGTTAACTTTTTCATAATTCGAAAGTTCCTTTCCTAGTGCATGCAATGAAGTAACTATCTGAGTAAACCTAGTGTACATGTCAGAAATCGATTCATGAGGTTACATACGAAAAAGTTCATAGTCATGCAAGAGAATTTTTAAACGGGATTGTTTAACTTCATTGGTACCTTCATAGGTGATGCACAATTTATCCCAAATCTCTTTACCGGTTTTGCAAGTTGAGACACGAATGTAATCCTCAGATTTCAAAGCACAGAAAAAACAGTTCAGACATTTCGCATTTAATTGAGCTAAATCTCGTTCATCAAAAGTCCATTCAGTAAAAGCAACTTCAGTTTTCACACCATTAATTTCACGAGAAGGTAGAGAATAACCTTCTTGAATAAGCATCCACATGCGATAATCAGTAGATTGTAAAAACGTTGACATACGAGTTTTCCAAAAATCAAAAGGTAGGTTATCAAACAGGGGAGGTCGGGTAATGGAATACCCTTTCGTAGTGTTACGATTCCTAATGTTAGCCATGGATCAAATTCAAAAAGTTTTCAAACTTTAATTTTCGAATCCCGCTCTGATACCACTTGAAAGTTTGTTAGGGATGTTATGCCCTATGAACTTAGTCCCAAGCTAACCAAGAGGGGGGGGGTGAATTGGTATTTTAAAAACTCTTTTCACAAAGAAAGAAAATTGCATAAACCAAATCACACCACAGAAATAAATGCGGAATTAAAAAGCGCGGAAGCAAGAAAAAGAACATAGAAATTTATAGTGGTTCGGTCGACTCGACCTACGTCCACTCCTTGGAGGCACCCTCCAAGTATTGCACTACAAAATGTGACTCACCTTTAGCCCCCATGGCTAGGCGGAGAAGCCCTTACAAGAACCTCCTTTTTGCCACCCCGGCAAGGCAGAGAACCTACCTCCTTTTGCTTCCTCCTGAAGCTGGCAGAGAACCAAAACCAAAAGCAAACTTCTTACCTCTACTGACCCTTCCACGGACGAGAAACTCTAGACGAAGATGAAGCAGAGCGATCCTTGAAGCAACCCTTGTGAAACCCCTCACAAGCTCCCCCTCATAAGATCCTCTCTCTCTCTCCTCTCTCTCTTTCTCTCCTCAAGGTCTTTTCAGGTTAAGGCAGCATCCAAAAGTTATTAAAAACATTGAATAAGAGCTCTTAGATAGGAGAGCTTCAAAGGAGCTCATTAATTGCAAGTTACCGACAAAATCGTCCAGGCCGATCTGGACATCGGCCTGGCCGATCTGGACATCGACCTGGTCGATCAGTACAAATCAAAGAAGATCGGCCAGAGCATCGCCCTGGATGCGAAACTGGATGATTAAAAATTGGCTTGATCATCCAGGCCGATCTCACGATCGTCCTGGCCGATCAGTTCAAATCAAAGGAAAATCGTCCTGACAATAGCCCTGAATACGAGCTGGCCGATATTTATCGTCCTGAAGTAACTTAAGGTTTTTTGAATGGATCGTCCTGGCTGATCCTGCGATCGTCCAGGACAATATGATCGTATCAATCGTCCTTAATTACTCCCTTGATTTCCTGATCAATTAAAGCATAATTTGGTAATTTCGTCCAAGCCGATACGTGTATCGTCCTTGCCGATAATTTAAAATTACAGTATACCTTAATTGACTATGGCAGCTACATCTTTCTATTTTGAGCTTATCGTCCTGGCCGATACACGTATCATCCAGGCTGATATGTTAATGACGGCTGCCTTAATTAAGAATCCTTACTTAGACCTTCTGTTTGAAGCTGATCGTCCCGGACGATATAAATATCGACCTGGCCGATGTGGGCAAAAATAGAAATTCTAAGCCCCTCAAGTGTGTGTGTGTAAGATTACTTAGCATCAATCTCTTTGACCATTACAAGTAGACTCAAAAAGGTAAAAATAAAAAGTATAGACTGACTCAACCCTAAACCTACGCAATCCTGAACTTGGCTCCTTCTTGATCGTCCGATCTTCGATTCCTGAAAAGTTAGAAGCAACAAGTAGTCCAAGAGAAATAGTGTTTGTCAATCATCAAAACATAAGATATAAAAAATAGGTTTGCAACAAGGTGTACTTCTTGGTTGAAGCCTCATCCCAACTTTATTAAGTTGAATGTGGCTTGTACAATAATGGATTCTATTATTGGCCATCGTGGTGTTATTAGAGATCATAATGGTAATTATATGTTGGGTTTTACTGGTCCTACTGCTAATCGTGATGAAAATTTTTCTATTACCTATGCTGTGCTTCATTTTTTAAGTCTTTGTTCCAATCTTAATTACATGAATGTTGTGGTGGAAGTTTGTTCTTACTTTGATTATCATTCTCCTATTTCTAAGGAGGATAAAGTTTGTTCCTCTGCTTTGTTTTATATTCGAAGGAACATTAGGAATTTATTGAGTATTTTAAACTGCTCTTTCTCTGTTATTCTTGAGGAGGAAAATGCTTGTTCTTAGTCGACTGCTAGATGGGGTTTTGGTTTGAATACTAAGACTGAGCTTTTGGTTCCTAATCTACCTTTTAAGGTTAAAGGCCTCTTAAGATTGGATCAAATTGGTTTATCTTATATTACTTCTTAATGTTTGTGGTGTGACTCCTCTCTGTTGGTTGTGGGGTTCATCCTGACATTTTCAATCTTCTTTATTTCATCGGGTTGGTCTGTCTGCTTATCGTTTGTTGGTTGCTATTTTTTGTAGCTTGGTTAACCTTTTTTGGTGTATCTGGTGTGTTTTCTTATTCTCTTTTTTGTTCTGGTATATGTTCTTATGTTGGTTCAGCTGCGTGTGTAAATGGAAGGATGATTGATTTGAAGTCCTCTAATCCAGATAAGGTTCAGAGTGATTTGTCAATAGCTAATGGTGTCGAGCTTCCTTTGAATAATGAAGAGCATCAGTTGAATCAAACTGTGCTGGTGGATGTTTCTATTTTGAGGGATGCAACTTCTGTTAGTATAATTTCTAACAAAAGGAATTTCAAATTATTTATTATTATTGGTAAGGGTATTTATTCTCATGATTTGTTTATCTCATCTGATGATAATATGTTTAAAGTATTAGAATCTCCTTATGAGGTTGAGGAAAATCTTGGGGTATCTATGGTGAAGGAAGTGAAAAAATATGAGGTAGAAGAAGGTGAAGTGGAAAATTCATATGTTTCTAATAAATATCTGAAGGAGTTGGTTGGTCCTTTGGATAATAAGAATAGTGTTGATATCAAGGATGATGTTGTTCTTGTTGTGGGGTATGGTGGATCAGGAGTTATTTAGCAAAAACTTTAGAAGGAACTTAGGTTCCTTGGTCCGTTAAATTCTTCGACAAGGCATAAAAAGAAGGAAAGTTTTAATAAGAAAAGGAGTAGGGATCCTTCCCCCTTAATGGGAAAATGACTTCTTTGGTCTTTCAGAATTATAGAGGGGCCAATAAAAGAGAAGCATCTCTTTATTTGAAGGAGTTTGTTTGAGATTGGGATGTGCTTTTTATTAGTATTGCAGAAACAAACATAACTTCTAATGATAAATGTGAAGTTAGAAAAGTTATGGTTAACGATTGGGATTTCTTTTTAGTTCCTTCTGAAGGGTTGTCTAGGGTTATTTTGGTTTTAGGGAGGATTTAGCATCTTTTTCTTTGGTACATTCTTCTTCTCAATGTGTTATTGGGAAATTGAATTTGGCTAATAATGGTATTTGGCTTGTCTCAACTGTTTAGGGTAGTAAAGACTTGTATAATAGAAGAAAGTTGTGGGATTCTTTGGAAAGGCATTCTAGTGTGGATTCTCCTTCCGTGGTGGGAGGAGATTTTAATTGTATCTTGTCTCAAGAGGAGAAGATAGGTGGAAAGAAATTCTCTTTTTCATTAGGGCCTCAAGAGATGAAAGCTTTCATGAATACCAATGATTTTTATAATGTGGGATTGGTTGGACTAAAGTATACTTTGTGTAACAATAAAAGTTGTAGTGCTCGCATTTTGGAGAGGCTTGATAGATGTTTATTGAATTATAAAGCTTTGGAGGTGGTTCATTAGGCATCTGTTTGCCATTTGGCCAGAATTGCTTCTGTTCATTATCCCATTATTTTGAGGATCTTCAATAAGAAGGAATGTAAAATGGATTTCTATGTTTTAAAGATGTTTGGATTTCTTATTCTTCTTTAGCTGCAGTGGTGATTAAATCATTGAACAAAGCAGTTGGAGGTGATGCTATGAACATCCTTAACAAAAAAATTCATAGAGTTCTAAGTGCCTTAATTTTGGAGCAGAGCTAAGCTGAAAAACTTAATAGAATTTCAGGAAACTTTAAAAAGAGATATTGCTAATCTTCAATAGAAGGAAGCTAAAGGTTTTAAATCATAGAATAGCCTACTAATGCTTAGATCCAAGATTAATGAATTAAATGCCACATTAGCCTGTTTGTATATTTGGTGGAGACAAAGGGCTAAGGTGATGTGGATTAAGGAAGGAGATCTAAATTCAAAATTCTTTCACACTTTTGCTAAAGTAGAAGGAATGGTAATTTTATTTACCAAGTGAAGGATGCTGATGGTTTTTTGGAGGAAGATCAATTGGCTATTGAAGACATCTTTTTTAATTTCTTCATCAACAAATGGAGGTTTAGAAGCTGAAATTTGAAAGGTTGGCCCTCTTCTTTGCATTTTTTAAGTAATGAAGACTTTAATCTTTTAGAAGATGATCTCTCTTTTGAAGAATTGGAAAAATTGTTAAGAATATGTGTAATAATATTTCTCTTGGAGCGGATGGTATTATAAATTCTTTTATTAAAGCATATTGGAATGTTATTGGTAAAGATATGTGGCAAGCTATTCTTCAATTCTTATCTTCTGGAAAAATGTGTACCAAATGGAAGAACAGTTTGGTTGTTCTCATTTTAAAAGTTAATAATCCACTTTTTCCTTCTAATTTTTGGCCTATCAGTCTTTGTTTATCAATTTATAAAATCATTGCTAAGATTTTATTAAATAGATTGATTAAGGTTATTGGTAATTTGATTTCAGATGAGCAAGCGAATTTTATTAAAGGATGGACTTTAACAAATCATTTACTTCTTTCTCAAGAGCTCTTTTATTAATTTAGATATTCCAACTCTAATAAGTGATTGGTGGCAATTAAAGTTGATATGGAACAAGCCTATGATAGTATGGCTTGCGCTACTCTCAGACAAGTTTTGGAGTCCTTTGGATTTCCTGCTAAGTTTTCTCACCTTTTGATGGAGTGTGTAGAAGATCTGATGTTTTTAGTTATTATTAATGGAAAAAATTCAAAATGTTTTGAGGCTAAAAGTCAATTTAAACAAGGTTGTCTGCTTTCCCCCTATTTATTCATTTTATGTTCTCAACTCTTATCTAAAGGTTTTTTCCAGAAAGGGAGGAATCTCGAGATTAATGCTGCACCCTCTACTCTGAGAATTTCTCATCTACTATTTATTGATGATATTCTTATGTAATTATTAGGTATTTAAAGAAGATTAAAAGTATTATATCTGATTATTATAGTTGTATTGATCAAAGTATTAGTATCCAAAAAATTTCTATAATTTTTTGTAAATTTGTGAACCTAAGTAATATAATAGCTAGTTCTAAATTGTTTGGTTATAGGGAGGTGAAAGACCTGTGGTATTTGGGTATTAAATTTGCTTTGAGAAGGCTTTCTTTTGCTGATTTTAGTTTTTTGCTGGAAAAAATTGCATGTAAAATGAATGCATGGGGAAACAAATTAATATCGTTAGCTGAAGAGACTATTGTTGATTAAAATTATTGTTATGTCCATTCCAATTTTTTATATATTGCATTCTTTATATCCTTTGAGCATCTTAAAAGGTAATGATAAGTTGAGTTGGAATTTTCTTTGGAATAAGCATGGTGGTGATTATGATTTGCATTATGTTTCATGGAGAGAGCTATACAAACCATTAGATGGTGCAGGTAGAGGAGTTCATTCGGCTATTTTAATAGCTGGACCAGTGAGAGAAAAATTCATTTGAAATTTGCTTAATAAACCTTGTTCTATTCTTAATAAGTCTTTATTAGCTAAATATGGTTTTGATTTATTGAAAGATAATTTCAAGATTAACATATCTATGACTTGGAAAATTTTAAAGAGTGGAGCTAAATCTCTTTGGCTTTTGGTTAGGTGGAATACTTCTTCTGGTAATTCAAGCAATATTGTAAGAGATATACGGGTCTTTGATACTTCTTTTGACAAATGGCCAACGTTCATTGTTTTTTTGGATGAGGAATTTTCAACGATTGATAAATTTATTATGGATGGTAGTATGAATATTGTTGAGCTTCTAAAATTCTTTGGGAAACCTCTAGTTTAAACAATTTTGCAAATTTAGCTATATCCAAAAATTTTGAATGATCAGCTAGAGCTAATAAGAAAATTTACTAGAAAATCTATTGCAGCAATGGCATTGGGTATTTCTGTAAATGATTTACCTGAGGTAGAGTATTGGAGGTGGATGAAGAAGTTGAAATTACCACCTCATTTGGAAATATTTTTGTGGCGCTTATGGAACAATGCTCTACCAACATCAGATTTCTTACATTTTAGAGGGTTTTTGGATCAAAATTGTTGTCTGCGATGATGTAATATAATAGAAAATCATGAATATGTTGATTTCAATTTCTCTAAATGTATTCAAGCTATAGCTTTGGCTAATAAATGGGGTCTTCAAGTTCCTTCGTTTTCCTCGCTTATGGATTGCAAGGATAAATTTAAGGCGTTATCTAATGAAAATCCTTTTATAGCAATTCTTTACTATTATTTGGTTTTATATATTTTTGGAAAAGCAGGAAAAATGTTATTCATCATGGAAGTGAAATAGGATAGATTTCCAATATCTCTAATGCAATAATTTTTGCATCTAGCTCTTTCAAGTTTAATCTTTATTCGGAACACTGGGGTGTTAACTAGCTTTCTAAGTTGTCTTTACACTTTCGGCACCCATCTCCACATGAATAGATTAAATTCAATATTGATGCAACTGTATTGTATTCTAAGGAAGCGGGCATGCGAGGTGTTTTTAGAGACTATAAAGGGAGCTTTCTACTTGCTTTGGGATTTAAATATATTCTTTTGGACAGTGGATATTTCAAACTTGTTGCTTTCTGTTCCTTAAAGAAAGTAATTCAAAAGTGGATGTTTGAAGCAAGAGGTATCATTATTGAAGGAGATAATACTTACAAGGCTCAGTTGGCAAGGTGGCTTCGAATGCTAATATTCATGTGGTGGAAGAATTGTCTTTTCTTAAAGATTTTTAATCTTTTATTTAATTTTTCTAATAGAAATTATAATAATTTGTCTAATTATTGTGCTAACTTAGCTTTAGATGGAATTTTTTTTTGGGCTGACCCTGGATGTAATAATGTTCCTCCTTTCTTTTCTTTATTAAAGAAGGATTGTGATAGTTTATTTATCACTTAGTAGTTTTTAATAGGTTTGTTTTTATTTAATGTTAATTGCAGTTTCTCAAAAAAAAAATCTATTCCTTAACCAAATATATTTAACTTCAATTTAAAGGTCAATGTATAAATTTATAACTTATAAATTCAAATTAATTCAATATTTTAAATAATCTAAGTTATTTAATTATTAGTTTTTACAATTTATAAATTTAAAATCGGTGGTCATTTGAACTATGATCTAGGGTTTTATTATTATCCTAATTTTTTAAAAAAATTATTTAAATAATAAAAATGCATATATTTTAATGGAAGATAGTGTAATAGTATAAGTATAAGAGAAATGAAGTCAAATGTAAAAAAAATACACATGAACACTAGTAAATAAACATGTTTTGGCATGAATGATAAAAATGTATAAAATATGTGAAATATATAAAACTAAAAGATAGGGTATTAGATCAGTTGTACTTAAAGCACCTGTCTCACTATAATAGCACATTTGCTCTCATAGCCATAACTCCAATCATTACATCACTATAAATATTACAATACTTCACATTACTTAAATCTCCCCCAAAGTAAAGACATGCAATAAAATGAGAGTAAAATTCACACAAACACACACACACACAAACATACACTCTCTCTCTCAAACTAAAATAGACAAAATATAAAAAATCATTAAATGCATATTCAGTATATTTCTTATTCTTTATGCTTCTCATCCACAAGGTTTCAATCTATGGTCATTAACGTTGAAGATGCAAAATATCTATTTATCTTGAATCATTATGGTGCCACTAGGATATACTATAATAATAATAAAAGGGCCAATGAAACTAGATTTTAGTTTTTAATGGTAATAATTTATCCTATAATAAAAAATAAGACATCTTCACAGGGAGAAAATTCATGAACAAGAACTTCAAACCTATGCAACTTCTATTTATTCTGCATTGTACATTTTTGTATCTTCATAAAACATTTTCCCAAATTCATGAAGTTTATAATGTATTATAGAACTCTGAAATTTTATAATAGAGAAGGAATCTTCATTCTTTAAATGAATTTCACTTTTTTTAGGATGAATGCTCTCATTTTTAACCATCCATTAATTTAAAATTAAAGAAAGGAAAGGAGGGCACTCAATAACACTTCACTTAAGAAGAATTATCATGGATAGAAATTAAAACATTTAACTTAACTTTTTATAATTTTAATAGGAATGGTGGGGTTAAAATTTGAATTTTAAAGTACTATAACTCGGCCAAGCATAGAGGCGCAATAAGCATCGTCGTGGCACACCTTTCATTCTCTAAATGTTTTTTATAAGCAAACTCACTAATGATCACTATTGCTAAATCTAATATACCAAGTACATAAAAATCAAAAGCTTAGTTGCCTCCCATATAGTGCTATGTTTATATTCTTCATCCTAATTTATCAAAATTTATAAATTTTACTAGGGTATGTTGTTACCGTTCATCAAATAATTTTCACTAGTATCTTTTTCATTTTTCTTTGGGTTAGCTTTAGTATTTCTATACAATGATCTAAGAGGTCTACTACTAATTAAAATTATAAGCTGATTTAATCAAGTATCCAAATTTTCAATTTAAATAGCTTTATTTTGCAATTTAGTCCCTAACTGTATCACTACATCTTCCAATGGTGATTTTTTCTTCCAAACTAATTACTTTGATTAAATCATTAGATATCTTCCAATTTCCTTCTTGATTATTTTGACAAGAGTTAAATTTATTGTTACCAATAACATTATTTGATCAATTAAAATTAGGATGGTTCCTCCAACCAAGACTATATGTTTTAGAGTAGGATTTATTTTATCTTCCAATCAAATTAGTATTTTATGTCCAATGCATATTACCTTTTAAATAAATTCAAATCCTTGAATTGTATAAATTATTTAGTTCCTAATATTGAATTCACTCTTATTTTTCTTAGCTTAGAAATAACTGCAGCTTGTGTACTCAACAATTATAAAGCATCATATTAAAAAATTCTTGTCACTCTCTCAGCATGCCACTAGAAATTATTAGTCGCCATTTCCTCTTTTAATTCATATGCTTCCTCTGATGGCTTTGATATTAATGATCCTCCAGCTATAAAATCTATGATTTCTCTAAGGGATCCTTCTAATCGATTATAAAATATTTGCATAATGAACTTATATGGTATAGAGAATGGTTAGGGCATTTCATAAGTATTTCTTTAAATCTCTCCCAACTCTCATAGATTTATTCTCCTTTAAGGTTAAGAAGTGATATCATTTCTACATTTGATAGTCTTTGAAGGTTGGAAATACTTACCAAGAAACTTATGAGCTAACTTACTTCTTTTATTTATGGAGCTCGGGGTAAAGAATTCAACCTATCATAGCTTTTTCTCTTAGAGAAAATGGTAATAATCTAAGTTTAATAACATCATCATTAATACCATTGTACTTAAATTTTGCATAAATTTCTAAGATTTTTGGTAAGTATAAATTAGAATCTTCAACAAAATTTCCCCCAAACTAAGAGTTTCAAACATTTGAATTATGGCACGTTTTAATTAAAAATCATTAGCTTGAATTATATGTTTTTTAAAGCTTTGATTAAATCTTTCTACTATAGATTAGCATAATCCCTTTGTAGTTGATAATAATCTTTATCTATTATAGGTTCAATAATTTTCATATCTTTTCAATTTTTTGAATATTTGTAGGGTTATTTTTATTTTAAAGTCAAATAATAAAGGTTCCTTTCTTTGTCTATAAAGCATGGAACCATGAATATGCCAGAATAGACATTTTTAATTATATTAATAAATTAATTACATAGTTAGACCTACTTATATCAATATCTTTATCACCCTTAAACAATTTTTAGGCTTTCTTTAATATAAAAATATAACAAAGCCCCACGTAATATATACAAGTATACTTGTTGAATCAAGTAACAAATTTATAAAGTAGAGTGTTGAACCGATAGTGAGGTATGTTTACTTGCAACAAATAACTATTATTCACTCTAATTGTAATATTTATCCTACTAAAATAAAAATAATATTTATGGAGATTCTATCATTGAATAAAATAGTAAAAAAAATTTTACAATAGTTAAAAAAAATTGGATTGATAATAGTTAATTTCATGTCTTTCCTAATGAATCTCTTAATTATATATGTGATTTTGAGCATACGTAACCCTAGATATCTATTGAGCTTATAGATGAGAAAAGGATAATTGCTAATCTCCAATTTCTATAGTATCTCCTTAAGAACCTTTAACTATTTAAATTCAATATCTAAGCATGCAAACATCCTATCTTAATATTTTTGGTTATTCATGCATTTCTCAATCGAGGTAATATATCATACTATATTTTAACTACATTAATGTCACTATATTGATTAAATAAAGAATGGAATAATATTAAAAATATCATTTAACATTTATAGAATAAGAGTTTTCATTCGTACTCAACATGCACTTTACATAATTAATCATAAATAAGAGAGTTACCCAGACGAAAAATAAATGACAAGTAAACTCATTTTAATTAAACTTATAGAAGAATGAAATATAAGAAAGTGATATCATCATAAAGGATCAGAGTATCTCTTCTACACTCATTCACCCGTAACATATAGAGTTGCTTCAAGAAATAAAGGCTAAACACTCCAAATATTGTATCTTGTGCTTCCTCAACCTCTCAAAGATTTTACTATATGCGAGTGTAAAATAAGTACTATAAAAAAGTACTAAATTTGTATCAAGTCACTAAACTCTCTTGCAAACATGATATCATAATTATTTATAGGAAAACACAAAAAGGCATCCACCACTATGGTGCTTAAAAGAGTGTCAGCGCGGGGCCATTGAAGTGAAAAAAATCCTCGATTCTAAAACTATTACACTATTATGATATTTACTCGTGTAGATCATAAGCTTAGTGAATAGTCACATCTCCTCTCTGAGAGAACATGTCCCTTGGAAGTTTCAGTTGTAATAGAGAATCTAGTGACATTCAATTCCTATGCCACTAGAAGTGAAAAAAAATTTTGCTATGGCTTGAGAAATTATAACACCGTGGTATTTTAAAATAGAAAATTTTGAGCTACCAAGTTGACTTTTGACATCATATCACTGGTAATTTTGTTGTTCTGGCTGTGTTACCAATGCAATGCTCTCAAATAAAGAACTCAACACTGTAATATCCAATTTATGATGTATGGTGGTATTAAAGGTGGCAATACAACATTGTTTTGTCAGATGCCATAACGTTGTACTCTCTTGAAAAATTCTATCATTCTTTTGTTCCTTTACAAAAAAAAAACTAAAATAACTCATTTTCAATTAAAATAAAACATCTTAAATAGTACATAATTTACACTTATCTATTTTCTATCTCTCTTTATTATATTTAATTTTGTATCTCCTCTCTTTTTGGTGATGTCAAAAGGTGGAGTAGGTTGTTTGCTGGTTATATCCATTTTTTTTATTTACTTAATTTTTTTTAATCTTATTTTTTGTTTAATCTTTAAAAATAACCATATAATAAAAAAGTTTTAAAATAAACTTCCCCCTATCTTAAATAATAAATAAAAATAAAAATGATACTACTTAGTAAGGGGGATAACTAAGCAGAAAAATAAAACTAAATTAAACTTTAACTAACAATATTTGTCATCATAAAAATGGGGAGAATGTTACAAACTTGGATCCCTAGCTTATAATTTTGATGAGAACAAATATTATCAGTTTTCTACTTTATTTCTCATAGTATTTCTATTTTATATTTCTCTTATTATGCACAAACATTTTAGGTGCCCCATACACCGTGTAATAAATGATCGACTCAAGACTTGGTAGAAAATATTTATTTTTTCTATAAGAGTTCATATTTTCATTTATGTAAATTTCTTGAGCCAAAAATCCTATAAAAGGTTCATGATAGCATAACAACAATGCACATACACTTGAGGAGTGAAAATTAAAAAAATCAAATAATTTAAAGTTCATTCAATATGATCACATTCGTACTGTATGTTATAAATCTGGACCCAAATCTTATTATTTTGATGACAACCAATATTATCGGGTTGCTTAATATGGCATCTTATATTATTATTATTATTGGATGTTATTTCTTGTACACTAACATTTCAGATCTATCGCACACCACACAAACTGATCAACTCAAGACAAGGTATAACTAGTTTAAGTTTCTCTAAGAGACTTTATTTTTACTTTTATTTAAGTCTATATTTTATGAGTCAAACTCTTGTATATGGTGAATGCTAAACTTAGTGACCATGCACAGACATATTGGCGAGTGATAAAGTGAGAAAATTATAATTATAATTTTTTTGAACTGATTGTACTTTATGATCTATATCATACTATACAATTAGCTATTTGAAAAGGCATTATAATGACTAATTAGAAAAATTAAAGTTCTTTTACTCATTGTAATATATTATTCATATCATACAGGATGATCAATAGAAATCACGATCTCAGCCTCAAATAATATTTTAGATAATATTTTGAAATTACAAATTTATATTAACAATAATGTATGATATGCATCATGCTATACAATATCATAATATCATGCCTAATATAATCATTTAGTTATGGGATCAAATTTTTATCAATTGTTCCAATTAGATCGTAATGTGCAATTTTTCCAATCGTATTATACAACCTGATATTTGCATGGGATGATAATTAAGCAAATCCTATCATAGGAGATGATATTCAATTTGATTGAATTAATCATACTAGAGTATGACTATATCATATTGGATAATCCACTCAAATACCTGAATTGATCGTATAACACCTTATTCTTCGTATAGTCTTAATAAGGCTATTTAAACTAATCGTATTCTACGTCGTTAATCGTACTATATAATCAGTGTTGATAGAATTAATTTGTTAGGGTTTTTGTGAAGAATTGTATTTAAACTCTCTTAATTGACTTGTTTCAAGTCGTCGTCTATTTGGATTTTTGGAGAGAGAGATTTGAGATGGAGTAAGGAGAGTTTATGTGTGAGGTAGGAGTGTGAGGTTTTTCATATGGTTGATCTGAGCAAGCTTCTAACTTATTTCCTCCAAGTGTCTTACTTAGATTCTTAGCTAGTTCTGGCAAGAAGAAAATTAGCCAGAAGATGATTGAGATTATGTTCCTTCATTAGGAGGGTGAAAAATGATTATTAGGTTCTCTACCTTCACCTGGATGGTGAAAAATTGGGATTACCAATAATTAATTTATATTGGGATCATTGGAGTAATCTCATTGAGGCACTCGATTTGACTACAAGCATGCGATATTTTGATATCTAGGATTTATACAATTAATGTTTTGGAACTTCTAAATATATTTTGAGCTTATGACTTGAGGTTTTTTTGTCTTGTATTGGGTTTACTTTGATGTCAATTATTTTGTCTTACTAAGGCATTCAATTCTATTACAAATTTGTTCAATTTTATCAACGTATGATCACCAAATTTTATTTTAAATGTTTTTTTTTTTTGAAGAAAATGCCAAATGCATTAAATGAAAAAAAAATGAAATTATCCTAGATACAAACGACTAGGTGATATCACACCTATCACCATCCTCCACCAATAGACATAAAACTAGGAGGCACACTATTACAAGTAAGATCATCCCAAATAAAATTTCCATCTAAAGCTAAACTAGCACAACAATGTGCCAACTTATTAGCATTCGTATAACAAAAACAAAAAATGACTGAACCAAATTCTTCACAATCAATTTCCCATTGGCTCCCATCAAACTTTCCCGCTGATTTTTGAAGATGCTTGATGACATTAAAATTATCACCTTCTATGATAATCCCTTTGGCTTCCATCATGCAATCTTTGATAACCACCTTTAAGTGTTGAAAAGCAGCAAGTTCCAAAGTTCCTATATCCCAATGAGAGCATTTAACGCCAAAAGCTGAGAGGAACCTTCCTTTATGATCTCTAAACACACCACCAATACCTGCCGTATACGACTATGACAAAGCTGCATCAAAGTTGAATTTAATCCACTCGGGGGGCGGGGGGTGCCGATAGGAATTGATCAGCCAAAGCTGGTTAGTACCCCAGATTCCTTAGACTAGACTAAAATTCAAAGCATTGGAAGCCAAACTGATAGCATTGGAAGCAATGAAACTAGCATTGAACTCTTCATCTCCACGCTTAATCCGATTCATGCTTTTCCATGAGACAAAAACCATAGAACAATACAAATTACCAATGAATTTATTATTACCAGATAAAACTTTCATATCTGAAATGCACTGAATTAATGAAGAGAAGGTTGGAATATTAAATCCCCACTTGTTCAGTAAAACTATAATCGAACTAACCAATGAGCAATTCCCAACTATATGATTGAGATTTTCAGCTTCCAAACAACCCCTAGGACAAGAGTTGTTATTTAACAATCTTCTATAGAATAAAAAGTCATTGGTTGGTAAGGCATTATTGAGCAAACGCCACCAAAAGCATTCAACCTGCGGAGAAAGATTCAAATCCTTAATCCATTTGTAATACTCCTCATCAACTTCATTGTTATCAGCCAACAAAGCTGATAAAGAACTTCTGGATAATTTCAGAATCAATTCCAACTGATTATTGCAACTATTATATATCTGAATTTGAGAAATGCAATCCACCATACTTTGTCCAAACAACCTCCTTAACATTGATAAACTCCAATTCCCCTCCTCTATAAATTCCCATAGTTTTGGAAATTCATCATCAGAACCAGGAATCGCAATGAATGTAGGCCATTTTTCAAGACTTTTATCAAAGATCCAAACATATTTCATAATGTCAATAGAAGTTCCGGAACCAATCTTCCATCTCACTAGTGATTTGAGAGCTTCCATCCCACTCAGGAGAATTTTACATGTAATTAAGCTGTTATTCTTGATTTCAGCATTCCAGATACTCCCATATTTAGCCATAATAGATCTTTTTAATAAATAATGAGGATTCTTAAAGAAGCTCCAAGCTAATTTGGCTCTAAGGGATCCCGAAACCGAGATAGCAGAATGCAGTCCCCTTCCACCTTTAGAAACTGGTTTACACAGTTCAACCCATGAAAGATGATGCATTCCTTGAATACCTCCAGGCTTATTCCATATTAAGTCTCTACAAAGCTTGTCAATTTTCCTCAAAATGTTCAATGGGACTAAAGAATGAGACACAAAAAATATAGGAATAGCTTGTAGCACAGTTTTTACCAAAGCAATTCGTCCAGCTAGTGAGATGAATTTATTGCCCCAAACATTGAGTTTGCCTTTAATTTTCTCAATAATGCTAAGGAAATTAGAGGACAACATCCTTCTAAAGGCCATTTTGATTCTAAGATAGCTAAATTCTTTGGCTTCTTTGAATTTGAAAAGTTTCAGAATTTTTTTCCTGTCACTTCTCCCAACCATTTTTCCGAACAGAACAATAGATTTTCCTTTGTTAACATCTTGTCCCATCCATAAATAGTAATTAGAAATAATTTTCCTAATCCTTCTCAAAAGACCCAGCTTAGCTTCCGAAAACAGTAGAACATCATCAGCATACATCAAATGATTAATTCTAGGAGCATTAGGAGCTACTTTAACTCCCAAATCCTTCCCATTTTTATGAAATTCATCAGACATCAATTGAGAGCAAAGCAGAAAAATATAAGGAGATAGTGGGCACACTTGACGAAGCCCGCTTTTAGCTTCAATCCAAGCTTATGGCATAAGATTTGTGCTAAATAAAATAAATTTTTGGTGACTAATAAGTATAAATATTATATTATTTATATGTGTTACATTTTTTTAAAGAAATAGGATTTTTTAGTTATTTTAAATAGTAAAAATACATAAAAGGGATAAAATTTTAAGTTTCATATAGTTCCACGGCATCAGAACAAACAACATCGCAACGCCATCAAAGACATCGTTAGAGTGGTAGAATATTAAAATTCTAGTATAAACATTTCTATCAGATAGCGCTATAATGGAAAATATTCAGCTTCGTAATGCCATGCTCTTGTCATTCAGTGCCTTAGTGTCTTATGCTCTCCTCCCTACCTAAATTGCTTTTAACAACTCAAGGATAGGACTTATTAGTGAAGCTACATGACTTTTTACTATGTATTTTATCCACATAATTAAGCACTGCAATTAAACATGAACAATAACACTACAATGTTAGTTAATTTGTTTTTTGTAGCAATGTTTATCTTTAAGCACCGTAACACTGGATGCCTACTTAGTGTTTTTCTATAAATAATGACCATGTTATATTTGTACTAAAGTTCATTCACCAAGATAAATCAAAGTACTTCTTTGAATTTTCATTAGAGTGGAAACTAAATAAATTTTGAGAACTACTTGATACCATCTTTAGAGAGTTTGGCTTGTTTTTTGGAAGAAAATCTATAAGAAAAGGGAAGTAATGTATATGAGATACATTAAACCATTCTAGTGATATCTATTTCTTTTATTTTCTTTTTACCATGTTATTAGTGACAAAGAGTTTGTTTTTATTTTACTCCATGTCTGGCTAAATTCTATAGTATTTTATTGATTATCTAAATATCATATATAGTAATAATGAGTTCTCTTATTCCATAAATGATTAAAATGATTTTTTAAATATTATCATATCATAATTTAATATACATAGTGGTCATATGTGTAGTTAAAATTAGGTGTAATGTGCAACCTAAATGGAGGGAAACAAGTATAACCAAGAATTTTCAATTAGTATATGTATGCCTAGGCATAGGGTATGAAATATATTAAATTCATAAAGAGATTATATAACCATAGAAAGTCAATGGACACCCTTTTTTCCTATTAGCTCGACAGAGATCTAGTATTGCATATACATAGTTGTTGATAATTATTATTATTATAGTAAGCATTAGTTATTGATTGCTAAAAAGTATACTTACTCACGGGTTCAACACTCATCTCTATCACTTTAATACTTGATTTAGTGCGTATACTTGAATTTATTAAGTGGGGTTTACCAATTTATATAAAATAAAACCTAAGCATTGTTTATGGGAGATAGATCCTTAATCTTTCATTGCTATAGTTATAATTTATATTTTTGCATAGCCCCCATTAAGATTTTTGTGCCATTTCCAGGGAAGTAATTCACCTTTTCAAAAAAATTTATTATATTATTGAATTAATTGCATAATTAAATATTCTTTTTATTATTACTAACAGCATTAGCAACCATATGAGAAACACAATCTTTCGACCCACCGTGAACTATTTTGTTCCTGCTCTTCCAACAAAGAAATATTGCTGAACAATACAGGTTTCCCTTAAAATGAGTATACAAAGAACAATGCTGAAAAAAAAATTAAAAGCTCCTCAAAAGAAAAAATTTTGGAAAATGAAATCCCCATTTAGGAAGAATATTTAACACCTAAATGAGTTTTCCACACTGAACTGCAACATAAAGCACATCTTCCATGAAAACACAACCCATCGGACACCCATCAAATTATGCCAACCTCCTATAACAAAAAAAAGCATTAGATAGAATAGCATCTCTCTTCAAAAACCACCAAAAAAATTCAACTCAAGGTCTAAGTTTGATTTTCTTCAGCCAACCCAAGTGATCATCTTCAGCTGCATCCGCAAATAATAACTTTGTTGCAAGCACAATTACAGTTTTTCCAAAACACTTAAATATCAATTTCACTTGATCTTTCAGTAAGTTAACATTTTTTGGTATCTCAAGAATAATCTCCACTAATGGAATGCCAAACCTCTGCTTCTTTTTTTTTTAATATTCCAAACACTATTAGTAATGAAGACCGAAAGAAAATCCTCTATAGGAAGAAAATTATCTACAAAAGTTGGCCACTTGTCTATGCTTCTATCCAAGATCCAAATGTCTTTAATTGTGCTGATCTTCACACCTGAAGCTTTCTTGCACTTTATCAGGGATTGTAAAAATTTTGCTCCATGTAAAATAATTTTTTCATGTAGAAGAATGGTTATTTTCCTTATCAACATTCCAAAGATCTTCTCCATATTTAGCAATCAAAGATCTGTTAAGAAGTGTATTTTGTTTGGAAATGAAGCTTCAAGCAAATTTAGCTCTCAATGGACCAATCCTATCAACAACTGACTGCAATCCCCAACTTATTTTTGTCTTAGGCATGCCCATAACATTCCAAGCAATATAATGAATACCAAAATGACAATCATTTTTATGCCACAAATAATTCCTACACATTTTATCAAAATCATTCAAAAGCCCCATTGGGACTAATGAATGAGCTGACAAAAATAAAGGGAGTGAAAGAAAAGCTTATTTTAGCAAAGTTAACTTCTAGGCTAGACTGATAAGTCTATTTAAATATTCAATTTATTCGCAGCTTTGTCAATCATATTTTGAAAATCTAAATAAACTTTTCTCCTAAACACCATTTTCACTCCATGATACTTGATCTCATTTACCATTCTGAAGCACATTTTCTTTGCCAATTTTCTATACATTCTCCTCTTTACATATTTACCAAACATGGTAGACGATTTGAAAAAAATAATCTTATGCCCCGTACACTTGCAAAAATCCTAGATAATTACCTTAACTTTCTTCAAACTCTTCCAATTAGCTTCAGAAAAAACAACAACATCGTCTGCATACATCAAATGTGAAATCAATGGAGTAGTTGGAGCCACTTTATATCCCACACTCCTACCTCTTTGATCAAAAGAATCAGATAAAAGTTGAGAGCACATGATAAAAAGGTAAGGAGAAAGTGGACAACCTTGTCTAAATCCACTGTTAGCCTCAATCCAAGCAGAATTTACTCCATTGACCATAATAGAGAACTTCGAGTTCATCACACATTCCGTTATTAGAGTTGAGAATTTTTTTTGGAAAATCGACATTATCAAGCACATGATTTAAAGTACCCCAACTCATACTATCTTAAGCTTGTTCCATTTTGATTTTCAATGCCATAAACCCCTTCTTTTATTTGGAATATCTCATTTTATAAAAAATTTCTTGAGCAAGTAGAATATGAACAGATATAGTCCGTCTTTTAATAAAAGCATACTAAACTTCAAAAATGATCCTTGGGAGTAAATAGTTAACCCTGTTCAATAAAATCCTTGCCATTATTTTGTATATTTAATTAAAAAGACTAATTGTACGATAATTAGAAGGCAAACAAGGATTTTTAACGTTAGGAATCAAAAACACACTAGTTTCTTCCCAACACGGACACATCTTTCCATGATTGGAAAAAGAATTTATAGCATTCCACATATCATTATTGATAATCAACCAATAATTTTTAATAAAAGAATAAGTAATACTATCATTACCTGGAGACTTATTATCCTCCAAATGCTTTACCACCACCTCCAATTCTTCTTTGGAAAAGTCCTTATTCAGCAAATTTTTATCATATTCTATAATCTTCAAAGAAGTAGTAGGCCAATCATCCAAGCTACAGTGGCATTCCCTCCACTTATCTTTAAAAAAATGAAAGAAAATTTCTTCCATCTTCTCTTTGTCTTCAATCAAAGTTCCCTTGCAATTTCTCACTTTATTTATCCAGTTGCCACTTCTCCTTACTGTCGCATATGAATGGAAGAATTATGAATTGGCATCACTAGTTTTCATCCATAGAAATTTTGATCTCTGCTTCCACTATGTACAAAGCCGACCAAGAGTGGAGTTAAGCTCACCTAATTTAGATTTCAACAAGAGTAGATTATTATCCAAAATTCCATTACCATTAACCTCTTCCTCTTACAACTTTAATATTTCCACTTTGAGCTTATTCTTCAATTCAAATAAACTCTTATGCATTGCTTTACTCCAAAAAAAGTAATGCTTTTAAAGGTCTATTAAACTTTTTATTTAAAACCTCCACCTCATCACAATAAACAGGTTTCTTTCAAGAATCTGCAACAATAGCATAAGAAGCAGGATAAGTAAACCACACATCTTCATACCTCAATGTTATTTTTTTTTTTCTAAATTCCAGCAAAGAGTATCTTCAATATTATATGGCAACGATCTGATGCCATTCTTGCCAAAAGCCTCACAACTGGAAAATTCAAAATTTTCAAGGTAAGAGAGTTTATAAGGCATCGATCCAATATTTCTAAAATTCTTGTTCCACCACTTTTATTATAACACCAAGTGTATCTAGGCCCAAAAATATCAACCTCATGAAAATCACAATTCATCATAAATGAAAGCATATCTTGAGTACCATGAGAAAAAAAACCTCTTACCTCCCCTCTTCTCTTCTTGAGAAAGAATACAATTGATGCCCCATCCCACAACCGATGTGAAAGGTTTCACTGATAAAGCCTCTATACTACTCTGTAATCTCCTTTTTTCATAAATAGCACTGCTCCTGTAAATCGTTGCTACTAACCAAATTCCTTTACCTCTTATATTAAGTTCTCCAACCATAACCTGAGAAGACGTCTCCACAACTGAAAAAGATACTACATCTGTTCTCCAGCAAACCATAATTCAACCAGAAATCCCTTCCCCTTCTGATTGAAGAAGAAATAAATACCAATTATCCCCAATAAACTTCTTGAATTACAAAACATCCATAGATGAAATCTTAGTTTCTAATGAGCCAACAAAAAAAGAATCATACTCATCCACAATTTCCTTCAAGTATTAACAGGCTTCTCTCTTTCTTGCCCCTCTACAATTCCAAAAAATGAAAGATGTCATTTAATATTACAAGTGGGATTAGTCCCACCACTCTTTTTTCTTCAGTAGATCACATTTTTTATTTTTTAAAAATCAAATTACAATTGCCAAGAGATTTCAACTCTTTTTGGACTTTGAACTTCGTCACAACAAAAATATTTTACATCTCCTTCTCTATTGACTTGAGTTTAACTTCTTCTTTATCACATATCTCACCCTCCTCATTATCATTATCATGAGAAATAACCAAATCCACCAACTGATTCACATCTACATCCACCTCTTCATTTGCTAGAAGTTGAAACTTCTTAACATCCATAATTATAGGTTCCTTGCTTAAGAGTGACTCTTGGTTGTGATAAACATCTTTTCACACCTTTTTCTCAAATGGCGTCCACATATTTGCTCTTCAAAATTCTGCTTAAGAGTGACTCTTGGTTCTGTAGAAACATCCAAGCTAGTCTAGCTCTCAAAGGGCCTTGCCACTTCGCTTCTCCTAGGATACCGAATCCCCTAGAATTTATAGACAAGCATAATGTGGACCATGAAATATAATGCATCCCTTGACTCCCATTTTCCTTGTGCCAAAGAAAACCCCTACATAGCTCGTCTATTTTCATCAAAAAGTTTTTTGGAATTAGAGATTTTACCGCCGAATAAGAAAGCATATTAAAAAAAATAGTTTTTATTAGTAACATTCTCCCTGCCAAGGATAACTATCGAGCTCCCCAGGAGTTTAATCTTCACATAGCTTTTTCAATAGCATTATTGTAGTCTACTGCTTTCAATCTCCTTAATGCCAATTTGATCCCCAAAATAATTGAACTCCTTGACTTCTTTTATTCCCATAAGATTGTTTAAATTACTTCTTCTCTTCTTTGATTCCTTCTTTCCATAGAGTACCATAGACTTTTGAGAGTTTATTTTTTGTCTTGTTCGGCCACAGTAATCTTTAAAGATTTGTATCAACATGTCGACATTTCTTTTATAGGCTTTGGCAACCACTACGACGTCATCTTCAAATAGCTAAAGTGTTAATCTTTCAACATTTGTTGCTAATCTTATTCCAAATTGATCAGATTTTTCTCAGAGAGCCTTGGATAGAATTTTAGAGCACAAAATGAACAAACTAGGTGACAATGGACATCCTTTTCTAAAGCAACAATGTGCCATTATCCAACTTGTTCTTCTACCATTTATATTAATCAAGTATTTAGGATTACTGGCACATTGCTTGATCAAATGTATCATCCTCTCTGGTACTCCCATTAGCATCATAACTTGTTTTAAAGTTTCCCAACACATTCTATCATAAGCTTGCTCCATGTCTAGCTTTAATAACAAGTATCCCAATTATGCTACTGAGAATCTCATCTTGTTAGTAATCTCTTGAGCAATTAGACAATTATCACGTATGCTTCTTCCCGGAACAAAAGCTCCTTGGTTCTAAGAAATAACCTTTGGGAGACACCATTTAAGTCTATTAAGGATCGTCCCTACATCCATCTTGTAGACAATTTGGCAGAGACTAATAGGTCTGAATTTGGAGCATTCATAAGCATTTAGGACTGAATAAGTACCACTACTGTCTCCTTCAAATACTCTGGTATAGCCCCTGTCTTCAAAAATCCTTCAATTACATTCCAAGTTTCTCATTCTATAATGTTCCAATAAGATTTGAAAAAATAAGCATTAGCACCATCTGCACTTGGTGATTTTTTTTTTTTTTTTTGAAAATAAGTCGAAGCTATTGAATTAAAAAAGGAGAAGAACTACAAGCATGATTCCTCCTTCAAAATTTTAAAGAATGAAGGAGGAATCTTATTCTGTAAGCAATCTATCCACTCAAAGCTACTATATAGAGCATAGTTAGCACAATAATTTGCTAACTTATTGCAATCTCTACTTATTCCATTAAAAAAGACACAATTAAAGCTTAGTAGAAATTCCATACCATCGTCTTTGAATCTTCCTGTTTTCCAAGCATTTTTGAAGTAGGATATGATATTTGAATTGTCCCCTTCTATGATAATTCCTTTGTATTTGAACATCCAATCTTTTATTTCCTTCTTTAGAGAATGAATGGCAAGCATTTCCAATTGAGCTATATCATAATGTTGAATAGATTTTCCATAAGCAAATAAGAATCTTCCATAGCTATCACAAAATACAGTGGCAATTCCAGCTTTGTAAGAGGATAAAAGAGATGCATCAACGTTAACTTTTAGCCAATTGGGTGGAGGAGGATGCCAAGTTTTAGACAGTCTTGCCGACTGATTAACATCCCAATAGCCCAAGTTGAATTGATTAAATTTCAGAGAAACTGTGGATTGGCAAATAGCATTAGAAGCTAAGAAAGATGAATTATCTTCAACTTCATCATGAATAAACTTGTTTCTACTTTTCCAAGCAAGAAACACAATATTACAATATAAGCTCACCATTAATCCTTTCTTCGTAATGTTGGATTCAATCCAGTTAATACATTGATTCTTTACTTCAAATGAAGGAATGTAGAACCCCCAATTATTTAAAATATGGATAATTTCCTTCAATTTGCTGCAGCCACAGATTATGTGTTCTACATCTTCTCTAGCATCACAACCCCTTGGGCAATTTGAATTCTGGATTAATCCTCTGTAGAAAAGAAAATGGAGAGTTGGAATGGCATTTCTGTTCAACCTCCACCAGAAAAACTCCACCCTATTGTTCAGATTAGCTTTAATGATCCATCTCCATTTTAAATCATCTTCTAAATGTTCAGTTTCGGCTTTACAGATTAATCCTGGAATTGTCAATCCAGAATTCTATTTTATCAATTCCAGATTGTCTTCTAAGCTTTCATGTTTGATATCAATTTGTTTTATCAAATTGATTAGATCATTGCCAAAGTATTTATTTAATTCTAGCTCATTCCATTGGTTATTCAGAATGAGGTCTTTAACCCGAACCAAGCTGCCATCATGTGGAGTAACAAATGTTGGCCATTTGTTTATAGATTTGTCCATAATCCATGTGTCTTCAAAAGCATCTACTGATTCTCCATTAGCTATCTTCCATCTTACAATTGGTTTTAGCATTTTGAGCCCTTCTTTCAGTATTTTAAAAGCTGTGGATCTACAGCAATTTCAATATCCTCTTTCCAGTTTTTCACCATATTTTGAAGCCATGATCATATGTAACAAGGAATGCTTATTATTTATGAATCTCCAGGCAATTCTAGCTCTCAAAGCCGGAGTTTTAGAGATGTTAGAGTGTAAACCGCGGCCTCCGAATTCAACAGGTTTACACAAATCTGGCGAGCTAATGTAATGCAATCCTTTTCTACCATTCTTCTTGTTCCAGATGAAATTCTTTCAAATTCTATCAAGTTCTTCCAGCAACATTTTTGGAATTAAAGAGTGAGTAGCATGATAAGAAGGAAGAGCTATTAAAACTGATTTTACTAAAGTAATCTTCCCAGGAATAGAAAGGTTTTTATTCCCCCATTGATTGAGTTTCCTCATGGATTTGTCAATAATGAATTGGAAATCCTCTCTTCTCAGTCTTCTTAGTGCCAACTTTATCCCGAGATAATTGAACTCCTTCACTTGTTTAAAGCCCATGATATTAGAGATTCTTCTTTTATTTCTTCTCTTTACATGCTTCCCAAATAAACACATTGATTTTTCATAATTAATTTTTTGTCGTGTCCATTCACAGAACTTGTGAAGAATTTGCTTTACTTCCACCACTTCTTTTCTATTAGCTTTAGAGAACATGACCACGTCATCAGCATATAATAAATGGGAAATTCTAGGACCATTCGAATTTACCTTGATACCACATGAGCTTTGATGAAATGCATTGGATAGGAGTTGAGAGCATAGAATAAAGAGGATGGGGGATAATGGACATCCTTGATGAAATCCACTTTTAGCTAAAATCCAATTTGTGCATTTTCCATTAATGATGATAGAGAATTTGGGATCTTCTACACAATCCATTATTAATTTAGAAAATCTGAGAGGAAAGTTGAAGTACTCTAATACCTTCTTAAGAGAAGACCAAGCCATGGAATCATAAGCTTGTTCCATGTCCACTTTGAAAGAAACAAAGCCTTTGGAAGCTTTAGAAACCCGAAGCTTATGAAAAACATCTTGAGCCACTAACATATGATCGGATAGAGATCTCCCTTTGATGAAAGCCGCTTGCTCCATAGAAATAAGATTTGGGATAACCAAGTTTATTCTATTCAAAATAATTCTAGCCACCACTTTGTAGACCGTATTGCATAGACTTATAGGTCTATAGTTAGAAGGAAACATGAGGTTATCCACCTTTGGAATTAACACAATAAGCGTTTCTTTCCAATCCTTATCAAGTTCTCCATGTTTGAAAAAGAAATTTATAGCTTTCCAGAGATCTTCTTTGATTATTTCGCAATAGACTTTTAAGAAAGAATGGGATATACCATCTTTGCCCGGGGAAGTATTCCCTTCTAGCTGCTGTACAACCTCTTCCACTTCATTCATAGATAAATCAAATTCAAGACGGTTCTTTTCTGAAGAGTTTAAAGAAATGAAGTTTGTTGGCCATCCTTCCAAATTGCTTTTTCTAGTTTCCCATTTCTTTTGAAAGAACCGTGTAAAGACCTCCTCAATTTGGCTTTGTTCTTCTACTAACCTTCCTTCTTCATCTTTGACCTTGATAATTCTATTAGCTTTCCTTCTAGCACTTGCATAAGAATGAAAAAATTTTGAATTTCCATCCCCTTCCGATAACCATTTGACCTTGGCCCTTTGCTTCCACCACATATTAAGCCTAGCCATAGTAGCATTAAGTTCCAAAACTTTGGTTTTGAGTTTCCATTGATCTTGCTCCGATAGACTCCCCAAAGAAGTCTCTTTTTCTTGCATTTCCGTGATTTCCTGGATGAGAGCATCTTTCAAATAATTCAACTCTTTGTGTTTAGCTTTGCTCCAAAAGAATAATGATTTTAAGGACCTTTTAAATTTTTTGGTGAGAACTTGAGATAGGCTACCTTGATAATTCTTGTTCCATTCCTTCGTTACTATTCCATAAGAAGCTTGGTATGAAGCCCAACAATTTTCAAATTTGATCAACTTCTTAGGAATAGTGTTGAAATTCTTGAATTGTAAAAGAATTGGACAATGATCCGATGCTATTCTTGCCAAGTGTCTTTCTATCAATTGAATTGGAGAACTCAATGCAATGGTGTTAACAAAACACCTATCCAATCTTTCAAGGATTCTAGCCATTCCAATTTTGTTATTGCACCAAGTGAATTTAGGGCCTATAAACCCAATTTCGTGTAAATCATTATTGATTAAGCATTCCTCCATATCCCTTGATCCTTGGGAATAAATGAATCTTCTTCCTCCCAATTTGTCTTCCCTTCTCAATAAGCGATTAAAATCTCCACCAATGATCAATGGTTGATCACTCTTGGAATACATATCTAGCATATTCCACAATTCCCTCCTTTTTAGCACATCTGTACTCCCATAGATTGTAGCCACCTTCCACTTTTCATTATTAATAACATTCAGATCTCCAATCACCATCTGTGAGGATGAATTTTCCACCATAAACAAAGTTAAATCAGTGTTCCATAGAAGTAAAATTCCTCCTGAAAGCCCACTGGACGGGACATAAAAAAAATCCCAATTGCTTCCAATCATTTCATCAACAATACTTATATCGATTACAGAAAGTTTAGTTTCAACTAAACCAATAAAACAAACGCCATTGTTTTTTACAAACTCTTTCAAATAGAGGGAAGCATTCCTCTTCCTTGCTCCCCTGTAATTCCAAAATGCCATTGTATACATTTAAAAAAGATTGAGAGGATTGCTCCCCATAGTACCTTTCCCTTCTATCTCCAATCTTCGACTTCTAGTAGAAGATTTGATTGGTCTCAATTCCTTGAGCTGCTTGGATTTTTTCTTCTTGCTGTTGACTGCAGATTCCACATTCACAATGATTCCAATACCGTCTTTTTCTGTTGATTCAGCAATAATCTCTTTTGGTTCATGGATAATAACTATCTTCTCAGGAACTTTACTAGATTCTATATCAGTTCTACCACCGTTCTTGTCAACTTCTGAACTGTCTTGATTTATTTCTCCTTCCTCCATGTCTGCTAATGCTTGAAACTTGTTTTGTTCAACCAACGTTCCTGTTTTAACTATAGACTCTCCTTCTTTAGCAATTGTTTCAGCAATTTCTTGAGTATCCTTGTTCTGATTAGCACTAGTGTTAACTTCTGGAGCTATCTTCCCAATGGCAACATATTGTTTTGATGGAATTGTAGAACTTCTCTTTTCAAAATGATTTGAAGATTTGTTATTCCACTTTTTTTTAACAATTTTTCTCCCATGGTTCACTATCATCCAAGAACCATATTCTTCCTTCTCCACAGATGTTTCTCCAGCCTCCTCATTCTTATCAGTGTTGTAAATAACAGAATCTTTCACTGGTTGATCGGAAGTCTTCATGTGAAAGTTGTTTGGATAGATCTCTTTTAAATGGCCAATCTTTCCACACTCAAAGCATAGATTGGGAAGTCTTTCATACTCAATTTTCTGAAAAAATCTGTTTTCTTCTCCTTCAACCCAAACTCCAGTCGAAAGTTTGGCATCTAGATCAATTCGGACACAAACACGTCCGAACTCCCTTCTTGACCATTGGAACATATTACCATCTATAAGGTAAGGTTTTCCTACCATTGAAGCAATACGACATATGTTCAATTCGTCCCAACAAAAAAGAGGAAAATTCGGTAATCTGATCCATATTGGAGCTAAGAGTCCTTTGAGAGAATTAGGATCAAACCTTTGAGACCATCTATCCATTCCAACTATATTGCCATTCACAAACCAAGGTCCATTGGTGAGAACTGCTTCCATATGTTCTTCTTCATAAAAAGAACATAAGATCCATCCTTTTCCCAAAACAGTGATATGAAATTTTCCATATTGTTCCCATTGTCTCCTCAATTCATAGCTGATTGAAGAGAGAGGGGCATCTCCTCCGAAAATTTTTACTACCAGTAATTTGTTCAACTTTTTAGAATTTTCAGCAGCTTTCTCCACATGAATTTTCACAGTTTTGCCATCTTCTGCTATGCAATTGCCAAATTCCAAATCTGAGACTTTTATGTTTTTACTTTTTGACCAAACATTCGAATAAGAGCCTGAGTTAGTTCTTTTGGGCAATTCTTCATACATCTCATGACAGTTTGCAAGATCCCCGTCAGAACATACACGGACTTCATCCAGATCTGATTTATTCTTATTAACAAGCTCTGTTTCGCCTTCCTTCATATTTGACAGAACCATATTCTTTGCTTCCATAGCTTCCTTCAATAGATTGATTATATTATCACTGTCTTCATTATGCAGCACCTCTTTCATGATGTTATTGTCTGAAACAAATCTAGTCTCCATAGATTTATTCTTCTCGTTAAAAACTTTTGATGGCCATACTGTCTTCTCCAGAGTTCCTTCCATGATTTTTCCTTTCCCCTTGCCAGGAACTTCAATAACTTGTTTCTTCATCAATTGACCTCCTTCATTAATGATTAATGGCTTTTTCACCATCGAAGCTGCTTTCAATCCCGTGAACACCAACGATCTTTCATCTCCAAATGCCGCTGGTGACGATGAAACATCACGCTATCCTCCATAACTTGCTTGTCCAGATGAACGTCGATCCTCCATGTCGGCTACGGCCGAAGAAGGCCGGCGAACATTCGTCGTCTTAGAGCCGACGACAAAGCCGCGAAAAAAGCACTTTCAAAATAACAGAAATTTGAAAACTCAGACTCTCTCTCTCTACTCTCTCTCTAGCGTGGAAAATTTCACTAAATTCAAATGGTTGAGGTTCAATACTCTTTCACTTGTTCTTAAAAAATCACAAAGAACAACCAAACGGTGATTTGTTGTTATTCATATTCATAATAGTACTTTTCAAGTCTTCTTTCATGAAGTATGAATTCATTAACTTGACCATATCTTCTTAAATGCATTCACCATTTGTAAAACGTGGCCAATCTTCCATGTTATAGTTATGTTTGCTCCCTTTATTAGAATAAAACTTCTTAATTACCTCATGAATTGACTCCTGGGCAGTTTCCATAGTTCCATCTTCTTGAGAAATCTGATTGATCTGGTTTCTCCTTTTCTTTGTCGTAGCGTATGTGTGGTAGTAGCGAGTGTTCTTCCATCCATTGGCTTTTTGGCCTTTGTCTCCACCAAGTTGCCAATCTAGCTGAAGTTATGTTGAGTTCATGCACCTTGATTCTATGTTTTAGTAGGTTCTCTTGATTCAACCCGCCTTCCATAGCCTCCATATTTTGCAAATGCAAAAGTTCAATTTGAAGCTCTTATTTCTTCAAGGTTAACTCTCTGAATTTATTTTAGCTCCAATAATAAAGATTTTTTAGAGAACTTTTTATTTTCCTTTTAAAGATTTCATCAGCACCTCCAAAATCCATCTTCCTACAAGAATTAGCAATGATACCCCTAGAAACCTCATATAAACACCACAAGTTCTCAAATCTAATTTCTCTTTACTTGTACATCTTTGCACTGTAAAATTGAAGTAGTATAAGACAATGGTCTGATACTACTCTAGGTAGATGTTTAATGACTTCAGGAGAGATATCCATCATTGATTTTGAGTTTAACCAAACTCTATCAAGTCTCTCCCAAATTCTAGCTAGTCCTTCTTTATTGTTGCACCATGTGAATTTAGGACCAATAAAACCAATATCGTGATAGTCGTTACTAGTCATAAACTCCTTCATTTCTTTATGGCATTATGAGAAAATAAATTATTTACCTCCCTTCTTCTCATGCTTATTAAATAAGCAATTAATGTCTCCCCCTACTATACATGGCTCCTCACTATTCATATTATTCTCAATAAATCTCCATAATTTTCTTCATTCATACAGGTTTTTATTTCCATAAATAATTCAAACCTTAACTGAGTTTCCTTTAGGAGATGTAAGCTTACCTATTATAAATTGATTTGAAGAATCAATGACTGTATAGGATGTTGTTCTGTATTTCCACAATGCAAAAGCACCACCTGAAGTTCCACTAGCCGCAACATCATGGAACTCCCAATCATCTTTAACCAGTTTCTTGACATCATCTTTTCCCAAATTTTCTAGCTTTGTTTCCATAAGACAAATGAAGAACATGTCATTTTCTCTAATCAAGCATCTCACGTAATGGGAGACTTCTTTCTTTTTTGCTCCCCTACAATTCCAAAACATTATGGAAGAAATTAAGAAAGTTGTGGGGATGAGGCCCCAACCTTTTCAGCTACACCTACTTTCCTTGTTCAATGATTTCCCTTTATAGGACCTAGCATTTTCAATTACGTTGCTAGTTTAACTTTACAGGTTGATAGCTTTGTATTGTTCTTACTAGCTCCCATCTTCCCATACAGCTGTATCACTTTACTTCCATCTCCATCACCTTTACCAAATTTAGCAATATCTTCTTACTCTCCTAGAATATCTATCATTTCAAGATGAGTGATATTTACTTGATCTTCAAATTCTTTATTCTGATATAAAATAATTTTATTTTCAGAATCATTACTAATCTCAATTGAATCTAACTTGGAAATTTCTACAATAGGTACATTTGATTTTTCTACTTCTTCAACTTCCATTTCCTCATTAGATGGGATCATCACATCTGCTTGTTCAACTGCCATGCAATTATCTATTTCACTGATAATTTCTCCTTCTTCAATCACTATATTACTTAGGATATCCTTCTGTACTTCCACATTCACATTTGTTTGTTTTCCTTTGATTTCCAAGTTCAATGATTTTGTTGTTTCCTTCATTGTAGTACTACCTTGAACCTTTTTAACAAAGGTTTTCTTGAATGGCCACCTGTTAGAAACAAATTTAGGCCTCTTTCTTTTGTAATTCACATGCACCCATGGTCCATAATTATTGTTCTCCTCATTTTCCTGCACCATTCAATGAGAGCTTGTAGTTTCCTTCTACTTTGTTATTTTCCACCAAGCTTCCTTTTTTGCATTCATTTTTAACATGTCCTATTTTCCCACAATAAAAAAAAAAAATCGAAACTCTTTCACATTCAAATTTTTTAAAAAATCGTCCCACAATGCCTTCCACCGGAGCACCCAATGGTAGTAGTTGATCTAATTTCACACGAACACGTGCTCTAGCAAATTCTCTTCTTCCCCAATGGAACTTGTTACCGTCCAACATCAATGGAACTCCCACCATTGAAGCTATCCTTGCTACATTTCTTATCCCAACATTGCAATGGTAGTTGAGGCATTCTTATCCAAATAGGAGAGGTAAGCCTTTCATTGATAAAGGAGAAAACTCTGGGGACCATCAGTCTATACCAATAATGTGCCCATTCAAGAACCATGGGCCTCAATACAGAACACCTTCTAGAGCATCATTAGATATAAATGAACACAAAAACTATCCCATTCCTATAGTGGTAAAATAGAATTGATCATATTGAGTCCATTGGAGTCTGAGTTCCCATGCTACTACATGAGGTGGCACTTCTTTCCTAAACACCTTGCAAACCAGAGAATTACAAAGTAAGTTTGCTTTTTTTATTTCAGATTCCTTGATCATTTTAACAGCCTTTCTATCTTCTATCAACATATCTTCTCCTTCTATGAAATTTAGTTTTATATATGGCTTTTTGATCCATACATTACCATGTGCAGTCTTCTTACCATCCCCATCAGTCATTTAATCATCAATCTGATTTGCTATTTTTTCTTTAACAAAAACTAACTTCACCATCAGTTGATCCAATTGCTTATCTGCATTTAGAACAACATTTTGTTCTCAAAACTTAGGGAATTCGCATTTATCACACTGTTGCTAGTGATTGCATTTGAATTCCCAAATCTTTAAACAAAAATATTCATTCCCAAAGATGAAGCTTCATTGTCGAAATGTTTTGTTGGTGATAGTTCAACCATTTTCATAACATGGAGTGTTTTAATTTCAAACTCCTTTGAAACATTCTTTCCTTTGCCTTCAACATGATTGATAATATTGGAGATATTACCAACATTTTTTGTTTATTACTAAAATACCTTTTGATCTTCTTCGTCGAGCCTCTTCTGCATCCATTGATAACCTTCCATTTGACGTCTCATTTGAAGCTTTGTTCAGCATCAATGATCCATCTTGAGTAGTGGAGTCCATCGATGTCCAGCGGATGTCCGTCGCCATGTCTTGGCCATCTGTAGAAGCAACGGCTGAAAAATTGGGAGCGTTGAATTTGAAATTTCCTTTCTATAGCGGGAGCTTCTCTCTCTAGTTGGAGCTTCTATCTTTTTATACTTCATAGTGTGAAAAAGAAACATATAATTATCTTACTTAGATCATTTGAATTATTGCTTTAATTTGAAATTTTAAGTTATACCTTTATTTATTAATTTTTGAATTTAGGATGAATAATTAGAATAAAAGATTTGATATGAGCAAATTAAAATTAGAAATCATATGCAATCTGAGTTTGAAATTGGTAATTTTATTAAATTCTTAAAAAAAACTCACTAAGATCATAAAAAGGTTCGAACCAATATGTTATATTAAAAATTATTAATTATGTACTCCATACAATAAAGATAAAAAGAACTATGAAAATAGTTCTCAAAAGAAAAAGAAAAAATTAGAAGAAAAATGAAAAAGGATGAGTACATTAAAAAATTTGTATCGCTTAAAAGCTTAGAATTTGAATTCAATCTTTTACTTAAATTCACAAAATAAAAACAAGTACAAATAATGGTAAACTAACGAAGTTCAAATATTAACTAAAAATATCTAATAATTAGGCTACATTAATCACTTTAAAATTCAAAAATTATTAATTCAATCTATAACCTGTGAATTCAAATTATGCAATAGTAAGGATGACTGATAATTCTAATTATTAGTTTCTTTTCAAAACAAAAAAATAATAATCTTGTTAATTTTTCATACATTTAGATCGTGTTATATTATCCTATATTTTTGTAATTTATATTAATCAAATTTTACGTTGATTAATCATTTAATTAGAATTATATTATAGTTATTTACTTTATAATAAGCAAGAGTTTAAATATGGAAGAATTTTATAAGTGTGAATACTGTGTTATATTTTTAGTGAAATTGTGTTATTTAAGTTGCATTGTGTAGGAAAAATATGAAAAAGACATAAAATTCTAAGTTACATATAATACTACGGCACCAAAACAAATAGTGTTACAGCACAATCAAATACCCCACCGAATTGCCGGAATATCAACACTGCAATGCAAACTTCTCTGTCGGCGGACAACCTCACGACATCAAAAGTTCAATTTTGTAGTGTCATGTTCTCAGTCATTCAGCACCACAGTGTCACACTAAATAAAACCTCAGCGCCCAAATTGCTCTTTCGGTGCCGCAACATTTGAAATTCAACAGCGCTATAGTGTACCAGTTGTAATTTCCCAAGGACATGACTTTTTAGCGAAGCGATGCAACTGTTCACGTACAAAATAATAGATCCACATTATCAAGCGTCGTGAAAGAACTTGAATAGTATCGCAGCAGCCTTAGTTCATAAGTTTGGCATAGTGGCACCGATCTTTCTAGTATCACAATGCCAGATGCCCAATTTGTGTTTTCCTATAAATAATGACTATGTTATATTTGTTTGAGAGTTTATCCACTTAGATAATTTTAGTATAATTCAGAGAGCTTAATTAAGTTAATATAACTTAGGGTGATAAGTAAGGAAATTTAGAGAAGTACTTGATACCATCATTAGAGTGTTTGGCTTATGTTTCTAAAAATAGATATGTAAGTAAAGAGGAGTGTAGAAGAGATCCATTGAACCATTCTGGTGATATTGCGCTATTATATTTTATTTTGATCAATATATTAATGAAAATGAGTTTGCTTCAATTCTACTATATTTTTGACTAAATTCTCTAGTTTTGAATAGTTGATGTAAATATCATATATAGTACTAATGAGTGTTCTTGTTTTTTAAATGATTAAAATGATACTCTCAATAATACTAGATCTTAATTTAATGCATATAATGGCCATATATGTTATTAAATTGGTATATTGTGGAGCCTCATTATAGGGAAGCAGGCATTACAAGGGATATTAAATTAGTATGCATCATACATAGGCATATGATATGAAATATATTAAATTCTAAAGGAGATGATATAACCATAGAAAGTTGGTGGACACCCTTTCATCCTACATGCTCGACAGAGATATAGAAATACATATTCTATGCATAGAATCACAATTAAAAGAGAATCATTATGAAAAAATATTTTATTTATATTCATCAATCCAAATCATTATATTCATATAGTTAACACATTATCTTTATCTGTTTTTATTTAAGTTATTGAATATCCACAACATCCTTTTTTTTTAGTAGGATAATTCTTATAACTAAAATAATCATTAGAAGTTGACTGTTAAAAAGCATACTTCATCTTGGGTTCGACACTCTACTCTATTACTTTATTACTAGATTTGGCATATTTACTTGTGCATATTAAGTGTAGTTATCAAATTTATTTTAATATAATTCATTACAAATTAAAATGCCTCTTCATTCTGAATTTTAAGATCACTATTTGTTGATGAATTCTTCTTAGTCTTATATTTCTTAGTAAAATTGATGGAAATCATCATATCACTAAAAACTAAAACATTGCCTGAAAGTGATATTACTGTTAAAAATAAAAAGACTAAAATTATCTAGAAGGAGAGCTAAGGAAATCTAACTACAGCCAACTTGACCACTTTTAATTCATCTCCATTGTTCTCTCTTGATATTTTATAATCTTTTTCTCGTTTTATAAGCTGCCAAATAGAAAACCAGTGAGCTTCTCCATTCAAAATATTTTTCTTAAAATAGCTCTTATTTTTCTCATCATATATGATCAAGATCAAAACAATGAATAAACATAACCACAATTTTTTTACCTAGGCTTAATATAGATGCTATTCTAAGTCATAAACTAATCCTAAAATTTATCCTCTAAATTTGTGTTGCAGTTATTGAAGAGCATAAAGTCATCTTCTTGGCAGGTATTGCACATCACACTTGTGTTGTCTTTAGCAATGATTAATGAGAAAAGGTCAGGAGAAAACCTGCTGAGTAAAAGAAGCTAAATGAAAATTGAAATTTTTGTTGGACGATGATGGATGAAAACAAATACAAACGTATAGATTGTAATCACGCTCCATCAGAAAAATTGGAGTACAAGGACTTAGTCAAAAAAGACTTATTCTGAAAGAACCAATCCTCCTCTTAATGCTCACTATCAAATGAATGGAAAATAGTTAGATCCGGATGCCCTGATTCAATTTTCATCACCATGGTATTAATAAATTTCCGCATATTAATTTTCTGATGATTGCTTTCGAATATATTAATAATTTTCTATTCTATCCGATATTTAACAATTTCTCAAAAAATTCTTCAAAACAAAATCAGGTATTCTGCAAGTTAAATATAAAATATCATGTGCAAATTTTTTAAGTTGATCTTCATAAAAAATTTATCAGAATATCTGATTTAATTTATTTACTAAATTAATCGTGAATAAATATGTGGCAATTAATTATGTGTGTATCATCAAAATTTTTAGTGCTTATTAAAATTTCGCCTTATTCAAAAAATAAGAAAACGTACTAATTATAATTCAAATTATTTTATTAATTTCTCAGTTATATGATTCACCTATAAATAAATGATATTTTTTTTTTTTTTTTTTAAAGATGAACGTTGATAGGCTCTCTGAGCTCTCCGAAGAAAAAAGGAAAAACATACAAGTCCTCCACAGCGGGTAAACTTGCAGCTGGAAGTCCTATAACATGGAAAGGACAGGAACGGTTGAGATAATTTTACGAGAATCCATAAATCTGAAAATTTTATAGGAAGAACTTTTTTCTCATTCCAATAATCTTTTAAAAAAGTAATTGTTGCGTCATAGAATATCTGCGGCGGTAGAAAATATAAAATTTAATGCCTTAGCCTTGTACGAAAAACTAGCACACAAACAGATAAAAGAGAGGGTGTAACGTTCATAAGAGATACCAGAGTTTTTACGTGGAACCCCCTAAAAGGAATGAAAAACAAAAGGGCCTGGCCCAGTTTGAGTTAATCCTTTATTTTTTGCAATCGATTACAAATGAGACTCTTTCTTGGGGGAAGGTCTTAGGTTGACCTACATAATGTGCATCATATTACATGGCGGGAATTGGAAGAATTAGTATTGAAATGATTGTTTGGTCAGCGGGACCATAGTCGGCGGGTGACAGAGCACGGAAGGAACGTACTCTGGCGACGGAGGTGGGAAAGACCGTACTCTGGCGATGAAGGTCGAATGGACCGTAATCAGTGAAGGAGGTCGGAAGGACTGTAGTAGGCGGATGAAAGAGGTCGGAAAGGCAGTAGTCTTGAGACGGCGGTTAGAGGGTCCGAGGTCGTCAAAGGAGTTCGGAAGGACCTTAGTTGGCGAGCAACAGAGGTTGGAAGGATAGTAGGTGGCGGGCGATGGAGGTCAGAAAGACCGCAGTCTGGTGACGATAGTCGGAGGGACCGTAGTCGGCGGGCCACAGTGGTCAGAAAAGACAGTTGTCTGGCGATACATGTACCGTAGTCTGGACACGGAGGTCAGAAGGACCGTAGTTGGCTTGCAATAGTGGCAAGAAACACCGTTATCTGGTGATGGAGGTCTGAAGGACTGAGTCGGCGGGAAACAGAAGTTAGAAAGATTGTATTCTGGTGGAGGAGATCAGAAGGACCATAGTCGGCTGGAAACGGAGGTTGGAAGTCCAGTGACGGGCAGAAGTTCAGCATCGGGTAGAAGTTTGATTAAATTTAGCGACTAGCAGAAATGCGATGACAGGTGGAAGTCCGACGTAAGGAAGAAAACTGGTGACAGGAGGAAGTTCGGTGTCTGGTAGAAATCCAACGATGAGCTGAAGTTTGGTATCGGGTAGAAGTCCGACAAACGTCTGGTGATAGGTGGAAGTTTGGCGACGGGAAGAAGTCCGGTGTTATGTTGAAATCCAATGACGTTCGGTGGTCGGGTGAAAGTCTAATGACGGTCGGCAATTGGGCAGTGGTCCGACGATGGTCGGGCTGAAGTACGGCAGCGGTCAGCGGCCAGATACATGTCCGACAAAAATATTTACGCCGGTTTAACGCTCGTCAATAAAACATTATCAGCGTAAAACTTTTCGCCGAAAATTTTTCCGATGTAATTTCGTCGAAAATTTTGTCAGAAAAATTTCCGGCGAATATTAACTACCTCAAAAATTTTAAAAAAAGAAAAAGAAAAAAAAAACCTAATCCAATTGAAGTCCCCCTCCGGCCCTGTCCAGCCAGCTGGGCTTCACCCTCGTTCGTGAACCGTTCGCCCCACCTACAGAGAACCTTACCCGCTAGGCCCGCGACCCACCACAGTGACCAGTGACCTGCTGCCCGTTTCGCGTGACCAGCCCGCTGCGCGTGTGCCTAGCGGGATTCGAACCCCCGCCACATTGAGCATTCCAGCTGTCAGGGAAACCACCAGGCCACCATTCAAAATGTATAAATCTGTAAGTTATTTTTTTATTTATATTAATAAAACAGAAAATATTATTTAAAATAGTTATTATATTTAAAGACTAAAATAATTAAATTATTTAATATAATTTATTTAAAATGATTATAATATGAATTTATATTTTATATAAAAATAAACTTAATAAAATTTAAAATAATTAAATTAATTTATAATAGTTTAATTTAATTTATATATTTAAAATAATTACTATATTTAAGAGCTAAGTTTTTTTTTAAAATCAAAATAATTATTATATTTAATTTAGCAATAAATTATTAAAACTTTTTAATTTTTTTTATTTTAGCAATATTTAATTTAATTTAACAAAATGAATAATTTTAAATATTATTAATTGCCATTTTCCAGAAATTTTTTAATTTCATCAAAAATCCGTCGTAAATTCCGTAGGAAAAACGAACAGAAAATGCGCCGGAAATAAGTTCAAAAATTTCGTCGGAAGTACGATGGAAAATTCGTCAGAAATATTTAGTCGAAAAAGCTGTCGGAATTGCAGACGAATTTATTTCCGCCGGAAATTAACGTTTTTCCTGTAGTGAGCATCCAGTTGGAAGTTCGGTGGCGGTCAGCTACGGGGTGGTGGCCCCACGACGGTTGGGCTGAAGTCCTCCAGTGATCGATGGCCGGGTGGAAGCTCGGCAGCGGTCGACGTCAAGGTGCACGTTTGGCTGCGTTTGGCCACTATTTGGTGGTCGGACGACGTTCAGGCTGATGTTCGGTGGCGATCGGCCGCTACGTGGTGATCGGACGACTGTTGGGTTGAATTCCAGCGGTGGCCGAGCAAAAGTTTTTCGGTGATCGACGGCTGAGCGGTGGTCGAATAACAGTCAATGGGGGTTCGCCGTTGGTTGTGCTGGAGCTCTTGAAGTCTTAGAGTTCTCTCATATCTCTAGCATAGAGGTCCCCTTCATGTTGAGAGTGGGGTTTTATTTATATATTTCATGAGTGGCTTACCCCGTAAATATAGAGAAGATCCGGGGCATGTTTGGAGTGCTCCATCGGATGGCTCGTATTGTTTCCCCTATTAGAGATAGTTTTTCAACTGTCTAAGTGCCTTAATGATGTCGAAATTTAAAGATCTTGGACTCGTTAGATTCGGATGGCCGAGCAGCTCGATTTGACTTGTAAGCATGCCATATTTAGATATCATTTTTTCATCCAAATAATGCTTTGATCCTTCCAAATGTGGTTCGGTCCACTCGATTTTGACCTATTTGTTCTCGAGTTGGACCGAATTTAGTGTCGTTAGGTTCATCTTTCAGAGACATTCAGTTCGACTATAAGTTTGTTGAAATCGAATTTCTTATAATCCTGAATATGAATTTAGAAATTCCAAACTTATATATGCCTCTAGATTCGTGCTCGGTCAGCACAATTTTGGGTGACATATATATCAGTTATATAATTTTTGTCTTCTTAAGTTCATTGAGTGTCTCAGCAAATGTTTGATGTAGCTGGAATCCTATATTTAGATCCTGATTTTTGTCAATTAAATAAATCTGCAATCAATAGAACTATTAAAACTTTGGACTCAGAATTATATTAATAAAGAAAATATCATGAATCTTTGGAAAAAAAAATCATGAAACTTTGGAACATCTTTGTAATAGTACAATTTCGCAAATGGATTTCCAGCACATAGAAGATGAGTATGATCTGTACTAGTATTTTATTCCGGATGGTAGCACCAAACAACATAGAAAAATTCCTCTAATAATTTGTAAGTTCAGTTATCGAATAAGATGAAATTGGACAGTTTGAAATAAAGAATACTACTATTATGTTTCATCTCTGGTTGATTCCAGCAAAGAGCCTGTTGTTATCAATAGAATATATTCTAGCTAGCTATCCAAAGTTAAGAACAAAAAAAAAAGTAAAAAAAGTTTCCAAGTTGCCATCATAAAATTATTATACCTCACAAAAAAGTAACGCATTTAAAGCCTTCTCGTCCGATTTCATAGCCTTAACTTCTTACAATATATATTTTTTATTAGTTGTTTATTATATGGTGAAGATTTTTAATAATGTTAAAGTATAAACTAGAAATTAGTTACCTTCCAATTATTTTCTTAGAAATTTTTTAGTTTTAAAACTGGCATTTAATGCAACAGGGATGTTTTTAATTCATTGTATTATTAATAACATTTGAAGTCATTAGGAACTGAAGTATTGATCCCAATTTGTTTTGAGAATATTTGAGTGTCAAAGTATAGAATTTTTTTTAGATGAAGTTTTATTCAAAATTTTAAAAGTATGGCAAGATTAAGAAATTGAGAAAACGTTCACAAAGGATGGTTTTAGACTGAAAATTTTGCTAGAAACTTAAAACTTTCTCATTATCTCTTTGATTTCGATCGACTCAAACAAAGACTCAAACAAAATTGATTTGTTAACATTTTATTATAAACAGCTGAAATAAATTGAATTTAACTTCAAGTCAAACGCATTATATGTAAAATTGCATATTTATACACGTCCTCATATAATAATAATAATAATAATAATAATAATAATAATAATAATAATAAAATAATATTTATAATCATAATGCACATTTATTAAGTATTGTTTAGTGTCAAAAAATTTACAGCAATCGAGTAATAAGTTTACATCATAATTTTGTAAATAAAAATTCTTGCACAGAGATCAAGAAAAAGAATGATTGAGATAATAAAGCTTTTTTACAAATATTCCAAAGTAGTTATATTTTTTTATTATCTCACCATCATGGACGTTTTGTTTTGTTTTTTGTTTTTTTTCTTTCGGAAAATTGGGGTATAAGAAAGATTTGCAAAAAATAAAGACCTCTTACAACCCAAAGTAAGAAAACAAACTTACGGACAGCAACAACTGAGTTGTACAGCTAAAGTACGACCTATTGAGAAAAAATATATAAACTCTAAACAAACAAAAAACATGACATAAACAAGTTCAATATTAGAGAGAGGAATCAGTCTGGGAAATACTATATCTAAATCAACATAAGAATATGGAAGTAGCGATGCTCACCATGTTGCCAAATAATGACCATCCAAAAAGCAGAGAATAATATCCAAGGGGCAACAAAATAGATGTATACAATTCCTAATAGTCCTCTCATGCCAACAGGGAATGTTATTTGAACGAAAAGAAAAGTAAAGCGTACGTCCCGTTGAAATCAGATAAACAAAAACATTGAAAGATGAGCAGTGCAGCCAGGATCTAAACGAAATCAGGACAAATCGCCAAAAAATAGTCACAAAATTCTAGATTAAGAGCCCAACTAACACAATGAAAATTTAGAAGAGAGATGATGCAAAAAATAGTCTCAGATAGAAAATAAGAGATCTAACAAGTTCCACGTGTTTCCACCCGGCAACCTCTAAGTCAAACAGCTTCTGAAAATTTAAAGCAAATAGTAGTGATGCTGTCAAAATTTGTACCAAATCTCCTTGCATTCTTCTCTCTCAATAAGTGATAGAGAGAACAACAAATGACTATGACTCCGGACACTAAGATACGGTTGCGGAAAATACCTGGACGGAGGATCAGAGAACTCCGATCATCGTGGCTCCAGCATCGTCGGTTCTTAAACCAGACTGAAGAACAGTGGATGATCGATCGTCGTTGCTCCAGCTATGTCCGGTCGTAACCTTCATGAGACTATTCAGGCGAGAGTGTCGTAATTCATTTGAATTCCGAACGCGTGCCAAACCACCACCAGTCAATAAACTGAATGCAGAACTCAATTTTCCACAATAAAATGAAATGGGAAAAATCAACTAATTCAGCTACTTATTATTTCAAAACAAAGGTATTTTTACAAACATTAGCCACATATAAGGCTATATCCCAAAGAAAGAAAGAAACTAATCACAAAACAAAAATATGCTGAAGTTGCCGCTAATACTCCGAGGTCATGTCACATTCAACTCCGGGATCATTCTACCGGGGTAGGAGAAACTTCATGTTCATAATAGGGAGAAAGATCAGCCACGTTGAAGGTGGCGGAGACATTATAGTCGCCTGGAAGTTCAATCTGATAAGCATTGTCCCCAATTTTGCGAACAATTCGAAAGGGTCCATCAACCTTTGGTTTGAGCTTGTCAAACGCGCCTGGAGGGAATCTTTCTTTCCGCAAGCGAATCCACACTTTATCTCCTTCTTTAAACTGGACAGAGTGTCGAGACTTATTTTCTTGCTTCATACATTTGTTATTATGCTTTTGGATGAGTTCTTGTACGTGCTTATGTAGTCGTTGAATCTCCCGACTTCGTTGATCTCCATCAACACTATAACTACTGCTCGTCACATGCGGAATCAGATCCAACGGAGTCAAAGGATTGCCTCTATAGGCTACATGGAACGGACTATGCCCTGTGGCCTGGTTCACATATCTGTTGAATGCAAATTCTATCTAAGGCAATATAAGATCCCATTGCCTTAAGTTCTTTCCAACGAAGCATCGGAGAAGATTCCCTAGACTCCTATTGACAGTTTCAATCTGGCCATCGGTTCGAGGATGAGCAGTGGAGCTGAATTGTAGATTCGTTCCCATCTTTGCCTAGAGAGTTCTCCAAAAATGGCTCATAAATTTGACATCCAATCAAATGTCATTGTCTTCGATATTCCATGCAGGCGTACAATCTCTTTGAAATACAAGTCGGCGACATGAGTGGGATCAAGTGTCTTGCTACAAGCCACGAAATGGACCATTTTTGAAAAACGGTCTACCACAACCATGATTGAATCCTTGTTTCGATGTGTCCTCGGCAGGCCCAGCACGAAGTCTAGACTTACATCAGTCCAGGGACCTTCAGGAACCGATAAAGGTGTATACAACCCCAGCTTTTGTCTCTGCATTTTGGCAAGAACGCAAATGCGACACCGCTTAATAAAGCGTTCAACATCCCGACTAATTGAGGGCCAATAGAAATGTTCTTTGGTTGAGGCCAGAGTTTTGTCTCTTCCAAAATGTCCTGCAATGCCAGACTCGTGACACTCCTGTAAGATATTCATTCGCGTAGAGCATTGAGGAATACAAAGCCGATTGCAATAAAATAAATGATCATATTGACAATGGTAAAACTGATTAGGTCCCTCCTTACACTTTGCCCAAATGACTCCAAAGTCAGGATCCTGGGGATATAATTCCTTAAGCATTTCAAATCCTATTATCTTAGTTTCCAAAGTTTGAAGCAGAGCTATCCGCCGGCTAAGTGTATCCGCCACCTGATTGCATTTGCCGGATTTGTGCTTAAGAATGAAATGAAAAGCTCCCAGATATTCCACCCATGCAGCATGGCGCCCTTTTAGTTTCTTTTGAGTGTTCAGAAACCGCAATGCTTCATGTTCGGTGAAAAAAATAAATTCATGGGGAAGTAAGTAATGTTCCCAATGGTGTAAAGCTCGCACCACAGCATAGAACTCCTTATCGTATACAGAATACTTTCACTGAACTTCATTGAGCTTCTCACTGAAGAAGGCGATTGGGTGGCCCTTCTGGCTGAGCACGTCCCCAATTCCTAAGTTAGACACATCACAATCTAACTCGAATACTTCCTCAAAGTTGGGCAAAGCAAGAACAGGTGCGGTGGATATGGCCAGCATCAATTGATCGAACCCGTGGTCCGCATTAGGGGTCCATGAAAATCAGTCTGTTTTTAGAAGCTCAGAGATGGGGGCAGCGATGGAGCTGAAATTCTTTATAAATCTCCAGTAAAAGGAAGCGAGACTATGGAATTGGCGCACTTCTGTAGTAGATTGGGGTTTAGGCCAATGGAGGATGGCTTCAACCTTACCGGGATCAGCTTCAATGCCCGCAGAGATGATGAAGCCCAAGAATGATATGCTGTCCGTCAGGTAGTGGCATTTCTTCGGATGGGCAAATAGATTTTGTTCTCTGAGTATCTCAAAGACATGCTACAAATGCACCAAGTGAGTATCAACATTAGGACTGTATATCAAAATATCGTCGAAGTAAATCACTACAGATTTATTCATAAGGGGTTGGAAGATTTGGTTCATGAGCCTCATGAAAGTGCTGGGGGCATTGGACATGCTGAACGGCATCACAGTCCATTCATACAATCCTTCCCACATTTTGAATGTTGTTTTCCATTCATCTCCCAGTTTCAGCCGTATTTGGTGGTAGCCGCTTCTCAGATCTATCTTGGAGAACATACTTGCACCATGAAGCTGATCAAAGATGTCATCTATACGGGGAATGGGGAAGCAATATTTTATAGTAATCTTATTTATAGAACGACTGTCGATGCACATTCTAAAAGATCCATCCTTCTTAGGAACTAGTAATGCGGGGACTTCACAGGGACTAGGAACGGGGAGTACAAAGCCTTTACTAATAAGTTCTTAAACCTAACATTGCAATTCTAAGTGCTGATCTGGCTGGAGTATGTAGGTGGGTCTATTGGGTAAGACCGACCCTAGTACAAGTTCCATCTGATGTTGAACGTCACAGAGAGGTGGAAGTCTAATGGGAAATTCTGGCGCCAACACATCCTCATACTATTGTAGCAACGGGTCGGACGATTTCAGGGACCTCTGGTTGCTGAGGATTTTCTTCCATCTGGATCACAAGCAGACTCTGTTGCGCCGCCTTCAACTCTTGAATTAACAGAGTTTGACTAAATAGATTAGTCGCAGAACGATCATCATCGTCCATTACCGGAGATGGTAAGAGCACAATTTGTTGATGATCATGGAAAAATGAATAAGTATTTGTGGTTCCATTGTGTATAGTGCCTTTATCAAATTGCCAGGACTGCCCTAACAGCAAATGGAAGGCATCCATGGAAACGACATCACATTGAACTCGATCTTTGAAGTGGCCTATGGAAAAATCAATCAGACAACTTTTGCCCACCTGTACTTCAGCATTCTTGCGGATCCAAGATAATGAATATGGCTTGGGATGATCTGTGGTTGCTAGTTGTAGTTTGTCCACCATGAAGGCGGCAACAACGTTCTCCTAACTCCCACTATCTATGATCGCATTACACACACGATCTTTGACGGTACACCTTATTCGAAAGATTCTGTGACATAGCCATGAATCCCCCTTGTGAACATTCAAGGATTGTTTGTAAGACCAGTAGATTTCCTTCATCTCCAGTCAGATAGGTCGGTTCAGACAATGGAGACTCGACAGCTGAGTTGATGGTTGAATCTTCGGGCTCAGGTTCTTAAATCAGTGTCACTACACGACGATTGGGACAGTTGGACGCTATATGTCCGAACCCTTGGCATGTAAAGCATTTGTGAGCCGGAGGAGGAGTTGGGCCTTGAGTCCAACTAGTAGACGTACGCGCAGGAGGTTTGTCGGGTTGTCAACTCGGCCCTACGACATTTCTGGGAACTTTGGCTTCTTTGTCGCCCACATACTCTGGGCCGATGTTTTTCTGATATAATTTTCGGGATTTTAATTGTTGCTTTCCAACTTTTAAAGCCCACCCCGTAATATCTTGAAAGGTCTAGTATGGCTACAACTACACAACATTGGCAATCGCAGGTTGTAGTCCTTATAAGAATCAAGCAATTGTGTGTTCCTCTGGTTCTCCGATGTCACACTGAAGGGATAGTTGCTCAAACTAAGACATGTATTCTTCTACCGTCAACTGTTATTGTAGAAGCTGAGTGAATTTTAGAAAGATGTCTTGCTTATATTGATTGGGAATATATTTCCTTTGCATTTCCCATTTCATCTTAGCCCAGGTAACAATCTTGCTCTTTCCCTCTCGATTTCTTGATCTCTTCAGATTTTCCCACCACAGCGATGTAGTGTGTTTGAGTCTGATTGCTAGTAGTTTAACAATTTTGTCGACTGGTATTTCTTTAAATTCAAGAATTCTCTCAACCGTTTGGAGCCAGTTGATGAACTCGACCGGATCTATTCTTCCATTGATTTCAGGAAGTTCTATTTTAATTCCACAATCATGGAGAGTCTTCTTGTTATGCCGATCCACTTGACATCTTACAGTTTCATCTTCACTAGAACATTCTTGATGAAATGGGTTAACATCTTCTTCTTCATTTGGATTTACTGTAGGCTCATGCTGTTCGCATGTAGCTAGTCATTGTTGCAACTGAGCTATCCCTCGCTGCAGATCTTCAATCAAGATTTCTTGGACTGGTCTTTGGAAATTCTGGCAAGGCGGCATCTTGTCGGCTCTGATACCACTTGACTCCGGACACTAAGATACGGTCGCAGAAAATACCTAGATGGAGGATTAGAGAACTCCGATCGTCGTGACTCCAACGTTGTCGGTTCTTAAACTAGACTGAAGAATAGGGGATGATCGATCCTCGTTGCTCCAGCTGCATTTGGTTGTAACCTTCTCGAAACTATTCAGGTGAGAGTGTCGGAATTCATTTGAATTCCGAACGTGCGCCAAACCATTACCAGTCAATAAACTGGATACATAACTCAATTTTCCACAGGAAAATGAAATGGGAAAAATCAACTAATTCAGCTGCTTTATTATTTCAAAACAAAGGTATTTATACAAACATTAGCCACATATAAGGCTATATCTAAAAGAAAGAAAGAAACTAATCACAAAACAAAAATATGCTAAAGTTGCCGCTAATACTCCGAGGTCATGTCACTTTCAGCTCCGGCGTAAGTCTAAATAATAAAATTATTTTTTAACCGAGTGAAGATGGTCCATGCCTCACAAGAAAGAAAAATAAATATGTGCGGAGATCGGACTCAGAACATTGTCCGGATACCAACTAGAATGCGCCACGTCGGCGGTACCTAGCAGTACAGGCAGTACGATGCTGTAGTACCGAGCACAGGTTGAGTTGGCATATTCTGGCTAGTCTCCGGATGACGTTCTATGTTCGCACAGAATAATTAATCCATGAGAAATGAGCTCATAAAAGGAATCAAATTAGATAAAATGATAAATGAGTAGTCATATTCAAATAAGAGATGAGCAATATTTTCAGACATGTAATTACAAAAATTTCAAAGAGGTTGATCCTGAATATTTCTCTGAATGAGGTTATTAACAATTTTTAGTTCTCCAGCAATATCAACAAGGTAAAATTTGAATATTTTATGGCTTAAAATCTATGCCACAAAAATTTATACCATGAAACTGGCTGCAAATCTAGAAGAGAATTGCAAAACAATCTTTAAACTTGGGTTGCTTAAAATCACGCCAAACCAAAGGAACAATCAAAGATTCCTTGATAGAAATTGCTTGGATAGCCTATTGATCATGGGTAGGGAATGTTGAAATCTGAACTAGGGATTAATCTGTAGAAGAGAGTTAGCGGAAGAAGCAAACAAGAAGAAGAAGAAGGTATTGCAGAATTCATTCATTATTCTTTCATGATTACTGTAGCTCTTTATAAATACATCTATGTCCTGATTACACAGTAAAGTAAACGGACACTTAGATGGTCCTGAATGAGCCGTTATGAATCTTCAGCGGAAGCTACACATATGATCTGGGCTAGCATAGCAACAGCACATGGCATGATCAAATGTTGCATTTATGGGTTTGCTTAAAACCTCCCCACAAGTTAACGGTAGTCTCAGCAATGGTTAGCTTGTCTCGTAACTAAGCAAACCTTGGAATAAAGAGTGACTTTGTAATAAGTCAGCAATTTGATCTTGAGTGTAAATGTGAGAAATCGATAACCTGATTTTTAATGCAATCTCTAGCAGAGTGAAAATTATTTTCTATATGCTTAGTCCTAGCATGAAAAATTGGGTTGTTAAATAATGCCATAGCAGCTATATTGTCACAAAAAAAGAATTATAGGTTGTAAGGTGGCGATATTGAACTCTTGTAGAAAACGACGAAACCATATTAAATCAGTGGTAGCAGTGGAAAGAGCGCAATATTCGGCCTCAAATGAAAAGAGTCAACCATAGTTTTCTACTTCTTAACAAACCAAAAAATAAGTGTTTTGCTAAGGAAAGCACAATATCCAGATGTAGACTTGTGGTCTGTTGTGTCACCAGCCCAGTCGGAGTCAGAATAAGTAGTTACCTCAATCGATCCAAGAAGAATAGGAAGATAAAAAAATAGAGTTTCTTTTTTGTAACAAAGAAGTCATTTAAGTAGTTTGAAATCATCTTCAAGTGGCTAGTGCATATGTTGACATAACTAGTTAACTGTATATGCAATGTTGGGCCAAGTAATTGTTAAGTATTATAAAGAGCAAAAAATATGACAAAAGTGTTTAGCTTGAGCCAAAGCTAATTCTGACTCCACTTGAGGCTAAAACAGGTAATGTTTTAGAAGGAATAGGAGAACTAAATGGTTTGCAATCATACAAGTCAGCACCATTTAAGAGGTCAGTAACATATTTGGATTGTGATAAATGAAGGTCAATCGAGGTTTATATCACTTGCATACCGAGAAAGAATGAAATACAATCGAGATTCTTCATACTAAATTGAGCGGAGAGTCCAAATAATATTTATTTGATAGTGTCATCATGATTCCTGGTCACAAGAATATCATCTACAATCACTAATATGTATATAGCGATAGACTTCTTGCAATATTATAGAAGAGATGGATCAGCTGTACTATGAGTGAAACCATAGTTTAAGATACATGTTGAAAAAATTTCAAACCATTTCGATTGTTTTAAACTCATAAATATATTTTTGTAGCCGACAATCATAATCTGGATAAAGAGGAACTAAAAAACCTTATGGTTGAGACACGAAAACTATTTCAGTAAGTTTTCCATGAAGAAAAGCATTGGACACGCCAAGCTATAGAATATGCCTTTTAGAAGTCATAACAACTTTGACAAAAATTCTTATTGTAGGAAGTTTTTCCACCGGACTAAATGTATTTTTATAATCTAAACCATATTGTTGATGACAACCTTGTATGACAAGGCGAGCTTTTTGTCTAGCAATAGATCCATCCGAATTTAGTTTAGTCTTGTATATCAAGTTGCAACCCAAAATATGTTGATTAGGATGAGGAGGAACAAGTTTCCATGTTCCTAGTTGTTGAAGAGCAACAAACTCTTGAGACTGCCTTTCGCTATAGACTATTCTTAATCACTTGAGAATAGCAAGTAGGATCCGACGAAACAGCAATGCGGCACATACTAATAATATGCCTTAGTTTTAAAATACCTATCTTTAATCTCGTAAGCATTGAATGATAAATAGATTCAATGGTGGAAGGATTTATTTATAGAGCATAAGTTGTATCGAGATGTGGAATAGAAGAAATAGGAGAAGTATTAGTTGTAGTTTGTGTAGAAATAGAAGGGCAGTTGGGTGGTAAATTCCGGATAGTGGAGTTGGCATCCGGTATAGAAGAGGTAGAAGTTTGGACCATGGTTGGGAGTAATGCTAGTCGTGGAGTATAAGTGGAGACTTGAGAAGAGGTGCTTTCTATTTTCTCAGACATGAAGGGGAAGATATTTTCAATAAATTTAACATGTCGACAAACAAGGGATTTGCCAAATGGAAGGTGATAGCAAATGTATAGTTTTGTTTTTGAAGGATATCCAATAAATACACATGGAAGAGACTTAGGATGTAGTTTAGAGATGAAATTAGCTAGTAGAAATGGATAACAAAGACAACCAAAAATTCAAAGTGAATTATAATTCGGCTGTTTGTGATATAGCATATGAAATGGAGAAGATAGCTTACTAGAGATGGAGGAAAGAAGATTGATAAGATGTACTACAGTTTGGACAAAATGAAGCAAGAACTTTTGAGGAAGATGAGCTTGAAATAAAAGAACACTAGCAGTCTCTAGAATGTGCCGATGCCTTTGTTCAACTAAGCCATTTTGCTTTGGTGTATATGGACATGTTTGTTGGTGGATAATACCAAATTTTGGAAGTAGGAATTGAAATTTTTTTTGAAACATATTTGCCACCACCATCAGATCAAAAATAATTAATTTTAGAATCAAATTGATGTTTAACTAATTGTTGTAATTTGGCAAAAAAAGTGGTACATCAGACTTAGCAATTAATAGAAATATCCAATAGAAATGAGAAAAATCTTCAACAAAGTAGATATAGTACTTAAAACCTTCAAAGGATGAAGTATGGGAAGGACCCCTTACATATCTGTGAATTAACTGAAGAACAGTAGTAGAAAGAGACATAGATGTAGAGAAGGGAAGCTTGTGACTTTTTGTAAGTTCATAAGCAATATAATTAAAGGTAGAAGATAAGAGAGAAGATTTTGGAGAAATAAACTTTTTTAGTTTACGTAAGACTGGAGATAATGGATGTCCAAAATGACTGTGCCAAAGAGAAGGAAAAGTGGGAACATCGACCAGTGTAGTTGTAGAGTCAACAGGTTTAGTAGATATTATATAATGTCTGCGACAAGCTTGGCCGTGAAGGAGAATTCGATTTGTCTTTGGGTTTTTTATAGTGTATCAAGACGAATAGAATAAGATGGAATAATCATTGTCAGTTACCAATTTATTTAGAAAAAGTAGATTATGATGAAGAGTATGCACAAAAAGAAGAGATTTTAGTAGAAGCTTAATAGAAGGAGTAAGTAATAAACCTTTACTGGTGTGAGTAATAGGAAGCAAATCACCATTGCCAAACTTAACCAGCTACTGACCGGTGTAGGTATGAGGCTCACATAATTACATAATATTTGGTGTTAAATGGGATGTAGCACTAGTGACTAAGATCCATTAAGTATACTAATTTTGAGCTGTAACAGTATTCATTGAACTAGAGGAGGCAGAAAAAAATCAGCTCTATACCAGTATTTATAGGTGGAATGACCTATTTTCCCATAAATTTAACAATCCACCCGAGGAATGAAACTAGTTGTAGATCGAGGAGATGATTCCCTACCATGGTTTGATCATGAAAAAAAATGACTTTGATATGCACAACCACGTGTTGGCCACATAGTGCATACATAGTAGGTATTGCATCTTGGGGTGATGATAAAGATATCTCTCTAACTAATTCAGCAGCGAGGTTTAACTCATCACTGGACAAGAGTGAGAAAATTTATTTAAACTGATAGGATTGAGGTTTGTCTGAACATCTATTTGAAACCTCTAATGCAAGCTCAGTAAACCATTTAAGGTGTAATAGATGATATCCTCCAATGGTAGCGAAGAACCAGATACTCTAATATAATCTACTTTACTCTTAATTTAAAATAAGTATTGCATCATAGTCTTATCCTTCATTGTAATATAATGAAGATTGTTTTGAAGTTAAAGAATTCAAGATCTATTTATAGATTGTAACCTCATTTCTAATAGTTTCCCAAATTTTAGAACAAGAATTTAAGTTTAATACATAAGGTAGAAAGATTTGGTAAATGGTAGAATGAAGCACCGCATCCAAGTTTTGATCAAAGAGGACCCAAGTGCAGTAATCTGGATTCAACTGCAAATTACCTTATTCAGAAGGTATCATCTTAGTGGTTTGGGTGTAGAGCCATCCAAGTATCCATCAAATTCATTAGTTATGAAGAGTTTGAAAATATGTGATTTCCACAATGGATAGTTCTCGGTAATGAGCTGAATGTTGAGAATCCATATGACATTAGTCATGTGGAATTTTAGCTGAGAGGTAATGGGGGTGTCTGCCATTTTGACAATTTTTGTAGCATTAACCAAAGTAGATGAGTTGGTTAATGAATCCATCTAAGTCGAGGATAATAGAAACGAAGAATGAGGAGCAAGCGATGGAAGACTAAACTTATTTCATTCAAGGATGAATGAAAAAACATATCTCTAATACCATGTTGAAATTTACACTAGGGATTAACCTGCAGAGAAGAGTTAGTGGAATAAGAATACAAGAAAAAGAAGAAGAAGAAGAAGGTACTGTGGAATTCATTATGTATTATTTACTAATTCTTGTAGCTATTTATAAATACATGTATGTCATCATTAGAAAGTAATGTAAAGGGACTCTTCGATGGTCCAGATTTAACCGTTATGAATCAATGACAGAACTTACTCACATGATCTGGCTAGGATAACAATAGCACATGGCACGATAAAATGTTGCATTAACAGGTTTGCTTAATACATCCACACAAGCTAAAGGTAGGTTCAACAATGGTTACCTTGTCTCGTAACTGAGCAAACCTTGGAATAGAGAGTGACTTTATAAATTAGTCAGCAATTGATCTTGAGTGTAAATGTGAGAAATAGGTAGGACCTTATTTTTAATGCAATCTCTAACAAAGAAAAAATCAATTTCTATATGCTTAGTCCTAACATGAAAAATTGGGTTGTTAGCTAATGTCATACTAGATATATTGTCACAAAAAAGAATCGTAGGTTGTGAACTGGATATATTGAACTCCTGAAGCAAATGATGAAGCCATATTAAATCAGAGGTAGCGGTGAAAAGAGAACGATATTCAGCCTCAGTAGAAGAGTGCGCCATAATTTTCTACTTCTTTACAAACAGAGAAATAAGTGTTTCACAAAGGAAAGCATAATATCCAGATGTAGACTTTCGATCTGTCGGGTCACCAGCCCAGTTAGAGTCAGAATTACCAGCTAACTCACAAAATTCAGGAAGAATAGGAAGAACAAAAAATAGAGTTCCTTTTATGTAACGATGAAGCCATTTAAGTAGTTTGAAATCATCTTCAAGTTGTTGGTACATAAGTTGACATTATTTGTTAACTGTATAAGCAATGTCAGGTTGAGTAATTCTTAAGTATTGTAAATAGCCTACCATATGATGAAAGTTTTCAGCTTGAGCCAAAGCTAATGGAGAGTCCAAAATAGGAAAAGTTTTAGAAGGAATAGGAGAACCAAAAGGTTTGCAATTAGACTTGTCGACACGGTTTAAGAGTTTAGTAGAATATTTGGATTATGATAAAAGAAGGCTAGTTGAGGTATATACATCACTTGCATAATGAGAAAATATGAAATACAACCTAGATTCTTAATACTAAACTAAGTGGAGAGTTCAAATAATAGTTGCTTGATAGTCTCATCATGATTCTCGATCACAAGAATATCATCCACATACACTAATATGTATATAATGATAAACTTCTTTCGATATAATAGAAGAGATGGATCAATTGTACTATAAGTGAATCCATAATTTAAGAGATATGTTAATAAAGTTTTAAACCATTTCTAAGGTGATTATTTTAAACCATAAATAGATTTTTGTAGTAGACAAACATAATAAGGATAAAGAGGATCTACAAAATGTTGAGGTTGTGAAATGAAAACTATTTCAGTAAGTTTTCGATGAAGAAAAGCATTGTACACGTCAAGATGTAGAATCTGCCTTTTAAAGGTCACAATAACTTTGAGAAAAATTCTTATTGTAGGAAGTTTGGCTACCGGACTGATAGCATCGTTATAAACTAAACCATATTGTTAATGACAATGTTGTGCTACAACATGAGCTTTATGTCTAGCAATAGATGTTGAGATAGTTTCTACTTAGTTCTTGATTGTTGATATTCTTATAACTTGTATGTTTTTTATGATTCCAAATATTATTGCTTTGATTATTATTTGTATTATCATATTTTGGATGAATTGTTTTACTCTTTGTGTGTACTAATATTTCAGGGAAATTATACTATGGATTGTTGAAGACTTAAAATCAAGATTAGTTTAGAGTTTATTGTAATTGAAGTTTGTATTTTTCATTTTATTCAGTCTGAGAGAGTGTGATTATAATTAAGTAACTAAGCACACACACACACCAGGGGAGAGTTTCAAATCTACATTTTTTAAACTGAATATGATATCTTTTCGTATTGGACAATCTGATCAGTTATTTTCCCCTTCAAGCAATCGAGCAAATACATTGGAGAGATTTTTTTTAAGTATGGATCAGACTGTACAATATATCATTCATACGTATGTCGTCCAAGGTACGAATTGGATGGGTCCCTTTTCATCTAGACAGACTTGAAAATTTTCTGAATGGTTCATATTGTACGATGTTGTTATCATACGTACGCCGTCTCGGGTATGAATTAGACAGGTCCCTTTTCGTCCAGACGAACTTGAAAAATTTTTGAATGGTTAATACCATACGATGTCATCATCGTACGTATGCTGTCTAGGATACAAAGCTGATTGGTCCCTTTTCATCCCTATGAACTTGAAAATTTTAATAACGGATCATATCGTACAATGTCATCATCATACATATGCCATCCAGGGTATGAAATTATGGGGTCCCTCTTCATCCTAACGAAGGTGAAAAATTTTCTAATTATTTGTACAAGACGAACTCTATTCATACGAAATGATTATCATATATGAAATGGTTTTGTATCGATTCACATAAGGTTTGTATGTAACAATTTTTGAACAATTTGTATGTACGAACATACGATCATACTATACGAACGTATATGCTCAAAATGAGGAATTATAGTTTTCTAGACAATTTTTTGTGTCTTTGATATAAATGGTCCACTAAAACTGATGTGAAAAAGTCTTATCTTCATTATTTTTCAAGAGAAATTGAAAGAGAGAGTGTGGGAGAATGTTTGAGAAAGATTTCTTTAAATTGGAGTGTGAAGGGTTCACAAGGTTACTCAAAGGTAAAAATCTCTTTGTGATTTTGGTGATTACTCTTCTTTTCTTCGTGTTAGTTGCTTGTAAGAAGATCTTTGAAGAAGATTTGGTATTGCCGATACTTGGAGGATGTGAAAGGACAACGGTACTATGCTGACAGTTGGAGGGTGTGAAAGGATGAAGGTACTCTTCCAACACTTAGAGGGTACGAAAGGGTAATGGTTCTCTGCCAACATTTGAAGGGTTTGAAAGGACGATGCTTCTCTACCACACTGGGGATTGGTGGAAGAGATCTTTTTGAAATGGCTTCTCTGCCTTGCTATGGGGGAAAAAGGAGAGTCACGTTGGTAATAGTGCAATACCTGAAGAGGAAGCCTTTAGGGAGTGGATGTAGGTCGTGTTTGATCGAACCACTATAAATCTTTGTGTCTTTTAATTTCAACATTTTATTTTTTGAAAGTTATTTATTATGGTTGAAAAGTTTGTTTTAAAAACATAGATTAACTTGCTATGAGATTCAAATAGGTTTTCTATTTAAAACTTCCAAGAAAATTTTTAAATTAACAATTCCCCCCCCCCCCCCCCCCCCCCCCCCCCCCGGTTAGCCTTGGGACAATAGCTTAGGTTTGACAACCTATACAAAATCAATAATAGAGCCATCTAAATTTAAATTTAGTTTAGTCTTGTATATCCATTTACATCCCAAAACATGTTGATTAGAATGAGGAGGAAAAAGTTTTCATATTCCTTGTTGTTGAAGAGGTACAAACTCTTGAGAAATAGCATTTCTCCAAAGACTATTCTTAATAGCCTAAGAATAACAAGTAGGATATGACAAAATAGTAATGTGACTCATGCTAATAATATGCCTCAGATTTAAATTACTTGTCTTTAATCTCATAAGCATTGGATTAAGAATATATTCAATGGTGGAAGGATTTATTCGAAGAGCATATTAAGTAGTTGTATCGAGAGGCAGAATAATGGAAACAAGAGAAGTATCATATGTAGTTTATGTAGAAATAGATGGGTAGTTGGGTTGTAAATTCGGGATACTGTAGCTGGCAACTTGTATAGAAGAGGTAGAAGTTTGGAACATGTTTGGGACTAATGCTAGTGGTAGAGTATAAGTGGAGACTTGAGAAGATATGCTTTCTATTTTCTCAGACATGGAGGGGAAGATATTTTCAATAAATTTAACATGTCGAGAAACAAAGGATTTGCCAAAAGGAATGTGATAGTAAATGTATCCTTCTGTTGTTGAAGGATATCCAATAAATACACATGGAAGAGACTTAAGATGTAGTATAGATATGAAATTAGCTCGTAGAAATGGATAACAAAGACAACTAAAAATTCGAAGTGAATTATAATCTGGTTGTTTCTGATATAGCATATGAAATAGAGAAAATAGCTTATTAGAGATAGAGGGAAGAAGATTGATAAGATGTACCACAGTTTGGACATCATGAAGACAAAACTTTTGAGGAAGATGAGCTTGAAATTAAAGAGCATAGTAGTCTCTAGAATGTGCTGATGCTTTCATTCAGCTATACCGATTTGCTCTGGTGTATAAGGACATGTTTGTTGGTGGATAATTCTGGCTTTCGCAAGTAGGAAATGAAATTGTTTAGATACATATTCACCACCAACATCATATAAAAAATATTTATTTTTAGAATGAATTTGACGTTTAACTAATTGTTAAAATTATGCAAAAACAAGTGGTACATCAAACTTAGCAATTAACAGAAATATCAAATAGAAATGAGAAAAATCATCAACAAAGTCGATATAGTATTTAAAACCTTATAAAGATAAAGTAGGGGAAGGACCCCATACATCATTGTGAATTAATTGAAGAATACTAGTAGAACAAGACATATATAGAGATAAGGGAAGCTTGTGACTTTTTGCAAGTTCACAAGCATTACAATTAGAGCTAGAAGATAAGAGAGAAGATTTTAGAGAAATAAACTATTGTAGTTTATGTGAGACTGGAGATGATGTTGTCCCAAACGACTGTGCCAAAGAGAAGCCGAAGTGAGAATAGCAACTAGTGCAATTTTAGAGGCAACAGGTTTAGTAGATATTGGATAGAGTCCACAACAAACTAGGCCGTAAAGGAGACTTTAATTTGTCTTTGGGTCCTTTATAGTGTATCCAGATGAATCGAATAAGATGGAACAATCATTTTCATTTACCAATTTACTTAGAGAAAGTAGATTATGATGAAGAGTAGGCACAAAAAGAAGTGGTTTGAGTAGAAGCTTACGATAAGTAGTAGGTAATAAACCTTTACTAGTATGAGTAATAGGAAGCAAATTACCATTGCTAATCTTATCTTGCTGCTGAGTGGTTTAGGTTTGAGGCTCACATAATTGCATAAAATTAGGTGTTAAATGGGATGTAGCACCAGTGTCTAAGATCAATTTAGTGGACTAATTTTAAGTTGTACTAGTATTCAGTAAATCTGAGGAGGCAAATAAAAATCAGCTCTATACCAGCATTTATATGCAGAATGACCTATTTACCCATAAATTTGACAATCCACCAGAGGAATGAAACTAGTTGCATATAGAGGAGATGTTCCCCTGCTTTGGTTCGATTGTGAACTAAAATGACTACGATATTCACAACCAAGTGCTAGGCCACGCTGTGCATACATTGCAGGAATTGCATTTTGAGGTGATGATAAAGATAGCTCTCTAACTGATTCAGCAGTGAGGTTTAACTCTTCATTGCATAAGAGTGAGTAAAAATCATTTAAACTAATAGGATTGAGGTCTATGCGAATCGTAATTTTAAACCATTAATACTTACTCGGTAAACCATTTCAGGTGTAATAGATGATATCCTCCGGTGGTAGCAAAGAACTAGATGCTCTAATAGAATCTACTTTACTCTTAATTTTAGAAAAGTATTACATCGTGGTCTTATTCTTCATTGTAATATGATGAAGCTCATTTTTAAGTTGAAGAATTTGATATCTATTTGTAGAATTGAAACTCTTTTCTATAGTTTCCCAAAATTTAGAACAAGAATTTAAGTTGAATACATATGGTAGAAAGGATTGGGAAATTGTACAATAAAGCACAACAATCAAGTTTTGATCAACGAGGAGCCAAGTGCAGTAATCAAGATTCAATTGCAAATCACCTTATTCAAAAGGTATCATCTGAGTGGCTTTGGTGTTGAGCCATCCAAGTATCCATCGAATTCGTTAGTTGTGAAGAGTTTGAATATCTGCAATTTCCATAATGGATAGTTCTCGGTAGTAACCTGAATGTTGATAATCGATGTGACATTAGTCACGAGGAATTTCAGCTGAGAGGGAATAGCGGTGTTCGCCATTTTGACCATTTTTATAGCATTAACCAAAGTAGAGTTTTCTATTTTTGACCACATCATCTAGGACAATCCAAAAATTTGCCTGGATGATCAGTTAAAAATAAAAACCCTAATTAGGGCATCCTGATTAAGGCAGTCACAATTAAGCGCATTATCCTAAACGATATTTATATTGACAGGGATGATAGGATCAAATCAAAAAGAATCTACTGCCAGATCTATTTAGGTGTCTATTATTTTTTCACATCATCTAGGACATCATCATCGATTATAAAGTGCAATTATGCCTAAATTTATTTGGTAATTAAGAAAAGCAATTAAGGTTTGATTGCTCGATCATATCAACCTGGATGATCGCAGGATCACCTTGGACGACCAGTTCACAAACCTTAGTTGTTCCTAGAAGATCAAACATCTACCTGCTTCTATTCAGGGTGATGCTCTAAATGATATACACTGAATTGAACAAATCAGCCAAGATGATCGTGAGATCAGGGTAGATAATTAAGTTATTTTAGATCGTCTAGACATTTATTCAGGGTGACATTCTGGATAATATTCCATTATTTGTACAAATCATACAGGATGATCTACTATCATCCTGAATGATATGAACAAAAACTTTATGATCATCCCAAATCGTCCTAGTTGATTGAGCTAAATTTGTACTGATCGTACATGATGATATTTATATCAGCCTGGATGATAATGTCCGTTTGTTACTATTAGGAGCAAATTTGGAGCTCTTCTATTTAAGCTTTGTTAAAGACTTTGAAAGCATCTTAGGCAGCCATTGAAGCTTCATTCATCTGGAAGGAACTTCAAGAGAGAACTTGAAAGGGAGAGAGGAAATGGTGGAGTTTGAGAGAGGGAGAAGATCCTTAGAGGGGGTTTCAAGTGAGTGTGGAGGGGGGTTTCATATAGTTGCTTCGGCAAGGGGGGGGGGGGGGGGGGGGTAAATTGTGAAAACTGTGTAGCAATAATAAAAGACCTAAGCAATAGTTCTAATATTTTAGTGTTTTTAAATTTTAGCAAGAAAATTTAACTACTACGAAGGCAAATACTTGAACTCAACATGCAACGATAAAATCCCCTCTTTTTTTGTTCCATAATTTTCACTACGTTAATAATATAAAAATCAAGTGCAAGAAAAAAAAAAGCGATAAGGAAAAAGTACACAAGAATTTTATATTGGTTCGGTCAAACCCTGACCTACGTCCACTCCCCAGAGTCCTCCGCTCCGGGAATTTCACTACAAACTATAGTTCTCCTTTTGCACCCCTCGGCAAGGCGGAGAAGCCCTTACAATACTCCCTTTCACCAACCTGGAGTGGCGGAGTGCCAAGCGCTATTTTCACCCTCCTGGCGATAGCAGAGTACCTTCTCATTTTTCTCCCTCTTGGAGGTCACGGATGTAGAAGAGTCTCCTCCTCAGAGGTCCTCCCACAAGTTCCTCCCGGGCCATAGGAGGAGCAAGATGTAGTAAGAACAGAGCAATCGTGTGATCTCCCTCACACCTCTTCTCCCTCACCAAGCTCACCTTCTCCTTCTTCTCTCAAACCCAAAAAAAAACTTCTCAAGAGCTCTCTCCCAAGGATTTCCTCTCTAATCACGTTCCCCTCTTTCTGTAACTCATAAAAAGATAACTAATTTTGATAAATAAAATGGGCTCCAAAATCCCTGAAATTTTTAAAGTAGCCGTTACAATCTTACAGTACGATTTCACATCGTACAATACGATATGTATAAATAGGCTTCATCCTGGTACGAAGTTGTACAAACAGTTCAAAATTTAATTGTAGGGTACGATACTAAATTATACGGTATGATCCTCAACACAACTGCTTGTATAGGACGATAGCCGGGATGATCAAATGTCGTCTCTGTTCATCATACGGTACGATCCACATCGTATAGTATGAATGGTCAAAATCAAGGCATCATCAAAGATGAATTCTGGGATGATCAAATTTTATCTTTGTTCATCATATGGTATGATCTACATCATACAGTACGATGAAGCAAAAAACAAGGATCATCCAGGACGATCTCTAGGACGATCAGAATTTGTCTCTATTCATCGTATAGTATGAACGTATTTATGTAGTACGATTATCAATCAGTAATTAGGCCTTGATTTATTCTACTTATCACGGATTAATTTAAGTAACTATTTAAAATAGATCGTACAGTACGAAGTGATTAATTCGTACTGTATGAACAGCGGAGAATAACTTACTTAATTTAATGTGACTGCTAGGGTTTTGGATTTGAAACACATCATACAGTACGATTTATTCACAGATAGCGTTTTACAGTACATCAGATCATACAGTACAAAATATTATCTTACAGTATGATTTCTAAAGAAAGAAAAACTATATTTTTTTACTTTTAAAACCCTCTCCCCCTGTGTGTGTGCATGGTTGCTTAGGCTTACATGCAATTTTTGGCTAGACTCAAGAAAATAAAAAATAAAATAAATAACAAATTACATGATCAGACTTATACTCCTAATCTAACCAGACTTGAGTCTTCCCATTGTCCTGAGTAGCTTGTGATCTTCTTGAAATGTTAGTACTCATGGATAATAGCAAACCATAAATGATATTCAAAGAAAAGTAGTTCAGGCGGCATTATTAGTCATCATCAAAATTTCAAACTCGGGGTCATGGGTCGCAACAATCTCCCTCTTTTTGATGATGTCAAATAATGTTTCTTGTAAGCAAGTTTGAAAGTGGTTTTTTTTTTAATTTAAACATAAGAACAAAAAAACACTAAAAAGGAAAATGCAATACGAAATAAGGGAAATGCATTATATTTAATCATATAGAAATATAAGAACAAACAAACTACAACAACCTTCTCTCCCTTTTGACAGCACCAAAAAGAGGAGAAAACAACACAAAGAAAAAAAAAACAACACACACACTTCAAAGGGAAGGATCCTGATCACGTGGAGGTGGAGGTGGGTTTGGCTGAGAATAGTGAGGGATTGTATGAAATTGTTGATCAATCGCAGTAAGTGAGCTACAAGTGAGGTAAATTTAAAGAATTTTTCCAACATCGTACAGTACGATCGTGTTTCGTACTGTGCGATTGGTAATAAATGATCTGACGGGTCATTTCGAAAAAAGGTGGTCAACACATACAGTACGATGGATATCGTACCGTACGATCAAAAGGTTTTATATCATCCCGAGGGTCGTCGGTACAACCTTTGATGAAATGTTTCATACAATACGATTAGGTGTATCGTATAGTACGAACTACATTTATATCATACCAGACACCTTTAACTCATTCTCATCCATTTTGCTGAGGTGGATCGTACAGTACGAAGTGAGGCATCGTACAGTACGAACACCAATAATATCGTACCAACTCAAGTTAATTCATCCCAATCCGTTTGTTGACATGGATCGTATAGTATGACAAGGAGGTATCATATAGTACTATGGTCAATAATGTCGTACCAGATGAATTTAATGCCTGCCAGGTTTATCGTACAGTACGATCAATAAAGGAGAAATTCTCTTATAGGTTGTGCTGTGTAGATTTAGGCATATCATACAGTACGATGGTAGATCATACAATATGATAATAAAATGTCAAATTTTTGTGGTTACGTGTAGTGAGTGTGTGATGATCAGGAACAACCTTAGAAGAGATTTTTTTTATGCATTAATGTCTATGACACCTAGTCTAGTCCTCAAGGTGCTAAAGGTGTCGAACGCTAGTGGCTTTGTGAATATGTCAGCCAATTGATCTCTTGTAGCGATGTGATGCAATTATATATCTCCCTTAGCAACATGATCTCTTATGAAATGATGGCTAATGTCTATGTGTCTCATTCGAGAGTGCTGAATTGGTTTCTTAGATATGCAAATTGCACTTGTATTATCACACATGATTGAGATGGTTCCTACAGGTAGGCCATGATCAAGAATTTGTTGTTTTAGCTATAGTACTTGTGCAATGCAACTTCCTACTGCAATATATTCTACCTTGACCGTGGAAAGGGCTACTAAGTTTTGCTTCCTACTGGACCAAGACACTAATGATTGTCCTATGAATTGGCAGGTAGCAGAGGTGCTTTTTCTATCTATCCTACATCCTGCAAAATTAGAATCTGAGTACCATAAGATTTCAAAGGAAGTGTTGTGCCTAGGATACCAAATTCCTAAGTTCGGGGTGCCTAGTAGATATCTAACGATTCTCTTAACCACAGTTAAGTGAGACTCTTTAAGATCGGCTTGAAAATGGGCACAAAGGCACACACTAAACATTATGTCCAATCATTCCTCTATATTTTTTTTGATCTACTAATTTTCCACTAAGATCTTTGTCTAATTAGATTGTTGAGCTCATTGGAGTGTTCATGCGTTTAGCACTATCCATTTCATATTTTTTTTTAAAATAACCTTAATACTTTGTTTGGTTAAGAAAAATTCTGTTATCCATTTATTTTTCACTAAAGCTATGAAAGTAATTAAGTTCTCCCATCATGGTCATTTCAAACTCATTACTCATTATTTTTGAGAATTCATCACACAAGTTTTTATCTGAAGATCCAAATAAGATGTCATCCACATAAATTTAAACAATGAGAATTTCATTTTTGATCTTTTGTAAAAAGAGTGTAGTATCTACACTATCCTTTTTCAAATCCTCTATCCAATAGGAATGAGCTAAGTCCTTCGTACCATAATCTAGGTGCTTGCTTTAATCCATAAAGTGCCTTTTTTAATTTGAATACATGGTTTGGAAATTATGAATTTCAAATCCGGGGGATTGCTCAACATATAAATCTTCCTTAATTACTCCATTCAAAAAAGCACTCTTTATATCCATTTGATATAATTTGAAGTTCTTGAAACAAGCAAAAGCTAAGAGCACTCTTATGGCTTCCAGTCTAGCAACAGTGGCAAAGGTTTCTTCAAAGTCTATTCCCTTAATTTGGTTGTACCCCTTAGCTACTAATCTGGCTTTATTTCTTATTATTGTTCCTGAATCATTCACTTTATTTTTGAAGACCCATTTTGTTGCAATAACACTTTGTTCTTTAGGTCTCTTGACTAACTCCAAACATCATTCCTGGTGAATTGGTTCAGCTCTTCTTGCATTGCTAGAATCCAAAATTCATCTCCTAAGGCTTGATATATACTTTTAGGTTCTATCATAGAGATGAATGCTGAATGACTAACCTCTTTCCTAAGTCCATGCCTAGTTCTTACACCTTCTGAAGGGTCTCCTAAAATTAAATATTTAGGATGTCTAGAAGTATATCTCCATTTTCTAGGCAAATCTTCCTGAGGTTCTACCCTTTTTCCTAAGATCATAGTCTCTACTCCTTGTATTACCTCTATTTCATCATCTTCAATTTTATATTCAGAGGCCTTATCTGATTCATCAAACACTACATGGGTAGACTCTTCTACTGCTAGGGTTCTCTTATTAAAGATTCTATAGGCCTTACCTACATATGAATAACCTAAGAAGACATCCTCATCAGACTTGGGATCAAAATTTTCTAAGGGATGTTTGCCATTATTTAAGATGAAACACAAGGAGTAGAGACTCTGTGTCCTATCCTTAACGAGTTCATAAGGAGTTTTATGCAACTTAGATCTAATGTTTACCCTATTTAAAACATAACATTCTGTGTTGACTACTTCTGCCCAAAAGTATCTAGGAAGGGTGTACTCCGCTAACATTGCCATAGCAGCTTCTACCAAAGTTTTATTCTTCCTTTCTACTATTCCATTTTGTTGAGGTGTTCTAGGGGCTAAGAAATTGTGTTATATTCCTATCTCTTGATAGAATGATTCAAGCTTTGAGAAGAAGGATACAAAATGAGAGAGTGGTGAAAAAAGTCTTTGTTTTAACCTAGAGAGGGAAGCTCCCGATTTTTTTAGAGAGAGAAAATCTTGTTCTTTTCAAAATTCTATTTTTGCAGGCCACCGGCAGGTGTCCGGATGAATGATTGGTGGGTCTCCACCACTTGATTCATGGCTAACGTTTGGTCTTCTGGTGCTAATCAGGGTATTGGCAAAGGAAGCAATGGCGTTATAATCAGAGAGGGTTCGAGGCCTTTGATTCGCCAAGAAGTGGTTGAAGGCATAGGGAAAAGGGCAGCTGTGGAATGTGATTTTGGTAATAATCTAAATCCTGAAATTGAGAAGATTGTTTTGGATAATAATCTGGATGCATCGTCTTCTACTAGCACGATCTTGAAGGTTAGCAAATTTGTATTGAACCATGAAGTTGGAGATGGGCGTATATTAGATACTGAGATTGAGGCCACTACTTTGAAAATTATGGATAGTTCTTCACCGAAGAAGCCAGTTTTAATTGAGGAACTAAAATCTAATATTCAGCGGGATCCTACGGCAAATGGATTGAAGGAGAATTTTAATGAAGCCTGGAAAAAAACTCAACATATCAAGATTCATGTAGATAAGCTGATTACAGAATTTTTTGAGGATGGCGTGTCAGTAAAGCTTAATGTCGAGAAGGAAGTGTTAAATTCATTGATTCTTAAACATTCTCTGGCTATTAAGGTTCTTGGAGATAAAGCTTCTTTCCCTTTGTGTAGTCAGAAGTTGAGGAAGCAGTGGAGTATGTTTGGCAGTTTTCATATGACGTCAACATGAATGAACTGGATTTTATGTTCATTTAAGTCTGTGGAAGCAATGGAGGAATTGTTAAATGGTGGGCCTTGGTTTGTCGGAGGTCACATTGTCGGGATGGACAAGTGGACTCCTTTGTTCAACCCGAATTCCTTCAAAGGAATTACTGCTTCGGTATGGATTCATCTTCCATTTATACCATTGTATTGTTGGGATGAGGAGAATATCATTAGGATTACATCCAAAATAGGTACGACAATGTATTTGGATGGCAATTCTTTTAAATGGGGAAACGAGAATTTTCTCGGGTCTATGTTAGACTAAATCTAGAAAACAAGCTCCCTAATGGTGTGTGGGTGGATGGAATAGCTGGTCAGTTATTTCAAAAAATTGAATATGAGAAGATTGATCTGATTTCTTATCATTATGGCATGGCCGGTCATGATAGGAAGGATTGTCCTGAGTATGTGAAGAAGGTTATGGGAGATCAGCCGCTAAGGAACTCTGTTACTAAGAAAGTTGTGGGAGGAGAGCTTGGTACTAAAGAAGATGAAAGTGAATATGGTTCATGGATACATGTGAAATTTAAAAATAGGAGATTCAAGAACGGGAAGACGTCGATGGTTGGTAAATTGGGAAGAAATATTGATGGTGTGACTCTGAAGGCTCAGATTCATCAATCTAATACAGGGCAAGATGTGAAGCAATACAAGAAGGCTGAGGTGAATCCTGATCTGGAATTAAGTAATTTATCTGTATTACTCACAGATAATGCTAGTGGTAAAGTGGAGAGTGCTGTAGGGATATCGGTGGCTAACAAATTTGATGTCCTATTGGAGGAATTTGAAGAAGGGGAAGGGACCAGAATAGTGTAGTGCAGTAGAAGGATTTGAATAGTACAGTAGAGTTTCCAGAACGAGTTGATTTTGTAATTCCACAAAGCAGCAATTTGGTTAAGTTGAAGCTGGCCAAGGAACTAAAATCTTTGGGGCCTCTAGAACCGGACCATAGGAAGAAGAGAAAGGAGGGCAAAGGTTTTGTACCAAGTGGGGAGGGTTCACTTATGGTTACTTAATGAATTCATTAATTTTCTGGAATTGCAGGGGGGCCAGGAAAAAGGAGCCTTCCATATATCTCGAGGAGATTGTTAAGGATCATAATGCTTGTTTTGTAGGATTGATGGAAACTAAACTAGCTAGTATTGAAAGAAATGATGTTGATTTCCTTATTGGAAAGGATTGGAATTATTTCCATTTCCCTGCTATGGGGACTACTGGTGGGATTTAGATCTTATGGAATTTGAAGTTGGTTTCTTTTGATGTGGAGAGGAGCTCTTCTCAATTGGTGATTGGTTCTCTTTTTACACCTTCCTTGAGTGTTTGGAAGGTGGCAACAGTATATGGTAGCCGATGTCATATTGAAAGGAGGAGTTTGTGGAACTTGCTGGAGACCTATATGAAGGATTCGGGTCCTACTATTGTAGGACTTTAATTGTATTTTAAAAAAGGAAGAAAAGAAGGGTGATAAGAGATTCTTATTCTCTAAAGGGCCAAGAGAGATGAAAGAATTTATGACTAATTCTGATTTTCATGTTGCAGGTTATGTTAGACCAAGCTTTACTTGGTGTAACAATAAGGAAGGGTCCTCAAGGATTTGGTAACGTCTTGATAGATGTTTGCTAAATTCCTTGGCTTTGCATTTGGTACCGTATGGGAAGGTTAAGCATCTTGCTCATGTGGCCTCTAATCATAGCCCGATAGTGTACAATTTGTATCCTAGAAGGATCAATAGGAGCAAGGCTATTAGATTTGAAGATACTTGGAGGTCATACCCGGCTGCCTGGAGTATTGTGAATAATTCCGGGAAAAAGGTTGATTTTGGTGATGAGGTGGAGGTGCTGCATAGAAAACTCAGGAGAATGTTGAGAGCGCTGTTTTTCTGGAATAGGAATAAGTGCAATGATCTGTGTAAGCTGAAAGAGGAGCTTAAGAGGGATATCCTGAAGTTGCAAACCAAGGAGGCCTTGTGCTCAGATTTTTCTAGTGATGATTTTTTCAATCTGAGGAGAAAGTTCATGAACTTAACAATACTCTTAGGAGACTAGCTATTTGGTGGAACCAAAGAGATAAAACCAGGTGGCATGAGTAATGGGACACTAATTCAAAGTTATTCCATAACTTTTCATCTGCCCGTAGAAATGCAAACTGGATTAGACAAGTTAAAGATGCCAACAATTCTCTAGTAGAAGAAGATGATCAAATATAACAAGTATTTTTGCAATTCTTTGAGAAGAAATGGAAATACAGATCTTGTGACTTGATGGGATGGCCTTACCCGTCAGAACACCAGAAGTTAAATGCTTTGAATGCTGCTGCCATGAGTACAGATTTTACTATGGAGGAGTGCAGAATCTATATTTTTCAGCAGGGCAACAACAAGGCTCCAGGTCTTGATGGTGTAACTTCTTCCTTTTTTAAATGTTACTGGAATTTAGTTTGTGATGCCACTTGGAATGCAGTTAATAAATTTTTTATAACCGAAGTAATGCACAAGGAATGGAAAAGATACACTTGTTGTATTAATTCCTAAAATTGAGAACCCGGTTGTGCCTGCTAACGATAGACCTATTAGTCTATGTCAAAGCACATATAAAATTGTTGCCAAAATGCTGGTTAATAGATTGAAAACTTGCTTACCCTGGTTGATCAGTGAAGAACAAGTTGCATTCATTCCAGGGAGGTCAATTTCGAAACATTGTATGTTGGTACAGGAGATTTTCAATAAGCTCAAAGTTTCAAGAAATAAGCAGGGGCTGATGGCTGTGAAACTGGACATGGTGCAGGCGTATGACACTATTGGTTGGTCAACCTTGAATCATATTCTCTGTTGGTATGGCTTCCCCACTATTTTTTCTATGTTTCTAGAGGAATGTGTGATAAATCCTAGATTTTCTATTATCCTGAATGAGAGATACACAAAGTGGATTGATGCACATTGTGGATTCAGGCAAGGCTACCCTCTATCACCATATCTGTTAATTTTATGTTCTCAATTGTTGTCCAATGCAATTGAACAAAGGGGGTAAGATTTGGGCATTCAAATATCTCCAAGAGGACCGAGAATCACACATATTCTTTATGCAGACGATATGATGCTTTTCTCTCGGGCTACTATGTCTATGGCTTGTTTTTTAAAAGGCATTGTGGAGGATTTTTGTAATTGGACAGGTCAAAGGGTGAATGTTAACAAATCCCAGATTATTTTTAGCATTATTAAAATATCTCACAAGAATAAGGTGGCTAATATACTAGGATTCTGGGTTGTCAAGGAATTGAAATACCTGAGTATTAAGATTTCCTTACAAAGATTGAGAGTGGCTGATTTCCAAGATCTTTAAAGCAATGTCTCAGATAGATTAAATTTTGGAGGAAGAAGTCTCGGTCTCTCGGTGGTAGAATTGTTCTTATCAAATCTTCTCTGTTGACTATGTCGTGCATTGCTGTTACTCATTCCTTGGTGCCTAAGAAAGTGCTCTATGAAGTGGAGAAGTTATGTAGGAAATTCATTTGGCATAAACAAAATGAGAAACCTGGGTTGCATTATGTTGCTTGGGAGGATATTTGTTGTCCAATTATGGCTGGTGGGTTGGGAGTTCAATCTATTACAGCTAGGAGTGGTACTCTTCGGGAAAGGCTTGCTTGGAATTATATCCAGAAACCAAATTCTCTGCTGCACCGAGCATTTAAGGATAAATTCAAAAATAGTGTTCTCAATGGAATTTGCTCGAAAGTTTCTTCTAATTCTTGGAAAGTTTTAAATGATGGAGGTAAACACTTGAAACCCATTTTGAGATGGAAAGTAGGTAAAGGAGATAAAATTAATGTTCTAAGTGATATATGGATATTAGATAAATGTTTAAATGAATGGCCAACCTTTGTGGATTGTAATGCTTTGGAAAACTTAAATGTTCATTACTTTATTTCTGATGTTGGAGAATGGGATGAAGGAAAGCTTCAAAATTTCTTCCATGAATATCTGTTAAATATCATCAGGAATTTTGCACATTGACAATTAGCGGAAGGATCAGCTAGAAACAATATGTAAGTTTTCTGGGAAGTTGATTTCTACAATGGCATATGACAAAGTGATGGAAAGGAAAGGTATTAGTGATGATATGGAATTTTATTGTGGTTGAAAAGATTAAAACTGAACTTTAATGTCAAAATCTTTTGGTGGAGGCTTAGTAAATTTGCTATTCCCACTAATCATTTTTTAAAATTCCGAAGACTTACAGATGACGATCGCTGTGCTAGAGGTTCCCAGGTGCTGGAAGATTTTGATCATATTATTGTTCACTGCAAATATCTTCAAGAAGTTCTTGGCAAAATCCATGAATGGGGTATTAGCATTCCTATTATCAATTCACTTGAAGGTTGTGTCGAAGAAATGAGAAGATGTTCGGGCAACAAATCTGGATGGATCAGACTTTATTGCGTGGCTGTATTCATGAATTGGAAAAACTGCAACTCTGTTAAACATGGTAAAACTGCTATACCATGCTTTTCTGTAGCTCCAAATGTATTGTCCCTTGCAGTTTTAAAATCTTCTCCTTATCTAGCAAACTGGGGTGCTAATCTCCCAAGGGATTTGCATAGTACTTGAGGCCCTCCTCCACTAGATTGGATTAAAATCAATGTGGATACTTCCTTATTGAGCTCTTATAGAGGTGGTACAGGTGGTATATTCAGAGACCATAAAGGTAGATTTCTTCTTGCCTTTGGAAGAAATAAAACTCATTGGGACATTGCCCAGCTTGAGATGGAGGTGATTATGGAGATTAGAGAACTTATACAAGGTTGGATGCTTGAAAGTTTAGGCGTTATCATTGAAAGTGATAATGCAAATGTGATTACATTCTTACAATATTCTTTGAAGAAAGTTGATTGGTACTTCGATATTGGGCGGGCCAAAGAACTTTACTTCCTTAGTGACTTCAATAAAATCATTTTCCATCATGTGAATAGAGATTGTAACAAAGTAGCAGATTTTTGTGCTACTTTAGCTTTGGATGGAAATTTTACTTTTGATAGTTTTTCTTTAAGTAACATTCTGATTCCTTTGATTAACTTGATCAAGGAAGTGAAGTTACTGACTTAGTTTGTATCTAGGTTCTTTTCCTTTTCATTTCCATTAAATGCATTGCTTTTGCACGGTTTCAAAAAAAAAAAAAAAAGATAGAATGATTCAAATCTATCATTTTGAAACTCTCCACCATGATCGCTATGGATTGTTGAGATTTCACAATCTAATTTTTGTTGAATCCATGTGGAGAATACCTTAAATTCCTCAAAAGACTCATTCTTATGTGCTAGGAATCTTACCGAAGTGAACCTAGTGAAGTCATTTACAATCACAAATCCATAATTTTTTCTACCTAGGCTGGCTGTACTAATGGGTCCAAATAAGTCCATGTGTAGGATTTCTAATGGCCTAGAGGTGACCACATCTCTAATTGAATGAAAGGATAATTTGACTTGTTTTCTTAGTTGGCAAGCATCACATATGTGTTCCTAAGTAAAGTCTAACTTACGTATGCCTCTATCTAGGTTTTTCTGAGTGATGTTTCTAAGTGTTTTCATACTAGCATGGCATAGTCTCCTATGCCATAGCCATGATTCATCTACTATTATTTGAAATAAATTGAATCTGAGCTATCAATGCAATCAAGGCCTAACATGTAAATATTATTCATTCATTTTCCTTCCAAAACTAGTTTATCATTTAAACTAATCAAGCATTTGTAAAACACAAATTTAATATCAAAACCTTTGTCACACAATTGACTAATGCTAAGTAAGTTATGCTTTAAACCATCAACTAATAAGACATTTTCTATAAAAAAATTCTTAGCATTACCAACAATACCTGAGCCTATCACTTTCCTGATAGTGTTGTCTCCCAATGTTTCTTTGCCTCCATTTTTGGTCTCCAGTAGAAAGAACTTCTTCATATCTCCAGTCATGTGTCGCGAGCTGCCACTATCCAGGTACCATATGCTCTCACTAGGTCTTTTGTGAGAGCATCCCTACAATTTCATTCAAGGATTAGATTTGGGAACCCAAGTGAGTTTGGGTTCCTCATTATGCTTGCATGAATGAGATGTATGCATGCTATGCTGTGATGGATGCACTTTAGGTCTCCATACTAAGTGTCTCCAATGGTGAATTGTGCAAGTGCGGGCTATGTGACCTAGCATGCCATAAGAGAAGCACGAACACCAGGAAATGGATTCACTAACCTATGTGGGTGGTGATGCCTCTTCCTAAAGTTGCGTGATGCATGCTGTGTTGGGGGTTGACTAGGTTGGGCTAATGTGAGTGATGCAATTTTTTTTCTAGTTCTTTGATTCTTTCTTAAAAAGTGTTGTTTTGATATATCAATCCATGAACTTCTTTTTTTAACAAATGCACACTGTGATCTTCCTCTAATACAAGTTTGTCTAGTCTATGAAAAGCCTCTTCTAGTTCAACATGAGTGGTTTTCAAAGTTTCATGCATTTCAGTTAGTTCAATATGCTTCTTATTTAATGCATCATACTCATCAAGAAGTAGCATATGATCTCTATCTAAATCAGAATTTTCTTTGACTAAGTTAGCATGCTCAGTTTGTAAACTACTATATTCAATATTAAGACTGACATGCGTCTTTTTCAATTTCTTATACGAGTCATGAATTTTTTCAGAAATAAGCAATAAATCTTCATATGAAAGCTGACATACCTCATCTTGATCTGATTGATCAAGATTATCGTTAGCCATTAGACACAGATTTATTACCTTCTCCTCTGCTTCTTCTTCTGATGATTCTGAGGCAGAGTAAGCCCAAAAAGCTTTTTGTGTCTTCATTTTTCCTTTCTTATACTTGGCTTTGTCCTCAATCTTTTCCTTAGCAGGTTGGCTCTTTAAGTTGGAGAATTCAGCTCGATGGTGACCTGGCTTCCTGCACTCATAACATATTGTGTCAGATAAAACTTTATTAAACTTAGAGCTTTTACCTTTATTCCAGCTATTTTGATGACGTCTATATTTTCTCTTTAAGAAGTTCTTGAACTGTCGGGTTATCAAGGCTATATCATCTTCTTCCTCCCCTGCAGAGCTGTCGCTTTCTGAATTGTTTGCTTTTAGTGCCACCGTTCGCTCTTCTTCTTTTCACCTACATCACTTTGTCTTTGACTCACTCCTTGCTCGTATGAAATGAGTGACCCAAGGAGATTATCAATAGAATAAATGTTAAGGTCTTTAGATTCAGTGATAACAGTTATCTTAACATCTTAGGAACTAGGTAAGCATCTTAGAATCTTATTAACTTTCTCAGAATTTGAAATCTCTCTACCTAATGCATGCAAGGATGTCATGATTTGGGTGAACCTATTGTACATGTTAGATATTGTCTCGCTATATTTCATACGGAAGAGCTCATAATCATGCAATAAAATGTTATGCTTAGACTGTTTTACTTCTCTTATTCCTTCGTATGTAATGCATAGTCTATCCCAAATCTCCTTACCAGTAGCATAGATAGAAACTCTCATATAATCCTCAGACTTTAATGCACAGAAAAAGCAATTTAAACACTTAGCATTCAATTGGGCTAAATCCTCATCCTCATTGCTCCATTTATTAAAAGGTACTGGAGATTTCACTCCATTCAAAGTTTTAAAAGGTGCAACATATCCACCATTGACTAACATCCACATGCGGTAATCGATAGATTGCAAAAAGGTAGAAATTCTAATTTTCCAGAAATCAAATGGGATGTTATTAAAAAGAGGTGGACGGGTTATTGAATAACCCTCTACGGTGTTACGATTTCCAAAATGCGACATGATCATTTTTTTTCTTTCTTTGAATAAAGGATGCATTATGCATACAAGAAATAAGAGAAACTACAATGGGTAGTTCTTCCTAAACAAGTGTAAAAAACTTGTTGGAAGTTCCGTCTCAACAAAAGAGTCCCAAAAGAAATTCCCTAACAGAGCAAACTTGGCACAAAAATAAGCCGTTTTATTACATTCTCTAGGAGAAAAAAGAAAAATGACGTTGTTGAAAACTTGTAAGAATGAGAGGTCCGGTTTCATACCTTTTTTGGTCTTCATGTTGATCGTGTCTTGGAGCTTTCTTATGATATTCACATTGTCTCCTTCAATGATTATTCCTTTATATTCATAAAACCAATCTTGAATGTAGTTTTCAAAGGAAAGAATTGCATTGAGTTCTAGATATGCAATGTCCCAATGAAGTAACTTTCTACCATAAGAACATATCATTCTACCTTTGCAATCTCTTAGTAAACCTGCTATTCCAGCCATATTATTTTCAGATAGAGCCACATCTACATTAAGCTTTATCCAACTATCGGGAGGGGGACACCAAGATTTGGGCAGCAAAAGCTGATTGGTGTTCTAGTTCTTCTCGATTGGAGCTGACAGAAGGTAAGATATGTGGAAAATAATTTCTGCAGCTGTGTAAGCAATGGGAATTTCTGAATTACCGTGCTTGACCATGTTTCATGATCTCCAGCTATAGTAAACAGCCAATGCATAAATCTTAGCGAGGCACTTATCAGCTTTCTATTTTATTTCCTTAATACAGTCATCAAGGTTTTGAAAGGAAGGGACATTGAACCCACAACTTCTCAGTTTCTGTAATAAATCCGTTAGTTTTCTTCACTTTATGATAGCATGATCTATGTCTTTAATATCTTGACAGCCTCTAAGACAAATAGAGATGTTAGCAAGCCTTCTATAACATAACCATTCATTAGTTGGTAATGCACCATTCAAAGCTCTCCACCAGAAAAGATAAACTTTCTGGTTCAGTTTTAGTTTTTTCAGCCACTTATGCTTGCTGTATTTACTATCAAGCTTTATATTGTTTGCTTTCGCACATAATGCTGAAATAGTTTTCCCTGTATTGGTGCGAATAAATTCAATCCTGTCTTCTCTGTTGTTCACCCCTTTTCCATTTGCTTTATAAGCTCTATCATATCTTCAAAAAAGAATTCAGATGATTTATTTAAATTCTAGTTACCATCCTCATCCATAAGAAAAGACACCTTTTTATCGGCAATATCCATAGAGTTGCACGTAGCTGGTTACTGAGGCATTTATCTAAAATCCAATTGTCAACAGTAATATTAATACCTCGACCATTATTTACTTTCCATCTAACAACTAGTTTTAGATAATTAATTCCATCTATGATAATCTTCGAAGCAGTTGTAGCTCCTCTCTTCATACCTTAATCCCAAATTTTGTCACCAAATTTTTTATAGAGAATTTTATATTGCAGAGAATTTTTGTTATGTAAAAACATCCATGCCATTATCGATCTTAATGGACCCTGTTTAGCCACAGGTCCATGGATGCCAAACCCCCCTAAGCTGGTGGGTAGGTAAATAGTATTCCAAGCAATATAATGCAAGCCTTGTTTGCCATTATCTTTGTGCCATAAAAAATTCCTACATATTTTGTCAATTTTCATCAAAATACCTTTAGGAATGAGAGAGTGAGCTACCTTATAAGAAATCATTTTTTTTCAAGGTTTTCGAAAACAATATTTTTGAAAACAGGCTCTGATACCAATTAAATAACAAGATTGACAAGAGGGGGGAGGGGGGGGGGGGTGAATTGTGAAAACTTTGTAACAATAATAAAAGACCTAATTAAGAGTTCTAATATTTTGGTGTTTTTAAATTTTAGCAAAAATATTTAACTACTACGAAGGAAAATACTTGAACTCAACTTGCAACGATAAAATCCCCTTTATTTCTTTCATAATTTTCACTATGCAAATAATATGAAAATCAAGTGCAAGCAAAAAAGCGCTAAAGAAAAAGTACACCAAAATTCTATAGTGGTTCGGTCAAACCATGAACTACGTCCACTCCCCAAAGTCCTCCGCTCTGGGAATTTCACTATAAACTATAGTTCTCCTTTTGCCCTGTTTGGCAAGGCGGAGAAGCCCTTACAATACTCCCTTTTACCAACCTGGCATTACGGAGTGCCAAGCGATATTTTCACACTCTTGGAGACGGCAGAGTACCTTCTCGTTTTTCTCCCTCCTGGAGAAGGCAGAGTACCTTTAAGTTCATGGATATAGAAGAGTCTCCTCCTTAGAGAGCCTCCCACAAGTTCTTCCTGGGCCACAGGAGGAGCAAGATGCAGCAAGAATGGAACAAGTTCTCCCTCACACCTCTTCTCCCTCACCAAGCTCACCTTCTCCTTCCTCTCTCAAACCCAAAAAACTTCTCAAGAGCTCTCTCCCAAGGATTTCCTCTCTAATCACGTTTTCTTCTTTCTGTCTCCCATAAAAAGATTACTAATTTTGATACATAAAATGGGCTCCAAAATCCCTGAAATTTTCAAAGTAGCCATTACAACCGTACAGTATGATTTCACATCGTACAATATGATATGTATAAATAGACTTCATCCTGGTATGTAGTTGTATGAATAGTTCAAATTCTAATCGTAGGGTATGATACTAAATTGTATGGTACGATCCTCAACACTACTACTTGTATAGGATGATAGCCGGGACGATGAAATGTCGTCTCTATTCATTGTATGGTATGAACTACATCGTACAATAAGAATGGTCAAAATCAAGGCATCATCCAGGATGAATTTCAGGATGATCAAATGTCATCTATGTTCATCATATGGTATGATCTACATCATACAGTATGATGAAGCAAAAAATAAGGATCGTCTAGGACGATCGTTGGGATGATTAGAATTCGTCTCTGTTCATCATATAGTACGAACATATTTGTACAGTAGGATTATCAATCAGTAATTTTGCTTTAATTTATTCCACTAATCACTGGTTAATTTAAGTAAGTATTTAAAATAGATCGTACAGTATGAATTGATTCATACAGTATAAACGACGAAGAATAACTTACTTAAGTTAATGTGATGGCTAGGGTTTTGGATTTGAAACACATCATACAGTACGATAGTATTCATACAATACGATTTATTCACAGATAACGTTCTACAGTACAAAAGATCATACAGTACAAAATATTTTCGTATAGTATGATTTCCAGAGAAAGAAAAACTATATTTTTTACTTTTAAAACCCTCTCGCCCTGTGTGTGTGCATGGTTGCTCAGAATTACATGTAATTTGTGGCCAAACTCAAGAAAATAAAAAATAAAATAAATAACAAATTACATTGTCAGACTTATACTCCTGTTCTAACCAGCTTGAGTCTTCCCATTGTCCTGAGTGGCTTGTGATCTTCCTGAAATGTTAGTACTCACGAATAATAAAAAACCATAAATGATATTCAATGAAAAGTAGTTCAGGCAACATTATTTGTCATCATCAAAATCTCAAACTCGGGGTCATGGGTCGCAACAGGTCTCATACATTTGCTTCGGCGAGCTCGCACCTTAGTACCATCAGATTCAAGGTTCATCTTGAGGGAAGTTTTGGGAAGAAGAAGATCTTTTTTGTGTCAAATGACCCGACTACTCTGCCACACCGGGATAGATGGAAGTGATTTTGTAAGGGATTCTCCACCTAGCGGTGGGGGCTAAAGGAGAGACACAAAAGGTTTAGTGCAGTACTTGAAGGGTGCCTCCATAGAGTCGATGTAGGTCAGATTTGACTGAACCACTATAAATCTGGTGTGTTCTTTCTTATTATTTTTTTGCACTTTATTTTTACTATGATTAATTGCTTGGGTGAAATCTCTGATTAATCTTTTTATTATTATTTTAATTCATTTTTGCTCCAAGACATAAAAAAGTTAATTTTCTTTTAGTTAAAGAAGTTTTCAAAATCCAATTCATCCCCTCTTGGTTAGCCTTGGGAATAGTTCAAAAGGGCCTAACATCCCTGTCAAACTTTTAAGTGGTATCAGAGCGGGATTCATAAAATCAAGTTTGAAAACTTTTAAATTTTGATCAATGGCTAATATTTGTAATTGTAATATTAGGAAAGGTTAATCAATCACCCGACCACCTTTGTTTGAAAATATTACTTTTGATTTTTGAAAAATCACATATCTACTTTCTTGCAATTAATTGATTACCAAATATGGCAAATAATTTTAACCAATTATTCTATACCGTTACGTGTTATAGATGGAATTAAAATAAATATTCCTTTTAATTGATGGAGTAGGGAAGAACAAATCAATGCTCAATTGAATGCTAAATCATTAAACTATTTTTTTATGCTTTAAATTCTAAAGATTTTATATTTGTATCCATGTGCACTACTGGAAAGGAAATTTGGGATAAATTATATACTATATATAAAGGCACTAATGAATTCAAGCAATCCAAATTGAATACTTTAATGCATGATTATGAATTATTTTGCATGAAACCTTATGAGATGATCTTAGATATGTATACTTAGTTTATTAAAATTGTGATATCATTACATGCTTTAGGTTAAGAATTTTCAAACAATGAAAAAGGTAATAAAATTTTGTGTTGTCTACTTGATAAGTTTGATGCCAGTTATTGGTGTTTGTGAATCGAAAAATTTGAATGAATATTTTATTAATAATTTGATTGGCTCACTTATTTCCTACAAATAAAGCTTGGGTCAAAGACTTTTGGATGCAGTTAAAATGATAGTTCTAAATGGTGAACACATGGAGAAAAGTGGCTTAGTTGGTGACGAGAGCAATGACTTAACAAGAAAATTGGAAAGCCCACTAAAACATAAGCATCAACAAAAGTTTAATAAAGGTAAGAATGATAAGAATGTTAAGATTTCTTCTGATGTTATTTGCTTCTGATGTAGGAAATCTGGATATATGAAAAATTAGTGCCCTAATTTGAGAACTCTTCCTACAAAAGAAATGGGTAAAGCTAAAAAATTGTAAAAAGAGCAAATAATGAAAAGAAAAAATCTCCTATACAGAATTAGCTTCTAAATCATCATACCAAAAGTAAGATGATGTTTAAACCCTTGTCTGTGAGTTTATTTGTTCGTGTATGCATGTTTTTAATCATTGCATTTTTGTTTATTTTATGTATCTTTTTTTTGGTTTACTCTTTTTCATTTTTTTGTTACGTTAAAATTTTAAATGTCTTTACTTTCACTTTTTGTGAAGTTCTCTCTGATAAACACACATATATCACATTTTTTTTATTTTATAAACACTTTAAAAAACTAAGACTTTTTAAAGATCATTTTTAAAAAAAATGAAAAACTTACCACCTTTTTTTCATAAATTCTTAAATAAGTTGTGGTTGACTTGTTTAAAAATAGTCAAAGGAATGAAAATCATGATTTTGATTCTCTATCTCTTTTTTCTTAAAGAGGTTATATCACTTTTGTTTTGAAATCTTTATCATATTATAAATTGAATTCTAAAATTGAATTTTTTTAATCTCCCTATATTTTGTCAATCACACAAGGATCTTTTACAAGTTGTTTAATTCACCTCATAAGTTTTTTAATCAAGTACTACATTTTGTCAATAGAATGAGTTTGCTTTAGTTTTTAAAATATTAGGAGAAAGCATATTTGATTGAAAAAAAGGTGGTCAGTGATGCCAAATCAAAAGATGCACAATGATGCCAAATTGAGAAATATACATAAAGTGTATCAAAAATTAAAAGATGCGCAAAGTGCACCAAACAACAAGCAAGAGGCATAAAATGAGCCCACAAAAGGTAAGCATACATTTCTTGTACTTCTTAAAGCTTAAGAAAACTCTTGATATTTTTGGTACTTGAGCTTAAAAATCATGATTCATGATTCACCATTTTTTGCATTAATCTTAAATTAGATATATTTTATGAAAGGAGTTATACAAAAAATAGTGTTTTATTTTTTAATTTGTTCATTGATTTAGATGTTGGATTAAAAAAGTCTTTGAGCCTTTAAAAGAACTTGAGCTTGGATTATTAATTTCTAAATTTCTAACCATTTCTAGGTTATGCATTATCAATATATTCCTTACTAAGTTTTTTCATAAAATAAAAAGGTAACTTTCTTATTTTAAGAATATTTGATTTTTTTTTCACTAGATAAGGGTTAGTTTTATTTTTAATCATTTTTCCCCTTCTCTTTTTAATAATGTCAAAGGGGGAGAACACATTGTTGTATTTATATCTTTAAAAAAAATTAAAATTAACAAAAATTTTGTTTTCCCCTGATTTTAAAATTTTTATTCAAGTGAGGGGGAGATTAGGAGATAATGTTTACATTTTTTGCAAATTCAACCAGTAATAGTTGCCATCATCAAAAAGGGGGAGATTGTTACAACTCGAGCTTATGAATTTATATTTTTTATGATAACAAATATTGTGGCTCACTTTCTATTGTCTACCTGTATTTTCAATATATTTTTTGTTTATCATTTTACTAACTTTTAAGGATTACGGTGCATTATTCAAGACTCAAGATTTGGTTGATCAAGTTTGATTTGAAATTTTTGTTGATGTATTTTTTGATTTCTTGAGTCATATCCTATATTGGTGTTTGCTTGCTTGTAATCTTACACACACACACTTGGTAAATTTTTTGTCTGCTTTTTAGAGTTTTTTTGTTTTCGACCATAAAAATAGAAACCCTAATTAGGGCTTCTTGATTAAGGTAGTCACAATTAAGCGCATCATCATGGAGAGTATTTGTATCGATCATGATGATAGGCTCAAATCATAAAGAATTTGCCACAAGATCCATTTAGGTATCTGTTATTTTTGGACATTATCATGGACGATGAAGTGCAATTATACCTAAATTAATCTAGTAAGTAAGAAAAGCTATTAATCTACGATTCTTACAAGGAGGCATTTAAAGCTGTGATTCCTCCAATGCCCCGAGCGATTCCTCCAAAGTTGATATTTACTATTTATAACTAGATAATTAACATAACATTCCACATATTTGTGGATATGATCATTAAAAATCTGGGTCATCATCCTTTTATAGGTGGCCCTAGCATTTTTTAATCTAAATGTCATAACCTTGTAATAGAATATACCAATGGGAGTTTGAAAGGCAAAGTGGTTTTCATCATTTAGAATCATTTTAATCTAAATATAACCTGATGATCCATCAATGAATGAGAATATATCATGATTCAATGTATTATCGACCATAAATTGTTCATTGGGAAGTGGAAAGTCATCCTTAGGCTTTTCTTATCTAGTGTAAGAGCCTAAATTCTCAGAAGTTTACTTCCTTTTGATTTTTGATCTATAAAGTACCTAGCGTCATTGTTGATTTTGACTTCATACACCAAGAATGGTTGGTCATCCCCATCAATGTGATATTATTCATTATCTCGACATAATTATTGAAGTGTTGAGGGCACTATACCATACTCATCGAGCCATGGACTTTTAAGAAATGTTTTGTATGATGTGTTAAAATCAATGATCTGAAATGTCACCTTTATATTAAATTTTCCAAAGTTTAGAGGCAAGGCCAAAGATCCTTGGGTTCTTTTCCCTTATTTGTTGAATTCTTAAAGAAACACTATGTTTCTGTTCAAATACAAGACATCAAGGACCAATTCATTGAGCATTTTAAGGCTCATTAGATTAATAGAGAAACTTGGATAAATCAAAATTCTATTTATTTCAATGTTGTTACTCTCCGTAGTAACATATAATGGTTGATTATGATCTACAGTTTCAATAAGTATATTACTATCCCAGAAAGTAATTATAGTAGTATTCTGTGTACTCAAAGCTTCTTTCTGTTAAAACTCGAGCTTATGAGTTTATGTTTTTGATGATAAGAAATAATATGGTTCACTTTCGATTGTCTACCTATATTTGTAATATATTTTTATTTGTGTGTTTACAAACTTTTTAGGATTACGGTGCACCATTCAAGACTGAAAATTTGGTTGATCAAGTTTGATTTATAATTTTCATTGATGTAATTTTTTATTTCTTAAGTCATGCCCTGTAAGGGTGTTTGCTTGCTTGTAACCTTGCACACACACACTTGGGAAATTTTCTATCTACTTTATAGAGTTTTTTATTTTTGATCACATCATCTAGGTGAATCCAAAAATTGGTCTAAATGACTAGTTAAAAATAGAAACCCTAATTAGGGTATCCTGATTAAGGCAGTCGCAATTAAGCGCATCATCCTAGATGATATTTGTATTGGCCAAGATGGTAGGCTCAAATCAGAAAGAATTTCCCCCCAGATCTATTTAGGTATATGTTATTTTTTGACATCATCCTAGAAGATGAAGTGTAATTTAGCCTAAATTAATCTAGTAATTAAGAAAAGCATTTAAGGTTTTATTGCTCAAACATATTATCCTGGATGATTGCAGAATTGGCCGGGATGATCAGTTTACAAACCTTACTTATTCTTGGATGATCAAATATCTGGCTGCTTCTATTCAGGGCAATGCTCTAGATGATATATATTGAATTGAACTAATAGGCTAGGACGATCGTGAGATTGGCCTAGACAATAAAGTTATTTTTATGTCAACTAGATATCCATTCAGGGCAATGTTCTGGATGATATTCAATAATTTGTACTAATCATATAGGATGATATATTATCGTCCTGGATGATATGAACAAAAACCTTATGATTGTTCCAAATTGTCTTGGCTGATTGAGCTAAATTTGTACTAATCTTACAGGATGATATTTATATCATCTTGGATTATAATGTCAATTTGTTGCTATTAATAGCAAATTTGGAGCTCTTCTATTTAAGCTTTATCAAAGATTTTGAAAGTTTCTTTGGTAGCCATTGAAGCTTCATTCTTTTGGAGGAAACTTGAAGATAGAATTTGAGAGGGAGAGATGAAAGGGTGGAGTTTGAGAGAGGGAGAAGATCCTTGGAGAGGGTTTCAAGGGAGAGTGGAGGGGAGTTTCGCATGGTTGCTTCACCAAGCTTGCACCTTAGTATCATCAGATTCAAGGTTCACCTTGAGGGAAGTTTCGGGAAGAAGAAGAACTTTTTTTTGTCAAAGGACCCGACTACTCCCCCACACCGAGGAAGGTGGAAGTGATTTTGTAAAGGCCTCTCCACCTAACTATGGGGGCTAAAGGAGAGACACTAAAGGTTTAGTGCAATACTAGGAGGATGCCTCTGAGGAGTGGGCGTAGGTTGGGTTGGACTGAACCACCATAAATCTGGTATGTTCTTTCTTATTATTTTTTTGCACTTTATTTTTATTACGATTAACTACTTGGGTGAAATCTTTAATTAATCTTTTTATTATATTTTAATTCATTTCCACTACAAGATATAAAAAGGAATATTTTTTCTTTTAGTTAAAGAAGTTTTAAAAATCCAATTCACCGCCCTCTAGGTTAGCCTCGAGACTAGATCATAAGGGATGAATATCACTGTCGAGCTTTAAAGTGGTATTAGAGAGGGATTCATAAAATCAAGTTTGAAAACTTTTGAATTTTGATCCATGGCTAATTTTTGTAATCATAATATTGCGGAAGGTTATTTATTCACCCGACCACCTTTGTTTAAAAATATTACTTTTGATTTTTGGAAAATTTGAATGTCTACTTTATTGCAATCAATTAATTATCAAATATGGAAAATAATTTTAACTGGTTATTATGTACTATCATGTGTTATAGATGGAATTAAAACTGATATTCTTTTTAATCAATGGAGTAAGAAAGAACAAATCAATGCTCAATTGAATACTAAATCTTTAAACTACTTTTTTGTGCTTTAAATTTTGAAGATTTTATGTTTGTATCCATATGCACTACTGGTAAGAAAATTTGTGATAAATTATGCACTATATATGAAGGCACTAATTAGAGATAGAAACTATGGTTAGAGAGAGAAACTATGGTTAGAGAGAGAAACTCTAGTTAGAGAGAGAAACTCCCATTCAGTTTTCAAAATTTTCATTTCCCGGCTATCGACCACCTTCATCGCTAGCATTTAGGCGATGGTGGTGGATGGCCGCTGGCATTTAGTTGGTGCTCCTGGTCAAGCTAGAGGATTAGGTGGACAGGTTGGAGAAGACGTAAATCATCGTCCGATGAATCTTAGTCTGGATAAGAGCGACCCATGTCTGTCTGTGTGACCTTTGATAATCAAGGAGGTGAGTGATTCAACCATTAAGAAGAAGATTGATTTTGTGGATGTAAAGGGAAAAGAAATTTTGAATGTCTCTACTTATACTACTCCCTGACTATTGATGGCTAATGTTGAATCGCTCCGGAAATCTAACGAATTTGAGGCTTCTTCATCAAATATGAAGATTTATGTTAATAAATTTGGTTATTCAAATGCAATCCTTGACCTCAGGCCAGGGATAAATGCAAATTTCTTAAATGAGATTAACGATAATCTTCCTACTGATGATAAGCAAATATTTGGCTATTCAAAAATGCCAATTTCAGTGGTAATAAGGAATGGAGTAGCTACCATTGAAGATGGGTCTGAGAAGGAAAAACTCAGTCCGGTTCCAAGTGCGCAAAACTTGGAAGCTGTGATAGGAGGTGATGTAGGTTCTATTTCTTTGGGGCAGAATATTTCCTGTATTAAACCAAAAAATTCTGAACTAAACAGTGTAAGGAGTTGTGTATCTGGTGATCTTGGGAATTGCAAATTGCCTATTAGCTGCTTGGAGAGCATTAAATAACAGTCTGGTAATGAACTAAAGAATGCTTGGAGTAAGAAAATAAACATAAGAGCAGTTGATATTAATCTGGGTGAAGGATTTATTGAAAATGGTATAACAATTAAACTGCATACAGGGAATGAGCTGGAGAATTCAAACAGACTTCGAAAAGCTTTGGTGATTAAAATTTTTTGTGACAACATTCCCTTTCATTTCATTAGTATGGAGCTAAGGAGGCAATGGGGAGTTTTTGGAAAGTTTCTCTTGACCTTACTTGGAATGGGTTGGGTTCTCTGTGTTTTTGAGGAACCAGATATAATGGACAGGGTGTTCACCACCGGGCTGTGGTATGTGAATGATAGTATAGTGGGGATGGATAGATGGTCACCATCATTCTCTCCTACTTCCTTCAAAGGATTGACTTCTCCTATATGGATTCGTATGTCGAATCTTCCATTGCAAAGCTAGGATGATATCAACATATGCAGGATTGCTTCCATGATATGAATTCTTTATATGATAGATGGGAACATGTTTCAATGGGGGAGAAGAGAATTTACAAGAGTTTGTGTCCAGGTAAAGCTTGATGAAAAATATCCCTTGGGAGTTTGGGTTGAAGAAAGTTTGGGAAAATTTTTCCTAGGCATTGAATATGAAAGACTTCCCACATTCTGCTATAATTGTGGGATGTTAGGACACATGAAAGAAAATTGCAATGAAAAAGTAGCTCCCACTCAATCTCAAGCAATGAATGAAAACCAGAAGGAAAATGCAGGTTTTGGTGGAGTAACTGATAAAAGGAATACTCATGTAAATGAACATGTTGCTGGAGATGAATATGGACCTCGGGTCCATGTGAACTAGGGGAGGAAAAATTTAAAGAAGCTAGATTTTAAACTATTGGAAAAAAAAATTAATTAGAAGAATGGTGTGAAAAATCTTGAAGATCAGATTCCCAATGGAAGGAAGGCTGTACTGTTGAAGGATAAAATAGAAGCTATTGAAAATACTGGCACAATAACTATGAGGGAAGGAAATAATGCTGAAGCTGAAAGGCCCGAAGAAGCTGGAAGAGATAATCCATCTCTCCTGATAGATACATATCAGCCCAGAAAAGAAAATATAAATAGATGCTTTGTGAATTCTTGGGCCATTAACTCTACTAATGGGTTAGTGGTTAAACTCCTTCCAAGAATAGCTTTAGATCATTGCCCCATTATGATGAACAATTTTGGAATTCAAAATTTAGCCAAAATAAATATCAAAATTGAAGAAATTTTGTCTTCATATCCAGCTTCGACGGTATTGTGAGGAAGGCATGGGACATGAAAACTACAAGGAGTTCAGCTCAAGTGCTTAATCAAAAAATGAAGAGGGCTTTAAAGTCCCTATTCTTTTGGAGTATAGCAAAGTTGAAGGACTTGAATCAACTAAAGGAAAGGTTAAAGCAAGAAATTGGTCAATTACAATTAAAAGAAGGAGAAGATGGTTTTCTATCGGCTGAAGACATGTGGTGTTTAAACACCAAAATTAGTGAGTTCAATTCAACATTACTGCGCCTCAATACTTGGTGGAGGCAGCGATCAAAAGTGTAATGGATAAAGAAAGGTGATAACAATACCAAAATTTTCCAATCATTTGCTAGTGCTATGAGGAACTCCAATTTTATCTATAGTATAAAGGATGAACATGGAAATATTGTGGAGGATCAAAATCAGATTGAGAATGTTTTGCTAAGATTCTTCAGTAGGAAATGGGGAGGAAAAAATTGCTCATTGAACGGGTGGAAAAAACTGAGATGTATACTGGATGAGGAGGACAGATCTTGCTTGAACCAAAGCTTTTCAATTGAAGAAGTGGAGAAATGGTAAATGAATCAGTGGGATTCATTGCTCCGGGGGATGATGGAATATCATACTCATTTTTCAAAAACTATTGGTCTATTATCAAAGAGGATATTTGGAATGCTTTAAACCATTTTTTCAATTCAGCCAACATGTTTGTGAGTTGGAAAGAAACCATCATTGTGCTGATTCCTAAAGTAAGTAACCCTTCTACTGCATCCAATTCTAGACCTATTAGTTTGTGCAAAACTATTTACAAGATAACGTCCAAAGTTTTGTTGAAAAGAATGTCTGGCTTGATCCCAAAATTAATCTCTAATGAGCAAGTGGCCTTCTTAAAAAGTTGATCTAATTCAAATAACATTCTTATAGCTCATGAAATTTATCATAATTTCAAAACTTCTAAATCTTCAAATAGGTTTGTTTCATTCAAAATTGACATGGAGCAAGCATATGACTCCATGGATTGGCCGGCTCTAAACAAATCTTTGGAGAGCTTTGGATTTCCTATTTTTTTCTCAAAACTGATCATGGATTGTCTTATGAATCCATCTTTTTCTTTGTTGATTAATAGGATTAAAACTGAAGGGATAAAGGCAAAGTGTGGTTTTTGGCAGGGGTGTCCATTATCACCATTTCTATACATTATTTTCTCTCAAGTACTATCTAATGCTCTATTCGAAGAGGACTCAATTGGCATAAAAATCAATACAAACAGCCCAAAAATCTCCCACTTACTTTATACAGATGACATAGTGATATTCTCAGATATAAAGATTAAAAATGTCAAGAAGATCAAAGACATTTTGCAAGAATTCTATGGAAGGACTGGACAAAAAGTTAATGAAAGCAAGTTTGTTATGCTATTTGGTAAAATGTTGAAAAGACAGAAAAGGAAAGCTATTTCAAACATCATGGGATTCAAATCAGTCAAAGAATTTTTCTGCCATGGAGTTAAGGTGGCTTTAAGAAGATTAAGAAGGATGGAGTTCCAATTTATCATTGACAAAGTGTTGAAGAGGTTAAACACTTGGGGAACCAAGTTCATCTCTTTGGCGGGGAAGATCACACTTGTCAAGTCGGTATTGCTCTTATACCCATCTTTCCATTCTACTCATTCTTTGATTCCAATTAGTACTTTGAATGAGATATATAAGATTAGTAGAACTTTTATTTGGAGAAAGATGAATGGAGGTCTAGGACTTCATTATATGAGTTGGATTAACATGTGTAGACCTTTGGAAGATGGTCTACGTGGGTTGCACTCATGTTCTTCCAAAATGGGATATTTAAGAGCAAAGCTTGCATGAAAATATATTCAAGATAAAGACTCTATGTTGCATAAATGTCTACATCCAAAATATGGAAAAATCTGGAATCAAAAAGTTGGAAGGAAATCTTGTTCACCGGCTTGGAAATTAATCAAGAGTGGAGGCAATTGTCTTAAAAAGATTGTTAGATGGAAGATAGCAAATGGGGAATCAATTGATATCCTTAATGATATATGGATTTTTGATAAGAGCCTTAACATGTGGCCAACATTTGTGGGGAGCTTAGATGGTAATGTGGAAACTGTAAACGATTTACTGGTTGAATGAAGATGGAACATTGCTGTGTTGAAGAAATTCTTTAGAGTAGAGCTAATAGAGAGGATTTGTAAAGTTCAAAATTTTTCTAATCAGCAGGAAGTTGAAATGGAGCTCATTCAAGGAGGTTCGGGAAAGAGTATTTCAGCATTGGCTTGTTCGGCAGCTAAACAGAATTATGGAGATTACAAATTCTAGAGATGTTTGAAGAAGGCCAAGCTTAATGCAAGGGTGGAGACTTCTGAACAATGCTATACCAACATACAGTTTCTTATCATATAGGAGATTACAACAAAATAGCTACTGTACAAGGGGGTGCAATGAAGTAGAAGATTCAAACCATTTAATTGTAAGTTGTAAAAAACTGAATGATATTATTCTTCTTCTAAATCAATGGGGATTTAATATTCTAATGGCAACAAGATTTGAAGATCAATGGAATTGGATGAGGAATACAAATCCTTTTAAGGTAAACATCTTTTGCAACATTGTTTACTTTACATGGAAAGGAAGGTATGAGCTTGTCCATAGAAAAACTGAGAGGTCAGTTATTTATATAACTTTCGAATTAGTCAATTTTGCAGTTGTTAACAAAGGTTTCGAATGGAGCACTTCGGGAAGGTTGAATGCCAATCAGCACTTGTAGTTAGACAAAGCTTAGAATCCTCCGCCACCCGATTTGATCAAAGTGAATGTTGATGCAGCATTATTATCATCCTACAAAGGAGGGATCGGTGGTGTATTCAAAGATTACAATGGAAAGTTCCTTTCTGCTTTTGGTAAAACATGTGAACATTGGGATATTACTTATTTGGAGCTTCTTACTATGAAGAATATCAAAGAGATGATAAAAGATTGGATGATGGATTATAAAGGCATCATGATAGAAGGAGATTATGCTAATGTTATCAAGCTCATCCAAAATTCTTACAAAAAGAATGGGAAAGATATTAAAGAGTTTTCTTTTTGTAAAGATTTCAATTATGTAATCTTTAATTGTATAAATAGGAGTGGTAATAAGTTAGCAGACTTATGTGCTAACTATGCAATTTTGGCTCTTTTTGTTGGGATGATTTAGTTCTTAAAAACGTTCCTCCTTCATTTTTAGATTTATTAAAGGAGGAATCAGTAGGTGGTACTTTGTACTTAGTTCTTTTTGGTTTTTTACTAATGCGGTTAATGCTTTATCAAAAAAATGAAATCAAACAATCCAGATTAAATACTTTAATACATGATTATGAACTATTTTGCATGAAATCTTATGAGACAATCTTAGACATGTATACAAGGTTTATTCAAATTATGACATCATTACATACTTTAAGTTTAGAATTTTCAAACTTTAAAAAAGTCAAAAAAATTTTGCATTGTCAACTTGATAAGTTTGATGCCAAATTTATTGCTATTTATGAATTGAAAATTTTGAATGAATATTCTATTGATAATTTGATTGGCTCACTCATTGCCTATGAGCAAAGCTTGGGTCAAAGACTTTTGGATGCAGGTGAAACAATAGTACTAAAAGCTAAATACTTGAAGAAAAGTGGCTTAGTTGGTGACTAGAGCAATGACTTAATAAGCAAATTGGAAAGCCAACTAAAACATAAGCATCAAAAAAGTGGAATAAAGGTAAGAATGTTAAGAATTCTTCTAATGTTATTTGCTTCGGATGTAGGAAACCTAGACATATGAAAAATGAGTGCCCTAATTTGAGAACTCTTCCTGCAAAAGAAAAGGATAAAGCTACTGCTTCAGTGTCTCGACCATCTGTGGCAAGGGTTTTGGTTGAGTTGGATATTTCTAAGAAACATCCAACTAAAATTTGGATTTGTTCTGAAATGAAAGGTTATTTCTAGGAAGTTGATTTTGAAAACTTGCCTATATTATGTTTTTTTTGTAAGATGCATGGGTATGCTATGAATCAATGTTTTCGTAAAACTCCTCAATTATGTACTGATAAGAACACTTTCAAACAATCATCTGACACTAATCTTTAAGGAAAATCCAAACTTGAGAGCCCCGTGGTCGGACTCGAGAAGGATCTTCTTGAGGAAATTGCTACGTCTGATCTTCTTGAATAGGGAGTTGTTCTTGCTAATAATATGTCTCATGATTTAATTAATGATGGTTCTATTGACTGTGCAGCAAATACTGATACTTTAATGCATAATGTTGATCCTTCTTCTTATTGCATTTTCAATCATAATATAATAGAGGTTAATGATCTTATGATTTCTAATCCTCTAAATGGCCAGAATACAAAGATGGGTACTAATGGTGTTATTCAACTGGTTGACAATGATAAATATAAGAATATGGGATAGAGAAATTGTTGCTATGGAGCAACAATTAATTCCATCATCCAACAATAAAGTTGTGGAGAGAAAGTATTCTAAAATATGGGATGCTGATGGTTGGTTTATCGAAGATGATGAACCTCATGTCCATAATATTGGTAAGACTCTTTCAACCTCTAACTATAATAGTGATACTCTTACTGATATTGATGAGATGATGACTGCTGCTAGATGTTTTGCCTCGGATGACATTGATACTAGTTTTATTAAATTTCATAGTAAAATGGGCCCCAAGCCTAAGCATGTTTCATTACAACCGACTAGACACACTCCTAGAAATACTCGCTCAAATACTTCTTATTAATGTGTTTTTTATGTTTAGCACTATTATTTTAAATGTTAGGGGCATTGGCTGCCCTTCATCTAAGATTCGTGTTAAAATTTTATGTCGCATTCATCATATCTCAATTCTTATTTTACTTGAACCCCTTATCCTTGCTTCCAGGTTAGCTAGCACTTCTCAGTTTTTTGGTTTTCACAATGCTGTCTTGAATGTGGGTAATAAAATCAGAGATTTTTGGAAAAAATCGTATTAAAATTGATATTATTGGAGATTTCATTCAAGTTATACATTGTAAAATTGAGGCTTTCAACTTTCAGTGATATGCTTTCTTTGTTTATGCTACTTCTTCCCTTTATATTATGAAAGTGTTATGCGATCAGCTTATGGATTTTAGTAATATCTGTCTATTGCCTTGGATGGTGGGAGGTGACTGTAATGCTATCATTACTCCTTCTGAGAGGAGTGGAGGGTCGCCTCCTTCTTATCGATCTATGGTTGATTTTAATAACATGATCTTGTCTTATAACTTGATTGAAATTGGTTTTACTGGGAATAATTTTATTTGGAACTGAGGTAACTTATGGAAAAGGCTTGATCATGTGCTTTTTAATGATTCTTGGATTAATCTTTTAGTTTTACTAATGTTCAACATCTTAGTAGAACCTTGTCGGATCATTCTCCCTTGCTTCTCAACATTAACAATAGATAAATTAATGCTCCTTCTCAATTCAAATTTTAGAATATGTGCTTACTTAACAACTCGTTCTTCGTGGTTATTAAGTATAATTGACAAGCCCCCTTCATCCCGACAACTCTATTGTTGGTATGAAAAGGCTTTGGTTCATGCTTAAGAGGTTGAAACATGTTCTCAATTGGTGGAATCGCAATATTTTTAGAAATATTTTTTCTAGCATTCCTCAAGGTGAAGAATGTGTGGCTTTCAATGAAAATTTATGTCAAAATGATACTTCAGATGCTAATTTTTCCTTGCTTAATCAATCAAAACTTGATCCTTTTAACTTTCAAGCTCAGGAAGAGGATTTTTAGAAGCAGAAAGCTACTGCTAAGCACTTAGTTGAGGGTGATAGTAATACTAAATACTTTCATGCCTTGACTAAGAGGAAAAGGATTAAGAATAGTATAACCAACATCTAAAGAGAGGATGGCTCTTTTTCTAATGATAGCAATGAGATTGCCAATTTAGCTGTTATTTATTTTAAAAACCACTTCAATAAAGTTTTTAACCCTAATGAGGTCATGGAACACTCTTTTATTTTAAACCTTATCTCCAATGAGGATAATGTTTTCCTCTCTTCTCCTCCTTCTTTGGAGGAAGTTAAAGATAATATTTTTGTTATGAATAGTGACTTTGTTGCTGGCCCGGATGGGTATATGACTATTTTCTTTAAAAAAAGTTGGCATATTATTTATGATGATATTTTTTCGCCCTCTTTAGATTTTTTTGCTGGTAATCCTATTCCTAAATTTTTTATGTCTACTTTGCTTTTTCTAATTCCTAAAAGTACTTCAATTCAATCGTGGAATGATTTTAGGCCTATTAGTCTTTGTACATTTTTCAATAAATTGATTTCTAAGATTATTAGGAATTGTTTATCTTCTATTTTGCCTAAAATTATCTCTCCTTTTCAAATGGGATTTTTGAAAGGTAGGGCTATTACAAATAATATCCTTTTGGCTCAAGAATTAAGCCAAGATTTGGATGTTAAGGTTAGAGGAGGTAATATGATTTTGGAGCTTGTCATTTCCAAGGCTTATGACAATATTAGTTGGAAGTTCATTTATTTTATGTTGGACGTTTTTGGTTTTAACACTGTCTTTATTAATCTTATTAAAATTGTGTTGAAAATGTTTACTTTTCTATTATTTTAAATAGGTCTAATCACAGCTTTTTCAATTCCTCCCATGGATTAAGGCAGGGGGATCCTATTTCCCCAGCTCTTTTTATCATGGTGGAGGAATTTTTGTCTAGGGGTCTCTCCAATTTATTTGAACTTAATCCTAACCTTTATTTTAGAAGTGGGGGAGGCTTTTATTGATCTCATTTGTGTTTTGCTGATGAGTTCATTATTTTTACTAATGCTATTATTAATAGAATTCAGAAAATCATGGATTTTTTCAATATTTTTGAGTCTGTTAGTGGCCTCACTTTTAGTGAAAACAAGTGTTTTTTTATTACTTCTAAGAGGATTCTCATTGATCGTATTCTTGCTATTAAAGATGTTACTGGCTTTACTCATTCTAATTTACCTGTTAAGTATCTTGGTGTTCCCTTATTTAAAGGTAGAAAACATACTTGTTTATTTGATGATCTTGTTGCTTCTGTTCATAATAAGCTTTTATCATGGGATTCTAACTTTCTTAGTTTTGGTGGTCAAATTACTCTAATTAAAAGTGTTCTTTGTGCCTTACCTGTCTATATGTTTCAGACTATGTTTCCTACTCAAACTGTTTGTAGCAGGATTCACAAAATTATTAATAAGTTTTCTTGGAAGGGTCCTCTCTCTTCCTCTAAAATTACTTGGTCCTCTTGGGAGAAATGTTGTGGCGTGATTTGAAGAAGGTGGTCTTGGCTGTAAGTCCCTTTCTTACATTACTAAGGCCTTTTTATTTAAACTATGGTTTAAATTGCGGTCTAAAGAGAACTTTGGGCTAAATTTATGATTTCTAAATATTGTGTGGGTAATCACCCCAGCAATATTTCCTATAAAACTGGTAACTCTAAAGTTTAGAAAAGGTTATGTAAGATAAAATGGGAGATGGAGCCTTTTATTTCCTGGGGGCTTAGTGAAGGCAATATCTTTTTCTGGCAAGATAAATGGCTTGGTATGGATTCTATTGACTCTTTATTACATTCTACTTCCTCTACTTCTGTTAAAGTAAATTTTTTCTTCAAGGAAAACTATTGGGATTATGATAAGTTATCCAATTATATCCTTGATTGCATTATCTCGAGAATTCCCAACTTGCTTATTAATTTTAATTCAAAAGATTTAATTATGTGCGATTTTTCTAATGATGGGGAATTTCATCTTAAGAATGCTTGGCATTCTTTTAGAATTAAAGGTAACTTGGATAAGATTTTTGCTAACATATGGCATAAGAGCATCCCCTCCACGGTTTCTGTGTTTGTTTAGAGAGTCCTTCATAGATTTATTCCTATGGAGGACAACCTCAGTAAAAAAGGTTTCTCTCTTGCTTAGAAATGCCAATGTTATTTTCATACTAAAAATATGCATCATGTGTTTGTCTTTGGTCCTGTGGCGGTTAGAACTTAGGTATACTTTGATGACCTATTTCAATTAAATAGTTTTAATGCTCACCTCCCCCTTAATGCTTATCTTAAGTCTTGATTTGTCGATACTAAAGGTCATATTCGCAATATCATCCCCTCCCTTATCCTTTGGTTTATTTGGTTAGAGAGAAATAACTCCTTGTTTAATGGAGTTAGTATGAACTATCTCAATGTTATCCAAAGGTTTAAAGACAAAATAATATATCTGGTGGCTGTCAATTTGCTTACTGCTAAAAATTTTAAGAATTGCCTTCATATTACCTCATCCTTGGGGATAGCTTGGAAGAGGGCTCCTACTTCTATCAATGTTATTTACTGAATTAAACCTCTTCAGCATGTTTTTAAACTTAATGTTGATGGCTTTTTCTGAGATTGGTGCTGGATGTTGTGGCTTGATTAGGGACTCTAATGGTTAGTTGTTTATGGCCTTTGCGGGTCCTATTCAAAATGGTAATATTGACTTTGCTATTAGTATAGCCATTATGTATGGTATTCAACTTTGCATTCCTTTGAATTTAATTAATTTGATCATTGAGGTGAATTCGGGTTTTAACATCACTCGTTTTCAAGTTTTGGAGGATATGTGCTGTATCCCGCAGATTTTTTATATTGTTAGGGAAATTAAGAAGTTATTGGTTTTTATGAATACTTCCTTCTCTCATATTGGTAAGGCTGGTAACTCTTCTGCTATGTGGCTTGCTAATCATGGCTGTAATCTTGAATGTTTCATTGATTTTATTAAATCTTCTATTCCTGCTTATCTTAATGGTCTGCTCTACCATGATGTGTGTGGCATCCCGTATGTTAACACTTAACTTTTTCATGTTATTATCTCTGGTTTCTCTCTTTTATGGGAGCTACTTTGCCATTGCTTCTTCTGTTTCGTGGGACACCTTGTCTGCTTTCGTGTGCTGGAGTTGGAAGGTTGGTTGTTTGATTGTTACTTGGGAGCTTTTGGGTTGCCTTTTTGGTGATTTTCTTTTGTATGGTGGCCTCTGTGATGTTATTATTCTTGATATTTTAGATGGGAGCTATGATTTTCATATTATGGATGCTGAAGGTTTGTCCCTCTGTTGCTCTCCTGCCTAGTATGGTTTGGGTGATTTTATTGAGCTGCTGTCATTCTTGGGTTTGCATTTTCTGGTTTAATTCCTGTGGGTTTTGGGTTGTCCGTGCAGTCAAGGGTTACTAGATTTTTGGCACTAGAATGTGTGGAATCTTGATCATGTTGGTTCTTGTGTGGCTATCTTCCTTGCTTGGAATAATATGAAGTTCATTTCTAATTATTTTCTGAATCTTGATGGGCTGCAACCTATTCCTTCTGGTTGCCATTTTTACTGGTTCTGTGTGGTTACCAGGTTCTCTGGGGTGCAGTCCCTTGGCCGGTTTATGTGGACTTGTGGGTGTATTTGCCAGGCTGATCTGTATTTACTGGATTGTTGTCACTATAGGTGCTGTTGGACTGCTTTATGTAGGATTGAGTGGCTTGTGGACAATTCTAATGAGGTTATGCTTATTAAGTGTACTCTGAGCTCTTATCATCTAAATTCTAAGACTAGTTTCACTTGAGTCTATTTTCTTTACTATTTATTTAATTATTATACTTTCCTAATTGCCTTTGCTAATACTTTTGCTGTGAGTAGCCCTCTTTTTTGTAAATCTTCTTTTTTGTAGGGAAGCTGATCAGGAAGGTCTTCAATTTCCTTCCTGAATTCAATCTTCAATTTCAGGAAGGATTGAGCTTTATAGTTATTTTCTAATCATTGTTTTTGATGCTTGCCTTTAGCATCTGTAGAATGTTACTGGGGTTTCTTGTTCTTTTTGCTTGTGGAGATAATTTGCTCGTAGGTTTTCTTTTTCTTTGTTTTGTAGCTCGTTTCGAGTAGTAGAGAGCCGATGGTTTCCTTTAAGGACTCTGTAACTTGCTTTTTATATTAACGCATAGGCCCCTCCATGAGTTTTAACCAAAAAAAAAAAAAGAAAAAAAAAAGAAAAGGGTAAAGCTAAGCAAATTGTAAAAAGGGCAAATAAAGAAAAGAAAAAAATCTTCTGGGCAGACCTAGCTTCTTAATCATCAGACCAGGAGAAAGATGATGTTTAAATAATTATTTGTGTGTTTATTTGTTTGTATATGTATATTTTTATTCATTGCATTTTTATTTGTTTTATATATCTTTCTTTGGGTTTATTCTTTTTTTATTTTTTTTATATTAAAATTTTAAATGTCTTTACTTTCTCTTTTTGTGAAATTCTCTCTGATCAACACACATATCACTTTTTTTATTTCGTATACACTTTAGAAAACTAAATCTTTTTTAAAGATTATTTTTAAAAAAAATGAAAAACCTACCTCCTATTTTTCTTGAATTCTTATGTAAGTTGTGGTTGCCTTTTCTAAAAATAGTTAAAGGAAGGAAACACATTATTTTTAATCATTATCTCTTTTTTTAAAGAGGTTAATCTACTTTTGTTTCAAAATCTTCACCATATTACAAATTGAATTTTGAAATTGAACTTTTTTTATCTCCCTATATTTTGTCAATCGCATAGGGATCTTTTGCAAGTTGTTGAATCCACCTCATAATTTTCTTAATCAAGTAGTACATTTTGTCATTATAATGGGTTTCCTTTAGTTTTTAAAATAATAGAAATGATGCATATTTGATTGAAAAAAAGGTGGCCAATGACGCCAAATCAAAAGATGCGCAACAACGCCAAATTGAGAAAGATACACAAAGTGTACAAAAAATTAAAAGATGCACAAAGTACATCAAACAACTGAGAAGAGGCATAAAATGAGCCCAAAAAAAGTAAGCTTACCTTTCATGTACTTCTTAAAGCTTAAGAAAATCCTTGATATTTTTGGTACTTGAGCCTGAAAATCATGATTTCCAATTCACCAATTTTTGCATTATTATTTTATTAGATATATTTTATGAAAGACATTTTAAAATTATTGGTGTTACTTTTTCTAATTTGTTCCTTGATTTAGATATTGGATTAAAAAAGTCTTTGAGCATTTAAAAGAACTTGCGCTTGGATTAATAATTTCTAAATTTCTAACCTTTTTTAGGTTGTGCATTGTCAATACATTTCTTACTAAATTTTTGTATAAAATTAAGAGATAACTTTCTCTTTTTAAGAATATTTAATTTTTTTTCACTAGATCAGGGATCATTTTGTTTTTTAATCAATTTTTTTTCGCCTCCTCTTTTTGATAATGTTAAAGGCGGAGAACGTACTGTTATATTTATATCTTTTTTTGAAAAATAAAAAAATAAAAAAATAATAAAAATTTTGGTTTCCCTTGATTTTAAATTTTTATGAGGGGAGATTATGAAAAAATATTTTCATTTTTTATAAATTCAACCAATAATATTTGCCAAAATAAAAAAGGGGAATATTGTAGCAAGTCGAGCTTATGAATTTATATTTTTTATGATAACAGATATTGTTGCTCACTTTCTATTGTCTACCTGTATTTGTAATATATTTTTGTTTGTGTTTTTACTAACTTTTCAAGATTATGCTGCACCATTCAAGACTCAAGATTTGGTTGATCAAGTTTGATTTGTAATTTTCATTGATGATCAAGTTATGTCCTATAAGGGTGTTTGCTTGCTTGTAACCATGCACACACATACTTGGATAATTTTCTATTTATTTTTAGAGTTTTTTATTTTTGACCACATCATTCTAGATGATACAAAAATTGGTCTAGACAATTAGTTCAAAATAGAAACCCTAATTAGGACATCCTGATTAAGGCATTCGCAATTAAGCGCATCATCCTTGATTATATTTTTATTGGTCGAGATGATAGGCTAAAATCAGAAAGAATCTTCTGCCAGATCTATTTTGGTATATGTTATTTTTAGACATTTTCCAGGACATCATCCTAGATAATGAAGTGTAATTATGACTAAATTAATACGGTAATTAAGGAAGGTAATTAATATTTATTTGCTCGATCATATCATCATAGATGATCACAGGATCGGCCGGGACGATCAGTTCACTAATCTTAGTTATTCCTAGATGATCAAGCATCGACATGCTTCTATTTAGGGTGATGCTCTGAAAGATATGTAGTGTATTGAACTAATCAGTCAGGACGATCATGAGATTTGCCTGGACAATCAAGTTATTTTTACATCGTCTATACATCCATTCTGGGTGATGTTCTAGATGAAATTCAATAAATTGTATTAATAGTACAGGATGATATACTATCATTTTGGACGATATGAATAAAAACCTTTTGAACGTCCTAAATCATTCTAGTTAATTGAGCTAAATTTGTACTGAATATACAAGATGATATTTATATCATTTGGGATGATAATGTCAATTTGTTTCTCTTCTATTTAAGCTTTGTCAAAAAATTTGAAAGCATCCTTGGTAGCTGTTGAAACTTTATTCTTCTGGAGAAAACTTGAAGAGAAAACTTGAAAGGGAAAGAGGAAAGGGTGGAGTTTAAGAGAGGGAGAAGATCCTTAGAGGGGGTTTTAGGGGAGTGTGGAGGGGAGTTTCACACGGTTGCTTCGGCGAGCTCGCACCTAGTACTATCAGGTTCAAGGTTTGTCATGAGGGAAGTTTTGAGAAGAAGAAGATCTTTTTGGTGTCAAAGGACCCAGCTACTCTACCGCATTGGGGAAGATGAAAGTAATTTTGTAAGGGCTTCTCTGCCTAACAATGGGGGCTAATGGAGAGGCACTTAAGGTTTAGTGGAATACTTTGAGGGTGCCTCCGAGGAGTGGACGTAGGTTAGGTTGGACTGAACCACTATAAATCTGGTGTGTTCGTTCTTATTATTTTCCCCACTTTATTTTTACTATGATTAACTACTTCGGTGAAATCTCTGATTAATCTTTTTATTGTCATTTTGCTTTGTTTCCACTGCAAGATTTAAAAATATTTTTTTTCTTTTAGTTAAAGAAGTTTTAAAATACAATTCACCCCCCTCTTGGTTAGCCTCGGGACTAGTTCTTAAGAGCTAAACATTCCTGTCGAACTTTCACTTTCAAATATTTCTCGATAATGAATGCCACGTACGGTTTAGGATTTTGCAAAGCTTTAATGAAGGTTTCGTGAAGGTCCTTAGAAATAAGAAGGGTGTCATAGATACTCAGCAATGTAAGTAATTTGCGTAGATGGGATAATATTTTGTAATCCATATTTATGTTGGTAACCTTGGGTTTAAGATGGTCTTGTGGAATAAAACCTAAATTTTATTGAATGTTCTTCTCCTTGTCCTTTTTTTCTTTTCTGATAGAGGAATCTATTTTTCACTTCTCAGCTGGATTTGTGTCACCTCTGAAGATCAACTAGCTTCAGCTTGAGAATTCTTTGAAAAGTTTGTGTCTTCAACTTCCTTAGAGTTTGAGCTATTTTTAAGCTTTGGAAATTTTTCTTTCATAATCTTCTTATCCTTATAATCATTTTTGTCATTGGGAAAATGTAATTCTTTATTTAAATTAGTGAAGGGTGTTGGTGTATGATGAAATATTTTAGGAGTTTACACATCAGCTTTATAAATAGCTAGAGATGCATTGCGTCCTTTAGTAGCCCTTCTACCTCATTTCTTTATAACATGGGAAGTCTTAATTGGAATACTCTCTGAAAGTTTGTTAGGGATGTTAAGCCCTTGTGAACTAGCCCAAGCTAACCAAGAGAGGGGGGGGGGGGGGGGGGGGGGGGGGGGGGGGTGAATTGGTATTTAAAAAAAAAGTATTTCAATCAAAAACACAAACTCAACCAAAAAAAATTTAACCATAAAGAAATTTAATGTGCAGAAATTAAATACGAAAAAAGTAGTAAAGAACACAAAAATTTATAGTGGTTTGGTCAACTTGACCTATGTCCACTATCGTCCTAGCTGTCCGATCATGATCGGCCAGAACATCGCCCTGAATTTGTGCTGGCTGATATTTATCGTCCATGAGTAACTAAGGGTTTTTTTAATATATCATCCTCGTCAATCCTGCGATCATCCAGGATGATGTGACGTATCAATCATCCTTAATTACTTCCTTGATTCCTGGATCAATTTAGGCATAATTATGTAATATCGTCAAGGCCAATATCACTATCATCCTGGCTAATTTCCAAAATTTACAGAATACCTAAATTGATCATGGCGACTATTTCTTTGTGTATTGAGCATATCATCCTAGACGATATAAGTATCGTCTAGGCCGATCAGTTAATTACGACTGCCTTAACTAAAAAATCCTAATTAGAACTTCTATTTTGAACTCAATCGTCCAGGACGATGTAAATATCATCCGGGATGATGTGAGTAAATAGAAATTCTATATCTCTCAAGTGTGTGTGTGTATGGCTACTTAGCATCAACCACTTCAAAGATTACAATTGACTCCAGAAAGGGAAAAAGAAAAATACAGACTAACTCAACCCTAATCTTCCTAATCTTGAGCTGGTTCTGATTTCCATTCGATCTTTGATTCTTGAAATATCAGTAGTAATAGGCAGTTGAAGAAAAGCAAGAGTGTTTGACAATCATCAAAACATAGTCCATGAAACTGAATTTGCAACAATCTCCCTCTTTTTGATGATGGTAAAACACTACGACAATTATTTTAAAAATAATAGTGTAAAATATGGAATCAAAAGTATAAGCAAACATCCTAAACTACTCCCCCTTTTGACATCTCAAAAAGGAGGTGGGAACAAAGAAAGCAAATCAAAAGACCTTTTTTTTTTTACCTAAGGCATGAATATGATGTAGCATTCCATGTGATTGATTTTTAAAAAACTTGTGAGTTAATGAGTTAACAATATCTACAATCCAAAGAACGGTAGAATATTTGATCATGGTTACCTTTATCTCGGACTTTCTATTAGGATAGAATCGTCTTTTAAAATCAATGACCTAACTCAAAGAAAACCAATTGGATATGAGACAAGGATCCCTTCATCACTTGGTTTAAGAAAGAAATATCTCATAGAATAATGAACCAAAGTAAATTTGTCACAATCACAAAATAATTGAAATCAAGCCTTTGATACATGAAAACTTCTAAGTTTTTAAAAGATTTGAAATGTGAGAAGAGCTTGCTTTTTAGTTGGCTCATTTTATGCCTCTTATTGATTGATTGGTGCTTTGCGCATCTTTTGCTTTTTGATATATATGTTTTTTCAATTTGGCATCATTCCGCATCTTTTGCTGGCTTCAGTGGCCAATTTTTTTAAATTTTTGCAAGCTCCATTCTCTTTTACAACTCTTAAAAAAGATTCTTAGTTATGAGTATATCTTCTAGATATTAGAGAATAGGGGCTATCTCTCTAACATAGAGATGAACTATCCACAAAATAGAATCAATAACAAACGACAAGAATAACGAGGAATCTTGATGTGATAAAATGACTTTAATCATTATAAATACAAGTTAGATTTTCTTAAATAAGTTTTAGAAAAGATTTTAATTTCATACACAATTTATTAATTTGAAATAGATTTTTGATTAGAAAAGAAAACTATGCCACCAAAATAGGTTAGAGAAAGAGACATGATCAATGAAATATTTTTACCATTTAATAGATAAAGAGATGTAAAATATTGACTACAAATTTTCAAAAGCAAGGACAAGGCATACGATATCATTTCAGCAATGATTTTGAAAAAAAAAAAAACAAACGAAAGTAAAACAAATCAAACAAAAACTAAGAGTAAAATAAAAAGAAAAAAAGAATGCAAAGAGCAAAAAGAGAAGCAAATAAAAGATCAAGTTCATCCATTTATGTCAATCACACCCAATCTAGTCCTTAAAGAGTTGAAAGTGTCGAAGGCCAGTGGTTTAGTAAAGATGTCAGCCAGTTGATTTTCAGTTGTCACATGATGTAACTCAATGTCTTCTTTAATCACATGGTCTCTAATGAAGTGATGCCTAAGGTCAATGTGCTTAGTCCTTGAATGTTGGATAGGATTCTCAAAGATGCATATGGCACTAGTATTATCATAAAAGATTGAGATGGTGCCTACAGGTAATCCTAAATCAAATATCTGCTATTTCAACCAAAGGACTTGGGCGACATAACTTCCAAGAGCAATGTACTCAGCTTCAGCAGTGGAGAGTGCAACAAAATTTTGCTTTATACTAGACCATGAGACCAAAGATTGTCATATGAATTGACAAATTCCTGAAGTGATTTTTCTATCCAACTTGCATCCTGCAAAATTAGAGTCAGATAAATCAATAATCTCAAAAGAAGTACTGTGTCTAGGATACCAAATCCCTAAGATTTGAGTCCCAAAAAGGTATCTAAAAATTCTCTTAACTGCAGTCAGGTGGGATTCCTTAGGGTTAGCTTGAAATCTAGCACAAAGGAAAATACTAAACATTATATCAGGTCGACTCGTAGTCAGGTAAAGTAAAGATCCAATCATGCCTCTGTAGTTCTCTTGATCAACAGACTTATCACTTGGGTCCTTATCCAATGGAACACTAGAAGTAAAGGGAGTATTAATTGGCTTAGATTTATCCATCTCATATTTCTTCAAAATGTTCTTTATGTATTTTGTTTGATTAAGAAAGGTTCCATCCTCCAATTATTTTATACTAAACCCAAAAAAGTAGGACAACTCTCCCATCAAACTCATCTCAAATTCTCTACTCAATGTCTTAGCGAACTCATCACAAAGTTTCTTATTAGAAGATCCAAAAAGTATGTCATCTACATAAATCTGAACAATGAGCAAATCATCTCCAACTTTCTTAAGAAAAAGGGTGGTGTCTACGCCCCGCTTAACAAACTCCCTTTCTAGTAAGAATGTGCTAAGCCTCTCATACCAAGCTCTTGGTGCCTACTTTAAACCATACAAAGCCTTTTTTAATTTAAAAATATGATTTGGAAATTGGGAACTCTCAAAATCTGGGGGTTGTTCTACAAACACATCCTCTTTTATTTTCCCATTTAAAAAGACAATCCTAACATCCATTTGAAAAAGATTAAATTCTTTATAATAGGCAAAGACTAATAGCACTCTAATAGCTTCCAATCTAGATACAGAGGCAAAAGTTTCCTCAAAGTTTATCCCTTCTATTTGGTTATACCTCTTAGCCACTAATCTTGCTTTATTCCTAACCACCACTCTAGAATCATTTACCTTGTTCTTAAAGACCCACTTTGTTCCAACTACACTTTTTCCTTTGGTCTTTCTATAAGCTCCCAAATATCATTCCTAACCAATTGATTCAACTCCTCTTGCATGGCTAAAATCCAAAACTCATCTGAAAAGGCTTGGTTTATGTTGGTGGGTTCAGTCATTGAGATAAAGGCAGAGTGGTTCACGTCCTTCCTAAGTCCATGTCTAGTCTTAACACCAGTAGAAGGGTCTCCTAAAATCAAATCCTTGGGTTGACTTGTAGAGTATCTCCAATCTCTAGGCAAGGTGTGAGAACGTCCATCCCTTTCCTCCAGATCTTTATTTTATACTCCTTGGGTGACATCTCCTACTCCTTCAATGTTTTGGTGACCTACTCCCTTCTCTAAATTTTCTACTCCAGAGCTAATCTCTTCAACATCATCATCATCCTCAACTCTAGGCTTTTTAGGATCAGACTCATCAAATACTACATGTGTAGTCTCTTCCACCATCAAAGTCCTCTTGTTAAACACCCTAAAAGACTTTCCAACACTAGAATATCCATTGAACACTCCATCAGATTTAGGATCAAATTTTCCAAAGTGAGACTTCCCATTATTGTGAATGAAAACCTTACAACCAAAGACATGAAGATGGGAAAGATTGGGTGTCCTATCCTTAAGGATCTCAAAGCGTGTCTTGTCTAGTTTGGCTCTAACATTTACCTTATTCAACACATAACAAGCTGTGTTAACCACTTCAGCCCAAAAGTATTTGGAAGAGAATACTCAGCAATCATGGCTCTAGCGGCTTCCACCAAGGTCCGGTTCTTCCTTTCAGCTACCCCGTTCTGCTGAGGGGTCCTTGGAGCTGAGAAGTTGTGGCAAATCCCCTTGTCCTCACAAAAATCTCCAAATCTTTCATTCTCAAACTCTCTCCCATGCTCACGATGGATGGTCAAGATCTCATAACCTAGCTTTTTCTGAATCCAAGTAGAAAATGTTCTAAACTCTTTAAAAGGCTCATTTTTATGTGAAAGATATCTAGTCCAAGTGAACCTCGAGTAGTCATCAACAATCACAAAACAATAGACTTTTCCTCCCAAGCTGGCAGTGCTAATGGGTCCAAACAAATCCATGTGAAGGACTTCTAAAGGTCTAGAGGTGCTAATGTCCATAATGGGATGAAAAGTGGAGTTGACTTGCTTTTCTAGTTGGCAGGCATCATAAAGGTGGTCTTTTGAAAACTTGATTTTGAGGACACCTCTAAATAAATCTTTTTGGGTCACTTTCCTAAGGGTTTTCATACTTGCATGAGATAATCTCTGGTGCCATAACCATGAATCATCAACAACAGTTTTTAAGAAAAATGATGCAGCACGTTCAATGTTATTTAAGTCAAGCATGTACATGTTGTAGATCCTCTTTCCCTGCAAAATAGTATTGTTACTTAAACTTACAATGCATGAATTTGCAAAGAATTGTATGATGAAGCCTTTGTCACAGAGTTGACTGATGCTGAGCAGGTTGTGCTTTAATCCATCTATAAGTAAATATTTTCAATCATAAGGTTCTTGAAATTACAAATTATACCTGAACCTACCACCTTTTTGGTGGTGTTGTCTCCAAGAGTAACCTTGCCTCCAGTCCTGGACTCCAGCAAAATAAATTGATTAGCATCACCAGTCATATGTCAAGAGCATCCGCTTTCCAGGTACCACATACTCTTACGAGGCCTTTTTTGAGAGCCCACCTACAAAATTATCAAATGTCAAATTTAGGAACCCAAGCAGGTTTGGGTTCCTTCTTATGAAAAGTAGAATGTAATGTATGTGTGATATGCTGTGAATCATGCACCTTAGGTCTCCACACCCAATGTGTACTATGGTGAAAAGTGCAAGTGTGTGAGATATGTCCTAGCATGCCACATGAAAAGCATCTAACACCTGGAAAAGGGTTTCTTAAATGGCTTGAGTTATAATGCCTCTTCCTAGGTTTTAGCTTTTGATCAAGTGTTGGTGTCATCCAAATTTTTTTAAGTGTATCCAATTCATCTTGAATTCTCAAGTTGGTACTTTTAAAGATATCATTATCAATCCTCAGGTTTTTCTCTATCTCTTTAGATTTCTTAAAATCAGATTTAAGTGAGGTATGTGTGACTTTTAGTGACTCATGCTCTTCAATTAATTCACAATACTTTTTATTTAACTTAACAAATTCATCAAGTAGAGCCATATGATTTGAATCAATTATTGAGTGATCTTTAGTCATAATTGCATGTTCTTTTTGTAAGTTAAAAAATTCTAGTTTCAAGCTAGCATGATGAGTTTTCTTAAGTTTCCTATATGATGCATGAATTTTTTCAAAAACTTCAAGGAGTTGATCGTAGAAAAGTTCACATACCTCTTCTTGATCAAGATTATCGTCTACCATCAAGCACAAGTTTGTTGTCTTATCTTCTGGTTTCGTCTCTGATGAATCTGATGCAGAATCTGCCCAAATACTTTTTGAAGTCTCGTTTTGTCCTTTTTAAATTTGGATTTTTCCTCACTCTTTTCTTTGTTTGTGTGCATCTTAAGTGTAGGACAATCAGCTTTCACATGTCCTGGCTTCCTGCATTCATAACAAACCACATCAGATGATTTTTAGAATATTTGTTATCCTTACCTTTTCTCTAATGATGCTTTTGCTTCTTCCTTAGAAAGCTTCTGAATTGCCTTGTGATTAAGGTAAATTCATCGCTTTCAGACTCGTAAGAGTCAGAGTCCGATTTATATGCCTTCAGTGCCACCATTTTCTCCTTTCTTTTCTCACATGCATCAAGATTTTTTTGATTCACCCCTTGCTCGTAAGCAATGAGTGAGCCAAGTAAGTTGTCAATCGAATAAGTGTTCAAATCCTTAGATTCAGGGATTGCAGTGATTTTAGCATCAAAAGATGAAGGCAAGCATCTCAAAATCTTGTTCACTTTTTCATAGTTTGAAAGTTCTCTTTCTAAGGCATGCAAAAAAGTAACAATATGAGTAAATCTCGCATACATTTTAGAAATTGATTCATGAGGTTTCATACGAAAAAGTTTGTAGTCATGCAAGAGAATATTCAAACAGGATTGTTTAACTTCATTAGTGCCTTCATAAGTGATACACAATTTATCCCAAATTTTTTTACTAGTTTTGCAAGTGGAAACACGTATGTAGTCTTCTAATTTTAAAGCACAGAAAAAGCAATTATGAAATTTTGCATTTAATTGAGCCAAATCCCTATCATCTAAAGTCCATTCAGTAAAAGGAAGTGGAACAGTAATGCCGTTAAGTTTACCAGTTGGAGGTGTGTAACCATCCTTAACAAGCATCCACATGCGATAATCTATAGATTGTAAAATATAGACATGCGAGTTTTCCAAAAGTCAAATGGGATATTATCAAATAAAGGTGGTCGGGTAATAAAATACCCTTCCGCAGTATTAAATTTTCGTAGTTAGCCATAGATAAAAAATTCAAGAATTTTTTAAATATTAATTTTTGAATCCCGCTCTGATACCACTTGAAAGTTCATTTGGGGTGTTAAGCCCCATAGAACTGGCCCGAGGCTAACCAAGAGGGGGGTGAATTGGTATTTAAAAATTTCTTTAAGCAAAACACAAATATCACAAACCAAATCACCACAAAAATAAGTGCGGAAGAAAATAAATGTGGAAGCAATAAAAATAAGAAAACAAGGGTTTATAGTGGTTCGATCAACTCGACCTACGTCCACTCCCCGGAGGTGCCCTCCAAGTATTGCACTAGAATCGTGACTCTCCTTTAGCCCCCACAGTTAGGCTGAGAAGCCCATACAAACAACTCCTTTCTGACACCACCGACATGGCAGAGAACCTCCCTCCTTTTGCTTTCTCCTAAAGCATGCAGAGAACCTTGATATATCACTGAAGCTTACCTCTCCTAACCTCTCCAAGGATAAGAGACTCTAGGAACAAGAAGTGGAATAATGCTAGGAGCAACCCTTATGAATCCCCTCACAAGCTCCCCCTCACAAGATCCTCTCTCTCTCTCTCCTTCTCTCTCTCTCTCTCCTTTTGGTTTTCACAGGTCAAGACAACAGCCAAGGATTATCAAAATGTTGAACTAAAGCATTTATAAAGAAGAGCTCAAAATAGCTCATTAATTTTAAATTGCCGACCTTATCGTCTAGGATGATACAAATATCATCCTGTACGATTAGTATAATTCTCAGATGATCGGCCAGAACACCACTCTGAAAATGAACTAGATGATTGAAAATTAGCTTGATCATCCAGGCTGATCTCACAATCATCCTGTACGATCAGTTCAAATTAAAGGAAAATTGTCTAGAGCATTGCCCTGAATTCGAGCTGTCTGATCACGATCGGCCAGAACATCGCCCTGAATTTGTGCTGGCTGATATTTATTGTCCAGGAGTAACTAAGTGTTTTTGAATAGATCATCCTAGCCGATCCTGCGATCTTCCAGGACAATATGATCATATCAATCATCCTTAATTACTTTCTTGATTCCTAGATTAATGTAGGCATAATTGTGTAATATCGTCTAGGCCGATATCACTATCATCCTGGCCGATTTCCAAAAGTACAGAATACCTAAATTGATCATGGCGGCTATTTCTTTCTGTATTGAGCATATCGTCATGGCCGATATAAGTATCGGCCAAGGTGATCTGTTAATTACTGCTTCCTTAACTAAGAAATCCTGATTAGAACTTCTATTTTGAACTCGATCATCCAGGATGATGTAAATATCGTCCGGGATGATGTGAGTAAAAATAGAAATTCTATATCTCGCAAGTGTGTGTGTAGGGCTTCTTAGCATCAACCACTTCAAAGATTACAATTAACTCCAGAAAGGGAAAAAGAAAAATACAGACTAACTCAAACCTAATCTTTTCAATCTTGAGCTGGTTCCGATTTCCGCCCGATCTTTGATTCCTGAAATGTTAGTAGTAACAGGCAGTTGAAGAAAAGCAAGAGTGTTTGTCAAACATCAAAATATAGTCCATGAAACTGAATTTACAACAGGTGGAGTTTGAGAGAGGGAGAAGATCCTTAGAGGGGGTTTCAAGGGAGTTTGGGGGTGTTCCACACGGTTACTCCGACGAGCTTGCACCTTAGCACCATCGGATTCAAGTCTCATCTTGAGGGAAGTTTTGAGAAGAAGAAGATCTTTTTGGTGTTAAAGGGCATAGCTACTCCGCCGCACTTGGGAAGGTGGAAGTTATTTTTAGAGCTTCTCCGTCTTGCTGTGAGGGGCTAAAGGAGAGATATTGAGTTTAGTGTAATACTCAGAGGGTGCCCTTGAGTAGTGGATGTTAAGAGAGTTACTACTAACATGTTTTACATTCTTACAACTTATATAATTTTAATGATTCAAAAAATTATTATTTTATGTGTAGTTATCTCCTAACACTTTTTGGAAAATTTGTTTTTGCTCTTGTGTGTACTAATATTTCAGGAAAATTGAACTCCATACTATGAAGACTTCAAATCAAATTCAGCATACAATCCTTTGCAAATTTAAGCTTTAAATTATTTTTTGAATTGAGAGGGAGTGATTGTAATTGAGTGAATAAAAACACACACACACACACACACACACACTTAAGGAGATCTTACAAAATTTGTACTGATCGTACGGGATGACCCTAGTTCGTACGAGACGATCAGGTCAGTTATCTCCTCGTAGGAGCAATGGAACGAACAGGAGTTGAGGAAATTTTTCTAAGTCCTGGTCGTCTAGGATGAAATTATTTTCTTCCCAGGACGAGTTGGGCTCTATAAAAATTTTGTTCAAATGAAATCTATAATCGTGTTAGGATGAATTCTTCTATGTAAAAATTTCGTCCAGACGAAATCCAAATCGTCACAAGATGAATTCTTCTCTATAATAATTTCATTCAGATGAAATTCATTATTGTGCCAGGACGAGTTTCTCTCTGTAAAAATTTCGTCTGGACGAAGTCCTATTCATCCTAGGACAATTTGAACCGACTTACCAAAGTTGGTTACGTCCTGCAGTTATTTGGGAACCGATCTATGGTATAACTGATCGTATTGGACGAACCTAGTTCATACTAGCTGATGATCATGTATGAACATAGTTCGTACTAATATTCATTAGGATCATTTCCAACACTTTAAGTGAAATTGTCCAGGAGGATGCACGATCGTACGGGACAATTCATTTCGTGTTGACTAGAAAATTTGTAGTTTTGGACGGTTTTTCTTGTCTCTCCTATATATAGTCCAATTTAGATTGCCACCCAATCTTCTAGCTCATTTATCTTTGTGCCTGTTGAAAGAAGAGTCAAGGAGAGAGTATGAGAGTGCATTCAAAGGAGGATTCTTACCACTGGAGTGTGAAGGCATCGCTTGGTGTTCAAAGGTAAGAATCTCTACTTATGATTTGGGATTACTTCACTCTTTTCTTTCTTCCTTCTAGAATTCTTGTGTGAAGATCTGTCAAAGAGATCCGATTCTTTGCCGAAACTTGTTGAGTGTGAACAGCCGATGGTTCTTTGCCCACACTAGGAGAGTGTGAACGGACGAAGGGCTTTCTGCCCACACTAGGAGAGTGTGAAAGGACGAAGGGTTCTCTGCCAACACTAGGAGAGTGTGAAAGGATGAATGGTTCTCTGCCAGCACTAGGGATAGTGTAAAAAGACGCTGGTTTTCTGCCGCACCGGATAGTGGTGAAAAGACTTTTGTAAAGGCTTCTCCGCCTTGCTATGGGTGCAAAAGGAGAGTCACTCGTGATATTAGTGCAATACTCGGAGGGTGCCTCCGGGGAGTGGATGTAGGTCTGGTTTTGGCCGAAGCACTATAAATCTGGTGTTCTTTACTTTTCTGCTTTTTATTTTATTTATCATTTACAACTTATGGTTAAAAAATCTTTTTCTAAAAAATTTACTAACAATTAAGTTTTAATTTCCAAAGTTTAAAAAGGGGGTTCAAATTTTTTTTAATTACCAATTCACCCCCCCTCTTAGTTAGCTACTAAGACATATGCTTAGGTTTAACAACCTAATTCATTGTGAACGAATATCAATAAGTGGTATCAGAGCTTTGTTCCAAAATCATAAGTTTAGACTACTTTTTGATTAATATAGATGGCTACAATTTGAAACCGAAACACACCTGAGGGTTACTCTATTACTAGACCTCTAATATTTGATAATATACCTTTTGATTTTTAAAAAACATGCATGTCTACTTTTTTACAGTCACTTGATTATCGTATGTGGATTTTAGTCTATGAAGGATATACAAAACCAACTAGATTAGTTGACGGAGTTAGAGTTGAAACACCTTTTGCAGACTTGACTGTAGAAGAACGTGACTTAACACAACTAAATGCCAAATACTTAAATAATTTCTTTTGTTCTTTAAAATCAGAAAACCATGCCGGTTTCCACTTGCAAAAGTGGAAAGGAAATATGGGATAGACTTTGTATAAGATATGAGGGGACTAATGAGGTTAAGCAATCTAGACTTAATATCTTGTTGCATGATTATGAACTATTTCGTATGAAACCAAATGAATATATTTCTGATATGTACACAAGATTCACACAAATAGTCACCTCTTTGCATGCATTGGGTAGGAGTTAACAAATGCTGAAATGGTTAATAAGATTATTCGTTGCTTACCTACTACATATGATAGTAAAATTATCATAATTATAGAGTCTAAGGATTTAAACATTTACTCTATTGACAATCTTCTTAGTTCGCTTATTGCTTACAAGCAAGGAGTTAGCCAAAAAAAGGTTGATGCAGGTGAACCACGAAGGGAGAAAAATATAGCACTGAATGTGGAAGAGTCTGAGAGTGAACAATCACAACCTGAGGATGAAGACGACATCGCATTGATGACTAGACAATTCAGAAGCTTTCTGAAGAGGAAGAAAAAGGGACATCAAGAATGGAATAGAGGTAAATTCAATAGAAATGCCAAGGTTTTTAATGAAATTATTTGCTGTGAGTGCAGGAAATCTTGACATATAAAGACGGAATGCCAAAAACTCAAAGCCAATCCTAGCAAGGAGAATGTAGAGGAGAAACTAGTTGTGAAGAAGGGCAAGAAGAAGTTCCAACGAGCCTTTTGGTCACACTCAGCTTCAGTCTCGTCAGAAACAGAAAAGGAAGAGGAAGTCACTAATTTATGCTTACTGGCCGACAATCTTGATCAGTCTGATCAAGAAGAGGTATGTAACTTAACTTATGATGAACTTTTTGAAGTTTCTGAACACATGCATGAATCATATAGGAAAATAAAAAAATGCATGCTAGCATTAGTTTAGAATTGGAAGAGCATAAAAAGGAACATGAAATCCTTAGAAAAGATCATGCTTTGATTGATAACAATCACATGAAATTACTTGATGAGTTTGATGACTTGAGTAAAAATCATGAGAATTTAAAATCATCCTATACAGAACTCAAGAAAGATTTTAAGAATTCTAAGGATGAATTTGAGAGAAAACTTTATAGAACCAATTATACAAATCGGATTTTGGAAAATATGAATTCATTTTATAAATTAACGATAAAAGCTCTCGAGGATAATAAGATTTCTCCTAAACTTGAAGATTTTACTAATCCTATTCTGTATCCTAAATTTATATAATTCCTAAAAAGACAGATGAATATTAGAAGACTTAGAAATCCATTTCCTAAAGTAAAATATAATAATTATGGATTGTTTGGACATATAGCTCACACCTGTACTTTGAAAATGAAAACTAATTTTGTGTGGAGACCTAAGATGCATAAACCTAGACATATCTAAAAGGTGAACCCAAACTTGTTTGGGTTCCCAGGTTTAACGTTCGATAATTTTGCAGGGTCACTCTCACACAAGACCTCGTGAGAGCATATGATATCTGGATAGCAGATGTTCAAAGCACATGACTGGAGATACTGCTCATTTCATAACGTTGGAAGCCAGGAGTGGAGGCAAGGTTACACTTGGAGATAATACCGGAAGAAAGGTGGTCGGGATAGGTACGATTGAAAATTTAAAGAATTTTTTCATGGACAATGTATTATTGGTTGAAGGCTTAAAACATATTTTGTTAAGTATAAGTCAGCTATGTGATAAGGGTTACTATGTAAAATATTTTCGTACTAGCTGCATATTAAGCATAAATGGTAAAGATATTTTGAACGAAAAAGGGTAAACAATGTTTATATGCTAGATTTAAATTGCATTCAAACTCCTACTGCTTTTTGTTTGAAAACTATATATGATGAGTCATGGCTTTGGCATAGGAGACTTTATCATTCTAGCATGAAAAACCTTAGAAGGATTACCCAAAAGAACTTAGTGAGAGGTAAACCAAAATTAGACTTTACTAAGGACTACCTTTGTGATGCATTTCAATTAGGAAAGTAGGTGAAGTCCTCTTTTCAGTCCAATAAGGATCTTAGAACTAGTAAACCTTTGGAAATTTTACATATGGATCTTTTTGGACCAGTTAGAATTGTGAGTCTAGGAGGAAAGGTATACGGATTTGTGATTGTACATGATTATTCAAGATTCACATGGGTTAGATTTCTATTTCATAAAAGTAAATCATTTGAAGAATTTTGAAATTTTTTGACTTGGATTCAAAGGAAATTTGAGTGTGAAATTATTTCTATTCAAAGTGATCATGGAAAAGAATTTGAAAATGAGAGATTTAGGGAATTTTGTAAAAAGAAAGGAATTGATCACAACTTTTCTGCACCTAGAACCCCTCAACAGAATGGGATAGTCGAAAGGAAAAACAGAATATTAATAGAAGCCGCCAGTGTAATGTTGGCAGAATATTCTCTTCCTAAATATTTTTTGGGCTGAAGCAGTTAGCACTGAATATTATATTCTGAATAGGGTAAATGTAAGATCTAAATTGAATAAAATACCCTACGAGTTGCTAAAAGGGAGAACACCAAATTTGTCTCATTTGTATGTTTTTGGTTGCAAGGTGTTCATTCAGAATAATGAAAAATCTGCCTTAGGAAAATTTGATCCAAAATCAAATGAAGAAATTCTTGTTGGATACTTAAGTGTTGCAAAATCTTATAGAGTATTCAATAGAAGAACTTTAGTAATTGAGGAGTCCACACATGTTGTATTTGATGAATCTAGAAATATGGAAGAGCCTAATTTTATAAAAGATGAAATTGAGATTAACTCCCAAAAAATTAATAAATTGAATTTGGAAGAAAATGTGGAAGAAACTTTGGAGATAGAAAACCCTTTGCCTAGAGATTTGAGATTTTCTAAAAATCACCCAAGGGAATTGATTATAGGTGAACCAAGTGAGGGTGTAAGGACTAGGCATGAATTAAATAAGAAAATCAATCATTCAGCCTTCATTTCAACTATAGAACTAACTAATATTGATCAAGCACTTTCTGATGAATTTTGGATTTTGGCCATGCAAGAAGAGTTGAATCAATTTGTAAGAAATAAAATTTGGGAATTAACTACAAGGCCAAAAGATCAAAGTGTAGTTAGAACAAAGTGGGTATTCAAAAATAAAATGAATGACTCAGGAGTAGTCATTATAAATAAAGCTAGATTAGTTGCTAAGGGGTATAATTAGATTGAAGGGATGGATTTTGAGGAGACTTTTGCCCCTATAGCTACACTTGAAGAAATTAGGGTTTTGCTAGCCTTTGCTTGTTTTAAAGATTTCAAATTATTTCAAATGGATGTGAAAAGTGCCTTCTTAAACGGGGTAGTTGAAGAGGATATTTTTGTAGAACAACCTCTAGGTTTTGAAAGTTCTAAATACCCAAATCATATTTTCAAGTTAAAAAAGGCATTATATGAATTAAAACAGGCACCTAGGGCATGGTATTAGATGTTGAGCACCTTCATACTTGAAAGATTATTTGAAAAAGGAAGTGTGGATACTGAAAGTTCGTTCGGGATGTTAAGCCCTATGAATTTAGTCCCAAGCTAACCAAGAGGGGGGGGGGTGAATTGGTATTTTAAAAATTCTTTAGACAAAGAAATAAATTCACAAACCAAATCACACCACCAAACCAAATGCGGAATTTAAAAGTGCGGAAGCAAAAATAAGAACACAAGATTTATAGTGGTTCGGTCGACTCGACCTACGTCCACTCCTTGGAGGCACCCTCCAAGTATTGCACTACAAAACGTGACTCTCCTTTAGCCCCCACAGCTAGGCGGAGAAGCCCTCACAAGAAACTTCTTTTTGCCACCCCGGCAAGGCAGAGAACCTACCTCCTTTTTGCTTCCTCCTAAAGCTGGCAGAGAACCACAACCAAAGGCAAAACTCCTTACCTCTACCGACCCTTCCACGGACGAGAAACTCCAGACGAAAGACAAGCAGAGCGATCCTTGAGCAACCCTTGTGAATCCCCTCACAAGCTCCCCCTCACAAGATCCTCTCTCTCTCCCTCTCTCTCTCTTTCTCTCCTCAAGGTCTTCTCAGGTCAAGGCAGCAGCCAAAGGTCTTTTAAAAACATTGAAGAAGAGCTCTTTAAATAGAAGAGCTCAAGAGGAGCTCATTAATTGCAAGTAGCCGACTTTATCATCCAGGCCGATATAGACATCGGCCTGGCCGATTAGTACAAATAAAGGAAGATCGGCCAGAGCACAGCCCTGGGAACAGTCCTGGACGATTGAAATTTGGCTTGAACGTCCAGGCCGATCTCACGATCGTCCTGGCCGATTAGTTCAAATAAGAGGTAAATTGTCCTGAGCACAGCCCTGGGAACAGTCCTGGCCGATTAAAATTTGGCTTGATCGTCCAGGCCGATCTCACGATCGTCCTGGACGATATGATCGTATCAATCATCCTTAATTACTCCCTTGATTTCCTGATCAATTAAGGCATAATTTGGTAATTTCGTCCTGGCCGATCCTGGAATCGTCCTGGACAATAATTTAAAATTCAGTATGCCTAAACTGTCTAAGGCGGCTGTCTCTTTCTATTTTGAGCTTATCGTCCTGGCCGATACACGTATCATCCAGGCCGATATGTTAATGTCGGCTGCCTTAATTAAGAATCCTTAATTAGACTTTCTGTTTTAAGCTGATCGTCCCGGACGATATAAATATCGGCCGGGCCGATGTGGGCAAAAACAGAATTTCTAAGCCTCTCAAGTGTGTGTGTGAAGGGTTACTTAGCATCAGTCTTTTTGATTTATTACAAGTAGACTCAAAAGGTGAAAAATAAAATTACAGACTGACTCAACCCTAAACCTACGCGATCCTGGACATGGCTTCCTCTTCATCGTCCGATCTTCGATTCCTGAAAAGTTAGAAGCAACAAGTAGTCCAAGAGAAACAGTGTTTGTCAATCATCAAAACATAAGCCATGAAAAAATAGATTTGCAACAATCTCCCCCTTTTTGATGATGGCAAACCACTACGAAAACAGATGGAAAAAAAAATTCAGGATTGATGTAAAAAGGAACCTCATAAACTTCTCCCCCTTTTGACATATCAAAAAGGAGGATTCAAGAAAGTAGAGCGAAGAGACCCCCCCTTTTTTTTTTTAATTAAGGCATGAACATGATAGCATTCCATGTGATTGATTCAAAAATTTGTGAGTTAATGTGTTAATAAGCTCATCAATCTATAGAGTTAGAATATCCGCTCATGGCTATCCGTAGCTCAGACATTTTTTAGGGTAGAATTGTCTTTTGAAATCAATGACCTAACTCAAGAAATTAATTGGTTATGAGAAAAAAAGGAATTTACTTAACACTTGGCTTAAGAGAAACTATCTTCATACAATAATGAGGTAGAGTAAATTTTTTACAATCGTAATTTAATCGAAGTCAAGTCTTTGATAACCAATACTTCTAAGTTCTAAAAGATTTAAAAAGAGAGAGTAGCTTGTTTTGGAGTGGGCTCATTTTATGCCTCTTGACAATTGGTTGGCGCACTGCGCATCTTTTGATACACTTTGTGTATTCTATATTTTTCAATTTGGCGCTTTGCGCATCTTTTATTGGCATCATTGGCCTTTTTTTTTTTTTTTTTTTGCAAGCTATAGTCTCTTTTATGATCTTTTAAAGACAAAGTTGTGAATAGATCTTCTCATATATTAGAGAATAGGAGCACTCTCTCTAACCAAAGGAAGAGTTATCACAAGCAGAATCAATAATCAAGGACAAGAGTAACGAGCAATTTTGATGTAAAAAAAAACTTTAAACATTATAAGTATAAGATAGAGTTTTTTGAAGCAAGTTTAAGAAAAGATCTCAATTCCATAAACAATTTTTAACTTGAGAGAGATTTTTGATTAAAGAAGATAACTATGCCACTAAAAAAAGGTTAGAGAAAGAGACAATCACAAAATATTTCTACCATCTAAGAGATTGAGTAGATAAAAAGCATATTGACTACAAATTCCCAAAAGCAAGGACAAGGAATATAATACCATATTAGCCATGATTTTGAAAACTAAGTAAAAAAGGCAAGAGAAAAAAAATAAAACACACAAAAAGAACTAAAACATCAAAACAGGAAACAAAAGTAAAAGAAAGAAAAATAAAAAAGTTTCATGCATTTATGTCAATCACACCCAACCTGGTCCTTAAAGAGCTGAAAGTATCGATGGCCAGTGGTTTAGTAAAGATGTCTGCTAGTTGATTTTCAGTTGTCACATGGTGTAACTCAATGTCTCCCTTAGTCACATGATCTCTAATGAAGTGATGCCTAATGTCAATGTGTTTAGTCCTTGAATGTTGGATAGGATTCTTAGAGATGCATATGGCACTAGTATTGTCACAAAAGATTGAGATGGTACTTACATGTAATCCTAAATCCAATACCTGTTGTTTCAATCAAAGGACTTGGGCCACACAACTTCAAAGAGCAATGTATTCAGCTTCAGCAGTGGAAAGAGCAACAGAGTTTTGCTTCCTACTAGACTAAGAGACCAAAGATTGTCCAATGAATTGACAAGTTCCAGAAGTGCTCTTTCTATCCACCTTGCATCTTGCAAAATCAGAGTCAGAAAAACCAATAATCTCAAAAGAAGTGCTATGTCTAGGGTACCAAATCCCTAATCCTTGTGTCCCAAAAAGATATCTAAAAATTCTCTTAACAGCAGTCAAGTGGGACTCCTTAGGGTCAGCCTGAAACCTAGCACAAAGGCAAACACTAAACATGATGTCAGGTCGGCTCGCAGTCAAGTAAAGTAAAGATCCAATCATGCCTCTATACTTCTTCTGATCAACAGACTTACCACTTGGGTCCTTATCCAATGGAGCACTAGAAGTCATGGGAGTGTTAATTGGCTTGGCTTTGTCCATCTCATATTTCTTCAAAATGTCCTTTATGTATTTTGTTTGATTTAGAAAAGTTCCATCCTCCAATTGTTTTATGCTAAACCCCAAAAAGTAGGACAACTCTCCCATCAAACTCATCTCAAACTCTCTACTCATTGTTTTAGAAAAATTATCACACAAATTTTTATTAGAAGATCCAAAGAGTATATCATCCACATAAATCTGAACAATGAGTAAATCATCTCCAACTCTCTTAAGAAAAAGGGTGGTGTCTACACTTCCCTTGACAAACTCCCTCTCTAGTAAGAATGTGCTAAGCCTCTCATACCAAGCTCTTGGTGCCTGCTTTAAACTATACAATGCCTTTTTTAATTTAAACACATGATTTGGAAATTGGGAGCTCTCAAAACCTGGAGGTTGTTCTACAAACACATCTTCTTTTATCTCTCCATTTAAAAAGGCACTCTTGACATCCATTTGAAAAAGCTTAAATCCTTTATAACAGGCAAAGGCTAATAGCACCCTAATGGCTTCCAATCTAGCTACAGGGGCAAAAGTCTCCTCAAAGTCTATCCCTTCTATTTGATTGTACCCCTTAGCCACCAACCTTGCTTTATTCCTCACCACCACTCCTGAATCATTCACTTTGTTCTTAAAGACCCACTTTGTTCCAACTACACTTTGTCCTTTAGGTCTTTCCACAAGTTCCCAAACATCATTCCTAACAAATTGATTCAATTCTTCTTGCATTGCTAAAATCCAAAACTCATCAGAAAGGGCTTGGTTAATGGTGGTAGGTTCAGTCATAGAAATAAAAGCAGAGTGGTTCACCTCCTTCCTAAGTCCATGTCTAGTCTTAACTCCACTAGAAGGGTCTCCTAAGATCAAATCCTTGGGGTGACTTGTAGAGTATCTCCAATCTCTAGGCAAAGTGTGTGAAGTTTCGCCCCTTTCAACAAAGTTCTCTATTCCTTGGGTGACACCTTCTACTCCTTCATTACTTGGGTGCTCACTCCCCTTCCCCAAATTCTCTACTCCACTAGTAATCTCTCTAATATCATCATCTTCTACTCCATGTTTCTTAGGCTCAGACTCATCAAAAACTACATGAGTTGTCTCTTCCACCATTAAAGTTTTCTTGTTAAACACCCTAAAAGACTTCCCAACACTAGAATATCCCAAGAATACTCCCTCATCAGATTTAGGATCAAATTTTCCCAAGTGAGATTTCCCATTGTTGTGAATGAAAACCTTACAACCAAAGACATGAAGGTGGGAAAGATTGGGTGTCCTACCCTTAAGGATCTCATAGGGTGTCTTTTCTAATTTGGCTCTAACATTTACCCTATTCAACACATAACAAGCTGTGTTAACTGCTTCAGCCCAAAAGTATTTTGGAAGTGAATACTCAGCAAGCATAGCTCTAGCAGCTTCTACCAAGGTCCGGTTCTTCCTTTCAGCTACCCCATTCTGCTGAGGGGTCCTAGGAGCTGAGAAATTCTGACTAATCCCCTTTTCTTCACAAAAAACTCCAAATCTTTCATTTTCAAATTCTCCCCCATGATCACTATGAATGGTCAAAATCTCAAAACCTAGCTTCTTCTGAATCCAAGTAGAAAATGTTCTAAACTCCTCAAAAGACTCATTTTTATGTGAAAGAAATCTAGTCCAAGTGAACCTTGAGTAGTCGTCAACAATCACAAACCCATAGACTTTCCCTCCTAAACTAGCCGTGCTAATGGGTCCAAATAAATCCATGTGAAGGACTTCTAAAGGTCTAGAGGTGCTAATGTCCTTGATGGGGTGAAACGTGGAGTGGACTTGCTTTCCTAGTTGACAGGCATCACAAAGGTGGTCTTTTGTAAACTTAAGTTTGGGGACACCTCTAACTAGGTCTTTTTGGGTCACTTTCCTAAGGGTTTTCATACTTGCATGACAAAGCCTCCTGTGCCACAACCAAGAATCATCAATCACAGTTTTTAAGCAAAAAGAAGCAGCACATTCAATGTTATTTAAATCAAGCATGTAGACGTTGTTGATCCTCTTTCCCTGCAAAATAGTGTTGTTACTTAAACTTACAATGCATGAATCCGTAAAGAATTGTACGATGAAGCCTTTGTCACAGAATTGACTGATGCTGAGCAAGTTGTGCTTTAATCCATCTACAAGCAAGACATTTTCAATCATAAGGTTCTTGGAATTACCAATTATACCTGCTCCTACCACCTTCTTGGTGGTGTTGTCTCCAAGGGTAACCTTGCCTCCAGTCCTGGACTCGAGTACAACAAACTGGCTAGCGTCACCAGTCATATGTCGAGAGCATTCACTGTCCAGGTACCACATACTCTCACGAGGTCTTTTGTGAGAGCCTTCCTGTAAAAATTATGAAATGTTAGTTTTAGGAACCCAAGCAGGTTTGGGTTCCTTCTTATGAAGAGAAGAATGCAATGTATGTGTGGTATGCTGTGGATTATGCACCTTAGGTCTCCACACCCAATGTGTACTATGGTGAATTGTGCAAGTGTGTGAAATATGTCCTAGCATGCCACATGAAAAACATCTAACTCCAGGAAAGGGATTTCTTAAATGATTTGAGTTATAATGCCTCTTCCTAGGTTTTGGCACTTGATCAAAAGTAGAAGTCATCCGATTTTTCTTATATGCTTCTAAATCATTTTGAATTTTCAAATTTGTGCTTTTTAAAACTTCATTTTCAATCCTCAAATTTTTCTCATTCTCCTTAGACTTCTTAAAATCTGATTCAAGTGATGTGTGTGATATTTTTAATGCATCAAGTTCTTCAACTAACTCCTCATGATTTTTATTTAATTCATCAAATTCATCAAGTAAAGTCATGTGATTTGAATCAATTGTTTGATGATCTTTAATCAAAATTTCATGCTCTTTTTGTAGATTTAAAAATTCTAGTTTCAAGCTAGCATGAGTTTTCTTTAGTTTTCTATATGATGCATGAATTTTTTCAGAAACTTCAAGAAGTTGATCGTAGGAAAGTTCACATACCTCTTCTTGATCGCTTTGGTCTTTTCCCATGAAACACAAGTTTATAGTTTCTTCCTCTGATTCAGTCTCAGAGGAGTCAGTACCAGATTCTGCCAAAAAGCTCCTTTGGTTTTTCTTCTTGTCCTCCCTAGACTTATCTTTCTTCTCTCTTCTTCCTTTGCTTGATTGATCTCTAAGTGTAGGGCAGTCAGTTCTCACATGTCCAGGCTTCCTGCATTCAAAACAAACAACATCAGAAAAATCTTTAATATGTTTATGATCCTTACCTTTTTTCCAATTTTGATGATGCTTTTGTTTCTTCCTTAGAAAGCTTTTGAATTGCTTTGTGATGAAGGCAATTTCATCGCTTTCAGACCCGGAAGATTCAGAATCCGATTTGTGCGCCTTCAGAGCGATTGTTTTCTCCTTTTTCTTCTCACCTGCATTAAGATTTCTTTGATTCACACCTTGCTCGTAAGCAATGAGTGAGCCAAGTAAGTTATCAATGGAATAAGTATTCAAATCTTTTGATTCAGTGATTGCAGTTATTTTTGCATCATATGACGAAGGCAAGCATCTCAAAATCTTGTTAACTTTTTCATAATTCGAAAGCTCTTTTCCTAGTGCATGCAATGAAGTAACAATATGAGTAAACCTAGTGTACATGTCAGAAATCGATTCATGAGATTTCATACGAAAAAGTTCGTAGTCATGCAAGAGAAAGTTCAACCGGGTTTGCTTAACTTCATTAGTACCTTCATAGGTGATGCATAATTTATCCCAAATCTCTTTACCAGTTTTGCAAGTTGAAACACGCATGTAATCTTCAGATTTCAAAGCACAGAAAAAACAGTTCAAACATTTTGCATTTAACTGAGCCAAATCACGTTCATCGAAAGTCCATTCAGTAAAAGCAACTTCAGTTTTAATACCATTAATTTCACGAGAAGGTGGAGAATAACCTTCTTGAATAAGCATCCACATGCGATAATCAGTAGATTGTAAAAACATTGACATGCAGGTTTTCCAAAAATCAAAAGGTAAGTTGTCAAATAGAGGAGGTCGTGTAATCGAATAACCTTCAGTAGTGTTTCTATTTCCTATGTTAGCCATGGATCAAATTCAAAAAGTTTTCAAACTTAATTTTTCGAATCCGGCTCTGATACCACTTGAAAGTTCGTTCGGGATGTTAAGCCCTATGAACTTAGTCCCAAGCTAACCAAGAGGGGGGGGGGGTGAATTGGTATTTAAAAATTCTTAAGACAAAGAAATAAATTCACAAACCAAATCACACAACCAAACCAAATGCGGAATTTAAAAGTGCGGAAGCAAAAATAAGAACACAAGATTTATAGTGGTTCGGTCGACTCGACCTACGTCCACTCCTTGGAGGCACCCTCCAAGTATTGCACTACAAAACGTGACTCTCCTTTAGCCCCCACAGCTAGGCGGAGAAGCCCTCACAAGAAACTTCTTTTTGCCACCCCGGCAAGGCAGAGAACCTACCTCCTTTTTGCTTCCTCCTGAAGCTGGCAGAGAACCACAACCAAAGGCAAAACTCCTTACCTCTACCGACCCTTCCACGGATGAGAAACTCCAGATGAAAGACAAGCAGAGCGATCCTTGAGCAACCCTTGTGAATCCCCTCACAAGCTCCCCCTCACAAGATCCTCTCTCTCTCCCTCTCTCTCTTTCTCTCCTCAAGGTCTTCTCAGGTCAAGGCAGCAGCCAAAGGTCTTTTAAAAATGTTGAAGAAAAGCTCTTTAAATAGAAGAGCTCAAGAGGAGCTCATTAATTGCAAGTAGCCGACTTTATCGTCCAGGCCGATATGGACATCGGCCTGGCCGATTAGTACAAATAAAGGAAGATCGGCCAGAGCACAGCCCTGGGAACAGTCCTGGACGATTGAAATTTGGCTTGATCGTCCAGGCCGATCTCACGATCGTCCTGGCCGATTAGTTCAAATAAGAGGTAAATCGTCCTAAGCACAGCCCTGGGAACAGTCCTGGCCGATTGAAATTTGGCTTGATCGTCCAGGCCGATCTCACGATCGTCCTGGACGATATGATCGTATCAATCATCCTTAATTACTCCCTTGATTTCCTAATCAATTAAGGCATAATTTGGTAATTTCGTCCTGGCCGATCCTGGAATCGTCCTGGACGATAATTTAAAATTCAGTATGCCTAAACTGTCTAAGGCGGCTATCTCTTTCTATTTTGAGCTTATCGTCCTGGCCGATACACGTATCGTCCAGGCCGATATGTTAATGTCGGCTGCCTTAATTAAGAATCCTTAATTAGACTTTCTGTTTTAAGCTGATCGTCCCGGACGATATAAATATCGGCCGGGCCGATGTGTGCAAAAACAGAATTTCTAAGCCTCTCAAGTGTGTGTGTGAAGGGTTACTTAGCATCAGTCTTTTTGATTTATTACAAGTAGACTCAAAAGGTGAAAAATAAAATTACAGACTGACTCAACCCTAAACCTACGCGATCCTGGACTTGGCTTCCTCTTCATCGTCCGATCTTCGATTCCTGAAAAGTTAGAAGCAACAAGTAGTCCAAGAGAAATAGTGTTTGTCAATCATCAAAATATAAGCCATGAAAAAATAGATTTGCAACAGATACAACTCTATTTTTGAAGAAATGTGGAAAGAATATACTAATTGTTAAAATTTATGTGGATGATATCATGTTTTGATCTTCAAATAAAAATCTTTGTGATGATTTTTCTAAAATAATGAGTAGTGAATTTGAGATGAGTCTAATGGGAGATTTAAGTTACTTTCTAGGCTTTAGCATTAAGCAAATTGAGGAAGGTACATTTTTAAGTCAACCAAAATATGTTAAGGACATTATCAAAAAATATGAAATGGATAATACTAAACCTATTAGTACTCCAATGAGTTCCTCAGTTTAGTTAGATAAGGACCCTAAGGGAAAATCTGTTGATCAAAATAAATTTAGAGGAATAATTGGATCTTTACTTTATTTGACTGCTAGCCGGCCCGATATCATATTTAGTGTTTGCTTATGTGATAGATTTCAATCAGATCCAAAAGAATCATATTTGACAGCAATGAAAAGGATTTTAAGATATATGTTAGGAACTCAGAACTTAGGAATTTGGTATCCTTAGTTTAGCTATTCATTTGAAAAAATTAGTTATTCAGATTCTGACTTTGCAGGTGTAGGGTGGATAGAAAAAGCACTTCTGGAACATGTTAGTTCATTGGAAATTTATTAGTTTCATGGTCTACTAGAAAATAAAATTCAGTAGCCCTATCTACTGTAAAAGCTAAATACATTGCATTAGGAAGTTGTGTGGCACAAGTATTTTGGTTGAAATAACAGTTGATTAACTATAAGCACTATACCAATTTATTGTGATAACACTAGTGCTATTTGTATTTCAAAAAATCCTATTCAACATTCAAGAACCAAACACATAGATATAAGGCATCATTTCATAAGGGATAATGTATCCAAAAGAGAAATTGAACTCATTTATGTTACAACTGAAAATTAACCTGCAGTCATTTTTACAAAACCTTTAGCCTTTGATATTTTCAGTGCATTAAAAACAAGGCTTGGTGTGATTGATTTAAATGCTTAAATAAAAATGTTCTTGCAACCTAGATGTTTGTTTATTAATTAAATGTTTTTTATGTGTTTATGATTTTGTTTGTGTGATTTTTCCTTTTAGAGTATGTGCTTCTTTGTTGTTTTTGGTATTTATTTTGTTTTATTTTGTTTTTAAAGTGTAGTTTTTATTTGAGTGCAAAATTTTTTTTGGTCATCATCGCCTGGGACGAAATATTTTTGTACGGAATGATTTGTGTAGGGTGACAAACTGTCAGATTTTGAACCGTTTTAGTGCCGTTTTTAATGTACTTCGTCTGTACGATCGTCACGATCATTTGGGATGAAATATTTTTCAAACGATGGGATGAATGAATGAAGCAGTTGAATGGATAAGGTAGTTTTTAATATGAACTTCATCCGTACAAAAAATTTTGGTTCGTCTGGACAAACACATGTCGGTTCGATGTAGGGGACGGTTTTAACTGCCATTAAAACGACATAAGTTTTGATCGTCTCGGGATGAATACGTGTTTGTCTGTATGATCAAACTGGTCAAAAGTCTGTACGAAAGGATGCTTCATGAGACGCATTGATTATGAAAAGCCATTTCATTCTGATCGTATTAGATCGTCAGTACAAAATATTTTCGTATGGGACGATAAAAAATTTCGTGCCGGATGAATTATTTTTGTCTAGTACGAACGAATCATTTTCAATATATAGGCGGTCTTTTCAACTCAATTGTCACTCTCTAAACATCACTTTCAACTCCTTTCTTACTCTAAATCATTTTCAAATGGCTAGTTCAAGCAAGCGTCAAAAGGTCTTTGTCAAGAAACCACATATGAATTCATCCAAAAATTTTCTGTCCAAAGCAAATGAGGATTTTTTTCCGAGATTTGCTTCTGCCAAAATCACACCTTCCCGAATTTTAATTCAAGAAGATATTACCTTTCAGGTAATGCTTTTATTTTCTTCGACTCAGTTTCACTTTATCCTTACTCTGGTCCACCACTATAACAAAGAAACATTCCACTACTTTCTAGCAAATATGTCATTCAATTCTGACCACTCTGTGATTTACTCCTATGTTTTCAAACAGAAAGTTGAAATCACTAAATATGACTTAGGAGCTTTTCTAAATTTAAGGACTGAGGGGAGTAGAGCCCATACCTTAATCACCAATGACACATATAAATGGTATAAAATAAATAGGGTGATTAGAGGAAATGGTTTAACTGAGCATGTGGCTAGGGTATCTGGTCTTGTCCGGAATACACGCATCATCCAGCATGTTCTTAGAACTTCAATTATTCCAAAAGCTAGTGATAGAGTCAATATTACCCCCTTCTTTCCATGGTGATCTTCTTAATCATGAGCAATAAACCTATAGATAAAGCCCAACTTATTCTTGACTATCTTTATGGGCTTTCTAAAATTAGCCATGCAAAATAGAAAAGAAAGAGGAATATTGCTTTAGGGCACTTAGTTTCCTATGTTCTGCAAAAGATGTATAACTTGGTTCATCTTGATCAAGAACATGAAGAATCGCTCTATTACAATGACGAATCATTTAGAGCGATCTTCAAGGAAGAATTAGGAAAAGCACATGTTATAAGTGATACAGAAGAAGAGTCAGAAGGTGCACCTGCTCCTGCTAATGAACCAAATTATCAGGATTTGGTTCAAAGATTTGATCAGTTAGAGACTCATTTTGATAAACACTTTGATCAAATTGAGACACATTTACAGCAGCAGGCTGCTCGATATCAACATGATATGGGTTAAAAAAGGGAGCAATTAAATGATATTAGTACCAATGTACTTATGATGAGTACATATTTTAACCTCTTTGGTGGTGCTCCTCCTCCTCCAGATCAGGGACCATCTGAGTGATTGTTGCACTTGATATTTTATGTTTGTATTATTATTATTTATGTATTAGTTGTTGTTTGCTTTTAGTAGTTTGATGTATGTCTTCTTTATTTTAGTTATTGTATTGATATCTTGATGAATCCTTGTAATATTTAAAATGATATCAATATAAATTCTTGTGTTTTGATTTGAATTTACTTTTGAAATATTTGTTAGACTTTATGTAAAACATCAGATTTTTAATCTTAATCGTGCTATAACCTGAATTGCAAGAAAAATTAAATTCATTAGAAAATCTAATTATTCTAAGTTTAAGTTTTGCATATAACTTGATATTCTTAGGATTTTCAATTTCATGTCTCTTCTTTAGACTGTATTATTGTTAATATTATTATTGCAATTGCAATGTTTTGTTATTTTATATTACATTTATCAATCATTATTTATGCACTTAGAAAGATTTGAAATTTTAGAATATTATAATGGAAAGAATAAAATTACTCTTGCAAATTATGTAAAAGTACAATAAAAAATCAAAAGGAATGCGCAAATGTTTGCAATGTGAAAAAGAGGTACAAAATAAGCCTAAAGTAAAAATGATGCAAAAAATGTGCCACAACTATGAAAAAGATGCGCAAAGCGCTACATGTGGTAGTTATTTCTTTCCAAACTCTTTTAATCTCTTAATTCAAATTAATCTTAAATTCATTTATAATTGATATTGAAATTTGAAATATACAATTTTTTATTCATCTTTATTGCAATGATTTTCTCTATCTTAGTGTCTAAACTGACTCATGTCTTTGATAAATTCTTTTTATTATCTATGTTATATCACTTCTTAAATTGTATGAATTTCTCTGATTTATCTAATATTTTAATTTTATTTGCATACAATATTTCAATCACTTTCAAAGTTAAATTGTCAAATGATTTTCATATTTCTACTTATATTTTAAGTATTTTTCTTCTTCACTTTTTGATGTTGCCTAAAAGGGGGAGAAATTGTTTTTGTGGCTTCTGTATTTGTGTCAAGTGTATTTTCTTTATTTTTTTTATTTATTTATTTTATTGTATGTTTTTGTATGTATATTTGATTATTTTTATTTTGTCTTTTGTGTTGTTTTGTGTTGTTTAAAAATTTATTTAAAAAAACAAAAAATTATTTTTAATTTAATTGCCTCCTTAGTTTCATGAATTCATCAATTTAGGAGGAGTTTAGGAGATAGTTAGAATTTGAGATCCTACAAACAATAAATATTTTGCCATCATAAAAAAGGGGAAGATTATTAAGAGAGTTGCTTCTAGCATGTTTTACATTCTTGCAACTTATATAGTTTTGATGATTCCAAATATTATTATTTTATGTGTAGTTATCTCCTAACACTTTTTGAAAGATTTGTTTTTGCTCTTGTGTGTACTAACATTTCAGAAAAATTTAACTCCAAACTATGAAGACATCAAATCAAATTCAGCATACAATCCTTTGCAAATTGAAGCTTTAAATTATTTTTAACATTGAGAGGGAGTGATTGTAATTGAGTGAATAAACACACATACACACACACTTAAGAAGATCTTACAAAATTTGTACTGATCGTACGGGATGAACCTAGTTCATAAGGGACGATCAGGTCAGTTATCTCCTCATAGGAGCAATGGAACAAACAGGAGTTGAGAAAATTTTTCTAAGTCCTAATCGTCCAGGATGAAATTATTTTCATCCCAGGACGAGCTGGGCTCTGTAAAAATTTTGTTCAAATGAAATCTATAATCATGCCAGGATGAATTATTCTCTGTAAAAATTTTGTCCAGACAAAATCCAAATCGTCCCAGGACAAATTCTTTTCTGTAAAATTTCATTCAGACGAAATTCATTATCATGCCAAGACGGGTTGCTCTCTGTAAAAATTTCATCCGGACGAAGTCTTATTCATCCCAGGATGATGTGAACCGACTTACCAAAGTTGGTTACATCCTACAGTTATTTGAGAACCGACCTATGGTATAACTAATCGTACCGGATGAACCTAGTTCATACGGGACGAACCTAGTTCGTACGGGATGATGATCGTGTACAAACATAGTTCATACCAATATTCATTAGGATCATTTCCGACACTTTAAGTAAAATCGTCCAGGACTATCCACAATCGTACGGGACGATTCTTTTCGTGTTGACTTGAAAAATTTATAGTTTTTGACGATTTTTCTTGTCTCTCCTACATATAGTCCAATTTAGACTGCCACCCAATCTTTTTCTCATTGATCTTCATGCCTATTGAAAGAAGAGTCAAGGAGAGAGTGTGATAGTGCAATTAAAGGAGGATTCCTACCACTGGAGTGTGAAGGCTTCCCTTGGTGTTCAAAGGTAAGAATCTCTACTTGTGATTTGGGGTTAGTTCACACTTTTCTTTCTTTCTTCTAGAATTCTTGTGAGAAGATCTATCAAGGAGATCCGGTTCTCTCTCGATACTTGGAGTGTGTGAACAGCCGGAGGTTCTCTGCCCACACTAGGACAGTGTGAAAGGATGAAGGGTTCTCTGCCCACACTAGGAGAGTGTGAAAGGATGAAGGGTTCTCTGCCCACACTAGGAGAGTTTGAAAGGACGAACGGTTCTCTACCAGCACTAGGGATAGTGTAAAAGGATGACGGTTCTCTGCCACACCGGGTAGTGGTTAAAAGAGTTTTGTAATGGCTTCTCTGCTTTGCTGTGGGTGCAAAAAGAGAGTCACCAGTGGTATTAGTATAATACTTAAAGGGTGCCTCCGGGGAGTGGATGTAGGTCTGGTTTTGATCAAACCACTATAAATATGGTGTTCTTTACTTTTTCGCTTTTTATTTTGTTTATCATTTACAACTTGTGGTTGAAAAATCTTTTTCTAAAAAATTCACTAACAATTAAGTTTAAATTTCCAAAGTTTAAAAAGAGTATTCAAATTTTTTTAAATTACCAAGTCACCCACCCTCTTGGTTAGCCACTGCGACATAAGTTTAGGTTTAACAACCTAATTTATTGTGAACAAATCTCAACAGTGGATGTAGGTTAAGATTTGACTAAGCCACTATAAATCTGGTATGTTCTTTTCTTTATTTTTCACATTTAACTTTCACACTTTGATTTTCTTTGTAGTAAATTTTGGTTAGTTTGAGTTTTATTTTTTGATCATGAATGATTTATTTTTACATATCAATTTACCCTATCTCTTGGATAACCTTAAGCTAGTTCATAAGGGCTTAATATTCCTAATAAACTTTCAACTAGAATAGACTACAATAGTATAAACTAGTATAACTACTCCACCTTTTGACATCATAAAAAGGATGAGGGAAAAAATAATACAAACTATTTAATAGAAGTAAAACAATATTAAAGGAAAAATAACATCACACAAAAATAAGCAAACTAAATGAAAGATGGGCCTTGATCATCCGAAGGAGGAGGTGGTGGTGGTGGATGTGGCTGAAAGTAACTAGAAAGATTCGCACACAGCTCCACAGGCTAGACCATATCCTGGTCGTGCTGGGGCTACTAGTGAGCCACATAAGCATTGAAGCGAGCAATCTCTTCCGTATGTTGCTATTCTTCTACAGCGACATAGGTCTCAAAGCGAGTCTCCTACTGGTCGAATTGCTCCACCAGCTGATCTAGCTGAGAATGCTGGTGGAGCGAAGTAGGTGAAGGAATATGTGCAGGAGCAGCCTCCTCCTCAACTCCCTTGACTTCCTCGTGCCCCGGGTGGAGATGAGTACTGTAAAGAATGTGGAAGAAGTTGTTTGAGTAGAAGGCAGTCTAAAAATTTGGTGGGGAAAGATATCATAGAATGAATTTTGATTCTAAGACATAGGTAATGATATGTCCTTAGGCAATATTGGGCTTCCTCCTATGCTCGGGATCTTGAATAGTAGTTAGATTCTCAATATAGTGAAAAATCATATAAGTGGCATTTATTTCATGATGAGCCAAAATGTAAAAAGTGGTGATCGAAAGAAGAGGAGTGATATGAACGCGATCACCTGCTTTTGGAAGAATTGAGGTGCAAAGGACATGTTGGATTGTCCTAGTATCTTTGAGCAAGGTGCTAGACTCTCTAATGTGAAAGTGTGCATTAGAGTTTCTTAAAATGGAGTTGGGTAGAGCCCAGTCGTACTCAGGATCAAAACACAGGGTATGGAGTTTATCTCCTGTGGTGGAAAGTTGTAAAAGCTCTTGATAGTCTAGATATGTGATTTTGATAGGACATCGATTCACATTGGACTCTAGAGTAATGAAAGAGGAATTTAAGCAAAGGCTAGCAAAAAATTTAAAAAGTAATTCTGAATTGAAATGGATAGAGAGAGTTAGAAGGAAGGTCAATGAAGCGTGCGCAAATAAGTCTAGGATAGGATAGGAAAGAATGTGTAGGTTGATAGTACGGGATACAATAATCCCGGTTATTTTATACCTATAATAGGTGGCTTGATCATCCACCTCAATGAAGTGAGGGTCCAAATTTTCCCTTGAGAAACTCGTATAAGGATGACAGGACCTCTTTCCACTGGCCATTATCAAGAAACTAGAAAGAAACTAAGAGCAAAAGAGAGTTGAAGAGGAGTTGTGTTAGAAAAATTGATAGAATGACTCAATTTATAAAGAATCATACTGATCATTCAAGGCGATCACAGAATTATCCATGCCAAACTGGTGTAATAATTACGTCAAGGATGATTGGTTAGAAAGGCGGTAAAGTCATCCAGGATGATCAGATATCATCCAGGATGATAAGACATAGGTGATCGTCCCGAGGAGTCAAGCTGGTTGACCGTTGAAGAAGAAGATCATCCTGGCTAATTAGGTGGATCGTCCAGGATGATGCACAGTAAGGGATCATATTGGCCAAAATAAAGTTGAGTACCAAACTTTGCCACGTGGATCATGCAGGATGAACAGGTGTGTATCGTCCGAGACAATCACCAATAATTGAGCAGAAAATGTGAAGATTATCCAGGATGCAGAGGATCATCCAGGACAATCACAAATAATTAAAATAGAAGACGATTAGGTCATCTAGGATGAAAATGAATCGTCCAGGATGATTAGAAGTAGAGGAGTCAAAATAGCCAATAGATGAAATTTCAAGAGTGAGTTAAATAGATCGTCAAGGATGATATGAATATTATCCAAGACGATGTAACGAGATGTCCCAAATACATGAAAATAAACTTAAAAAATAAAATACAAAAAAGATAAGAATAAAAGCAAGGGAAAGGTTTTTTTTAATTAAAATTTGAATATGATAAATTCTCTATGTGATTGGATTAAAAAAATTATAAGAATCAATGAGTTAACATTGTTGAAATCCAAAAAAAGGTAGAACTATTATCCCTAACTCGAACTTCTCCCAACCTAAACCCGTCTTTTGAAAATAAGGATCTAAGTCAGAAAAATTAATTGGATAAGAAAAAGAGATCTGTCCAAAACTTGGTTTTAGAAAAATATTTAATAGAATAATATATCAAAGTAATTAATTATGATCATGAATTTTAAAATCAAGCCTTTGAAAAATATCAAGTGACACATGAATTCTTCAAAGATTTAAAAATTTTGAAAGAGAAGAAGCTTGCTTTGGTGGGCTCATTTTATCCTCTTATGAATTTGATTGGTGCTCTTTGCGCATCTTTTGATTTTTGATACACTATGTATGTGTGTGTGTGTGTGTGTGTATATTAATTTGGTATCATTGAGCATCTTTTAATTTTAGCATCATTGGCCAATTTTTTTTCATTTATTTTTTGCAAGCTAGATCCCATTTTCAAAATTCTTAAATATTCTCAATTGTGATTATATCTTCAAGATATTAGAGAAGAAAAACTCACTCTCTAATATAAGGAAGAATGAACTACAAAATTTAATAAAAAATTATATGATAAATTCAATGACAAGATTATAAAATCTGAAGGTAAAATAAAGATTTTGAACATGATATATATATAAGATAGATTACTATAGCAAGATTGAAATCATCTCAATTTCAAAGTCCAGTTGTTAATGTGAGATAGAATTTTATTTAGAAAAGAAAATTACATTACTAAAAGAAGTTAGAGTGAAGGAAATAATCAATAGTGTTTTCCCCTTTAATTGATTTAGAGATGTTAATCATTGACTACAAATTTTCAAAAAACAAAAACACGATATAAGATATCAATTCAGTAGTGATTAAAAAATAAAACAATAAAGAAAATCAAATCAACCAAAATAAAATAGATGAAAAGTACAATAAATAAGAAAGAAAAAAACTACAAAAAGAAAACAACAAACAATAGATAAAGGATCAAAAATCAAGTTCATACATTTATGTCAATCACACCCAATCTGGTTCTTAAAGTGCTGAAAGTGTCAAAGGTCAGTGGTTTAGTAAAGATGTCAGCCAGTTGATTCTCAGTTGCCATATGGTGTAACTCAATAACTTGCTGCTTCAACCAAAGTAGTTGGGCAACATAACTTTCTAAAGCAATGTACTCGACTTTAATAGTGAAAAGTGCAATAGAGTTTTACTTCTTACTGGACTAGGAGATTAAAGACTGCCCTATGAATTGGCAAGTCCTAAAAGTGCTCTTTCTATCCATCTTACATCCTGCAAAATTAGAATCAGAATATCCAATAATCTCAAAAGAAGTGCTATGTCTAGGATATCAGATTCCAAAGTTTTGGGTTCCTAAGAGGTATCTAAAAGTTCTCTTAAATACATTAAGATGGAATTCTTTAGGATCAATTTGTGATCTAGTATAGAGACAAATACTAAATATTATATCAACTCGACTAGTAGTCCGGTAAAATAAAGATCTAATTATCCCTCTGTACTTCATTTGATTAACTGATTTTCCATTTGGGTACTTGTCTAACTAAACACTTGAGGTTATGGGAGTATTAATTCGGTTAGTATTATCCATTTCATATTTCTTCAAGATGTACTTTATGTAATTTGATTGTTTTAGAAAGGTTCCATCATCTAGTTGTATCATCTAGTTATATTATGCTAAAATATAGAAGATAGGACAACTCTCCCATCAATCTCATCTCAGATTCCCTACTCATTATTTTAGAAAAATCATCACATAGCTTTTTATCAGAGGTTCTAAAAAGTATATCATTTACATAGATTTCAACAATGAGTAATTCATCTCCTATTTTCCTTAGAAAAAGGGTGGTGTCAATGCTCCCCTTAACAAACTCTCTCTAGTAAGAATGTGCTAAGCCTCTCATACTGAGCTCTAGGTGTCTGCTTTAATTCATATAAGGCCTTTTTTAATTTAAAAATATGATTTGGAAATTAGGAACTCTCAAAACCTTGGGTTTTCTCTACAAACACATCCTATTTTATTACCTCATTTAAAAAGGCACTCTTAATATCCATTTGGAAAATCTTAAACCCTTCATAATAGGCAAAGGCTAGTAGCACTTTAATGGCTTCCAATCAAGCTATAGGGGTAAAGGTCACCTCAAAATCAATCCCTTCTATTTTATTGTATCCCTTAGCCACCAATCTTGCATTATTCCTAATCATCACACCAGAATCATTCATTTTATTCTTAATGACCCATTTGGTTCCAACTACACTTTGTCTCTTTGGCCTTTCTACAAGCTCCCAAATATCATTCATAACAAATTAGTTTAATTCTTCTTGCATGTCTAAGATCCAAAACTCATCAAAAAATGCTTGATTATTATTGGTGGGTTCAGTCATTGAGATAAAGGAAGAGTAGTTCACTTCTTTCCTAAGTCCATGCCTAATCCTAACACCTTCAGAAGGGTCTCCTATGATTAGTTCTTTAGGATGACTCAAAGAATATCTCCAATCTCTAGGCAAGGTGTATGTAGGTTCAAGCCTTTCCTCCAAATTTATATTTTCTACTCCTTGGGTAATCTCACTTACTACTTCACTGTTTTGGGGTTTTACCCTCTTCTACAAATTTTCAACACCTGTGGTAATCTCTCCAACTTCATCTTCATTCTCAACTCTAGACTTCTTAGGATTAGATTCATCAAACACTACACGAGTAGTCTCCTCCACCACCAAGGTTCTCTTATTAAACACCTTAAAGGTTTTACCAATGCTTGAATATCCTAAGAACACTCCATCATATTTTGGGTCAAATTTTCTTGAGTGTGACTTCCCATCATTAAGAATAAAAACCTTACAGCCAAAGATGTGGATGTGGGAAAGGTTGGGTGTCCTACCCTTAAAGATCTTATAGGGTGTCTTATCAAGTTTGGCTCCAACATTCACCCTATTAAACACATAACAAGATTTGTTTACTACTTCAGTCCAAAAGTATTTTGGAAGTGAATACTCATCAAGCATGGCTCTAGCGACTTCAACTAAGATCCAGTTCTTTCTTTCAGCTACCCTATTCTGCTGAGCGATCCTTAGAACTGAGAAGTTTTGACTATTCCCCTTATTCTCATAAAAGTCTTCAAATTTCTCATTTTTAAACTTTCCCCCATGGTCACTATGGATGGTCAAAATCTCACAACCTAGCTTTTTTGAATCCAAGTAAAGAAGGATTGAAACTAATCAAAAGCTCATTCTCATGTGACAGAAATCTAATCCAAATAAAACTCGAGTAGTCATTAGCAACCACAAATCCATAGACTTTTTCCCGTAAGCGGCAGTGCTAATGGGTCCAAATAATTCCATGTGAAGGACTTGTAATGGTTTAGAGGTGAAAATATCCTTAATGGAGTGAAAGAGGATTGAACTTGCTTCCCTAATTAGCAGGCATCACAAAGGTGGTCTTTATATAATTTATGCTTGGGGACACCTCTAACTAGGTCTATTTGGGTCTCTCTCTTAAGGGTTCTTATACTGGCATGACATCACCTCCTATGCCACAACTATGAATCGTGAGTTAAGCATGTAAATATTATTGATATGCTTTCCCTGTAAAATAGTGTTGTTATTTAAGCTTATAATGCAAGTATTTGCCTAGAATTTTATGATGAAGCCTTTATCGCAATGCTGACTTATGCTAAGGAAGTTGTATTTCAGTCCATCTACAAGAAAAATATTTTCAGTCAAAAGGTTCTTGGAGTTTTTGATTATACCTGTGCCCATTACTTTCCTAGTGGTGTTGTCTTGATGAGTAACCTTGCCTCAAACCTTGGCTTCCAGCGAAATGAATTGATTAGCATCTCTAATCATGTGTCATGAGCATCCACTGTACAGGTACCACATGCTCTCATGAGGCCTTTTGTGAGAGCAAGCCTACAAAATCATCAAATGTCAGATTTAAGAACCCAAACATGTTTGGGTCCCTTCTTATGGAAAGAAGAATGCAATGCATGTATGTTATGTTATAACTCATGCAACATGGGTCTCCACACCCAATGTGTACTACTATGAATAGTGCAAGTGTATAAAATGTGTTCTAACATGCCACAAGAAAAATATCTAACACCAGAGAAAAGATTTACTAATCTATTTGGGTAGTAATGCTTCCTTTTATAGTTATGTGATGGATGCAATATTAGTTTATTATTTTTAAAAGCTTTGAGATTTTCTAATTTCTTAAACTCTTTTTTTAACTCAGCATGAGATGACTTCAAGAAATCATATGCATCAGATAATTTAATAAGCTTTTTATTTAATACGTTAAATTCATCAAGTAATGACATGTGATTTTAATCAATTATAAAATAATATTTAAGTAAAATTTTATTCTCTTTTTGCAAATTTAAAAACTCTAATTTCAAACTAGCATGTAATTTCTTAAGTTTCCTATATAATGCGTGAATTTGTTCAAAACTTTAAGTAATTATTCATAGGTTAGTTCACATATCTCTTCTGGGTTAAACTAACCAAAATGATTGTCCACCATCAAGCACAAGTTCATTGTCTCCTCTTTAGCTTTAGTCTCAAAGGAGTCCAATGCTGAATTCACCTAGAATGCCTTTTGGAACCTCTTTTTATCCTTTTTGAACTTGGGTTTCTCCTTACCCTTCTCATTTCTTGAGTGAGCTTTAAGTGTTAGACAATCAGCATTAACATGTCCCAACTTCCTGCATTCAAAGCAGATCATATCATTAGAATTCTTAAAATTATTGTTACCCTTACATTTATTCCACTTCTTATGGTTCTTATGCTTCTCCCTTAGAGAGCTTTTGAGTTGACTCTATTGCGGATCTATTTTTATGGATTATGATTTTGATGATAGCAAACACTCTTATTGCAAACACTCTTATTATGATTTTGATAATATGTTCTCCACGACTGCCTTATCTAATGACATTTCAGGTCCACACGATCAGACTGTATTTTGGAACCAGCTCAAGATTGGGTAGACTAGGTTTGAGTCTGTTTGTACACTTTTTTTCCTTTCTTGAGGCTATTGTATTTGGTGTGGCTCCTGATGATTTGTAACTTGAAAGATTTTTATTTTTCCTTAAAGATTTCTATTTTTGGTAACATCGTCCGGGACGATATTTATATCATCCTGGATGATCTGTTCAAAAGCAGAAACCCTAATTAGGGCATCCTCATTAAAGCAACAGTCATTATGCAAAACACATTGTCATGGACGATTTTGTATCGACCAGGACAATAGGCTCAAAATAGAAAGAATCTGCAGATCTAATTAGGAATTACTTATGTTTGGACATCGTTCAGGTGGATCATCCAGAACTATAAAATATTGTCCAGGAGGATCCAGGATAATTTTTCTAAAATTTCTTTGAAATTTAAAGAAAGCAATTATGACTTGATTGCATGGTCAAATCATCCTGGACGATAGAAAAATCATCCAGGCCGATATGCTGGACGATTGGATATTAGATAACTATTTTTCAGGGCGATGTTTAGGACGATATTTCACGATTTGTTCTGATCGTCTACCTGGAAGATATGAACAAACTTCTTCTGATCGTCATAAATCATCCTGGTAGATTGGGCTTAAGTTAAACTGATCATACATGATGATATACCTAACATCTTGGACGATAATGTCGACAACTTGTATTGATGAGCTCATTTTGAGATCTTCTATTTAAGCTATGACATAACTCTTGGTAAGTGTCATTAGCAGCAATTATAGCTTCGTTCTTTTGGGGGTAACTTAAAGAGAGAGCTTGAAAGGGAGTGAGGAACGAGTGAAGTCTGAGAGAGGGAGAAGATCCTATGAGGGAGGACTCAAGAGAGTGTGGAGGGGGATTCCACACGGTTGCTCTGGCAGGCTTGCACTTTAAAATCGTCGGATTCAAGGCTTGTCTCGAGGGAAGTATACCAAAGAAGAAGATCTCCTTGGTGTCAAAAGACCCGGCGACTCTGCCACACCGGGGGAGGTCGAAGTGATTTTGTAAGGGCTTCTCCGCCTAGCTGTGGGGGCTAAAGGAGAAACACTTGTTCTAGTGCAATACTTGGAGGGTGCCTCCAAGGAGTGGATGTAGGTCAAGGTTTAACCGAACCATTATAAATCTAGTGTGTTATTTCCTTTATTACTTCTGCATTTAATTTTTGCATTTGGTTTTCTTCGTGGTGATATTGGTTTTGATATGTGTTTTGATTGAAAGATATTTTTTACCAATTCCCCTCTCTCTCTTAATTAGCTTTGGGCTAGTTCACCTAATATCCCTAACAAACTTTCAAGTGCTATTAGAGCACTTTCAAGTGATATCAGAGCACTTTCTAGTGTCATCTGAGCACTTTTAAGTGGTATCAGAGCGGGATTCATAAAAATAAGTTTTTGAAAACTTTTGAATTTTGATCCATGGCTAATTTTGGGAATCAAAATATTGCGGAAGGTTATTCAATCACCAGACCACCTTTATTTGGAAATATTATATTTAATTTTTAGAATATTCGCATGTCTATTTTTTTGTAATCGATTGATTTTTGCATGTGGCATATGATTTTAACCGGTTATTCATCACCGTCACGTATTTTAGATGGAATTAAAACTGACATTCCTTTTAGTCAATGGAATAGAGATAAATGAATCGATGCTCAATTGAATGCAAAATCTTTAAATTGCTTTTTCTGTGATTTAAAATTTGAAGATTTTATGTTAGTATCCACGTGCACTACTGGCAAGGAAATTTGGGATAAACTACACATCATATACGAAGGCACTAGTGAAATCAAGCAATCCAAGTTGAATATGTTAATGCATGATTATGAACTATTTTCCATGAAAGCTTATGAGACAATCTTAGAGATGTATACTAGGTTTATCTAAATTGTAACATCATTGCATGCTTTAGGAAAATAATTTTTAAATTTTGAAAAAGTTAACAAAATTCTTTGTTGTCTACTAAATAAGTTTGATGCTAAAGTAATTACTATTTGTGAATCAAAAGTTTTGAATGAATATTCTATTGATAATTTGATTGGCTCACTCATTTCCTACGAGCAAAGTTTGGGTCAAAGACTTGTGGATGCAGGTAAAACGATTGTTCTAAAAGCTGAAGATACGAAAAAAGATAGCTTAGTTGGTGATGAATGCAATGACTTTCCAAGAAAATAAAAAAGCTCACTAAAGCATAAGCATCAACAAAAGTGGAATAAAGGTAAAAATGGTAAGGGTGTTAATATTTCTTCTGACGTTATTTGCTTTCGTTGTAGGAAGCCTAATCATATGAAAAATTAGTGCCCTAACTTAAGAATTCTTCTAGCAAAAGAAAAGGGTAAAGCGAAGCAAATTTTAAATTGGGGAAATAATTAAAAGCAAAAAATCTCTTGGGCAGACCTAGTCTCTGAAGCAATGGACCAAGAGCAAGATGGTGCTTAAACCTTTGTTTGTTTTTAAGTTTACATGTTTTGTTTGTCCTTTTGTTTTTGTGATTTTCCATTTTTTTATTCTATTTTTCTTACTTTCCTTTTTCGTTAAATTTTTATGTGTCTTTTCTCTGATCAACACACACATCACCTTTCTAAAAATGAAAAACCTACCTCTTATATTTTCTTGAATTCATATAAAAATTGTGTTTGACTTCTCTAAAAACAGTCAAAGGATGGAAACTCATGATTTTGACTCTCAATCTCTATTTTCTTAAATAGGTTATTCTACTTTTGATTTAAAATCTTCATCATATTTTAAATTAGATTTTGAAACTGAACCTTTTTCATCTCCCTATATTTTATCTATCGCATAGGAATCTTTTGCAAGATTGTTGAATCTACCTCATAATTTTCCTAATCAAGTAGTTCGTTGTGTCAATAGAATGGGTTTACTTTTATTTTTAAAATTTTAGAAAGGTTGCATATTAAAAAAAATGGCCAATGACATCAAATTAAAAAAAAAGTTGCCAATGACACCAAATCAAAAGATGCGCAATGACGCTAAATTGAGAAAGATACACAAAGTGTATCAAAAGAAAAAGAAGCGTAAAGTGCGCCAAAAACTTGACAAGAGGCATAAAATGAGCCCACAAAGAGTATGCTTACTTTTTCTGTTTTATTCAAAACTTAAGAGAACCCTTGATATTTTTGATACTTGATTTTTAAATCTTGATTTCTGATTCAACAATTCGTGCATTAATCTTCTATTAGATATATTTTATGAAAGGAGTATTAAAAAATTAGTGTTTCTTTTTCCAATTTATTCCATGATTTAGATATTGAATTAAAAAGTTTTTGAGCCTTTTTAAAGAACTTGAGTTTGGATTATCAAATTCTGAATTTCAAACCTTTTCTAGCTATATGTTGTCAATACAATTCTGCTAAGTTTTTTATTAAAACTAAGAGGTAACTTTCTCATTTTCAGATTATTTGTTTTATTCAATATATCATAGATCATTTTGTCTTTTAATCATTTTGCTTGTGCCCCTTCTCTTTTTGATAATGTTAAAGGGGGAGAAGGTATTGTTGAATTTGTATGTTTTTGTATCCTTTTTCTTTTTCAAAAAATTAAAAACAAAAAAATTTATCTCCCCTATTTTTAAAGTGTTATTCTAGTGTGTGGGAGATTAGGAGAAAATGTTTCCTATTTGCAATTGAAAATTATAATGTTTGCCATCATCAAAAAGGAGGAGATTGCTGCGGAACTATTTTTATGGATTATGATTTTGATGATAGCAAACATTCTTATTGCAAACACTCTTATTATGATTTTGAAGATATGTTCTTTACGACTGCTTTATCTACTGACTTTTTAGGTCCACACGATCAGACTGCATTTTGGAACCAGCTCAAGATTGGGTAGACTAGGTTTGAGTCAATTTTTACCCTTTTTCCTTTCTTAAGTCTATTATATTTGGTGTAGCTCCTAATGATTTGAACTTGAAAGATTTTGTGTTATTCCCTAAAGATTTTTGTTTTTGATAACATCGTTCGGGATAATATTTATATCATCTTGGATGATCTATTCAAAAGCAGAAACCCTAATTAGAGCATCCTCATTAAAGCAGTCGTCATTATGCAAAATATATCATCATGGACGATTTTGTATCGGTCAGGACGATAGGTTCAAAACAGAAAGAATCTACTGCCAGATTTATTTAGGAGTTACTTATTTTTGGACATCGTCCAGGTGGATCGTCCAGGACTATAAAATATCATCCAGAACGATCCATGACAATTTTTCCAAAATTTCTTTAGAATTTAAGGAAAGCAATTATGACTTGACTGAACGATCAAATCATCCTGGACGATCGCAAAATCATCCAGGCCAATATGCTGGATGATTGGATATCAGACAACTATTTTTTAGGGTGATGTTCAGGATGATATTCCACGAATTATTTTGATCGTCCAGGATGATATGAATAAACATCTTCTGATCGTCTCAAATCATCCCGACTGATTGGGCTTAAATTGTACTGATCATACAGAATGATATACCTATCATCCTAAATTATAATGTCGGCAACTTGAATTATTGAGCTTGTTTTGAGATCTTTTATTTAAGCTATAACATGACACTTCATAAGTGTCTTTGGCAGCCAATATATCTTCGTTCTTTTGGGGGCTACTTGAAGAGAGAGCTTGAAATGGAGTGAGGAATGGATAAAGTCTGAGAGAGGGAGAAGATCTTGTGAGGGGGGACTCAAGGGAGTGTAGAAGGGGATTCCACATGGTTGCTCCGGCAGGCTTACACCTTAATATTGTCGGATTTAAGGCTTGTCTCCAGGGAGGTACACCAAAGAAGAAGATCTCTTTGGTGTCAAAAGACCCAGCAACTCCTCCGCACCGGGGGCAGTGGAAGTGATATTGTAAGGGTTTCTCCACCTAGTTGTGGGGGCTTAAGGAGAAGCACTTATTTTAGTGCAATACTTAGAGGGTGCCTCCAAGGAGTTGACGTAGGTCAAGGTTTGACCGAACCACTATAAATCTGGTGTGTTCTTTCCTTTATTACTTCTGCATTTAATTTATGCATTTGGTTTTCTTTGTGGTGATATTGGTTTTGATTTGTATTTTGATTGAAAGATATTTTTTACCAATTCACCTCTCTCTCTTAACTAGCTTTGGGCCAGTTCATAGGGCCTAACATCCCTAACAAACTTTCAAGTGCTATAAGAGCACTTTTAAGTGGTATCAGAGCACTTTCTAGTGCCATCTGAGCACTTTCAGACTTATGATTCAGTCAATATTTTTGCTTTTAGACCCGGAAGAATTAGTGTCCTTGTTGTTGGCCTTCAGCAACACAGTTTTCTCCCTCTTTTTCTCACCTGCATCAAGATTTTTTTGATTCACCCCTTACTCATAAGCAATGAGTGATCCAATTAAATTATCAACAGAATAAGTATTTAAACTTTTGATTCAATAATTGCGGTGCTCTTAGCATCAAAAAAAGAATGCAAGCATCTCAAAAATTTGTTTACTCTTTCATAATTTGATGGCTCTCTTCCTAAAGCATGCAATGAGGTGATAATTTAAGTAAACCTAGTATACATGTTAGAAATTAGTTTCGAAGATTTCATCCAAAAATATTTGTAGTCATGCAATAACATATTCAATCTAGATTACTTAACTTCATTGGTTCCTTCATAAGTAATACACAATCTATCCCAAATTTTTTTACCAGTTGCACAAGTTGAAACACGCATAAAATCTTCATATTTCAAAGCATAGAAAAAATAATTCAAATATTTTCCATTAAGATATGCTAAATCTCTTTCAACAAAAGTCTATTTAATATAAGGAAGTTTAGTTTCAATGTCATTAATTTCATGAGAATAAGGTGTATAACCATCCTTAATAAGAACCAACATGTGATAGTCAATCGATTTTAAAAAAGTAGACATACAAGTTTTCCAAAAATCAAAAGGAATATTATCAAACAAAGGTGGTCGAGAAATAGAATACCCTTCCACAGTATTACGAATATCGAAGTTAGCCATGGTTCAAAATTCAAAAGTTTTCAAAAACTCAATTTTTTGAATCCCGCTCTAATACCACTTAAAAGTTTGTTAGGGATGTTAAGCCCTTATGAACTAGCCCAAGCTAACCAAAAGGGGGGTGAATTGGTATTTAAAAAAATCTTTCAATCAAAAACACAAACTCAACTAAATCAAAATTCACCACAAAGAAATTTAACATTCGAAAGTTAAATGCAGAAAAAGTAGTAGTAAGGAGAAAAAAAATTTATAATGGTTCGGTTAACACGACCTACGTCCACTCCCCCGAGCCGCCCTCCGAGTATTTCATTAAGCTCAGTGACTCTCCTTTTTCTTCCAAAGCATGGTGAAGAAGCCTGTACAAATTCTTCTTTTCACCGACACCGGTGAGGAAGAGAACCCAACTCCTTTTGCTTCCTCTTGAAGCAGGCAGAGAATCTTGATCGATTGCTGAAGTGGACCTCTCACAAACCTACAAGAATAAGGGACAACGATCAGAGAAGATGACTTGGATCATTTCTTGAAGTAACCTTTATGAAACCCCTCACAAACTCCCCCTCGTAAGATCCTCTCTCTCTCTTTCTCCCTTTCTCTCCATCTCCTCTAGGCTCTCTTAGGTCAAGACAATAGCAAAAGATTATCTATTAGGTAGAACAAGATATCTTATATTGAAGAGCTTCAAAATAGCTCTTAATTAAAACAAACTTACTTTATCATCCAGGATGATATAAATATAATCCTATACGATCAGTGCAAATTAAGCTCAATCAACTAGGACAATTTGGGACAATCATAATATTTTTTATTCATATTATCCAGGCTGATAGTATATCATCCTATATGATCAGTACGAATCATTGAATATCATCCAAACAATCACAATTAATGGATGTCTGGATGATGGAAAAAATCGTCCAGGCCGATATCATGATTATTCTAGATGATTAGTTCAAATCCATGAAAATAGTCCAAAGCATCGCCCTGAATAATAGTTGGTCGATGAACTAATCATCCCGGCCAATCCTTAGATCATCCAGGATGATATGATCGATCAATCAAGCCTTAATTGCTTTCCATAATTACTAGATTAATTTAAGTATAATTATATTGCGTCATTTAGGACGATGTCCAAAAATAAACAATACTTAAATAGATTTGGCAGTTGATTCTTTCTGATTTGAGCCTATCATCCCGGCTAATAAGATTATAATCTAAGATGATTAGCTTAATGATGACTGCCTTAACCATGATGCCATAATTAGGGTTTCTATTTTTAGCTTATCATCTAGGCCTATTTATGGATTGTCTTAGACAATGTGACCAAAAATGGAGAACTTTAAAAATAGTCAAAAAATTTCCCATAACTGTGTGTGTGCATGGTTACTTAGTATCAGGAACCACATCGTTTAAAATAGACTTAAGAAAGGAAAGAATTTACAAATTGACTCAGAGCTAGCCTACCTAATCTTGAGCTGGTTCAATTTGGAGCTTGACCATATGGACCTAAAATATTAGTAGGCAAGGCAATCATAGAGAAATAGAAGTATTTGCTATCATCAAAATTATACTCCCTAAAAATAGATTCACAACAGTCTCTTCCTTTTCTGAGCCTGAGTCAAGAAATAAATCAACCATGTATTCCTCTAACTTGATAGGACACCTTGGAGGTTATTAATATTCATCAATGGTTGATGTATTTTGGAATCACAATTTTCTGCCTTGTTAATTTCTTCTTCTTTCCTTTTTTGAGATTTTGTTCTAGACTTATGCTTTCCTTTTTTATTTTTGAAATATTTAACAGTTTCTTCTTGCTTGAACGAGGCCCTCCAACTATTGAATTCTTTAAAGAAAGGAGTTTTGGATCAAGTTCTAACGTGATTTTACAATGAATGCTTTCAATAGCCAGTAGAAAATTCATCATCTATGTAGTTTTCTTTGAGATAAAGGTTTCCCAAGAACCTTCATCTTCCTGGGGTGCTTTCTTTTTCTCATCTTCTATGCTTTGATATGACACAAATGAGATAACATTGGTTTTCTCTCTCTTGGGATTAACAAGAACAATAATAGAAAGTGTAAGTTCACCATTCTGATAATTTCTTTTGACCCAATATTTGAATATGAAACAATCGTTAATTGGGAGACTTATGATCATATGATATAGACAATAATTCAAATCATCAATCATGCCAGCCTATTCTAGTCAGTAGGATTCTGGCAATGTAAGACCAATTTTTAGTGCTTGCCTGAAAATCTTTTTTGTACACTCCTTTTTCAAAGAATACAACTTGTTAATTTTCTCCTGTAAAGTAAAAGTATTTTTCCTTTATCTTATTTTATTCAACTTCTTCAGTGGATTCATTGAATCTTCTTTTTCTTTCTCCTCAAAGGAAGAAAGGAATGTAGTGTTCACCACGCTTCTTTTTGGATCAAAGGTCTTGATCAATTTTCCTTTCCCTGGCAAATTATTATTATAGCTGAAGCCGACACTTCTAGGCCTAGATATCCTTTTAAAATTTGCTACACAATCAAGTAACTTCTGAAATGTATTGATTATATCCATCACCAGATATGCATCCATATAATCATCTATGTTTCCCATTAATAACTTGACAACATGCTTTTTAGTGAGTTGTTGCTCACATTTCATGCTATGATTTCACCACTTGGTTTTGTACTTGGTGACTGATTCCTCTCGTTTTCTTTTCTCAAGAGCAAAGTCAGCGATAGTCACCTTCTTCATTTTAGTAGTGAATCTTTTAATGAACATCATCTCTAATTTAGCAAAATTCATATTGAGTCATTCGGTAACCCATCATACCATTAAAAGCTATAACTGTTCAACTACTAACATATTGGCATAGTAACAGAGCATCATTGCCACCTGAATTTTCACAGGTAGCTTTGAATTATGACAGATGTGTTGATTTTTGTTGAATCTTGATTAGGTTGTTAAACCTAAGCTATTGTCTTAAGGCTAACCAAGAGAGGGGTGAACTGGTACTTTTTAAAATTCTCTTCGATTTTAAGAGTGAAACCTGTTTATTCACAAAGTAAGTTAATTAAAGTTTTTAAATTGAAACTTTTCAACAATGAAAAAATAACTTGCAATAAATGAAATGTAGAATTTAAATAATAAAAAGATTTATATTGGTTCGGTCAAGCATGTCCTACATCTACTCTCTAAAGACTCCCTCTTCAGGTATTACACTATTACCAAAAGTGACTCTCCTTTTGCTCCCACAGCAAGGTGGAGAAGCCTTTACAAAAACTCTCTTCCACCAATCCCAGTGTGGTAGAGAACCGTCATCCTTTCACACCCTCCATGTGTAGGTAGAGAAGCTTCATCCTTTCACACCCTCCAAGTATAGGAAGAGTACCATTGGCTATTCACACTCTCCAAGTATAGGTAGAAAATTATCATCCTTTCACACTCTCTAAGTGTAGGAAGAGAACCTTCATCCTTTCACACTCTCCAAGTATAGGCAGAGAACCTTCATCCTTTCACACTTCCTAGGTGTTAGCAGAGAACTAGATCTTATCCGAAGATCTTCTTATGAGCAATTTAAAAAGATAAGAGGAAGAGTTATAATCATAAATACAAGGAGATCCTTACCTTTGAGTAATCTTGTGAACCCTTCACACTCCACTTGTAAGAATTCTCTCTCAAATACTCTCTCACACTCTCTCCTTTAATTTCCCTTGAAAATTCACGTAGTCAAGACACTCTCACGTCAATTTTAGTGAACCTTTTATACAAAAGATACGAAAAACTATCCAGAAAACTAAATTTTTCAATTTAGAGCATATAAGATCATATAGAATGATCGTATGTTCGTACATACGAACAGTTCAAATACTATTGCATACAAACCTATTATGATTCAGTACAAAATCATTTAATATCCAATCATTGTCTGGTACAACTAAGTTCATCCGGGATGAATAATTAAAAAATTAAATTTTTGTCTGTATGGAATGTCAAGATGAAATGAGCGAGAATAGTCCCGAGATGTTCGTCCTGGTACAAATGGGGAAACATACAGTATGATTTAGACTTAGGAAAAAAATTTCATTCAAGAACAAATTAGAGGCATTCATCCCTATACGAAAATTAAGATCGTCCTGTACGATCTTTGTCCAAGAAAAAATTAGACAAATTCATCCTTGTATGTAAATTAAGATCATCTCGTACGATCAGGACTTAGAAATTTTTTTTGTTCATGAACAATAGTGAGATATTGATTCCTATACGAAGGTTTGATCATCCCATATGAACAGTTCTTGAGAACGAACCTGAGATATTCATCCTTGTACGAAACTAGGATCGTCTTGTATGAAACTGGGATCGTCTCATACAAACCATACTTAGAAAAAAAAAATAGTTTCATTTCAATTCATTCTATTATCATTGGGGAAAAAATAACTGAATAGATCATCATGTACGAAGTGATATTATACAGTACGATCAGCTTAAAAAATAAATTTTAGAACTCTACCAAGGTGTATGTGTGCTCAGTTATTCAATTACAATCACACTCTCTTGTTGCGAATCAAATTTCAAGAATTTTAATTTCTACTTCTCTATGACTGCCTTGCCTACTAACATTTCAGATCCACAAGATCGAGTGCAACTCAAGCCAGCTCAAGATTAGTTAGACTAGGTTTGAGTCAGTTTGTAATCTTTTACCTTCTCTTGAGTTAATTATAAATAATGTGGTTCTTGATTCTAAGTAACCTTGCACACACACACACTTGGGGGAAAAATTTCTCACTATTTTTGGAGTTTACTATTTTTGGTCACATCGTCCGGAGCGATCACTAAATCTGCTTGGACAATTAGTTAAAAATAGAAATCCTAATTAGAGCATCCAAGTTAAGGCAGCCGTGATTAAGCACATCATCCTGGACGATATTCGTATCGGCCGAGATTCTTGGCTCAAATCAGAAAGAATCAATTGCCTGATTTATTTAAGTATCTTTAATTTTTAATCATCGTCCTAGACATTCGCTTGGATGATGTCCTTCAAATTATGCCTAAATTAATTTGGTAATTAAGGAAATTAATTAAGATTTGATTGCTCAATAATATCATCCTGGGTGATATCAAGATTGGCCTAGACAATCAGTTTAAAACCTTAGTTATTCCTGGAAAATAAACCATCGGCCGGGTTCTATTCAGAGCGATGCTCTGGATAATATATGCTGAATTGAACTACTTATTCAAAATGATCGCGAGATCAACCTAGATGATTAATTTATTTTTATATCATCTAAACACCCATTCAGGGAAATATTCTAGATGATATTCTTCAATTTATACTAATTGTACATGATGATATATTATCGTCCTAAACAATATGAACAAAAACGTTCTTATTGTCTAAAACCGTTCGGGCTGATTGAGCAAAATTTGCGCTGTTCATCTAGGATGTTATTTATATCATCCTGCTTGATAAAGTTGATTTGTTGTAATTAAGAGCTATTCCAAAGCTCTTTTATATAAGACCTTTTGTTCTACCCAAAAGAGTATCTTTTACTATTATTTTGACCTGAGAGAGCCTAAAAGAGAGGGAGAGAACGGAAGAGAGAGAGAGAGAGGATCTTATGTGTTGCAAACCTATTTTCATGTCTTATGTTTTGATGATTGACAAACACTATTTCTCTTGGACTACTTGTTGCTTCTAACCTTTCAGGAATCGAAGATCGGACGATCAAGAAGAAGCCCAGTTCAGGATTGCATAGGTTTAGGGTTGAGTCAGTCTGTACTTTTATTTTTCACCTTCTTGAGTCTACTTGTAATGGTCAAAGAGACTGATGTTAAGTAACGCTACACACACACACACTTGAGAGACTTAGAATTTCTGTTTTTGCTCATATCGGCCAGGACGATATTTTACATCGGCCTGGACAATCAAGCTTAGAACATAAAGTTTTAATAAGGATTCTTAATTAAGGCAGCCGTCATTAACATATCGGCCTGGATGATACGTGTATCGGCCAGGACGATAAGCTCAAAGCAGAAAGAAGTAGCCGCCATAGACAATTAAGGTATACTATATTTTTAAATTATCGGCAAGGACGATCCACAGATCGGCCTGGATAAAATTACTAAATTATGCCTTAATTGATCAGGAAATCAAGGGAGTAATTAAGGATGATTGATACAATCATATCGTCCTGGACGATCGCAGGATCGGCCAGGACGATCCATTCAAAAAGCTTAAGTTACTTCAGGATGATAAATATCGGCCAGCTCAAAAATAGGGCGATGCTTAGGACGATTTACCTCTGATTTGAACTAATCGGCCAGGACGATCGTGAGATCGGCCGGGACGATCAAGCCAAATTTCAATCATCCGGGAGTCCATCCAGGGCGATGCTCTAGCTGATCTGATGGGATTTGTACGAATCGGCCAGAATGATTGTTAGATCGTCCTGGATGATCAAGCCAAAATTCAATCATCCAGAAGTGTATCCAGGGCGATGCTCTGGACGATCTTCTGAGTTTTGTTCTGATCGGCCAGGCCGATGTACATATCGGACTAGACGATAAAGTCGGCTACTTGTAATTAAAGAGCTCCTTTGAAGCTCTTCTATTTAAGAGCTCTTGTTCAAGATTTTTAAAAATACCTTTTGGCTGCTGCCTTGACCTGAGAAGACCTTGAGGAGAGAAAGAGAGAGAGGGAGAGAGAGAGGATCTTGTGAGGGGGAGCTTGTGAGGGGATTCACAAGGGTTGCTTCAAGGATCGCTCTGCTCGTTCTTCGTCTAGAGTTTCTTGTCCGTGGAAGGGTCGGTAGAGGTAAGGAGTTTGCTCTTGGTTGTGGTTCTTTGCCAGCTTCAGGAGGAAGAAAAAGAAGGTAGGTTCTCTGCCTTGCCGGGGTGGCAAAAAGGAGGTTCTTGTGAGGGCTTCTCAACCTAGCCGTGGGGGCTAAAGGATAGTCACATTTTGTAGTACAATACTTGGAGGGTACCTCCAAGGAGTGGACGTAGGTCGAGTCGACCGAACCACTATAAATTTCTGTGTTCTTTTTCTTGCTTCCGCACTTTTAATTCCGCATTTATTTCTTGTGGTGTGATTTGGTTTATGTAATTTTTTCTTTGTGTAAAGAGTTTTTAAAATACCAATTCACCCCCCCCCCTCTTGGTTAGCTTGGGACTAAGTTCATAGGGCTTAACATCCCTAATGAACTTTCAAGTGGTATCAGAGCGGGATTCAAAAATTTAAGTTTGAAAACTTTTTGAATTAGATCCATGGCTAACCTTGGGAATTGCAACACTACGGAAGGGTATTCTATTACCCGACCTCCTCTGTTCGATAACCTACAATTTGATTTTTGGAAAACCCGCATGTCAACATTTTTATAATCTACTGATTATCGCATGTGGATGCTTATTCAAGAAGGTTATTCTCCACCTTCTCGTGAAATTAATGGTGTTAAAACTGAAGTTTCTTTTACTGAATGGACTTTTGATGAACGAGATTTAGCTCAATTAAATGCAAAATGTTTGAACTGCTTTTTCTATGCTTTAAAATCTGAGGATTACATCCGTGTCTCAACTTGCAAAACTGGTAAAGAGATTTGGGATAAATTGTGCATCACCTATGAAGGTACAAATGAAGTTAAACAATCCCGTTTGAACATTCTCTTGCACAACTATGAACTTTTTTGTATGAAACCTCATGAATCGATTTCTGACATGTACACTAGATTTACTCAGATAGTTACTTCACTGCATGCACTAGGAAAAGAGCTTTCAAACTATGAAAAAGTTAACAAGATTTTGAGATGCTTGCCTTCGTCTTATGATGATAAATCACTGCAAACACTGAATCTAAAGATTTGAACACCTATTCTATTGATAACTTACTTGGCTCACTCATTGTTTACGAGCAAGGGGTGAATCAAAGAAATCTTGATGTAGGTGAGAAGAAAAAGGAGAAAACAATTGCACTAAAGGCACACAAATCGGATTCTGAATCTTTCGGGTCTGAAAGCGACGAAGTTGCCTTCATCACAAGGCAATTCAAAAGCTTTCTAAGGAAGAAACAAAAGCATCATCAAAGTTGGAGGAAAGGTAAGGATCATAGACATGTTAAAGGATCTTCTGATGTTGTTTGTTTTGAATGCAGGAAGCCAGGACATGTGAGAACTGATTGCCCTACGCTTAAAGATCACTCAAGAAAAGGAAAAGGTGAGGAGAAACCTAAGCCAAGGAAGGACAAGATGAAAATATAAAAAGTTTTTTGGGGGAATTTGGCATCAGATTCATCAGAGACAGATCCAGAAGATGAGAGATCAAAATTGTGCTTGATGGCAGACAACAATACTGATCTAGAAGAGGTATGTGAACTTTCCTAAGATCAACTTCTTGAAGTTTCTGAAAAAATCCATGCATCATATAGGAAATTAAAGAAAACACATGCTAGCTTGAAATTAGAATTTTTAAATCTACAAAAGAGCATGAAATTTTGATTAAAGACCATCAAACAATTGATTCAAATCACATGACTTTACTTGATGAATTTGATGAGTTAAATAGAAATCATTGTGTGCTAATTGAAAAATTTGATGCATTAAAAGTCACAAACACATCACTTGAATCTGATTTTGAGAAGTCTAAGGAGATAGAGAAAAATTTGAGGATTGAAAATGAAGTTTTAAAAAGCACTAATTTGAAGATTCAAAATGATTTAGAAACATGTAAGAAAACTAGGATGACATCTACTTTTGATTAATTACCAAAATCTAGGAAGAGGCATTATAACTCAAATCACTTAAGAAATCCCTTTCCTGGAGTTAGATGTTTTTCATGTGGCATGCTAGGACACATCTCACACACTTGCACGATTCACCATAGTACACATTGGGTGTGGAGACCTATGGTGCATGATCCACAGCATACCACACATGCATTGCATTCTTCTCTTCATAAGAAGGAACCCAAACCTGCTTGGATTCCTAAATCTAACATTTGATAATTTTGCAGGAGGGCTCTCATAAAAGACATCGTGAGAGTATGTGGTACCTGGACAGTGGATGCTCTCGACATATGACTGGTGATGCTAGCCAGTTTGTTGTACTAGAGTCCAGAACTGGAGGCAAGGTTACTCTTGGAGACAACACCACCAGGAAGGTGGTAGGAGCAGGTATAATTGGTAATTCCAAGAACCTTATGATTGAAAATGTTTTGCTTGTAGATGGATTCAAGCACAACTTGCTCAGCATCAGTCAATTCTGTGACAAAGGCTTCATTGTGCAATTCTTTGCGGATTCATGCATTGTAAGTTTAAGTAATAACACTATTTTGCAGGGAAAGAGGATCAAAAACGCATACATGCTTGACTTAAATAACATTGAATGTGCTGCTTCTTTTTGCTTAGAAACAGTGATTGATGATTCTTGGTTGTGGCACAGGAGGCTTTGTCATGCAAGTATGAAAACCCAAAGGAAAGTGACCCAAAAGGACCTAGTTAGAGGTGTCCTCAAACTTAAGTTTACAAAAGACCACCTTTGTGATGCCTGTCAACTAGGAAAGCAAGTCCACTCCACTTTTCACCCCATTAAGGACATTAGCACCTTTAGACATTTAGAAGTCCTTCACATGGATTTGTTTGGACCCATTAGCACGGCTAGTTTGGGAGAAAAAGTCTATGGTTTTGTGATTGATGATGACTACTCGAGGTTCACTTAGACTAGATTTTTTTCACATAAAAATGAGTCTTTTGAGGAGTTTAAAATATTTTCTACTTGGATTCAGAAAAAGCTAGGTTGTGAGATTTTGACCATCCATATTGATCATAGGGGAGAGTTTGAAAATGAAAGATTTGGAGATTTTTGTGAGGACAAGAGGATTAGCCACAATTTTTCAGCCCCTAGGACCCCTCAGCAGAATGAGTATTCACTTCCAAAATACTTTTGGGCTGAAGCGGTTAACACAGCTTGTTATGTGTTGAATAGGGTGAATGTTAGAGCCAAATTAGAGAAGACACCCTATGAGATCCTTAAGGGTAGGACACCCAATCTTTCCCACCTTCATGTCTTTGGTTGTAAGGTTTTCATTCACAACAATGGGAAGTCTCACTTGGAAAAATTTGATCCTAAATCTGATGAAGGAGTATTCTTGGGATATTCTAGTGTTGGGAAGTCTTTTAGGGTGTTTAACAAGAGAACGTTGATGGTGGAAGAAATAACCCATGTAGTTTTTGATGCGTCTGATCCTAAGAAACATGGAGTAGAAGATGATGATGTTGGAGAGATTACAAGTGGAGTAGAAAATTTGGGGAAGGGGAGTGAGCACCTAAGTAATGGAGGAGTAGAAGGAGTCACCCAAGGAGTAGAAAACTTTATTGAAAGGGGAGAACCTTCACACACTTTGCCTAGAGATTGGAGATACTCTACAAGTCACCCCAAGAATTTGATCGTAGGAGACCCTTCTAGTGGAGTTAAGACTAGACATGGACTTAGGAAGGAGGTGAACCACTCTGCCTTTATTTCTATGTCTGAACCCACCACCATTAACCAAGCCATTTCTGATGAGTTTTGGATTTTAGCAATGCAAGAAGAATTGAATCAATTTGTTAGGAATGATGTTTGGGAACTTGTGGAAAGACCTAAGGAACAAAGTGTAGTTGGGATAAACTGGGTCTTTAAGAACAAAGTGAATGATTCAGGAGTGGTGGTAAGGAATAAAGTAAGATTGGTGGCTAAGGGGTACAATCAAATAGAAGGGATAGACTTTGAGGAGACTTTTACCCCTGTAGCTAGATTAGAAGCCATTAGAGTGCTATTAGCCTTTGCCTGTTATAAAGGATTTAAGCTTTTTCAAATGGATGTCAAGAGTATCTTTTTAAATGGGGAAATAAATGAAGATGTTTTTCTAGAACAACCTCCAGGTTTTGAGAGCTCCCAATTTCCAAATCATGTGTTTAAATTAAAAAAGGCATTGTATTGTTTAAAGCAGGCACCAAGAGCTTGGTATGAGAGGCTTAGCACATTATTACTAGAGAGGGAGTTTGTCAAGGGGAGCGTAGACACCACCCTTTTTATTAGGAGAGTTGGAGATGATTTACTTATTGTTCAGATTTATGTGGATGATATACTCTTTGGATCTTCTAATAAAAATTTATGTGATGATTTTTCTAAAACAATGAGTAGAGAGTTTGAGATGAGTTTGATGGGAGAGTTGTCCTACTTTTTGGGGTTTAGCATAAAACAATTGGAGGATGGAACTTTTCTAAATCAAATAAAATACATAAATGACATTTTGAAGAAATATGAGATGGACAAAGCCAAGCCAATTAACACTCCCATGACTTCTAGTGCTCCATTGGACAAGGACCCAAGTGGTAAGTCTGTTGATCAGAAGAAGTATAGAGGCATGATTGGATCTTTACATTACTTGAATGGGAGCCGACCTGACACCATGTTTAGTGTTTGCCTTTGTTTAGGTTTCAAGCTGACCCTAAGGAATCCCACATGACTGCTGTTAAGAGGATTTTTATATACCTTTTGGGGACACAAGGAATAGGGATTTGGTACCCTAGACATAGCACTTCTTTTGAGATTATTGGTTTTTCTGACTCAGATTTTGCAGGATGCCAGGTGGATAGAAAGAGCACTTCTGGAACTTGTCAATTCATTGGACAATCTTTGGTCTCTTGGTCTAGTAGGAAGCAAAACTCTGTTGCACTTTCCACTGCTAAAGCTGAATACATTGCTCTTGGAAGTTGTGTGGCCCAAGTCCTTTGGTTGAAACAATAGGTATTGGATTTAGGATTACATGTAAGCACCATCTCAATCTTTTGTGACAACACTAGTGCCATATGCATTTCTAAGAATCCTATCCAACATTCAAGGGCTAAACACGTTGACATTAGACATCACTTCATTAGAGATCATGTGACTAAGGAAGACATTGAGTTACACCATATGACAACTGAAAACCAACTGGCAGACATCTTTACTAAACCACTAGCCTTCGATACTTTCAGTTCTTTAAGGACCAGGTTGGGTGTGATTGACATAAATGCTTGAAACTTTTTATTTTCTTTTATTTTCGTTGTTTGTTATTTTAGCTTTTTAGTGTGTTTTACTTTTTCTTTTGTCTCTTTTTACTTTGTCTTCAAAATCATCGCTAATTTGGTATTATATTTCTTGTCCTTGCTTTTGAAAATTTGTAGTCAATATGTTTTTATCTACTTAATCTCTTAGATGGTAGGAATATTTTGTGATTGTGTCTCTTTCTCTAACCTATTTTAGTGGCATAGTTTTCTTTTATAATCAAAAGTCTATCTCAAATTAAAGATTGTTTATGGAATTGAGATCTTCTCTTAAGCTTGCTTAAGAAAATCTATCTTATACTTATAATGTTTAAAGTTTTTTTTGTCACATCGAGATTTCTCGTTACCCTTGTCTTTGATTATTAATTCTGCTTGTGGTAATTCTTCCTTATGTTAGAGAGAGAGCTCCTATTCTCTAATATCTGAGAAGATATATTCACAACTAAAATTTTTTTAAAAAGATTATAAAAGAGAATATAGCTTGCAAAAATAATAAAATTTGGCCAATGATGCCAACAAAAGATGCGCAAAGACGCCAAAAATTGAAAAATCTATAAAAAGATGCGCAAGCGCCACTAAATTGACAAGAGGCATAAAATGAGCCCACTCAAAAGCAAGCTATTCTCCCTTTTTAAATCTTTTAGAACTTAGAAGTTTTGGTTATCAAAGGATTGATTTCGATTATTTTGCGATCTTGACAAATTTACTTTACTTCATTATTTTATAAAGATGTTTTTTCTTAAGCCAAGTGATAGGATGGATTCCTTTTCTCATATCCAATTAATTCTTTGAGTTAGGTCATTGATTTCAAAAGACGATTCTACCCTAAGAAAAAGTCTGAGCTAAGGGTAACCATGATCGAATATTCTACTATTCTATAGATTAATGAGATTATTAACACATTAACTCACAAATTTTTAAATCAATCACATGGAATACTATATCATTTTCATGCCTTGGTTAAAAAAAAAAAGGATCTCTTTACTTTGCTTTTTTGTTCCCTCCTTTTTGATATGTCAAAAGGGGGAGAAGGTTAACATCAATCCTGAACTTTTACTGCTAACAGGTTTTTCATAGTGTTTTTGCCATCATCAAAAGGGGGAGATTGTTGCAAACCTATTTTCATGTCTTATGTTTTGATGATTGACAAACACTATTTCTCTTGGACTACTTGTTGCTTCTAACCTTTCAGGAATCGAAGATCGGACGATCAAGAAGAAGCCCAGTTCAGGATTGCGTAGGTTTAGGGTTGAGTCAGCCTGTACTTTTATTTTTCACCTTTTTGAGTCTACTTGTAATGGTCAAAGAGACTGATGCTAAGTAACGCTACACAAACACTTGAGAGACTTAGAATTTCTGTTTTTGCTCATATCGGCTAGGATGATATTTTACATCGGCCTGGACGATCGGGCTTAGAACAAAAAGTCTTAATAAGGATTCTTAATTAAGGCAGCCGTCATTAACATATCAGCCTGGATGATACGTGTATCGGCTAGGACGATAAGCTCAAAACAGAAAGAAGTAGCCGCCATAGACAATTAAGGTATATTGTATTTTTAAATTATCGGCCAGGACAATCCACGGATCGGCCTGGACGAAATAACCAAATTATACCTTAATTAATTAGGAAATCAAGTGAGTAATTAAGGATGATTGATATGATTATATCATCCTGGACGATCGCAGGATCGGCTAGGATGATCCATTCAAAAACCTTAAGTTACTTCAGGACGATAAATATCGGCCAGCTCAAAAATAGGGTGATGCTTAGGATGATTTGCCTCTGATTTGAACTGATCGGCCAGGATGATCGTGAGATCGGTCGGGACGATCAAGCCAAATTTCAATCGTCCGGGAGTCCATCCAGGTCGATGCTCTGGCTGATCTGATGGGATTTGTACGAAGCGGCTAGAACGATTGTTAGATCGTCCTGGACGATCAAGCGAAAATTCAATCGTCCAGAAGTGTATCCAGGGCTATGCTCTGGCCGATCTTCTGAGTTTTGTACTGATCGGCTAGGCCGATGTGCATATCGGCCTGGACGATAAAGTCGGCTACTTGCAATAAAAGAGCTCCTTTGAAGCTCTTCTATTTAAGAGCTCTTGTTCAACATTTTTAAAAAGATCATTTAGCTGCTGCCTTGACCTGAGAAGACCTTGAGAAGAGAAAGAGAGAGAGGATCTTGTGAGGGGGTGCTTGTGAGGAGATTCACAAGGGTTGCTTCAAGGATCGCTCTGCTCGTTCTTCATCTAGAGTTTCTCGTCCGTGGAAGGGTCGGTAGAGGTAAGGAGTTTGCTCTTGGTTGTGGTTCTCCGCCAGCTTCAGGAGGAAGCAAAAGGAGGTAGGTTCTCTGCCTTGCTTGGGTGGCAAAAAGGAGATTCTTGTGAGGGCTTCTCCGCCTAGCCTTGGGGGCTAAAGGAGAGTCACGTTTTCTAGTGCAATACTTGGAGGGTGCCTCCAAGGAGTGGACGTAGGTCGAGTCGACCGAACCACTATAAATTTCTGTGTTCTTTTTCTTGCTTCCGCACTTTTAATTCCGCATTTATTTCTTGTGGTGTGATTTGGTTTATGCAATTTTTTCTTTGTAAAAAGAATTTTTAAAATACCAATTTACCCCCCCCCCCCTTCTTGGTTAGCTTGGGACTAAGTTCATAGGGCTTAACATCCCTAACGAACTTTGATTATGAGGGGGAGTTTGTGAGGGGCTTCACAAAGGTTGCTCTAAGAAAGGATCCATGTCATCTTCTACGATCATTTTCCCTTATTCTTGGAGATTTGAGAGAGGTCCACATCAGCAATCGATTAAAGTTCTCTGCCTGCTTCAGGAGGAAGCAAAAGGAGTTAGGTTCTCTACCTCAGTGGTATCGATGGAAAGGAGATTTTGTAAAGGCTTCTTTGCCTTCCTGTGGGAGAAAAAGGAGAGTCACAAAGTTTAGAGCAATACTCGGAGGGTGGCTCTAGGGAGTTGATGTAGGTCGAGTTGATCGAACTAATATAAATTTATGCGTTCTTTACTACTACTTTTTATGCATTTAATTTCCATACTTAAAATTTCATTGTGGTGAATTTTAGTTTTGTTTATGTTTGTGTTTTTGATTAAAAATTTTTTTAAATGCCAATTCACCCCTCCCGCCCCGTCTTGGTTAGCTTGGGCTAGTTCATAAGTGCTTAACATCCCTAATGAAATTTTAAGTAGTATCAGAGCGGAATTCATAAATTCAAGTTTTTGAAAACTTTTAAATTTTAATCCATGGCTATCTTCGATAATCATAAATCTATAGAAGGGTATTCTATTACCTGACCACCTTTGTATGACAATATTCCTTTTATTTTTAGAAAATTTGCATGTCTATATTTGTACAATTGATTGACTATTACATGTGGATGCTTATTAAAGATGGTTATACAACTCTGGATGATAAACTTAATGGCATTACTATTCCACTTGCTTTCATTAAATAGACTCATAATGATAGTGATTTAGTACAACTTAATACAAAATGTTTGAACTATTTTACCGTGCTTTTAAATCTGAAGATTATATGCGTGTTTCAACTTATGCTACTGGTTAAGCAATTTTGGATAAATTATGTATAACTTATGAAGGAACCAAAGAAGTCAAATAATTAATGATGTGAAAGTTTATTAGGGATGTTAAGCCCATATGAACTAGCCTGAGGCTAACCAAGAGAGGGAGTGATTTGATATATAAAAAAAAATATTTCATGATCAAAACACAAAACTCAAACAAACTAAAATTCACCATAAAAAAAAAAGCAAAGTGTAGAAATTAAATGCATAAATAATAAAGGAAAGAACACATAAGATTTATAGTGGTTTGGTCAAATCTTTCCCTACGTCCACTCCTCGGAGGCACCCCCCGAGTATTACATTAAACTCAGTATCTCTCATTTAGCTCCCACAGCTAGGCGAAGAAGCCCTTATAAAATCACTTTATGAACCTTCCTTAGTGCGATGGAGTAGCCAAACCCTTTGACACTAAAGAGTTCTTCTTCTTGCCAAAACTTCCCTCAAGATGAGCCTTGAATCTGATGGTACTAAGGTGCAAGCTCACCGAAGCATCCGTATGGAACCCCCCACACTGCCTTGAAACCCCCTCTAAGGATATTCTCCCTCTCTCAAAATCCACACTTTCCTCTCTCCTTTTCAAGATCTCTCTTCAAGTTTCCTCTAGAAGAATTAAGCTTCAATGGCTGCCAAAGACACTTATAAAGATCGTTGTCAAAGCTTAAATAGAAGAGCTCCAAATGAGTTCATTAATTGCAACTTGTTGACTTTATTGTCCAGGACTACATGAATATCATCTTGGCCGATCAGCATAAATTTTGTTCAATCAGCATGGTCAGTTTGGGACAATCTGAAAAATTTTGGCCATATCGTCCAGGCCGATATCACGATCGTCATAACTGATTAGGTAAATACAAGGAAAAGTGTCCTAAACATCACCCTGAATAGAAGCTGGATGATGCCAATTGTCCTGACTATAGATGATCCTATAATCATCCCAGATAATGCGAGCATGCAATCAAACATTAATTACATTCCTTAATTACCAAATTAATTTAGGCATAATTGAGCTACATCATCCAGGCAGATGTCCTGGACAATATCCAAAAATAAAGAATACCTAAATAGATCTACCAGTTGATTCTTTTTGAATTGAGCATATTATCTCGGCCAATACGAATATCGTCCAGGACGATGTACTTAAAGATGGCTGCCTTAACCATGATGCCTTAATTAGGGTTTCTATTTTTTAGCTCATCATCTAGGCCGATTCTTGGATCATCCCAGATGATGTGAGCAAAAATAGAGAACTCTAAAATAGAAATAAGTGAACAAGGTTACAAGCAAGCAAACACCCTTACTAGCTAAGAAATACATTAATGAAAAAATACAAAAGAACTTGTTCTGCTAAAGCTTGAGCCTTGTAAGGTGCACTGTAATCATAAAATATTAGTAAATATAGAAAGAAAAATATATTGCAAATAAATATAGACAATAGAAAGGGAGCCATAATATTTATTATCATCAAAATATAACTTATAAGCTCGAGTTGTAACAATCTCCCCCTTTTTTATGATGGCAAATATTACTGGTTGAATTTGCAAAATTGAAAATATTTTCTCCTAATCTCCTCCTCACTAGAATAAAAATTTTAAAATAGGGGAAGACAAAATTTTTATTATTATTATTTTTTTTTTATTAAAAAAAAATTTTAAATACAACAGTGCATTCTCCCACTTTGATATTATCAACAAGAGGAGGGGCACAAACTATCAGAATAATAAAAATAAATAAAAACCAAAATAATCCCTGATCTAGTGAAAAGAAATAAAAATCAAATATTCTTGAAATGAGAAAGTTACCTCTTGATTTTATTCAAAAACTTAGTAAGAAATGAATTGACAACGCATAATCCGTAAAAGGTTAGAAATTTAGAAATTGTTAATCCAAGCTCAAGTTCTTTTAAAGGCTCAAAAACTTTTTAATCAAATATCTAAATCAAGGAATAAATTAAAAAAAGAAATACTAATTTTTCAAAACTCCTTTTATAAAATATGTCTGATAGAAGATTAATGCAAAAATTGGTCAATCAGGAATCATGATTTTTAAGCTCAAGTATCAAAAATATCAAGGGTTTTCTTAAGCTTTAAGAAGTACAAGAAAGGTAAGCATTACTTTTTGTGGGCTCATTTTATGCCTCTCATCAAGTTTTTGGCACACTTTGCGCATATTTTAATTTTTGATACACTTTGTGTATCTTTCTCAATTTTGGCGTCATTGCACATCTTTTGATTTTGTCATCAATGGCCACTTTTTTTTTAAACAATTATGCTACCTTTTTGAAATTTTAAAAGCAAAAGTAATCCCATTTTATTAAGAAAACAAACTACTTGATTAAGAAAATTATGAGGTAGATTCAACAACATGCAATAGATCCCTATGCGATAAATAAAATTTAGGGAGATAAAAAAGATCAGTTTTAAAATCCAATTTATAATATGATGAGGGTTTTGAATAAAAAGTAAAATAACCTCTTTAAGAAAATAGATAGAGAGACAAAATGATTCAGAAGCTAGGTCTGCCCAGGAGATTTTTTGCTTTTCATTATTTATCATTTTAACAGTTTGCTTAGCTTTGCCCTTTTCTTTTGTAAGAAGAGTTCTCAAATTAGGGCACTAATTTTTTATGTATTCAGGCTTCCTACATCCAAAGCAAATAACGTCAGAAGAATTCTTAATATTCCTACCAATTTTATCTTTATTCCACTTTTTTTAATGCTTATGCTTTGGTGTGCTTTTAATTTGCTTAATAAGTCATTGCTTTTGTCACCAGCTAAGCCACTTTTCTCCGAGTCTTTAGCATTTACCACTATCATCTCACATGCATCCAAAAATCTTTGACCCAAACTTTGCTCTTAGGCAATGAGTGAGCCAATTAAATTATTAATAAAATATTCATTCAATTTTTTGTTTCACAAATAGCAATAACTTTGGCATCAAATTTGTCAAGTAAATAATATAGAATTTTATTGACTTTTTCAAAATTTAAAAATTCTTTACCTAAAGCATGCAATCATGTCATAATTTGAATAAACCTATTATACATGTCTAAGATTGACTCATAAGATTTCTTGCAAAATAATTCATAATCATGCATTAAAATATTTAATCTGGATTGCTTGATTTCGCTAGTGTCTTCGTATAATGTGTGTAATTTATCCCAAATTTCCTTACCAGTAGATCACGTGGATACAAACATAAAATCATCAGAATTTAAAGCACAAAAAATAGTTTAGTGATTTAGAATTTAACTGAGCTTTGATTTGTTCTTAACTACTCAATTGATTAAAAGGAATATCAATTTTAATTCAATCTATAATACGTGACGGTACAGAATAGCAAGTTAAAATCATTTGCTACATTTAAAAATCAACAAACTGCAAGAAAGTAGACATGCAATTTTTTCAAAAATCAAAAGTAATATATATTCAAATAAAGGTGATATGGTGATTGAATAACCTTCCATAATATTACGATTACAAAAATTAGCCATAGATCAAAATTCAAAAGCTTTCAAAAACTTATTTTTATGAATCCTGCTCTGACACCACTTGAAAGTTCGTTAGAGATGTTAAGACCTTATGAACTAGCCTGAGGCAACCATGTGGAACCCCCCCCCCCCCTCCCCCCACCACACTCCCTTGAAACCCCCTCCAAGGATCTTATCTCTCTCTCAAACTTCACTCTTTCCTCTCTACCTTTCAAGCTCTCTCTTTAAGTTTCCTCCAAAAGAATGAAGCTTCAATGGCTACTAAAGACATTTACAAAGACCCTTATCAAAGCTTAAATAGAAGAGCTCCAAACGAGCTCATTAATTATAACATGCCAACTTTATCATCTAGGATGATATGAATAATGTCCTGGCCAATCAGCATAAATTTCGCTCAATCAGCCTGGTCGATTTCGGATGATCAGAAGATTTTTGGCAATATCTTCTAGGCTGATATCACGATCATCATGGCTGATTAGTTCAAATATGAGAAAAATCATCCTGAACATCACCCTGAATAGTTGCGGGATAATGACAATCATTCCGACTATCATCCTAGACAATCCTGTGATCGTCCCGGATGATGTGATTGTGCAATCAAACCTTAATTGCTTTCCTTAATTATGAGATTAATTTAGGCATAATTGAGTTGTATCATCTAGGCCAATGTCTTGGATGATGTCTAAAAATAAAGAATACCTAAATAGATTTGGCGATTGATTCTTTCTGAATTGAGTCTATCATCTCGGCCGATACGAATATCATCCAGGATGATGTGCTTAAAGATGGCTGCCTTAACAAGGATGCCCTAATTAGGATTTCTATTTTTAGCAGATCGTCCAAGCCTATATCTGGATCGTCTTGGACCATATGAGCAAAAATAGAGAAATCTAAAATAGAAATAAGTGAGCAAGGTTACAAGCAAGCAAACACCCTTATATGCCAAGAAATACATTAATTAATACAAAAGAACATGTTCTACTAAAGCTTAAGCCTAGTAAGGTGTCCTGTAATCCTAAAATATTTGTAAACACAGAAAGAAAAATATATTGTAAATATAAGTAAATAGAAGAAAGTGAGCCATAATAATTTTTTTTATCAAAATATAAACTTATAAGCTCGAGTTGAAATAGGATGAATATTTTATTACATGACTATAAACTTTTTCATATGAAACCTAATGAATTAATTTCCTATATGTATACTAGATTTACTCAAATTGTCATCTGACTGCATGCTTTAGGAAGAGAACTCACAAATTAAGAAAAGGTTAATAAAAATTTGAGATGTTTATCTTCTTCCTTTGATGCTAAAAGTTCTACCATTTTTGAATCTAAAGATTTGAATACCTATTTGATTGATAACTTATTTGGATCACTCCTTACTTATGAGCAAGGAGTGACTCAAAGAAACCTTGATGTAGGTGAGAAAAAGAAGGAGAAAATTGTGATGCTAAAGGCCAACAACGCGGACACTGACTGTTCTAGTCTAAAAGCGAGGATGTTTCCTTAATCATGAAGAAATTCAAAAGCTTTCTAAGAAATAAGCATAAGAACCATCAAAAGTAGAATAAAAAAAGGGTAGAAATAATTTTAAGATTCTAATGATATGATCTGCTTTGAATGTAGGAAGTCAGGACTCGTTAAAGCTGATTGTCCTACACTTAAAGCTCACTCAAGCAAGGAGAAGGGTGAGGAGAAATTAAAGTTCAAAAAGGATAAGAAGATGTTTTAAAAGGCATTCTAGGTGGATTCAGCATCGGATTTCTCTGAGACTAAAGCTGAAGAGGAGACTTCAAACTTGTGCTTGATGGCGGATGATCATCTTGGTCAAGCTGACAATGAAGAGGCATGTGAACTAACCTATAAATAATTACTTGAAGTTTAATTAGAGTTTTTAAATAGGAAACTTAAGAAATCAAATACTAGTTTTAAATTAGAGTTTTTAAATTTTCAAAAAGAGCATGAAATTACTTAAAGAGCATTCTACAATCGATAGCAGTCACATATCATCACTTAATGAGTTTGATGCATTAAATAAATAGCATACTAAGTTATTTGATGCACATGATTCCTTGAAGTCATCTCATGCTGAGTTAGAAAAAGATTTTAAGAAATTAGAAATCTTAAAGATTTTAAAAATAACAAATCAACATTGTATGCATCATATAACATTAAAATGAAGCATTACTACCTAAATAGATTAGTAAATCTATTTCCTGATGTTAGATATTTTTCATGTGGCATGTTAGGACACATTTCACATGCTTACACTATTCATCATAGTACACATTGGGTGTGGAGACCCAAATTGCATGATTCACAGTATTACATACATGTATTGCATTCTTCTTTCCATAAGAAGGGACCCAAACATGTTTGGGTTCCTAAATTTGATGTTTGATGATTTTATAGGATTGCTCTCACAAAAGGCCTCATGAGAGCATGTTGTACCTGGATAGCAGATGCTCACGACATATGACTAGAGATGCTAATGAATTCATTTTGTTGGAGGCTAGGGCTAGAGGCAATGTTACACTTGAAGACAACACCACTAGGAAAGTGGTGGGCACGGGTATAATCCCAAACTCCAAGAACCTTTTGATTGAAAATATTTTTCTTATAGTTGGACTAAAACACAACTTGCTCAGCATTAGTTAGCTTTTTGATAAAGTCTTCATCATAAAAATTTTGGCAAATACTTGCATTATAAGCTTAAATAATAACACTATTTTACAGGAAAAGCGGATCAATAATGTTTACATGCTGGACTTAGATAATATTAAATGTGTTATTTTATTTTGTTTAAAAACTACTACTAATTATTCATAGTTATGTCACAGAAGTTTAAGTCATGCTAGTATAGAAACCATTAGGAGAGTGGCCCAGAAAGACCTAATTAGATGTATCCCCAAGCTTAAATTCTCTAAAGACCACCTTTGTGATGCCTGCCAACTGGGGAGGCAAGTCCAATCCTTTTTGCACTCTATTAAGGATATTAGCACCTCTAGACCTTTAGAAGTCCTTCACATGGATTTGTTTGGACTCATTAGCACTACCATCTTAGGGGGAAAAGTCTATGGATTTGTGATTGTCGATGACTACTCGATGCTTACTTGGATTAGATTTTTATCACATAACAATGAGTCTTTTAATGAGTTTAGATACTTCTTCACTTGGATTTAGAAAAGCTAGGTTGTTAGATTTTGACCATCGATAGTGACCCTGGAGGAGAGTTTGAAAATGATAAATTTGGAGACTTCTGTGAGGATAAAAGGATTTGTCATAACATCTCAGCTCCTAGGACCCCTCAACATAATGAGATAGCTGAAAGAAAGAACTGGACTTTAATTGAAGCTGCTAGAGCCATGCTTACTAAGTATTCACTTTCAAATTACTATTGGACCAAAGTGGGAAACATAACTTGTTATGTGTTGAATAGGGTAAATGTTAGAGCAAACTTGATAAGACACCCTATGAGATCCTTATGGGTAGGACACCCAATCTTTCCAACCTTCATGTCTTTAGCTGCAAGATTTTCATTTTGAATAATAGGAAGTCACACTTAAAAAAATTTGATCTAAAATATGATGGAGTGTTCTTAGGATTTTCAAGTGTGGGAAAATCCTTTAGGGTGTTTAATAAGAGGACTTTGGTGGTGGAGGAGACTACTTATGTAGTGTTTGATGAATCTAATACTAATAAGTCTAGAGTTGAGGATGAAGATGAAGTTAGAGAGATTACAACAAAAGTTGAAAATTTAGAGAAGAGGGTAGAACCTGAAAACACTGAAAGAGTAGGTGATATTACCCAAGCAATAGAAAATGCAAATTTGGAGGAAATGGTTAAACCTACGCACACAATGCCTAGAGATTAGAGATATTCTTTAAGTCATCCAAAAGAACTAATCATAGAAGACCCTTTTGAAGGGTTTTGGATTAGGCATGGACTTAGGAAGGAAGTGAACCACTCTACATTTATCTCAATGATTGAACCCACCAACATCAATCAAGCCCTTTATGATGAGTTTTGGATCTTAGCCATGCAAGAGGAATTAAACTAATTTATTAGGAATGATGTTTGGGAGCTTATAGAATGACCAAAGGGATAAAGTGTAGTTGGAACCAAATGATTCTTTAAGAATAAAATGATTGATTTTGGTGTGGTGCTTAGGAATAAGATAAGATTGGTGGTTAAGGGGTACAACCAAATTGAAGGGATAGATTTTGAAGAGAATTTTGACCCCATAGTATATTGGAAGCCATTAGAGTGCTACTAGCCTTTGCTTGTTATAAAGGATTTAAGCTTTTCCAAATGGACGTTAAGAGTGCCTTTTTAAATGGGGTAATAAAAGAGGATGTGTTTATTGAGTAACCCCAAGATTTTCAGAGTTCCTAATTTCCAAATCATGTTTTCAAATTTAAAAAGGCCTTATATGGATTAAAGCAGACACCCAGAGCTTGGTATGAGAGGCTTAGCATATTCTTACTAGAGAGGGAGTTTATTAAGGGGAGCGCAGACACCACCCTTTTTTTAAGTAAAGTAGAAGTTGAATTACTCATTGTTTAAATCTTTGTCCATGAATTACTTTTTGGATCTTCTAATAAAAGGCTATGTGATGATTTTTCAAAAATAATGAGTGGGAAATTTGAGACGAGTATGATGGGAGCGTTATCATACTTTTTGGATTTTAACATAAGACAACTAGATTATAGAACCTTTCTAAATCTATCAAAATACATAAAGGACATCCTAAAAAACTATGAAATGGATAAAGCTAAGTTAATTAATACTCTGATGATCTCCAGTGTTCAGTTGGACAAGGACCCAAATAGAAAATCAGTTGATCAAAAGAAGTATAGAGGGATGATTATATCTTTAGTTTACCTGACTGCTAGCTGACCTGATATAATATTTAGTGTTTGTCTCTGTGCTAGATTTTAAGATGATCCTAAAGAATCCCACCTGACTACAGTTAAGAGAATTCTTAGATACCTCTTAGAGACCCAAAACTTAGGAATCTGGTATCCTAGGCACAACACTTATTTTGAGATTTTTGGATATCCTGATTCTAATTTTGCAGCATGTAAGGTTGATAGAAAGAGCACTTTTAGGACTTACAAATTTATAGGACAGTCTTTAGTCCTCTGGTATAGTAAAAAGCAAAATTTTATTGCACTTTCCACTACTGAAGCTGAGTACATTGCTTAAGGGAGTTGCGTGGCCCAAGTCCTTTGGTTGAAGCAGCAAGTTTTGAATTTAAGATTACATGTAGGTATAATTTCAATCCTTTATGATAACAATAGTTCCATATGTATTTTTAAGAATCCTATTCAACATTTAAGGACCAGGAACCTTGACATAAGGCATTACTTTGTTAGAGACCATGTGACCAATGGAAATATTGAGTTAGACCATTTTTTTTTTGCATTAAGTTACACTATGTGGCAATTAAGAATCTTTTGGCTGACATCTTTACTAAACCACTGGCCTTCGACACTTTCAGCACTTTAAAAAAAAAGATTGGGTGTGTTTGACATAAATGCATGAACATGATTCTTACTGATTTCTGATATTTTATCTATTGTTTATTATTTTCTTTTTGTAATTTTTTCCTTGCTTATTTTTATTATAATTTTCATCTATTTCATTTGTATTGATTTGATTTTCTTCGTTGTTTTATTTTTCTTTTAATCATTGCTGAATTGATATCTTATGCCGTATTTTTGTTTTTAAAAATTTGTAGTCATTGATTGACATATCTAAATCAGTTAAAGGAGGAAATAACCTTGATTATTTCCTTATCTCTAACTTCTTTTACTGGTGTAATTTTCTTTTCTAAACAAAAATCTATCTTACATTAATAACTGGGCTTTGAAATTGAGATCCTTTCAATCTTTCCAAAGTAATCGATCTTATATATATAATGTTCAAAGACTTTATTTTATCATTAGATTTTAGCAATCCTGTTATTGAATTTATCATATGATTTTTTATTCTACTTTGTGTTTCATTCTTCTTTATGTTAGAGAGTTGATTTTTCTTCTCTAATATCTAGAAGATATAATCACAACTTAAAATATTTAAGAATTTTAAAAAAGGGATCTAGTTTGTAAAAAATAAATGAAAAAGAAAGATGCCAATAATGCCAAAATTAAAAGATGTGTAATGATGCCAAATTGAAAACAAAAATTTACACAAAGTATATAAAAAATCAAAAGATTCACAAAGAGCGCCAATTAAATTGACAAGATGCATTAAATGAGCCCACCAAAAGCAAGCTTCTTCTCTTTCAAAATTTTTAAATCTTAGAAGAATTCATGTGTCACTTGATATTTTTCAATGGCTTAATTCTGAAATTCATGATCGTAACTAATTACTTTGATAAATTATTGTATAAAATATGTTTTTGAAACAAAGTCTTGAATGGATCTCCTTTTCTTATCCGATTGATTTTTTTATTTAGATCCTTTTTTTCAAAAGTTGGTTTCCCCTCATAGTATTTAGAGTTAGGGTTAAAAGGATCAGTTGTTCTACCATTTTTTCATATTTCGACTATGTTAACTCATTAATTCTTATAAAAATTTTTAATTCAATCACATGAAGAATTTATCATATTAAAGCTTTCATTAAAAAATATAAAAAAAAAACTTTTATTTTGCTTTTGTTCTTTTTGATATTTTGAATTTTTTTGTATTTTATTTTTATCCTTTTTAAATTGATTTACATGTGTTTCTCTAATCATCTCCATCCATTCTCTATTTTGAAACATTTTGTCACATCATCTCGGACAATCTGATTAGCTACTTTTTAATTATTTGTGATTGTGCTAGATGATCCTCCTCGTCTTGGGTGATTTTCACAATTTCTCTTTAATTATTAGTGATCATCCCGCATGACACATATGTTCATCCTAGATGATCCACATGGCAAAATTTGGCACTCAACTTTAATTCGACTGGTACGATCATTTATTGCTGATCATCCTGGACGTTCCACTTAACCATTCTGGATGATATGCTTTTCCAATGGTCATCTGGAATGACTTCTCGGGATAATCACCTGTGTTTTATCATCTTGGACGATATCTGATCGTCTTGGATGATATTATCACCTTTTTAACCAATCATCCCTGACTTAATTATTGCACCCAATCGTCCTGAACGATTTTGTAATCATCCTGGATGATTGGTCCAATTCTTCTTAAAATGAGGCTCTCAAATATTTTTCTCAAACAAATCTTCTCAAACCCTCTTGTGCTCTTACTCTTGTGCTCTATTTTCCTTATTATGGCCGGTATAAAGAGGTCTCGTATGCCTTCTGGAAGTTCATTGAGGGAAAATTTGTATCCTCGATTCACTGAGGTGGCCAATCAAGCCGCCTATCGGAGGTACAAGATGCCCAGGATCACTGTTTCCTAAAATGTCAACCCTAAAATTTTCCCCTATCCTATCCTCGATTTGTTTGAACACACTTCCTTGTGTTTTCTTCTTACTCTTACTATTCCATTTAATTCAGTGTTACTATTTGAGTTCTTCTCAAGCCTTCACATCAATTCCTCTTTCACTACTCTTGGGTCCTATGTAAATAGACGACCTGACGAAATCACTTATCAGGACTATCATGAGCTCCTGCAACTATCTACCACAGGAGACAAATTTTATACCTTGTATTCTAATCCTAACTACGATTGGGCTCCGACCACCCATTTTTTAAAGAAATACTAGTACTTCCTTTCACGTTGGAGAGTCTAGCACTTTACTCAAAAATGCTAGGATAATCCAACATGTCTTTCGCACCTCTATTCTTCCAAAAGCTAGTGATCATGTTCATATTACTCCACTCTTTTCAATCACCAATTTTCAAATTTTGGCCTGTCGTGAATTTAATGCCACTGATCTAATTTTTTGTTATATTGAGCATCTGACTAGTATTCGAGATCCAGGATATAGGAGGAAGCCCAATCTTGCCCTAAGACATATCATTGCCTATGTCCTAGAATCCAAATACAACCTCTAATATCTTACCCCACCAAACTTTTAGCCTGCCTTCTACTCGAACAACTCCTTCCATGTTCTTCATAGTATTCGTCTCCACCCAGGGGATGAGGAAGTTGAGGGAGCAGAGGAGGAGGTGACTCCTATGCATGTTCCGCTCTACCAGCACTCATAGCTGGATCAGCTGGTAGAGTGGTTTAACCAGTGGGAGACTCGCTTCGATACCTACGTCGCTGCATAGGAGTAGGAACATGTGGAGGACATTGCTTGCTTTAACTCTTACGTGGCTCACCAGTAGCACCAGCATGACCAGGATATGACCTGGTTTGGAGAACAGTTTGCGACCCTTTTCAGTTACTTTTATCCACCACCACCACCTCCTCCTTCGGATGATCGGGATCCATCCTTCTTTTAGTTTGTTTTTCTTATGATGATTTTTTTGTGCTATACTTTGTCCTTTTTATTAGCTTCTATTTTTTTTTTTTTTGTTCCCTCCTTTCTTTGATATTAAAAGGGGGAGTAGTTGTACTATTTTTATGCACTATAATTGTTGCACTATTTTTATGTACTGTGTTAGTTTTCTAGTATAATTTAAACTTCTTGATTTACTGTTAATATTTGTTTATGATACTTCAATTAAACTTGTATTTTTGTGTTTGCCATCATAAAAAAGGGGGAGATTATTGTGAATCTGATTTCAAGAATTTTAATTTTGACGATAGCAAACATTTCTGATACTTCTGCTTCTCTATAATTTGACTTGCCCACTATTATTTGAAGTTCATAAGATCGAGTGCAACTCAAGCCAACTTAAGGTTGGGTAGACTAGGTCTGAGTCAATATGTAATCTTTTACCTTTTCTTGGGTCAGTTATAAATAATGTGGTTCCTGATAATAAGAAGCCTTGCACACACACACTTGGGGGAAAAATTTCTGACTATTTTTATAATTTATTATTTTTGGTCACATCATCCAAGACGATCTAAAAATTGGCCTAGACAATCAATTAAAAACAGAAATCCTAATTAGGGTATCCTGGTTATGGGAACCATCATTAAGTACATCATCTTGGATGATATTAGTATCGACCGGGATGACAGGCTCAAATCAGAAAGAATCAGCCTCCATATCTACTTAGGTATCTTTAATTTTTAATAGTTATCCAGGACATTAGCCTGGACGATATCCTTCAAATTATTCCTAAATTAATTTGATAATTAAGGAAAGAAATTAAAGTTTAATTATTCAATCATATCATCCTAGATGAACTCGAAATCGACTGAGATGATCAGTTCAAAAATCTTACTTATTCCTGAATGGTAAACCATTGGTTGGGTTCCATTAAGGGCGATGCTCTGAAAGATATGTGCTGAATTAAACTAATTATCCGAGATGATTGTGAGATCGGCTTGGACGATCAAGTTATTTTTATATCATCTAGAGACCCTTTCAGGGCAATGTTCTGGATGATATTCTTCGATTTGTATAAATCATATTAGATGATATATTATCATCCTGAATGATATGAATAAAAACCTTCAGATCATTCCAAACCATCCGGGCTGATTAAGAAAAATTTGCGTTGATCATCCAGGATGATTTTATATCATCATGGATGATAAAGTTGATTTGTTGTAATTAAGAACTATTACAAAGCTCTTCTATTTAAGACCTCAAATTCTACATAAGACAACATCTTTTGCTGCTATCTTAACCTTAGAGAGCCTAGAGGAGAGGGAGAGAAAGGGAGAGAAAGAGGATCTTGTGTAAGGGAGTTTATGAGGGGTTTCACAAAGGTTCCTCCAAGCAAGGATCCAAGTCATCTTCTATGATCGTTATCCCTTGTTCTTGGAGGTTTGAGAGAGGCCCACTTCAATAATTGATCAAGGTTCTATGCCTGCTTCAGGAAGAAGCAAAAGGAGTTGGGTTCTTTGCTTCCTCGGTGTCGGTGAAAAGGTGGTTTTATATAGGCTTCTCCACCTTGCTGTGGGAGCAAAAGGAGAGTCACTGAGTTTAGTGCAATACTCAGAGGATGCCTTCGGGGAGTGGACGTAGGTTGAGTTGACCGAACCATTATAAATTTCTGTGTTCTTAACTACTACTTTTTTTATATTTAATTTCCGCACTTTAAATTTCTTTGTGGTGAATTTTGGTTTGGTTTGAGTTTGTATTTTTGATTGAAAAATTTTTAAAATACCAATTCCCCCCCCCCCCTTTTAATTAGCTTTGGCTAGTTCACAATGGCTTAACATCCCTAACAAACATTCATCTCTGAGACTCAAAAAAATGAAAAATATCGACTTTAATCACAATAAACTCTAAACTGATCAGGATTTGAAGTCTTCAACAATCTAAAGTATGATTTCCATGAAATGTTAGAACACACAAGAGAAAAATAATTCTTCCAAAATTTGTTAGTAGAAATAATAATCAAATCAGTAATATTTAGAATCATGAAAAATATACAAGTTGCAAGAATATCAAACATACAAAAATTAAGTAGAAACTATATCAATAATCTCCCCATTTTCGATGATGGCAAAATAATTATTATTTGAATAAAATTATAAAACATAAATTTCTCCTTAACTCCCCCTAAATGAATAAGCATGTAAATATAAGAGAATTTCTATTAAGAACAAATTAATTTTTAATTTTTTTAACAAAACAAACACAAGACAAAACACTACACACAAAGCAAAATAACAAGACAAGAAACAATCAAATACAAATACAAATAATTAAATGCAAAATAATATTTTCCCCCTTTTTGACAACAACAAAAAGAGAAGAAGAAAAACAAAAGATATATAAAAAGTCATATGAGAAATCTTTGATAATTAATCTTGAAAGATATTGATTTATAATTGAAATAACAAGATTAATATTCATTAGATAAAAATAAGGATTTATAACATTTAAATTAAAATATAATATAGACAAGATTAACATATCAAGGTCATGAAATGATGTAGACAATTAGATAAGGTAAATTATTGCAAATATGATGAAAAGAAGATTAATTTAAGTCAATTTCAAATACAAAATATAACTAAACATTATATTGATTTGAACTTGAAGATTAAAAGATAGAGGAAAGAATATTATCAATCTACTTATTTGGTGGCATTGTGTATCTTTTAAATATTTGTGGCACACTTTATGCATCTTTTTGTATTTGGGCTAATTTTGTGCCTCTTTTTAATTTGCGAACCATTACGCATTCTTTTGAGTTTTGTACACTTGTATATTTCTCTATTTTGAATTGATCTTTACAAAATCAATAATATAAAAACTCAAATTTCTCTAAGCAGAAAAATAATTATATTAAAATGAGAAATAAAAGAATAATAAGACATCAAAATTCAAATAATAATATTAAAATTATGTATGCCTAAAAAGAAGATGAGATTGATAGCCTAAACTTAATCGAGTTATAAATTAACTTATATTTTTGCAAAATTAGATTTTTTAATGAAATTAATTTTTATATTGCTGATCATATTATAATACTATTTTAGATCAATTAAGTTAGGATTATCATATAGGAAAACTAACATTTCAAACAAAGCATAAAATTAACTAAACAAAGTAAGACATATTTTATTGATATCAAATTAATATAGAGATACATTAATGATCAGATGACATCAACACAACCACAACATAACATCAAAAATAAAAACAAAAGCAAAGGACAATCATAGAAAAATTATAGAAGTCATCACATCACATCACTAAGGATTGGCAAAGATAACACATAAGAAGTACATCTATATATTTGATGGACCCTGGTCTGGAGTAGGTGGTTAGTTGAAGATAGAAAAATAACTATTCATCATAGTCACATTAGTGTTCACCAAGTCGAACTGACCTCAAATCCAACCGATGTCCTGCTGATACTATGCATCCTGCTGATTTAGATGAGCCTAAATTTGATTAAAGTGCTGATCAAAATGACTCTCTAGTTGGTTAAAATATTAGACCATCTCTTGAAAGTCAGGTCCATGAGCAAGAGCAGGTGTAGGTGCAGGTGCTCCCCCTTCTCCCTTAGAATCCTCACTTATATCATCTCTCCCAAAAAGTGCTCAAAATGAAGCATCATTGAAGAAGATAGGCATTTCTAATTAAGGGTCAAGATGAACAAGACTATACATCGTCTCAGGGTTATAGTCACTAGGTGTTTTAAAGCAATGTTCTTCATCCTCTTATATGAGACATGTCCGATTTCAAAAAGCCCTTGAATATAATTAATAATAAGTTGGGCTTGATCAATTGGTTGTCTAGTCATGATAGGATAAGTTATAGTGCACAGAAGATGAGTAATATTAACACAGTCACCAGCTTTAAGAATTATGGAGATTCTAAGGATATGCTTGATGATCCTAGCATTTTGGTTCAAAGTTTATTTATTTCAGTCCCTCTAATAACTTTGCTTAGGAAACCCTAGGTAGATGACATACTTGTTCAATCCCTCTAATAACTTTATTTATTTCAGTCTAGTCAAAATCAGAAGTAGAAATCAAAATGTGGGCTCTAACTCCTTGAGTCCTTAAGTTCAAAAAGGTTCCCAAATCTTCTTTAGTTAATTCAGCCCGCTTCTTTAGAACATAAGAACATATCCTACTTTTATCAGTACTAAAGGTCATGTTGGCTAAAATGTAGTGAAATGTTTCCTTGTTATAGGAGTGAATTAGGGTCAGGATAAAAGCAAATTGGGTGGCAGTGAAAAGAGGCATCACTTGGAAGTGAATATCCTCTTGAAGAAGGATTATACAGGATGTCATTTTTTGCAAAAAAAAAACCTAAGAAAAGAATCATCATTAGCCCTAGAGAGAAAGTTGTTGTCTCCACACCTAGAAGACGGACCCTTAGTGAGTCTACCCCTCTTGCTAGAACTGGCCATTGCTAAGATTTAAAGGATTGGAGAAGGCTATTGAAGTGAATGAAAATAAATTCCAAAGCCCTCCTATTTAAAGAAAACTGATCATTCGTATTTACGAAAATAAGTTCGTATAGTACAATACATAGGTTCGTACGTAATAAAAGAAATTTCATATGTATAAACAAATACATTCGAAATGAAATAACTTTTAGTAATCATGCAAGTTATGAGGCATCCTTTATACAAGATTTTTGACCATACGATCGTACAGATGAATAGGTGTTTATCCGAGATGATTAGTTATTTAAGATCATTTTAATGACAGTTAAATTCATCCCCCACATTGAATGACTCGTGGTTCATATATATGAATTAGGGTTCGTACGTATGATCAATTATAATAACTAATTTTTCTCAAATAACCATCCAATTATGTACATACAAATGAACACATCATTTGGGATGATATAGAGATTATATAGTATGATATGTATTAGAAAATAAAAACATTCTACAAATAGTTCAAAATAAGAGTCAACATGATATAGAATTCATACACTACAAAAATAATTTCATACAATATGAATAAAACACTTAGAAAAATTTGCATGATCGATTAGAAACAGTAAATTTGATGTTGAAACATTTTAAAATCACAACAACATAAAAATACAAAAAAAAATCAAAAACACAAATAAGCACATAAATTATAAAAATAGAAAATACATAAAGGCACTTATCAAGTTTGTAGAAGATTTTTAATTAAGCATTCAAATAAATCACACCAAGCCTTATTTTTAATGTGCTAAAAGTATCAAAGGCTAGTGGTTTAGTAAAAATATCTGCAACTTGATTTTCAGTTGAAATATGGAGTAGTTCAATTTCTCCTTTAGATTCCTTATGAAATGATGTCTTTTATCTACATGTTTGGTTCTACAATATTGAATAAGATTTTTTTGAAATGCAAATGACACTAGTGTTATCACAATAAATTGGAATATTTCCTATTATAAATCCTAAATCAACCAACTATTATTTCAACCAAAGAACTTATGCCACAAAACTTCTTAAGATAATGTATTCAGCTTCAATAGTAGATAGGGCTACGAAAATCTATTTTCTACTGGACCAAGAAACTAAAAAATTTATAATAAATTGACATGTTCTAGATGTACTCTTTCTATCAATCCTACAACCTACAAAGTCTGAATTTGAATATATAATTATTTTAAATGGAAAACTAAACTTAGGATACAAAATCCCTAAGTTCTGAGTTCCCATAAGATATCTCAAAATCCTTTTTACTGCTATTAAATGTGATTCTTTTGGTCGACTAGCAGTCAAATAAAGTAAAGAACTAATTATTCTCCTAATTTTTTTTTGATCAATAGATTTTCCCTTTGAGACCATATCCAACTGAACTGAGGAACTCATAGGTGTACTAACAGGTTTTGCATTGTCTATTTCATTCTTTTTGAGGATATCTTTAACATACTTCGACTGACTAAGAAATGTACCTTCCTTAATTTGCTTAATGCTAAAACCTAGAAAGTTACTTAAACCTAGAAAGTAACTTAAATCTCATTTATTTTGTTTTTAAATACCCACTTAGTTCCAACTACACTTTGATCCTTTGTCCTTGTAATTAATTCGCAAATATCATTTCTCACAAATTGATATAATTCAGCTCGCATTGCCAGAATCCAAAATTCATCTAAAAGTGCTTGATTTACCTTTGTAGGTTCTATCATTGAAATAAAGGCTGAATGATTCACTTCTTTGCTTAGTCCACGCCTAGTCCTAACACCCTCACTAGGTTCACCTAAAATAAATTCCTTTGGGTGTTTTTAGAAAATCTCAAATATCTAGGCACCGGGTTTTCTAACTCCAAATTTTCTTCTAAATAAACTTTCTTAATTCTTTGGGATTTAATTTCTATTTCATCCTCTTCCATATATATCTTTTCCAAAATTTTAGATTCATCAAATACAATATATGTGGTTTCCTCAATTACCAAAGTTCTTTTGTTAAATACTCTATAAGATTTTTTAATACTAGAGTATCAAAGAACAATTCTTTCATCTAATTTTGGATCAAATTTTCTTGAGGAAAAATTTTCATTATTATGTATGAACACCTTACATCCAAAAATATACAAATGTGACAAATTAGGTGTTCTTCCTTTAAGAAGTTCATAGGGTATTTTTTTTAATTTTGATCTAATATTAACCCTGTTAAGAATATAACATGTAGTACTAGCCGCTTCAGCCCAAACAGAATTAGGAAGTGAATATTCTATCAATATGGCTCGAATGACTTCTATTAATGTTCTGTTCTTTCTTTTAACTACCCCATTCTGCTGAGAGGTTCTATGTGTAGAAAAATTGTGATCAAATTCTTTCATCTTTACAAAAATCTTCAAATTTTCATTTTCAAATTCACCAAAGTGATCACTTTGAATAGTTAAAGTCTTACATCCTAGTTTTCTCTAAATCCAAGTTAAAAAATCTCTAAACTACACAAATGATTCACTCTTATAATATAAGAATTTAACCCAAGTGAATCTTGTCAAATTATCTACAATCGCAATTCTAAAAACCTTCCCTCCTAAACTTATAGTTCCAACTGGTCCAAAAAGATCTATATGTAAAATCTTCAAAGATATAGTAGTTCTAAGATCCTTATTAGACTGAAAAAAGGACTTCACCAATTTTCTTAATTGTCATGCATCGCAAAGGTGATCCTTAATAAAGTCTAGTTTTGGTATACCTATAACTAAATCCATTTAGATGATTTTTTTTAAGGTTTTTCATGCTAGAGTGACAATGTCCCCTATGCCATAATCAAGATTCGTCAAAAATAGTTTTTTAAGCTAAAATCATTAGGAGTTTTTATGTAATTTATATCTTACATATAAAAATTGTTTACCCTTAATCCATGCAAAACATCATTTTTTTTAGGCTTAATATACAACCAGTAGGAAAAAATTTAACATTGTATCCTTTATTACATAGCTGGCTAATAATCAACAAATTATGCTTTAAGCCTTCAATAAGTAACACATTTTTAATATAATTTTTTTTCAAGTTACCAATCATACCTGATCTAACCACCGTCCTGGTGGTGTTATTTCTAAGTGTAACCCTGCCTCCACTTCTAGCTTCTAGCGATATAAATTATTTAGTATCTCCGGTCATATGCTTTGAGCAACCGCTGTCTAAGTACCAAATGCTCTCATGTGGCCATATATGTTATTGTTCCTACAAAACTATTAAATGTTAGACCTGGGAACACAAATAAGTTTGGTTTCCCTTTTTGGAAATTTAAAAATAGATGCATGTATGATATATCTAGGTTTATGCATCTTAGGTTTTCACACTAAATGAGTTTTTCTATCCAAAGTTTAGGTGTGTGCTATATGTCCAAACATACAACAAGAATAACATTTAAGTCCAAGAAATGGATTTCTCGTTCTTCTTTAATTACTTTTTGTTTTCCTGGGTTATAAAAAATTTTGATACAAAATAGAATTTGTAAAAATTTTAAGTGTTAGTGGTTTCCTACTTTTCTCAAGAGCTTTTACATTTAATTTAAGAAATATGTTTAAATCTTTTAACACATTATTACTGTAGTTTAAATAATGCTCTTTACTTTTTGATTCATCCTTAAAATTCTTTAATTCTTTTTCCAATTGAGCATAGGATGATTTTAAAATCTCATTCTCCTTATTCAACTAATCAAATTTTTCAAGTAAGCTCATATGGTTGTTATCTATCAATGCATGATCTTTTCTAATAATTTCATATTCTCTCTACAATTCTTTAATTCTATGTTTAGACTAGCATGCATTTTCTTTAACTTCATATATGCATCATGAATTCTTTCAGAAACTTCAAACATTTCAGTATAGGTTAAGTCACATACCTCTTCTAGATCTGACTGATCAAGATTATCGATCATTAAACACAAGTTGGTGACTTCCTCCTCCTTTTCAATTTCTAACGAATCTGAAGATGAGTCTGCCCAAAAAGCTCTTCGAAATCTCTTCTTACCCTTCTTCACATTTGGTTACTCCTCTGCCTTCTCCTTGTTAGGAGTGGCTTTTAGGTTTGGGAAGTCTGACTTTATATGTTCTGGATTCCTACACTCATAGCAAATCATATCATTAGAAATCTTATCATTCCTATTGAACTTATCTCTGTTCCACTATTGGCATCTCCTTTGCTTCTTTTTAAGAACGCTACTGAATTGTCTAGTCATTAAAGCTATGTCATCCTCATCCTCAGGTTGCGATAGATCACTCTTCGACTCCTCCAATTTCAATGCAATGTTCTTCTCCTTTTGTTGTTCACTTCATCAACCTTCCTAGACTCACTCCTTGCATGTAGGCAGTTAGTGAACCAAGAATATTATCAATAGAGTAAACATTCAAATCTTAGATTCTATATATGGAGTTATTTTAGCATCAAATGTAGTAGGCAAAAAATGAAGAATCTTATTAACCATTTTAGCATTTGTTAGTTCCCTACCCAAGGCATGTAAAGAAGTGACAATTTGAGTAAATCTTATATACATTTCAAAAATGGATTTATTTGGTTTCTTGCAAAATAATTCATAATCATGTAATAAGATGTTTATTCTAGATTCCCTTACTTCTTTTTTCCCTTCATAAGTAAAACAGAGACTATCCCATTTGTCCTTTCCACTTTTTCAAGTGAAAACTCACAAGTAGTCTTGTGACTTAAGTGCACAAAAGAAATTGCTTAAATATTTTGCATTTAACTGTGCTAAGTCACTTTGTTCTACTGTCCATTCAGCAAAGAGTGTATTAACTCTAATACCGTCAACTAATCTAGTTTGTTTTATATACCCTTCCTGAAATAAGATCCACATACGATAATCTAGTTACTGTAAAAATATTGACATGCATGTTTTCCAAAAAATAAAAGGGTTGTTGTCAAAAAAAGGAGGTGTTGTTATAGAGTAACCTCCTGGTGTTCCAATTTCTGAAATTAGCCATGCTTGTTTTTCAAAAAGTTGTCTAAACTTATAATTTTAAAATAAAGCTCTAATACCACTTATTGATTCTTATTGAATATTGATTAGGTTGTTAAACCGAAGCTAATGTCCCAAAGCTAACCAAGGGGGGTGAATTGGTACTTTTAAAAATTCTCTTGGATTTTAAAAGTGAATATGGTTGATTCACAAAGCAAGTTAATTAGAGTTTTTAAAATGAAACTTTTGAACCATAGAAAAATAACCTATAATAAATAAAATGCGGAATTTAGATAATATAAAGATTTATAGTGGTTCAGTCATCACGACCTACATCCACTCCCTGAAGACTTCGTCTTCAGATATTGCACTATTACCAAAAGTGTCTCTCCTTTTGTCCCCACAGTAAGGCGGAGAAGCCTTTATAAAAACTCTCTTCCACCAATCCTCGGTGAGGTAGAGAACCATAATCATTTCACATCCTCTAAGTGTAAGAAGAGAACCTTCATCCTTTCACACACTCTAAGTGTAGGCGTGTACCATCGGTTGTTCACACTCTGTAAGTGTAGGAAGAGAATCGTCATCCTTTCACACTCTCAAAGTGTAGGCAACCTTCATCCTTTCACACTCTCCAAGTGTAGGCAGAGAACCTTCATCCTTTTACACTTCCCAAGTGTCGGCAGAGAACCTTCATCCTTTTACACTTCCCAAGTGTCGGCAGAGAACTGGATCTTATCTAAAGATATTCTCACTGCAATCTAGAAAGATAAGAAAAAGAGTGATAACCACAATTATAAGGAGATCCTTACCTTTCAGTAATCTTGTGAACCCTCACACTCCACTTGCAATAGATCTCTCTCAAACACTTTCTCACACTCTCTTCTTCAATTACCCTTGAAAAATCACATAGAAAAGACTCTCTCACGTCAGTTTTAGTGGACCTTTTAAAAAAAAGACATGAAAAATCATCGAGAAAACTAAAATTTTCAATTTGGAGCGTACACGATCATACAACATGATCGTATATTCATACGTACGAATAGTTCAAATACTGTTGCGTATTAACCTATTATGAATTGGTATGAAATCATTTCATTCCCAATCATCGCTTGGTATAAACTAAGTTTGTCTGTGATGAATAGTTAGAAAATTTAATTTCTGTCTGTATGAAATGTCAAGATGAAATAAATGAGAATAGATCTGAGACTTTCGTCCTAGTATGAAAAGGCAATCATCACATATGATCCAAACTTAGAATTTTTTTTTTGGTGCTAGAACAAAATAGAGGCGTTCATCTCTATACAAAAATTAAGATCATCCCATACGATCTTTGTCTAATAAAAAAATAGAGGTATGAATCCCTATATAAAAATTAAGATCGTCCCATACGATCATGACTTAGAATTTTTTTTTTTTGTGAACAAAATTGAGATGTTTGTCCTTGTACAAAGGTTTGATCGTCCCATACAATCTGTTCCTGATAATGAACCCAAAATGTCCGTCCTTATAAAAAATTGGGATCACCTCATGCAAACCATACTTAAAAAAATTAATTTCATTTTGTTTTATTCCATTGCTAATTGGGGAAAAAAATAACTGATTAGATTGTCCAGTATGAAGTGATATCATACAGTATGATCAATTTAACATATGAATTTTAAAACTCTCCCCTGGTGTGTGTGCTCTGTTACTCAATTACAACCACACTCTCTCAGTCTCAATAAATTGAAAAATATAAACTTCAATCATAATAAACTCTAAACTAATATTAATTTGAAGTCTTCAACAATACGGAGTATGATTTCTCTAAAATATTAGTACACACAAGAGTAAAACAATTCTTCCAAAAATAAATTGGAAAAATTATAATCAAATTAATAATATTTGGATTAAAAAAAAAACATGCAAGTTATAAGAATATCAAACATGCAAAAACTAAGTAGCAACTATCTCAACAAGATGTTCACAAAGATTTGTAGTACTATCAAATAAATTGAACTTTGGCACTATATACCCCTTTGGATACTTCTCTTAGTTATATTATACCGAATATAGATGAGATTTTCCAATTAAGGCTTTGATAGCTTCAGAAGTATTAATTCCTTTCACCTTTTGACAGATGAGATTTTCAATTTGAGATTTGCTAATCATTTCATGTTCCTTAGAAGCTATCAAAGTTGGCTATTATAACTCTTCAAATCTTCTGTAAGGAGTAACCGATGCATCAAGAATAGTTTGATTATTCCCTTGAAATTTTATTATAGGTGCTTGACTAGTTGTAGTCATTATGCTAAGTTATCCAAACAACTATTTCATCATGCTACTCATCTCATCAAGATGAGCATTCAAATGATGGATTTCTTAATATTTCTTCTATTTCATTGATTTCATTTCTAATTTCAATCTCTTTACAACTTCCTCAGCTTCTTCCTCCTCAACTACTTCTGGTTCTAGAGATCTATTCACAACTATTGCTTGTTCTTGGTCTTCTCATATTTATTCTTTATTTTGCAAATTCATAGCTACACTTCTATGAGTATATTGCTGATTATCTTGATCAAGTATATGATCAACCATTTAGAAGAATTCAATATCCATAGGACCAATACACTCTTCCACTTCTTCAGCATCATCATAGTAATTATCATCTTCATCCAACTTATGATCCTCTCAAAGTTGGGGCTACTGCTTCTATTGTATGACTAGAGAGTTGAGGTTCTCTTTATAGACATGAAAGCTTTCCTATTTTGGTGTAATCATGTCAATAAAAGTCTCCTTATTAGGGGACAACTTTTGGACATGAGATTTAAGACTCAATTAATAGATTTCTTTATCAAGATCATCTTTCTAAGCTCAAGGATATATGGGTCATTTTGGAATCCAAACTTGCTATCTTCTCAGAGTCACATACTAATGACCACCAACATCGAAATGTACCATTAAATGGCCAGATCCATAATACCATTGTTGGGGCCTTTGTTCATCAAAACTTATGTTATAGTCTCTTACATCTAATTATCAGAAGGCTCTCTCAACCATTTTCTTCATATTTTGGATATTAACCCACATTAGGATAGAATTCTCTTAGCAGTTGGTAGTAAGGAGGATGTTTAAAGTCCTCTCTATAAGATCCTATTTAAAATTTATTATTTTGAGGTCGAGCCGCATTGAAAGAGATGACTTAATTGATAGATTTTCACAGCCTTCTTCATTAATTTCTATCTTTAATAGTCTTTATTATTTTATATATCTTGGAAGAGGTAGATTCTTCCTTCTTTGATGGTTGTGGCCATTGATGTGAATCCTCCCAAAAAAATTTCTTTAATTTCCTTTATCATCATTTCTCATTACCCACTTTAATGGTTCAAAACCATTATTAGTGGGTATATTCACCTCTAACTGTGGCATTCTTTCTTGAAGTGCATTGGGCACCCAGCCATTAGCTCGTAAGCAAGCATTGGCCTTCCTTCTTGCTTAATTGGAAAGCTTAGCACTTGTTGCAATAATTTCAGCATTGTACTCTTTAGGCACTTCATGTTTGATCATACTCTAACTAGCTTTATTCACGCCAATAGATTATAATTTGGTATCAGGAGAGTCTTTGGAACCTTCTCTTCAACAACTTTAGTAGTAGGCTTCTAATTGACCCCTTTGATAGTCGGTAACCTAACAATATTCTTAGGAAGGAACTATTAGAAGTGCATGACCTCGAAAATAGTTCTGAATTTAATGGTTTCTCAACATAGCCTATGTTCAGAACAGCTTGAAGGAACTGCACTCTAGCTCCCTCATCCAGGTTCATAATCATGAAGAACTTTACAGGCGTCATATTATTAACCTAGGATAGAACTTACAGGGATTAGAAACAACCTGAATTCTACTAGAAAGGAAAACGCAAAACTATACTGAATAAAAATCTATATTTATTTTTATATGCTATATTAATTAAGAATAAACATAAATTGTCTTTTCAACCAAAGTTGGAGAGAAAAGTAATCGCCAACAGTGTTGCCAGAAATCTATTGGCCTAAGAAAGTGGCATAAATGCATGAATCCCGCTTTACAGCCGTAGGATTCCACTTCCCTTAAGTCAGATTAAAAATAACCAGATTTTCCTTGAGGGTCATGTTAGGATGATCTTGGGTCCTTACTTCCCATGAGCATAATCACTCATAATTAATTACCCATCTTAACATAAAAGAAAGAAGTCTTGATTATGGATAAATAATTTTTAGTTGTTTAGTCTCAATTGTGGGAAAAATGAGGTAAATTTGATCAAGATCCTATGGTTCCGTTGTTTTAGGTATACCATAGACAGTCTAACAATACTAAAAATTATTGATGGTAGTATCCATAAAATCTGATTAGTAGCTATGGGTTCCCTACTCTCAAGGATCCTGAGTAGACTGAATTGGTTAAATGTGGCTTTTAATTTTGTTCAGTGTTTTGGGGTTTACTTTTATTAGAATACCAAAAAATTTATTTAGTGTAGTATTTAGGACTTCGTTTATGAGTAACCTAAGAATTTGGTTTGGAGCAGGTCTTATGGCTTCTTTAGGAAGTAGCCCAGGTATTTAGATTTAGGTTGGGACTTATAACTTTGTAAAATATAGCTTGGGGATTTCATTTGGAATTGGGGCTTATTACTCTATTTATGAGTTGCCCAAGGATCATCGCTATTTACTTACTAATTTTCCTAAATTATGGGACTTACGACTTCACTTAGAAGTTGCTCACTAGTGGGTCTTACAACTTTACCCTATTGGCTAGGATGCCCGAAGGCTTTAATTACTATGGTAGGAAATCCTACGATAGAAATTCCACATGCTTTCAACATAGGAATCATAATTACTATATTTCAAAACATTATTTAAAGATGAAATTCTCTCTTAAAGCTTTTGCCTTAATTTTTCAACAAGAGTTGTCCGTGTGATTTGATTTGGTTAGGGACTTATGGCTTTCATTAGAAAGTTGCCCAAATAATGGGACTTACGACCTCTACTAAGGGTAGCTAGAATATTTTAGTTAGATAAGTCTTAATGCTTCCTTAGAAGTTGCCTAATGATGGATCTTATGACCTAGCCCTGTAAGATAAGTGGCCCGAGTGATGGGTATTAAAACCTAGCCCTATAGACTAGGATGCACGGGTGAGAGAACTATGGTTGTATTATCACCTAAATATATTCCTCAGAGGTCAAACTTATAGCTTCTTTTAGAAGTGGTAGGTGTTTTAAGGGGGGTTAGTGGTTAGGTCAATTTTTTTACCTAAAACGTTCTCCAAAGGTCGGGTCGGGCTTATATCTTTCCTTTGAAAGTTGTCGAGTATTAGGCCTTATAACCAAGTTCTTATAAATAAGGCTGCCCATATCTTTTGAATTTGATTATTTGAATAAATAGTAGTTTCTTATACTATGATTAGATTTTTGTTCTGTAGTTATCTGAGTTTGTGATTTTGACATTAGAGGGTCTTGATAATAGCGTCAGTATTTTAATTATTTTGTTCTCATAGACTTTTTCCTACTATAGTAGTGTAGTATTCTACCAATTTGTTTAGCACTAATGCTCTACTAGCTTTTTTGTACTTAGCTTTTCTTGCTTCTGAGTACTTTGCTTTAATATTAGTGGCTAGATTTATTATTTTTTAGCATTTGTTTAATTTATTTTTTATAAACTGATTCTTGTTTATTTATTTACAGGTAAGTGGTACTTACAGCTGTTCATGGAGCTCACAAATAGTTATAGGTGCTAGTAGCCACAAGGGATATAATTATAGGGGTTGGAGCCCACCAGGGGCTATAAAAGGAGTTAGAGTGTTTCAAAGTTGAGAGTTGACTTGTTATTGGAAAATGTGGGAGTTTAAGTTTGAATTATTGTTGGAGAGTTTGAGAATTTTAGTTTGAATTATTGAATGTTAATTAGTGAGAACATACTTTTTATATTATTTTATTTTATATTCTCGTAGTTGACTAATTAATTACTTAACTACTTAATCAAATTAAATTTCAAAACCATTATATTTAAAACTTTTGAATTTGAAATGCTCTCATATTTTAACAACTCTTAAATTTTAAAAGTTTTTTCATATTATAAATAGCTCTTGAGTTTGAAATGTTCTCAAACTAAAAAAAACTCTCAAATTTGAAATGATTTTTTTATTTTAGAAAGCTCTTAAATTTTATATAATTAATTAATTAATTAATTTAAATGAATTTCTTTTTTAATTAATTAATTGATTAATTAAAATCCAAATTTAATTGCTCCTAAATTTTTTTTATAATTTTTTATGAAAATTTTGATAGCCTCCCAGCATCACCTACACATCGAGGGAGAAATCGAGACTACATATGCCAAATTTTCCTCCTACCCAGACTTAAGGTTAATTACGTATGGTCTTCAAATTAAAACCATTCAACCAAGATCTTCGATCGATTGCATGGGACTTCAAATTTAAATCGATCCACACGGATCTAAGATCACGGTTAAGGTCTTCAAATTTTAAACCATCCCAGCTAGATAGGCAGGGGATGGATAGAGGCCCAATCCAGCATGGCGGGCTTGGTCACGCATGGGTTAGAGTTCTTAGGCATCAGAGTTTCAAGAAGGTCAAGCTAAGAGAGGAGACAAATATGTGAATCACATAATCTCCACACCTCCTGTGAATCAGCAAAGATGAATAATAATGAAGTCAAATAGCTAAGTCAAATAATGATAAGGAGCCAAAGTCGAACAACAAGGATGGAATTGAAGGAGTTGCACTTATAATCTCTACAACAACTATGAAGTAATGAAGGCAAACAGTAATGAAAAAAATAGAAGATGAAAGGTGAACGCTAGATGTCTCCTGAAGCAATGAAGTTAAATAGCAATGTTGGGGCCACAGTCGGACAACTACAAATAATGGATTGCGGCCTTGGGTTCTCTGTCCATGTGTGATACAAATGGATGAGTGATTAAGGATTGCGAATGTCCTCCCCATTGCTCCTAATTGCCATTTCAAAGAAATGATCATGAAATTATTTTGATTTAAATGAAGGTTTGCTTCATTTGGCGACATCCATCGTGAGGTGGGGCCGCCTTCGAAGGCAAGTATGTATGCTCTATTTTTTTTTTTTCAATCAACAATGCTGTTCATCTTTGGTTCATGTTCGATTCATTTAGTGCTTATTGAGCTTTAAACTAAAAAGCCTCAACGAGCTATGTTCATGAACATATTTAACAAATTTTTTTACATTATCATATAAGCACATTTATGAAAAAAATTAATGAGTGTTCTTGAACTATCATATAAGAAAGATTATGAAAATATACATAACTAGTATTTGTAAGATACCAAATGAGCACATTCACGAACAAACAATTTATGATTCATCTTTTTTTTTTTCATGAACATCTTTCATAGATAATGTAGTAAATATTGACAAATGTGAAATGTTTCTTATTTATAAACAAATTCATTCTATTGAAAATATAAAATAAAAGAATTTAAATTTATCATAAAAACAATTGTCTATTTAAAATAAAAATTGGATTATTCTATATAAATATATTTATCAAGCTTATTCATGAGTTTTAAATCAAAAAAGAATTGAACTTTTTTTAAGTTTCTTACCGAGCTTAATGCCGAGCTTGTTCACGAGCTTTAAATGATATTGTTCAGGAACATTAATAAACCTCGCACATTAGTGTTCATGCTTTTTTATTTAAGGATCGAGTATAAAAAATGTTGTTCAAGTTTTGTTTGTTTGGTTAGTTAAACGATCACAAATGAGCTTTAATCGAACTGAGCAATGAGTAGCTCGTCGAACGTTCAGTTAACTTGCATCCCTATTTATGTATATTTTTTGCTCAACTCTACCTTTTTTACCATAGTTCACCGAAAGAGACTTGAAAGTGTTTAACACACGTAAGAGCGGGAGGGAATTGATGGGTTTTCAAAATAAATAATAATAATATTTATTTTGTAAAACATTAAAAAAAAACACATCAATTTCAACTTTCTTGTTAAATAAAGAAAATAAGGCTTTTTCTTAGGAACAAATATATATAAATATAATTTTAAATGAAACATTAATAATGATATAATAGAGATTTCTTGTTGTTATATATATATATATATATATATATATATATATATATATATATATATATATATATATATATATATATATATATATATATATATATATATATATATATATATAACAATTTAAGAAGAAAGACAAACTATCACAGCATTTCCATTTAAGTATGGATTTAAATAATACATTCACTACTTCAGCATTAAATTATAACAATAAAAAACAAGAATTAAATCAAAAAAATAAAAGTGGGAATGAGCATTGTAGTTGAGACTTTGAAAATCAAAGCTCTGCTAATCCCGCCAGACTCATGGGGTCCAACATATCTGATACCCATTGTAATTAACTTTTTATTGGATTTCTCTAGTTGTAGAATAAATCTAAAGGCAAATGGCATCCTTCATCATATGAAACAATCATATTAAGATTTTATACATTTGTTTTTTTAATTTAGATTCTTTAAATTATATTGATAAATTTTTTTAAAGTAAATATTTAAATTTTCTTTACGAAAATGCCCACGAAGGGGCCTACACGTCAATATAGGTAAAAATTACAAAGTCCTTAAAGAGACATCAAGCTCACTAATGCTCAAAAGAGCTACGAAATTAAAACAAAAAAGCCTATGAGCATAAGATCCCTACTAGGCAAAAGTATATTAACACCTAGATACTATTGATTCTTTATAGGTTGTTAAACCTAAGCTATTGTCCCAAGGCTAACCAAGAGATGGGTGAATTGTTAATTTAATTTTTTTTTGAATTTTTAAATAGAAAACTAATTTAAAGTTTGTAGTGAGTTAATTTAAGTTTCAAAATAAAACTTTTCAACCATAGTAAATAAATTGCTGTAAATAAAATGCAAAAATTAAAAGACACAAAAATTTATAGTGGTTTGATCAAATACAACCTACATCTACTCCCTGAAGACTCCCTCTTCAGGTATTACACTATTACAAAAGTGAATTTTCTTTTGCCTCCATAGTAAGCAGGAGAAGCCTTTACAAAAACCTCTCTTCCCCAAATCCCTGGTGTTGTAGAGAACTTTCATCCTTTCACACCCTCCAAGTGTCGGCAGAGAACCATCGTCCTTTCACACCTTTCAAGTGTAGGTAGAGTACCTTCATCCTTTCACACTCTCCAAGTGTAGGTAGAGTATCATCGTTCTTTCACACCCTCCAAGTGTCGGTAGAGTACCAGATCTTCACCAAAGATCTTCTCACGAGCAACTAGAAAGAAGAAAAGAAGTGTAATCACCAAAATCACAAAGAGATTCTTTTCTTTGAGTAACCTTGTGAACTCTTTACACTTCAATTGCAAGGAATCTATCTCATAACACTCTCCCATACTCTCTCTTTTAATAGCTCTTGAAAAGTCCCAAAGATATGACTTTTTCACATCAATTTTATGGGACCTTTTATATCAAAGACACCAAAAACCATCGAAAAATTGAAATTCTCAACTTTGAGTTTACACGGTCGTATAATATGATCAGATGTTTGTAGGTACAAACAATTTAAAACCTATTTTGTGTGATCCTATTGTGAATCGGTATGAAATGAATTCATACACGATCATCTTCCAGTACGAACCAAGTTTATCCGATATGAATAATTAGAAATTTTTTCACCTTCGTAAAGATGAAGAGTGACCCCATAATTTTATACTGTTGATGGCATATGTATGCTGACATCATCGTATGATACAATTAGTTATAAAAATTTTCAAGTTTGTTGTAATAAAAAGTGACCTGTCCAATTCATATCCTAGACGACGTACGTATGATGATGACATCATATGGCATGAACCATTTAGAAATTTTTTGAGTTCGTTTGGACGAAATGGGACCCATCCAATTCGTACCCTGAATGGCATACGTATGATGATGACATCATAAGGTATGAACCGTTTAGAAATTTTTTGAATTCATCTGGACAAAAAGGGACCGATTTAATTCATACACTATACAGCGTACATACAATTGGTATATCATATAGTACGATCCATACTTAGAAAAAAGTTCTACAATATGTTCATTTGATTGCTCGAAGGGAAAAATAACTGATCAAATCATCCCATATGAAAATATATCGTACAGTATGATCAATTTAAAAAATTTTGATTTTTAACTTTCCCACGTTGTCTATGTGTGTGTGCTCAGTTACTCAATTACAATCATATTCTCTCAAACTCAATAAAATGAAAAATATAGACTTTAGTTATAATAAACTCTAAACTGAACTGATTGTAAGTCTTCAATAATCCAGAGTATGATTTCCCTGAAATGTTAGTACTCACAAACAATAAAATAATTCTTCCAAAAAATATTAGGAGAAACAATAATCAAAGCAATATTATTTGGAAGCATAAAAAACATTCAAGTTGTAAAAATATAAATAATCAAGAACTAAGTAGAAACTATCTCAACAATCTCCCCCTTTTTGATGATGACAAAATAATTATTGTTTGAGTAAAATTGATTACCCTAAATTTCTCTTTAACTCCTCCTAAAAGAATAAACATGTGAATTTAAGGGAATTCCTTGAAGAGCACAAAATTTTTTGTATTTTAAGTTTTTAAATGGCAAAAATATAAACAAACAAAAAACAAAACAACATCAAATAAAAACAACACCAACACCAAACACTAAAAAAACAAAAAACAAAACAACATCAAACAAAAACAACACCAACACCAAAAACTAAAACCAAACAATATAATATTACCCCCTCTTTTGACAACAACAAAAAGGGAAATAGAAATGTTGAAAAGAAATGAATCATGTGAGAAAACTTAGTAATTGATCTTGAAAGAGATTTAACTATGATTGCAGTAAGAAAATTAATAACCATTAGATAAAAAGATTCAAAACATTTAAATTAAAGTATAATATAGACAAGAAAACTAGATCAAAGTCATGAATCATTCCATATAATTAAATAACGAGAACTATTGCAAAAGTGGCGAAATGAAGATTAGTTAAATTCAATTTTTAATATAAAGTATAATTAAACATTAGATTTATTTGAATTTCAAGATTAAATGATAGAGGAAAGAATATATTTAACTGGCAATATTGCCCATCTTTTTAAATTTTTATGGCACTCTTTGTGCATCTTTTGTATTTGGCCTAATTTTGTGCTTCTTTTCAATTTGTGAACCATTGCGCATTTTTTTAATTTTTGTACACATTGTACAACATTTTCTTCATATCCTTTTTTTAATTTATATTTCTAAAATTAATAATTTATAAAATAAAAATTCTCTAATTACAAAGATAATTATATTGAAAAGAGAAATAAAAAATAATAAGACATCAAAATTGTAATAATAATATTTAAATTATGTTTGCCTAAAAAGTATATATGATTGATAGCCTTATCTTGATCGAATTATAAGCTAACTTAAATTTTAAAAAAATAGATTTCATAATGAAATTAATTTTTGTATTGCAGTTTAATTTATAATAATTTTTAGGTCAATTAAGATAAAATTAACATATAGGCAAACTGACATTTCAAACAATGAACAAAAGTAACTGATTAAAATAAGACATTTTTTATTGATATCAATGTAAAGATCAAATACATCGAAGCACCTTTGATATCAACTCATGAAAACAAAAACAACATAACATCAACAACATTAACATAAAATCTAAACAAGGACAAGTACACAAATTATTAAAAAACATCACTAAAATCTTCACATCTAGAGAAGACTGGTAAAGACAACATAAAAGAAGTACATCTAGAACTTTAATGTACCCTAATCTTGGGGAGGAAGTTGGTTGAAGATAGAGAAGTAGCTATTCTTTATAGCTACATAATTGTTCACCGAGTTGAATTGACTTCGGATCCAACCCATATCTTGCTGACACTATGCATTCTACTGATTTAGGTGACTCTAAAATTTGATCAAGATGTTGATCAAAATGACTATCCAACAGGTCAAAGCACTGGATCATCTCTTAAAATTTAGGTCCATGAGCAGGTGCAGGTGCTCCCCCTTCTTCCTTAGTATCCTCACTAAAATTATCATTTTTCCCAAGAAGTGCAAAAAAGAGGCATCAGTGAAGTAGATTGGCATTTCTAGTGGAGCCTCAAGATGAACAATATTATTCTTCTTTTTCAAGATATAGGTCACTAGGTGTCCTAGAGCTATATTTTTTTCCTCCTATGAGAAACAAACATAATTTCAAAAAGGTTATGAATGTAATCTAGAATGAGTTAGGCTTCATCTATTTGTTGTCTAATCCTAATTAGATAGGTAACAGTGGATAGAAGAGGAGTAATGTTTATGTAATCACCAACCTTAGGAATGATTAATGTTTTATGGACATGTTGGATGACCCTTGCATTTTGATACAACATATACACTCTAGGCAAATGACCATCTTGAGTAACCCCTCTAAGAGTTTTGTTTATTTCTGACCAATCAAAGTTAGATTTGGAGGTCATAGTGTGAGCTCTAATTTCTTTAGTCCTTAGATGCAGAAAAGTTCCTAGATCTTCCTTAATGATTTCTTTATTTTTCTTTTAGACATAAGATCTTATCATAATCTCATCCTCACTAGAACTCATATTCACTAAGAAGTAGTGAAAGGTCTCTTTATGGTAAACTTGAATCAGAGTCTAAATGAAGACAAATTGAGTTGAGGATAAAAGAGGCATGACTTGAAAATGGATGTCCTCTTGAATTAGGAGACTAGAAAAGGTAATTTTAGCAGTGATAAACCTATAATAAGAATCCTCATTATCTCTAGATAGAATGTTTTCATCTCCACCCAGGATGATGAACCCTTAGAGACTCTACTGCACTTGCTAGAACTGGCCATTTCTGTGATGAGAGGGATTGAAAGTGGCTATTGATGTAAATAACCATTCTAATATATATGAAAATGGATTCGTACTGTACAATAGTTAGTTCGTACATGAAGAAAATAATTTCATATGGACAAAAAATACGTTCTAAATGAAATGACTTTTCATAATCATGCAAGTTATGAAGCGTCCTTTCATATAAACATTTTGACCAGTCAATCGTACAGACGTACAGATATTTATTTGGGATGATAAGTTATTTAAGATCATTTTAATGACGATTAGGTTCATCCCCCACATTGAATGACACATGGTCCATCTATATGAAATATGACTTCATACGTACGATCAGTTATAATAACAAATTCTGCCCGGATAACCGTTTACATGCGTACAAATGAATTAATACAAATCATCGGGAATGATATAAATATTGTATAGTATGATATGCATTAGAAAATGAAAACTTTATGCATTCAATCCAAAATAATGAATGACATGATACAAAATTCATATGAGAAGAAACTAATTTCATAAAGTATGAATAGAAGACTTAGAAAATTCAGCACAAATGATCAAAAATAGGAATATGGATAAAAGGTACATATCTAAATCACATAAGGAAGAAAACTAAAAAAAAAAAAAAAAATACACACAAAAACAAAAACAATATTGAAAACCAAAAAAAAAATAGAAAAGAAAAAATACATAGAAAAATATCAACTTCGAAGAAGATTTAATTTAAGAATTTAAATCAAACACACCTAGCCTTGTTCTTAATGTGTTAAAAGTATTAAAGCCTAGTGGTTTTGTAAAAATATCTACAAGTTGATTTTCAGTTGAAATATGGTTCAATTCAATTTCTCCTTTGGATACATGATTCTTAGTGAAATGATGCCTTATGTCTATATGTTTTGTTCTAGAATGTTGGATAGGATTTTTTGAAATACAAATGGCACTAATATTATCGTAATAACTTAGAATTATGCCTATAAATCCTAAATCAACCAACTATTATTTAAACCAAAGAACTTATGTCACACAACTTCTTAAGATAATGTATTCAGCTTCAGCAGTAGATAGAGCTATAGAATTCTATTTTATACTGGACCAAAAAATAAAAGAATTTACTATAAATTGATAAGTTCTAGATGTACTATTTCGATCAACCCTACAACCTACAATGTTTGAATTTGAATATCCAATAATTTCAAATTAAGAGCTATACATAGAATGCCAAATTCCTAAGTTTTGAGTTTCCAAGAGATATTTCAAAATCCTTTTTATTGCTGTCAAATGTTATTCTTTTAGATCTGATTGAAATCTAGCACATAAATAAACACGAAACATAATAACGAGTCTACTAGTAGTCAAATAAAGTAAAGATCCAACAATTCCTCTAAATTTCTTTTCCTTTTTACTGTTGTCAAATGTTTTTCTTTTAGATCTGATTGAAATCTAGCACATAAGTAAACACTAAATATAATATCGAGTCTACTAGCAGTCAAATAAAGTAAAGATCCAACAATTCCTCTAAATTTCTTTTGATCAATAAATTTTTCCTTTGGGTCCTTATCCAATTGAACTAAGGAACTCATAGGTGTACTAACTTGTTTAGTATTATTCATTTCATACTTTTTGAAGATATCCTTAACATACCTCGACTGACTAAGAAATATTTCCTCCTCAATTTGCTTAATGCTAAAACCGACAAAGTAACTAAGATCTCTCATTATGCTCAAATTTATAACTCATTATTTTAGAAAAATCATCACAAAGATTTTTATTTGAAGATCCAAAAATAATATCATCAACATAAATTTTAATAATGAGTATATCATCTCCCAATTACTTCAAAATGAGAGTAGTTTAAACACTTTCTTTTTCAAAAGATCTCTCAAGTAAGAAAGTGGTTAACCTCTCATACCAAGCTTTATGTGCCTGTTTCAATCCATAAAATGCATTCTTGAATTTAAAAATTTGATTTGTGTATTTTAAATTTTTAAAGCCTGGAGGTTGTTCAACATAAATATCCTCTTTAATCGACCCATTCAAAAAGTCACTTTTAATATCTATTTAATATCATTTAAATCTTTAAAATAACGTAAAGGCTAACGAAATCCTAATTGCTTCAAGTTTAGCTACAGGAGCAAAAGCCTCCTCAAAATTAATTCTTATAATTTAATTATACCCCTTAGCCATCAATCTAGCCTTATTTCTAATGACAACTCTTGAGTCATTCATTTTATTTTTAAATGTCCACATAGTTCAAACTACACTTTGATCCTTTGGCCTTGCAATTAATTCCCAAACATCATTCCTTGCAAATTGATTTAATTCTTCTTGCATTGCCAATATCCAAAATTCATCTGAAAGTACTTGATTTATATTTGTGGGATCTATCATTAAAAAAAGGAAGAATGATTAACTTATTTGCTTAGTCCATGCCAAATTCTAACACCCTCACTAGGTTCACCTAAAATCAATTCCTTAGGGTGGTTTTTAGAAAAGTTCAAATCTCTAGGCAATGGATTTTCTATCTCAAAATTTTCTTACAATTCAATCTTTTCAATTCTTTGAGAGTTATTTTCTAAATAATCTTCTTGTATAATTGGCTCTCCTAAAATTCTAGATTCATCAAATATAACATGTGTGATCTCCTCAACTACCTAAGTTCTTTTGTTAAATACTCTATAAGATTTTTTAATATTAGAGTATCTAAGAAAAATTCCTTCATCAAATTTTGGATCAAATTTTCATAAAAAAGATTTTCCATTATTATATATGAAGACCTAACAATAAAAAACATGCAAATATGACAAATTAGATGTTCTCCACTTAAGAAGCTCATAAAATATTTTATTCAATTTTGACCTAATGCTTATCCTATTCAGAACATAACATATAGTACTAACTACTTTATCCCAAAAATATTTAGGAATTGAATATTCAGCCAACATGGCTCTAGCGGTTTCAATTAATATTCTATTCTTTCTTTAGGCTACACTATTCTGCTGAGGGGTTCTAAGAGTAGAAAAATTATGATTAATTCCTTTTTCTTTATAAAAATCCTCAAGAATTTCATTTTTAAATTCACCTTGGTGATCACTTTGAATTGTTAAAATCTTACACCCTAATTTTCTCTGAATCCAAGTTAAAAAATCTCTAAATTCCTCAAAACACTCACTCTTATACCTTCCCTCTTAGACTAATAGTCCTAACTGGTACAAAAAGATTCATATGAATAATCTCCAATGATTTACTAGTTCTAAGATCCTTATTAGAACGAAATGAGGACTTCACCTATTTTCCTAATTGACATGCGTCATAAAGGTGATCCTTAGTAAAGTCTAGTTTTAGTATACCTCAAACAAACTTTTTTTGGGTATTTTGCCTAAGGTTTTTCATGCTAGTGTGATAAAATCTCCTATCCCATAACCAAGATTCATCAAAATTTATTTTTAAACATAAATCATTATGATTTTTAATATAATTTAAATCTAGCAATTAAATATTGTTAACCTAATTCCGTATAAAACATCATTTCCATTTAGGCTTAATATACAGGTAGTGGAAAAAAAAGTATACTATACCCTTTATCACATAGTTGGCTTATACTAAATAAATTATACTTAAGCCTTCAACAAGTAAAACATATTTTATGAAAAAATTTTGCAAGTTTCTAATCATACCAGTTCTAACCTTTTTTCCTAGTGGTGTTATCTCCTAGTGAAATCTTGCCTCCATTCCTAGCTTCTAATGATATGAATTATTTAGTGTCTCCAATCATATGCTTCGAGCAACTACTGTCCAGGTACCAAATGTTCTTATGAGGCCTTGTATGAATGTGTTCTTACAAAATAATTAAATGTCAGACTTGGGAACCCAAATAAGTTTGGGGTTTCCTTTTGAAAATTTAAAATTAGATGCATGCATGATATGACTTAGTTTATGCATCTAGGTCTCCATACTAAATGAGTTTTTCTATCCAATGTAAGAATGTGTGAAATATATCCATTCGTCCCACAAGTCTAGCATTTAACTCTAGGAAATGAGTTTCTTAATTTTTTATAATAAACTTATCTCTTATTGGGTTTTAAAATTTCTGACCTCAAAATAGTATTTATAAAATTTTCAAGTGTTAAGGATTTTCTATTTTTCTCGAGAGCTTTCCCTTTCAACTTATGAAATATTCTTATATCTTTTAACATATTACTATCATATTTTAAATAGTACTCTCTATTCTTTGATTCATCCCTAAAATCCTAAATTCTTTTTTTAATTGAGCATAGGATGTTTTCAAAAGATCATTCTTTTTATTAAAGTCATTAAATTTATTAAGTAAGCTCTTGTGGTTGTTATCTATCAATGCATGATCTTTTCTAAGGATTTCATGCTTATTTTACAAGTCTTGTATATTAAAGTTTAGTTTAGCATACATTTTCTTAAGTTTTCTATATGTATCCTAAATTCTTTTAGAAACTTCTAACAATTCATTATAAGTCAAGTCACACACCTCTTCTTGATCTGACAGATCAAGATTATCATCTATTAAATATAAGTTGGTGACTTCTTCCTCTTTTTATGCTTCTGATGAATCCAAAGCAGAGTCCACCCAAAAAACTCTCTAAAACCTTTTCTCGCCCTTCTTCACATTTGCTTTCTCTTCTACCTTCTCCTTACTACGAGTGGCTTTTATATTTGGGCAATATAATTTTATATGTCCGGGTTCCTAGCATTCATAATAAATCACATCATTAGAAACCTTAACATTTTTATTGAACTTACCTCTATTCCACTACTGGCGTCACCTCTACTTCCTTTTAAGAAAACTTTTGAATTGCTTTGTTATTAAGGCAATGTCATCCTCATCCTCAGGTTGTGACTGATCACTCTCTAAGTCCTCCACTTTCAGTATTATATTCTTCTCCTTTTGTTGTTCACCTGCATTAATCTTCCTTTGACTCACTCCTTGCTTGTAAATAATTAGTGATCCATAAAGATTATCAGTAGAATAAATATTTAGATCATTAGACTCTATAATTGAAGTTATTTTAGCATCATAAGTAGTATGCAAATAATGAAGAATTTTATTGACTATTTTAACATTTGTTAGTTCCCTACATAATGCATGTAAATAAATGACTATCTCAGTGAATCTTATATACATGTTAGAAATAGATTCATTGGGTTTCATGAAAAATAATTCATAGTCATGTCATAAGATATTTAATCTAGATTACTTTACTTCATTAGTCTCTCTATATGTAATATAAAGTCTATCCCAAATGTCCTTTTCACTTTTGCATATGGAAACTCGCATGTAATCTTTTTACTTAAGTGCACCAAAGAAATTGTTTTATCATTTTACATTTAATTATGCTAAGTCACATTCCTCTATAGTTCAATCAATAAAGGGTGTCTCAACTCTAATGCCATCAACTAATCTAGTTTGTTTAGTATACCCTTCTTGAACAAAAATTCACATATGATAATCTAATGATTGCAGAAAAATAGATATGCATATTTTTCAAAAATTGAAAGAAATATTATTAAATAACAGAGGTCTAGTAATTGAATACCTTTCAGGTGTGTTTCGATTTCCAAAAGTAGCCATTCTCATTTTTTTAAAATGTAGTCTAAACTTATGATTTTAAAATAAAGCTCTGATACCACTTATTGATTCCTTATAGGTTATTAAACCTAAGCTATTATCCCAAGGCTAACTAAGAAGGGGCTGAATTGATAATTTAAAAATTTCTTGAATTTTTCAATAGAAAACTGATTTAAAGTTCATAGCAAGTTAATTTAAGTTTAAAAATAAAGTTTTTTCAATCACAGTAAATAACTTGCAATAAATAAAATACAAAAATTAAAAGACATAAAAAATTATTGTGGTTTGGTCAAAAATGACCTACATGAACTCCCTGAAGACTCCCTCCTCAGGTATTCCACTATTATCAAAGTGATTCTCCTTTTTCCCCCACAATAAGTAGGAGAGGCCTTTACAAAAACCTCTCTTCCACCAATCTCTGGTGCGGTAGAGAATCTTCATCCTTTCACACCCTCCAACTGTCGACAGAGAACCATCATCCTTTCACACCCTCCAAGTGTTGGCAGAGTACCTTCATCTTTTCACACCCTCTAAGTATCAGTTGAGTGTCGTCATCCTTTCACACCCTCCAAGTATCGGGTAGAGTGCTAGATCTTCTCCAAAGATCTTCTCACTAGCAAATAGAAAGAAGAAAAGAAGTGTAATCACCAAAATCACAAAGAGATCCTTATCTTTGAGTAGCCTTATTAACCATTCACACTTCAATTGCAAGAAATCTTTCTCAAACACTCTCCCACACTCTCTCTTTTAATTTCTCTTGAAAAATCATGAAGACAATACTTTTTCATATTAGTTTTAGTAGACCTTTTATATCAAAGACATGAAAAATAATCCAAAAATTGAAATTCTCAATTTTGAGTGTACACGATCATACAATACGATCAAATGTTTGTACGTATGAACAGTTCAAAAACTATTATGTATGAACCTGTTGTGAATTGTTATGAAAAGAATTTGTAAAATATTATCGTCCGATATGAACCAAGTTTGTCCAGTTTGAACATTTAGAAAGTTTTTATCCTTCATCTGAATGAAGAGTGACCCCATAATTTTATACCCTAGATGGCGTAAAAATGATGACGACATCGTACGGTACAATCAGTTACAAAAATTTTTATGTTCATCGAGATGAAAAGGGACCCATCTAATTCATATCCTGGATGGCGTATGCACGATGATGACATCGTATGGTATAAATTGTTTAGAAATTTTTTGAGTTCGTTTGGATGAAAAGGGACCCATCCAATTTATATCCTATACGGTGTATGCATGATGATGACATCGTGCAAAACCATTCAATTTTTTTTTTTTTTGAGTTTGTCTAGATTAAAAGGGACCTGTCTAATTCATACCCTAGACGGCATATGTACGATGATGACATTGTATGTTATGAACTATTTAAAAAATTTTCAAATTTGTCTGGACGAAAAGGGACCCATCCAATTAATACGTTGGACGACATATGTATAATTGGTATATCAAACAGTATGATCGTTACTTAGAAAAATTTTCTCATATCTATTCGTTTGATTGCTCGAAGGGGAAAATAATTGATCAAATATTCCCATATGAAAATATATAGTACAGTATGAACTATTCAAAAAATTTTGATTTTAAACTCTCCTCTGATGTGTGTGTATTCAATTACTCAATTATAATCACACTCTCTCGAACTCAATAAAAAGAAAAATATAAGCTTCAATTACAATAAACTCTAAACTGATATAATTTGAAGTCTTTAATAATCTGAAGTATGATTTCTCTGAAATGTTAATACACACAAATAGCAAAACAATTCTTCCAAAAAATGCTAGGAGAAATTGTTGCAAATTTGGTTTTATGGATTAGAATTTTTATGATAGCAAACATTCCTATTTTTTCAATGACAGCCTTGCCCACTAACATTTCAGGTCAACAAGATCATGTGCAACTCAAGCCAGCTCAAGATTGGATAGATTAGGTTTGAGTCAGTTTGTAATATATTTTTTCCCTTTCTTGACTTAATTATAATCTTTGTGTTGCCTGATGCAAAGTAACTATACGCACACACAATTAGGTGAATTTTTTCTATCAAACTTAGGTTTTTTTATTTTGCTAACATCATCTAGGACGATCTAAAAATCATCCTAGACGATCAGTCAAAAATAGAAACCCTAATTAGGGAATCCATGTTAAGGCAACCATTATTAAGCATATCATCATAGATGATTTTTATATCGGTCGAGACGATATACTCAAATCAGAAAGAATCAGTTACTAGATCTATTTAGGTAGTTTTATTTTTTAATCATCATCTAGGACATTGGCCTTGATGATGGGGTTCAATTATGCCTAATGTGGTCTGATGATTAAGAAAAGTAATTAAGTTTGATTGATTCGATCCTGTCGTCCTGGACGATCTCAATATCGGCCAAGATGATCAGTTCAAAAACTTTGATTGCTCCTGGATGACCAAAATCGTACATCGTTTTTTTTTTTTTTGATGAATTGCAAACATTGCATTAATAGGCAAAAGCAAAGCTAATTACAATTGAAAGGAATGAATAGCATCACATTCTTCCTTGATAGCAAATAAAAGCAAGGAAGGGATGCTATTAAAAGAAGAGCTATCAAAGAAAAAACTCCTATTACTAGCCATGGTAGCACAAATATTAGCCACCTTATTACAATTTCTATGAACATGACTAAAAACCACTTTATGAAAGTCATTAAAGAAGAGCATCTCCTCCAATGGCCGATTATCCACAATTTGCTTTTTCATCTTGAAAGAATCTTGAATGAATCTAATGACATTGAGATTATCACTCTCAACAATCAAGCCTTTGTATTCTAGCATCCAACTTCTAATGTAGTCCTTGACCGAGAAAATAGCATCCATCTCTAATTTGGTTATATCCCAATGAGTCTTCTTTTCTCCAAAAGCAAGGATAAACCTTCCTTTGTGATCTCTGAAAATCCCACCCACTCCAGCACAGTTGGATCTAGCCAAAGAAGCATCAACATTTATTTTCATCCATTCTTTCGGAGGAGGGCACCAAGATTCACAAGACTCCCTAAGGAGATTGGTTCCCCAGCGTGAGAGATATGGACTACCTTTAATACTAGCCAATGCCAATGTGTTAGCAGCTGTAACAGAAGATGGCAAAGCAGATTTCCCATGCTTCACATGATTTCTATTACTCCATGAAAGATACACAGCAATGCAGTACAGTTTCACAACTCAAGAATTTCGGATAGATAGCCTTCTCAGCTCCTTCAAACAGCTATTCAAGTCTTGGAAAACAGGGATACTAATACCCCACAATTGTATTTGTTTGATAACCTCAATCAAATACTTACAAGTTACCATGATGTGCTCATAATTTTCACTGCAATTACAGCCCCTAACACAGTTTTTATCCAGCACCAGTTTTCGGTAATGCAGAAAAATCATTGTAGGAATAGCATCCTTCCCTAATCTCCACCAGAAAATCTCAACCTTCTAATTGAGTTTTAGTTTAAATAACCAAGAAAAATAGTCTTCACATTCAAAATTGTAATTGCACTTCAAGATGTTGTCAAAAGACAAGGCTGAAATTGTCTTACCCGACAGCAAAGACAGCAGCTCTCTCCGATCCTCCACTCCAGGCGAAATCTGGATATTGTTGATCATGGAGATGAAATCTGGATGAAAGACCTCCTTGAGCAGGTTGTAGTTCCATTGTCCATTATTAGTTAACAAATGGCATATATTTAAACCCTCCAATGCATCACAGTTAACCATAGTTGGCCATTTGTTAATACACTTGTTTAACACCCAAGTGTCATTAAGCACATTAATTTTATCACCATTACCCACATTCCACCTGGTAATGCTCTTTAGCTGTTTACCCCCATCAACAAGAATTTTTCAAGCATTTGAGGAACAATTCTTATGAGTTCCAATCCTCAAATCATCTCCATATTTGTGCTTTATAACTTTATAGCAAAGAGAGTCCTCTTTTTGATAAAAATCCCAAGCTAACTTGGATCTCAAAGAGCTAACACGCATTAAAGGAGAATGAAGACCCAAACCACCCAAACACCTTGGTTTACATAATTCTTCCCAAGCCACATAGTGAAGACTATGATCTCCATCTGAATTATGCCAAAGAAACTTTCTACAAAGTTTCTCCACCTCATACAACATCTTCTTAGGAATTAGAGAGTGGGTAGCTAGAAAGTTTGGCATAGTTAAAAGAGAACTAGAGATAAGAGTGATTTTACCCCCCAAAGATAAATTCTTCTTGCTCCAAGCATTTAATCTATCCATAACATTGCCAAGCATTTCTTGAAAATCTGCCATCTTCAATCTACTTAAGGATAATTTGATCCCAAGGTAGCTCATCTCCTTCACACTTTTGTAACCCAAAAATTTGGCCACCTTCTTCTTAATTGTGTATCCAACAGTTTTCCCAAATTAAATCTGAGATTTGTTAGCATTGATTCTTTTGCCCGTCCAATTACAAAAGTCTTCAACAATCTTCTTCAAGGATTGGGCAAGAGGAATAGAAACATGTGCAAAAATAAGCACATCATCTGCATAAAGAAGATGAGTGATCCTAGGGCCTATAGGAGAAACCCTGATACCAAGATCATGTCCCCTCTGCTCAATAGAGTTAGAAAACAATTGGAAGCACATAATGAAGAGATAAGGAGAGAGTGGACATCCTTGTCGAAAACCACTATGAGCATCAATCCAATCAGAGTTTCTTCCATTAATCATAATGGAAAATCTCACACCTACAACACAATCCATAAGCAGATTAGAAAACATATGAGGGAATCCATACCATTCAAGAATCTGCTCCAATGCTGGCCAACCCATACTGTCATAAGCTTGTTCCATGTCAAGCTTTAATGCCATCAAACCTTTCTTGTTTTTGGAGAATTTAAATTTATGAATAATTTCTTGAGCCAACAAGCAATGTTCAGAAATGGATCTACCAGGGATAAATGCCATTTGTTCTTCAGAGATCATACTAGAAATGCATTTCTTAAATCTATTAACCAACATGGTAGCTGCAATTTTGTAATTAATTTGACACAAACTAATCGGCCTGTAGTTGGATGGAGTTAATGGATCTTTGATTTTGGCAATCAAAACAATAAGGGTGTCCTTCCAAGACTTATACATATGACCAGACTTGAAGAAGCTACTAATAGCATTCCATAGAGAACTCCAAATAATATCCCAATAGCATTTATAAAAAGAAGATGTCACACCATCCATACCTGGAGCTCTATTGTTTCCTTGTTGAAAAACCGAGAGTTTCATTTCAGCCAATGAGAAGTCCAAACAAAGTTCATCCACGGCCTGTTGGGTTAGTTTTTGTTTTTCCAAAATGTTGGGCCATCCATTTAGCTCACACCTTCTATTCCTCCACTTAGCTTCAAAGAAATGAGTGAAAACCTTCTCAATTTCCCATCTTCAACATGAATTACATTATTCATATCTCTAACTTGTACCACTCTATTGCTATTTCTTCTAGCCGAAGCAAAATTGTGGAACATCTTGGAGTTGTTGTCACCTTCTTCATGCCATCTAGCCTTAGCCCTTTGATTCCACCAAGTAGCCAATCGGTTCAAAGTGATATTTAGCTCATGCACCTTACTTCTAAGCAAAGTAAGATCTTCCTTGGTCCAATTCACTCCATCCATTTCTTTCTTTTGAAGTTCAATGATTTCTTTCTTCAAGTCCTCCTTAAGGGTCTTCAAGTTTTTACACTTACATTTGCTCCAAAAGAACAAAGCCTTCAAAGTTCTATGATTCTTCCTTTGAAGGATTTCACAATGCTCCCCAAAGTCATTCTTAATCCAAGAATGATAAACAATAGTTCTAGCTGCAGGATAGGATCTCCAAGTGTCTTCAAACTTGATATTGTTTCTATTAATTTGAATCTTCCTATCCAATTTAATAGCAATTGGACAATGGTCTGAAGCCACTCTTGCTAAATGCATAGTCATAGCTGTCGGGATCACTTGAAGAGCAATGGAGTTTAACAAGCATCTATCCAACCATTCCCAAATTCTAGAAGTTCCTTCTTTGTTGTTACACCAAGTGAATTTTGGACCAATGCTCTAATATCATGAAAATCTGAATTTGTCATAAAGTTCTTCATTTCCCTAGGGCCTTTAGAGAAAATAAATCTCTTCCCACCTCTCTTCTCCTCCTTGTTCAAGATGCAATTAAAGTCCCCACCAATAATAGATGGAAAATGCTCCTTCAACCCTTCTTCAAGTTGTCTCCAAAGATCATCTCTTTCATTGCAACAATGACTCCCATAAACCGTTGCAATCTTCCAAAGACCCATCTTAGGAATCAACAAATCACCCAAGATAGCTTGTGAAGAATTACTTCTAACCATAAAAAAAACACTTCTATTGTCCCAAAGCACCACCATACCACCAGATAAACCAACTGCTGGAACTTGGAAATAATCCCAACTATTCCCAATGAGATAATCAACCTCCTTCCTTCCAATATGAGTCAACTTAGTCTCCATGAGACCAACAAAGCAAACATCATGATCTCTAATCAACTCCTTCAAATACAAGGCGGCCTCCTTCTTCCTAGCCCCCCTGCAATTCCAAAACAGTATAGAAGACATTAATACATGATAGGGGAAGCCTCCCCACTCATGGAACTCCCTTTTCCATCCCTTCTCTTCTTTTTCTGGCCTAAAACAATAGGTCCCAAAGATTTTATTTCCTTGGCTAATTTAGCCTTATTACTGCCGGTCTGTATGTCACAAGCCGATCCCTGCACATTTATTTCAACAGGATTTAAATCTTCCTTCCCTACATCTGTCAATTTCCCATTGCTCTGTATTGCTAAAGAAATTATGTTCATCATCCTCCAAAATCACAGGTTCATCAATAACCTCATCCACAAGAGCATTAAATTTGTTACTAACCTCCAAAGGCTGAACTTCAATATCAGATTTTTGCTGTCCACCAGTCATCGGAAATGACTGCAGATTTTCATGTGTGAAGCTCTGGTTAGAAACATTATCTCCTTTCTTTACTTCCAACTGATCTTCTTTCATTGCTAATTGCTCCCTCTTAAGTGTCCTGTTTTCTTTCATCTTCCTCCCGTCACCCCAAGACTTGACAGATTGGTTTTTCCTGAACTAAACATGTATCCACAGCCCGTATTCCTTCTTAATCACCCCCGGATTTACTTCAGCAACTTCCTGATTACCAACCGTGGTTTGATCTGAAATCCCCTGCGCAACTTCAACAGGAAATCCATTCTAATTATGGCCAACACGACCACATTTATAACAGAGTAAATCCACCTTTTCATACTCTACCCGTTGGAAAAACCTGCCCGCAAATCCTTCTACCCAAACACCATTTGGTAGCTTCTTCTCTAAATCCATTTTAACACAAATTCGAGCAAACTCCCTCTTCCTCCAACGGAAGGTATTACGATCAAGATACATCGGCGTTCCAATTCGAGACGCAATTCTTGCAATGTTGTCATCATCCCAGTAGTACAGCGGTAGACAGGGGAGACGGATCCAAATGGGAGCAGTGATCCCTTTAAAAGAATAACGATCAAACTCAGTGGTCCACCTATCTATTCTGACTATATGACCTCCAACGAACCAAAGTCCGCCATTAATAACCTCCTCCACAGCTTCCTCTGTCTTGAAGGAACAAAGGATCCAGTCCATCCCGATTGATGTTAAGTGAAAAGCTCCATACCTGCTCCACTGTTTTCTCAATTCCAGACTACACAATGGGAAAGGAACATTGTTGCCCAAGACTTTGATCACCACCGAGTTCCTTAGAACATGTTTGTTCTTCTCTTCCTTCTTCGAATTTAGTAAGACAGCTACCCCATCATCCGATAGTTCAGTAGTTTCACTGTTCCAATCAATCTTAATATGTCTCGGCTTCGTCCACGCATTACCCACCTCATTCCAATTATCCGACCGCTTTTCAACATTCAACCCCGGATTCTCACCTTCTACAACCCTGCCGACTTCTTCGCCAGAATCAAGAACAACCAAACCTTCTTGATTCAAACAGGGAGTTCGATCCGATCTTGAACCGAAGCCAATGAAAGAATCACTAACCTTCACAGACGCCAATCCAGATTTAGAAACTCCAAGATTGTTGCTAGGCCTTCCACAAACATCCTTCTTCGAATTCGCATTATCATCCACAATCACCTTCTTCCCTTTACCTTTAATCACCGGAAGACGAGACACAGGTCTCAATCCTTCTCTGATCACCACCCCATTACCGCTTCTACCACCTGCCCGAGCCGACGTTGGGGGTCGCTGAGAAGCCATATGCCCTCCACTGTCGCCGATCAACATCCGTTGGCCGTGCCACCCGCTGTCGAGAAACGCGCGGGAACGAAAATTTCAAAATCGGGAACTTTCTCTCACTAGAAAACCAAACTTTATCTCACAAGAAAATTAGTTTTTGGTTATCGCTGCCAAAGATTTGGGTCCTTATACATCGTTTGTTCAGAGTGATATTCTGGATGATTTTGCATTGATTTGAACTAATCATTCAGGATGATCGCTATATCAAACTAGATGATCAAGTCATTTTGTTCTTGTCTAGACTCCCAACCAGGGAAATATTATGGATGATATTCCCTAATTTCTACTAATCTTGCATGACAATATCTTATCATCCTTGATGATAGGAATAAAAAATCTTCTAATCATCCCAAGTCGTTTGAGCTGATTGAGCTAAAATTGTACTGAACATACAGAAAGATAGTAATATCATACTGGATGATAAAGTCGATTCTTGAAAATCTATTTAAAGGACTCGTGTTTTCTCAAGCATAAGGGTCTTTTGTTGTAGCCTTGACCTAACAGAGCCTAAAGGAGAGGAAGAGATAGGGAGAGAGAGGGAGGAACTTGTGAGGGGGTTTCACAAGGGTTGCTCCAAATAAGGGTCCAAGGTGTCTTCTCCAATCATCGTTCCTCATTCTTGGAGGCTTAAGGGAGGTCTTCTTCAGCAATTGATAAAGGTTCTCTACCTGCTTCAGGAGGAAGCAAAAGGACTCGGTTCTCTACTGCATTGGGTTGGTGAAAAGAAGTGTTTTGTAAGAGCTTCTCCGCCTAGCTGTAGGGGCTAAAGTAGAGACACTAAGTTAGTGCAATACTCTGAGAGTGCCTCCAAGGAGTGGATATAGGTCAAGATTTGATCGAACCACTATAAATCTAATGTATTCTTCCTTTATTTTTACTTACGCATTTAAATTTCTGCACTCTATTTTTCTTATGGTGAAGTGTATTTTGGTTTGAGTTTGTGATTTGATTAAGAAGTTTTTAAAAATATTAATTCACCCCTCCCCCCTCTTGGTTAGCCTTAGGACTAGTTCATAAGGGCTTAACATCCCTAACGAACTTTTAAGTTGTATCAAAGTGGGATTCATAGAAATAAGTTTGAAAACTTTTTGAATTTTGATCTATAGCTAACTCTGGTAATCATAATACTATGGAAGGGTATAATATTAGTCGACCACCTTTGTTTGATAATATTCCTTTTAATTTTTGAAAAACTCGCATGTCTATATTTTTGTAATCAATTGACTATCGCATGTGGATGCTTGTTAAGGATGGTTATACACCTCCGACTAGTAAACTTAATGGTGCTACTATTCCACTTCCTTTTACTGAATGGACTCTTGATGATAGGGATTTAGCTCAACTTAATGCAAAATATTTGAACTATTTTTTTTGTGCTTTAAAATATGAAGATTACATATGTGTTTCAACTTGCACTACTAGTAAAAAAATTTGGGATAAATTATGTATTACTTATGAAGGAACTAAAGAAGTTAAACAATCTCGATTAAATATTTTGTTGTATGATTACGAACTTTTTCTTATCAAAATTTTTGAATTAATTTCTGAAATGTATACAAGGTTTACTCAAAACGTTTCCTCTTTGCATGCCTTAGGTAGAGTACTCACTAACTATGAAAAGTGAATAAAATTTTAAGATGCTTTTCTTCCTCTTTTGATGCTAAGATCACTGTAATTATTGAATCTAAAGATTTGAATACTTATTCAATTGATAACTTACTTGGATCACTCATTACTTAGGAGCAAGGGGTGAATCAAAGAAATCTTGATGCAGGTAAGAAAAAGAAGGAGAAAATTGTGGCACTTAAGGCCAACAACACGGACACTGAATCTTCAAGATTTGAAAGCGATGATGTTGCCTTAATCACAAGGCAATTTAAAAACTTTCTAAGGAAGACGTAAAAGAACCATCAAAAGTGGAATAAAGGTAAGGGAAATAAAAATTTTAGAAGTTCTAATGATATGATTTGTTTTGAATGCAGGAAGTCAGGACATATTAAAGTTGATTGTTCAACACTTAAGTCTCACCCAAGAAAAGAGAAGGGAGAGGAGAAACCCAATTTCAAAAAGGATAAGAAGAGGTTCCAAAAGGCGTTCTAGGTGGATTCTGCATTAGACTCCTCTAAGACTGAAGCTGAAGAAGAGACAACAAACCTGTGCTTAATGGCAGATGATCATCTTGGTCAAAGTGACCAAGAAGAGGTATGTGAGCCAACTTATGATCGATTACTTGAAATTTATGAGATTATTCATGCATCATATAGGAAACTAAAAAAATCATATGCTAGTTTAAAATTAGAATTTTCAAATTTGCAAAAAGAGTATAAAATCTTATTAAAAGATCATTCCCAAATTGATAGCAATCACATGTCTTTACTTGATGAGTTTGATGCATTAAACAAAAAGAATAATAAATTATCTGATGCACATGATTCTTTAAAGTCTTCCCATACTGAGTTAGAAAAAGAGTTAGCAAATTTCAAAGCTTCTGAAAATAAATTATTGTCTGTATCATATAACTTTAAAAAGAAGCATCACCATATGTGTAGATTAGTACATCCTTTTCTTAGTGTTAGATATTTTTCATATGGCATGTTTGGACACATTGCACACACTTACACCATTCACCATAGAACACATTGGGTGTGGAGACCCAAATTGCATGATTTACAGCATAACACACATATATTGCATACTACTTTTCATAAGAAGGGACCCAAATATGTTTGGGTTCCTAAATCAGATGTTTGAAGATTTTGCAGGCTTGCTCTCATAAAAAGCCTCATTAGAGCATTTAGTACCTGGATAGTGGATGCTCATAACATATGATTGGAGATGCTAATCAATTTGTTTCACTAGAGGCCAGGGTTGGAGGCAAGGTCACTCTTGGAGACAACACCACTAGGAAATTGGTGGGCCCAGGTATAATTAGAAACTCCAAGAACCTTTTGATTAAAAATGTTTTGTTGTAGATGGCCTGAAACACAACTTATTCAGCATCAGTCAGCTATGCGAATAAGGCTTCATCATAGTATTCTTGGAAGATACTTGCATCATAAGCTTAAATAATAACACTAGTTTGCAAAAAAAGTTGATCAATAATGTTTACATGCTTGATTTAAATAATATGGAATGTGCTGCTTCATTTTGTTTAAAAACTACTGCTGATGATTCTTGGTTGTAGCACCAGAGATTATATCATGCCAGTAAGAAAACCCTTAGGTAAGTGACCCAGAAAGACCTAGTTTTAAGGTGTCCCCAAACTTAAATTTTCAAAAAACCACCTTTATGATGCCTGCCAATTAGGAAAACAAGTCCACTCCTCTTTTCACTCCATTAAAGACATTAGCACCTCTAGACCATTAGAAGTCCTTCATACGGATTTGTTTGGACCCATTAGCACTTCTATCTTAGGAGGGAATGTATATGGTTTTGTGAATGTCAGTGATTACTCAAGGTTTACTTAGATTAGATTTCTATCATATAGGAATGAGTCTTTTGATGAGTTTAGAGCCTTCTTAACTTATATTCAGAAAAAGTTAGGTTGTGAGATCTTGACCATCCATAGTGACCATGGGGGGGGAGTTTGGAAATGAAAGATTTGGAGACTTTTGTGAGGATAAGGGGATTAGCCACAACTTCTTAGCTCCTAGGACCCCTCAATAGAATGGAATATATGAAAGGAAGAACCAGACCTTAGTTAAAGCTGCTAGAGCCATGCTTGCTAAGTATTCAATACAAAAATATTTTTGGGCTGAAGTAGTAAACACAGTTTGTTATGTGTTGAATAGGGTAAATTTTAAAGCCAAACTTGATAAGACACCCTATGAGATCTTTAAGGGTAGGACACCCAATCTTTCCCATCTTCATGTCTTTGGTTATAAGGTTTTTCATTCATAACAATTGGAAGTCCCACTTAGGAAAATTTGACCCAAAAATCTGATAAAGGAGTGTTCTTAGATATTCTAGTGTTTGGAAGTCTTTTAGGGTATTTAATAAAAGGGTATTGGTGGTAGAAGAGACTACTCATGTAGTGTTTGATGAATCTAATCCTAGAAAGTCTAAAGATGAGGAAGAAGATGATGTTGAAGAGAATACCACTGGAGGTGAGATTTTGGAGAAGAGGGCAGTGTTACGGATCTGTTTTCATGGTTTATGATTTTGATGATAGTAAACACTCTTATTTCTCTACGACTGTCTTATTTACTAATATTTCAGGTCCACACGATCAGACTGTAATTTGGAACCAGCTCAAGATTGGGTAGACTAGTTCTGAGTCAGTTTGTACACTTTTTCCTTTCTTGAGTCTTTTGTATTTGGTGTGGCTCCTAATGCATTGTAACTTGGAAGATTTTTTGACTGTTCCCTAGAGTTTACTATTTTTAATAACATCATCCGGGATGATATTTATATCGGCCTGGATGATCTATTCAAAAGCAGAAACCCTAATTAGGGCATCCTTATTAAAGCAGTCATCATTATGCAAAACACATCGTCCTGGATGATTTTGTATCGGCTAGGATGATAGGCTCAAAACAGAAAGAATCTGCCGCCATATCTATTTAAGACTTACTTATTTTTGGGCATCATCCAGGTGGATCATCTAGGACTATAAAATATCGTCCAGGATGATCCAGGGCAATTTTTCCTAAATTTCTCTGGAATTTAAGGAAAGCAATTATGACTTGATTTCAAGGTCAAATCATCCTCAACGATCGCAAAATCATCCGGGACGATATGCTAGATGATTGGACATTGGATAGCTATTTTTTAGGGCGATATTTAGGATGATATTCCCTGATTTATTCTGATTATTCAGGATGATATATTATCATCCTTGATGATATGAACAAATTTCTTATGATCATCTCAAATTTTCCCTGCTGATTGGGCTTAAATTGTATATATTGTACAGGATGATATTAGTATCGTCCTAGACGATAATGTCGGCAACTTGTATTAATGAGCTCATTTTGAGCCCTTCTATTCAAGAGATATCAAGGCACTTTGTAAAGTGTCTTGGGCAGCCATTGTAGCTTCATTCTTTTGGGGGAAACTTGAAGAGAGAGCTTGAAATAGAGTGAGAAAAGGGTGGAGTTTGAGGGAGGGAGAAGATCCTATGAGGGGGGACTCAAGGGAGTGTGGAGTGGGTTCCACACGGTTGCTCCAGCAAGCTCACACCTGAGTACAGTCGGATTCAAGGCTTGTCTCGAGGGAAGTTCACCAAAGAAGAAGATCTCTTTGGTGTCAAAGGACCCGGCGACTCCGCCGCACCGGGGAAGGTGGAAGTAATTATGTAAGGGCTTCTCCGCCTAGCTGTGGGGGCTAAAAGAGAGACACTTGTTTTAGTGCAATACTTGGAGGGTGCCTCCAAGGAGTGGACGTAGGTCAAGGTATAACCGAACCACTATAAATCTGGTGTATTCTATCCTTTATTACTTTTGCATTTAATTTCTTCATCGTTGATTTCTTTGTGGTGATATTGGTTTGAGTTTTGTATTAGTTTTTACCAATTCACCTCTCTTTTTTATTTAGCCTTGGGCCAGTTCATAAGGGGCCTAACATCCCTAACGAACTTTCAAGTAGATCCTCAAAACATTAAAGGAGTAGGTGAGATTAACCAAGGAGTAGAAAATATAGATCTGGAGGAAAGGGTTGAACCTACACACACCTTGCCTAAAGATTGGAGATACTCTTCAAGTTACCCAAAAGAACTTATCTTAGGAGACCCTTCTAAAAGAGTTAAGATTAGACATGGACTTAGGAAGTAAGTGAACCACTTTGTCTTTATCTCAATAACTGAACCCACCAACATTAATCAATCTTTTTTTGATTAGTTTTGGATCTTAGCCATGTAAGAGGAGTTAAAATAATTTGTTAAGAATGATGTTTTGACGCTTGAAGAAAGACCAAAGGGATAAAGTGTAGTGGGAACCAAATGGGACTTTAAGAATAAAGTAAATGATTCTGGTGTGGTGGTTAGGAATAAGGCAAGATTTGTGGCTAAAGGGTATAACCAAATAGAAGGGATAAATTTTAAGGAGTCCTTTGCCCATGTAGCTAGATTAGAAGCCATTAGAGTGTTATTAGCCTTTGCCTTTTATAAGGGATTCAACCTTTTCCAAATGGACGTTAAGAGTGCCTTTTTAAATGGGGTAATAAAAGAAAATGTATTTGTAGAATAACCGTTAAGTTTTGAGAGTTCCTAATTTCCAAATCATGTTTTTAAATTAAAAAAGGCCTTATATGGACTGAAGTAGGCGCCCAAAGCATGGTATGAGAGGCTAAGCATATTCTTACTAGAGAGGGAGTTTATTAAGGGGAGCATAGACACCACCCTTTTTCTGAGGAAAGTAGGAGATGATTTACTCATTATTCAAATCTATGTCGATGATATACTTTTTGGATCTTTTGATAAGAGGCTATGTGATGATTTTTCTAAAATAATGAGTAAGGAGTTTTATATAAATATGATGGGAGAGTTGTCCTATTTTTTGGGGTTTAGTATAAGACAATTGGATAATGGAATCTTTCTGAATTAATCAAAATATATAAAGGATATTTTGAAGAAATATGGAATGGATAAATCCAAGCTAATTAATAATCTTATGACCTCCAGTGTTCAATTGGATAAAGACCCAAATGAAAAGTCTATTGATCAAAAGAAGCATAGAGGGATGATTAGATCTCTACTTTACCTGACTGCTAGCCAACATGATATAATATTTAGTGTTTATCATTGTGCTAGAATTCAAGTTGATCCTAAGGAATCCCACCTGACTGCAATTAAGAAAATTCTTAGATACTTTTTATGGACCCAAAACTTAGGAATCTGGTACCCTAGGAAAACACCACTTTTGAGAACATTGGATATTCTGATTCTGACTTTGCTGGATGTAAGGTGGGTAGAAAAAGCACTTCAGGGACTTGCCAATTCATAGGATAGTCTTTAGTCTCCTTTTCAAGTAGAAAGCAAAACTCTGTTGCACTTTCTATTACTGAAGCTGAGTATATTACTTTAGGAAGTTGTGTGGCCTAAGTCATTTGGTTGAAGTAGTAAGTACTGGATTTAGGATTACTTATAGGAACAATTTTAATCCTTTGTGACAACTCTAGTGCCATCTGCATTTCTAAAAATCTTATCCAACATTCAAAGACCAAGCATATAAACAAGAGGCATCACTTCATTAGAGATTATGTGACCAAGGAAGACATTGAGTTACACCATATGGCAACTGATAATCAACTAACTAACATCTTTACTAAACCACTGGCCTTTGAAACTTTCAGCACTTTAAGGACTAGATTGGGTGTGATTTACATAAATACATGAACTTGATTCATACTGATTTTTGATTTAATACCTGAGGTTTATGTTTCACTTCTGTTTATTTATGTTTATTTTTGTTTTATTTTCTGTATGCTTTAATTTTTCTTATAATCATTGCTGAAACTGATATTTTATGCCCCGTTTTTATTTTTGAAAATTTGTAGTCCATGTTTTACATCTCTTAATCAGTTAAAGAGGGAGACACCATTGATTGTTTCCTTTTCTCTAACTTTCTTTAGTGGTGTAATTTTTTTTCGAAACAAAAGTCTATCTCAAATCAACAACTAGACTATGCAATTGAAATCTTTTTCAATCTTGCTATAGTAATCTATCTTATATATATAATACTCAAAGTCTTCATTTTACCCTCAAATTTTTTGAAATCTTATCATTATAATTATCATACTATTTTTTTTCTATTTTGTGATTCATTCTTCCTTATATTAGAGAGTAAGTTTTTCTTCTTTAATATCTGGAAGATAGTATCACAACTCACAGTATTTAAGAATTTTGGAAAGGTGACCTAGCTTGCAAAATTAAATGAAAAAAAAAGTGGCCAATGATATCAAAATCAAAAGATGCACAACATTGCCAAATTGAAATATATATATATATATATACGCAAAGTGTATCAAAAATCAAAAGATGCGCAAAGGGCGTCAATTAAATTGATAAGAGGCATAAAATGAGCCCATCAAAAGAAAGCTCCTTCACTTTCAAAATTTTTAATTCTTAAAAGAATTCATGTGTCACTTGATATTTTCAAAGGCTTGATTTTGAGATTCTTGATAGTAAAAAATTACTTTGATATATTATTTCATAAAATATTTTTCTCAAACCAAGTTTTGAATTGATTTGTTTTTCTTTTCCAATTGATTTTTTTAATTTAGATCTTTGTTTTCAAAAGAAGTTTTTCCCTAGGAGAAGTCCGAGTTATGGATAATAGGATCAGTTGTGTTATCAATTTTTTGGATTCTGATGGTGTTAATTCAATGGCTTACAAATCTTTAAAATCAATCACATAGAAACTAAGTCATATTCATGCCTTGATCAAATAATAATAATAATAATAATAATAATAATAACCTTTGTTTTTATTCATTTTTAAGTATTCGTTATTTTACTAGTTTTCTTTTTATGTTGTTCTTTCATTATAGTTTGTTTATATTTTTTGTTGTTTAGTTTCTGCATTATTTCTATTATATTTTCCTCCTCCTTTTTGAGATGTCAAAAGGGGGAGTAGTGTGTTATACTTGTACTGTTCTATTCTGAAATTTGAATATGTTATTATTCTATATATGAGATTATGAATTAGATTTTTGATGATAGCAAACATTCATGTTATTCTACGATTGCCTTGCCTACTAAATTTTTAGGTCCACAAGATCGATCACAACTAAAGACCAGCTCAAGATTTGGTAGATTCGGGTTGAGTCAGTCTTTAATATTTTTCTTTTTCTTGAGTCAATTATAAAAGTGGTTCCTGATGCTAAGTAACTTTGAACACACACACTTGAGGGGTTTTCTGAGTTTTTCTATTTTGAGTACATCCGACTGGATGATGTTCATATTTGCCAGGACGATCCAACTAAAAACAGAAACCCTAATAAGGGCTCTTGGTTAAGTAGCCGTCATTAAGCAAATCGTCCTAGACGATACTTGTATCGGCCAGGATGATAGGCTCAAATAAAAAATAATCAGCTTCCATGATCAATTTAGGTATTCTTTATTTTAAAACTTCGGCTAGGACAAACTCAACATCAGCCTGGATGATGCAGCATAATGATGCCTAAATTAATCTTAATGGAAAGCAATTAAGGCTGATTGATACGATCATATCAGTTGGGCCGATCTCAAAATCAGCTGAGATGATGGCCTGGATTATTGATGTCGGCCAGACTCTATTCAGGGCTATGTTCAGAACAATTATACTCAGACTTGAACTAATCAGTTAGGACGATATTGTATCGGCCAAGATGATGTAACCAATTTTCTTCTAATCATCCCAAATCGTCCTGGCTGATTGAGCTTACTTTGTACTGATCAGCCATGATGATATTCCTATCATCTTGGATGATAATGTTGGTTCTTAAAATTCTATTTAAAGGACCCAAACTTTCTCATGTAAAAAGACCTTTAGTTGCTATCTTGACCTGATAGAGCCAAGAGGAGAGGGAGAGAGAGGGAGAGAGATGGAGGAACTTGTTAAGGGGAGTTCGTGAAAGGGATTCACAAAGTTTGCACCAAGTAAGGTTCAAAGGCGTCTTCCCCAGTCTTCATCCTTCATCCTTAGGGGTTCAAGGAAGGTAAGCTTCAGCAATTGGTCGAGGTTCTCTACCTGCTTCAGGAGTAAGCAAAAGGAGTCAAGGTTCTCTGCTTGCTTCAGGAGGAAAAAAAGGAGTCGAGGTTCTCTGCCTGGTTCAGGAGGAAGCAAAAGGACTTGAGGTTCTCTGCCTACTTCAGGAGGAAGCAAAAAGAGTTGGGTTCTCTGCCTACTTCAGGAAGAAGCAAAAGGAGTTGGATTCTCTACCTCGTTGGGGTTAGCGAAAGGAGATTTTGTGAGGATTCTCTGCCTTGCTATGGGAGCAAAAGGAGAGTCACTTTTGTAGTAAAATACTCAGAGGGTGCCTCTAGGGGGTGGACGTAGGTCAAGTTGACCGAACCACTCTAAATCTGGTGTGATCTTTCTTTGTTTTTATTTTCGCATTAATTTTTCTGCACTTTGATTTCTATGATGATTTGGTTTTAAGTTTTGTTCTTTGATTATAAGAAAGATTTTTTAAAATACCAATTCATTCCCCCTCTTGGTTTGCCTTGGGCCAGTTCTTAAGGGCTTAACATTGCTAACGAACTTTCAAGTGGTATCAGAGCGGGATTCATAAAAACTAAGTTTGCAAACTTTTTAAATTTTGATCCATGACTAGCAACAGAAATTGAAATACTGTGGAAGGGTATTCTATTACTCGACCACCTTTGTTTGGCAATATCCCTTTTGATTTTTGGAAAACTTGCATGTCTACATTTTTGCAATCTATTGATTATCATATGTGGATACTTATTAACGATGGTTATAAACTTCCAACTAAAAAATTGAATGGTGTTACTGTTCTACTTTCTTTTACTGAATGGACTTTAGATTATAGGGATTTAGCCCAATTAAATGCAAAATATTTGAATTATTTTTTATGTGCTTTAAAATCGAAAGATTACATACGAGTTTTCACTTGCACTACTGGTAAAGAAATTTGGGATAAATTGTGTATCATCTATGAAGGCACTAATGAAGTAAAGCTATCTCGTTTGATTATTTTATTGCATGATTACGAACTATTTTGTATGAAAGATAATGAAACAATTTCTGATATGTATACAAAATTTACTCAGATTGTTACTTCATTGCATGCCTTAGGAAGAGAACTTTCTAACTATGAAAAAGTGAATAAAATTTTAAGATGTTTGCTTTCCTCTTTTGATACTAAAATTACTGCAATTTCTGAGTCTAAAGATTTAAATATTTATTCGATCGATAACTTACTTGGTTCACTCATTGCTTACGAGCAAGGGGTGAACCAAAGAAATCTTGATGCGGTGAGAGGAAGAAGGAGAAAATAGTGGGAAAATAGTGGCACTTAAGGCGAATAACTCGGACACTGACTCCTCTAGGTCTGAAAGTAATGATATTTCCTTAATTACGAGGCAATTTAAGAGCTTTCTATGGAAGAGTCACATGCATCATCATAATTGGAGAAAAGATAAGGATAACAAAAATTTTATAGGTTCTTATGATGTTGTTTGTTTTGAATGCAGGAAGCCTAGACATATTAGAGCTGATTGTCCTACACTTTAGGATAACTCAAGAAAAGAAAAGAATGAGGAGAAACCTAAGTTTAGAAAGGATAAGAAGCGAGCCCAAAAAGCTTTCTGGGCAGAGTCTGTATCTGACTAATCTGAGACTGAACCTGAAGAGGAGACAACAAACTTGTGCTTAATGGCTGATAACTTTGAATAATCTTACCAAGAAGAGGTATGCCAACCAACCTATGACCAATTGCTTAAAATATATGAGAAAATTCATGCAACATATATAAAACTTTAGAAAACTCACGCTAGTTTGAAATTGGAGTTTTTAAATTTACAAAAAGAGCATGAAATTTTGAGAAAAGATCACTTTCAAATTGATAGTAATCATATGTTTCTACTTGATGAATTTAATGATTTAAATAAAAAGCATTCTGAATTAATATTTGAGCATGATTCTTTGAAAGCATCCTACACCTCGCTTGAATCTGATTTTAAAGCTTCTACTAAAGAATATGAGCATAAAAAGCACTGTTTGGAGATTGATTTAAAAAATGCTCACTTGAGGTTTAAAGCTGAATTGGATGCATGTAAAAGAAATTGGATGACACCCACATTTGATCCAAAGCCAATAACTTGGAAGAGGCATTATAACCCAAATCGATTAAGAAATCTTTTTCCTAGAGTTAGATGTTTTTCATGTGACATATTAGGACACATAGCACATACTTGCACCATTCACCGTAGTACACATTGGGTATAGAGACCCAAATTGCATAATTCACTACATAACACTCATGCATCACATTCTTCTTTTCATAAGAAGGAACCCAAACTTTTTTGGGTTCCTTAATCTGACATTTGATGATTTTTCAGGTGTGCTCTCATCGATGACCTCGTGAGAGCATATGATACTTGGACAGTGACTCGCGGCTCTTAAAATTGCTTAAACTTGCTGCTTAATAATTTCCTAAATTGCATATGTTGATTAATATTATTTTTTATTTTCATTTTTGTGCTAGCATATTCATATTAGTTGTTCTAGTTGTTATTACTTTGGCTTTCTTTTTCCTTTATGATAACTTTTCCCAGTTCTTTAATTTTGAGAGATTTATAGCCAATGTTTAGCATCTCTAAATTAGTTAATTGGAGAAACATCGTTGAAGATTTACCTCCTTCTAACCTTTTTTAGTGGTATAATTTTCTTTTCTAAACAGAAGGCTATCTCAAATTAACAAATGGTTTTTGAAATTAGGATCTTTCTTTCTTGCTACAATAATCTACCTTATATATAATATTCAAAAAATTTATATATCTTTTAAGTTAATTGAAATCTTTCCATTGCATTTATCATATGATTTTGATTCTGTTTTGTGGTTTCTTCTTCTCTAGATTAGAGAGTGAGTTTCTCTTCTCTAATATCTAGAAGATATACTCACAACTAAGAAGTTTTTGAAATTTTTGGCAGAAAATAACTTAGCAAAATAAAGAGCCACAACCTTATCTTTAACATTTTGAATAATTAGATGGTGGTTCATAACCACACCATTGAAATTTGAATTCTTCCTATCCAACCATAAGTACCAAAGGATAAGGGAAGGAATAATATTTCTGATATGACCTTTGGATTTAACAAACCAACAATTTGGAAAAGAATTAATAGAACCCGTAGCATTAAAATAATTTAAATAGGAAATATCATGAAAATAAGTGTAGGCTTTGACCGCTAAAGGACAAGAAACAAAAATATGGTTCATATTGTCTAAATGATAACAACATTGGCATTTAGGCAGAAGGATAAAGCCTCTTTTAATCAAATTATCATAGATAGAAATAAGCTTAAGTAAAATTCTCAAGATAAAAAAAAAAGAACGTAGAAGGAATAATTTTGTGCCATATCATATGGAAAATCTTTGAAGCCTCTTGTTTAGTTATAAAAGAATACCAAGCATCCTTTAATCTAAAACACCCATCTTTAGTTAAAGAATATAACTAAACATCTTTAGAATTAGTGTTCAGTGGTATCTTCAAAATTTATTGAATAATAAAATCAAGAAGAACACTAGAAAGTTTTTCCAAATCCCATCCATTATTATTAAAAAAATAATTCACCTTAATAGAAACATTGGAGGAAGTATTAGTTATAGAATCAATTGATTGGCCCCCCAACCAACGATCCTGCCAAAAGAATGTATTACCACTACCAAGGCCCCAAAAGATAAAAGGCTCAACAACCCATTTAACTTTGCGAAGAAGTTGCCAGACTTTAGAGTTACCTTTACTAAAACAACACGTGGTGGGATGCTTCCCCCCAAAAAATTTGGCAACCACAAAATTAGCCCAAAGACTCAAATTAGCACAAAATTTATACCATAACTTGTAAGAGAAAGCATAGACCAAATCATTCATAGACTTACACTCCAAAGCTCCTTCATCCAAAGTGCCATAGCATTTATCCCACGAGGACCAGTGAAATTTAGAATTGCTACTAGTCTCTTTCAAAAAAAAAAAAAACTTATTCAAAATTCTATAAAAAAAAAAAGCCGAGTAGGAAGCAAAGTTTGAAAACTATAATAGGTATAGAAAAAAGAACAATCATAATAAGAATTAACCAATTTCCAAAGCTTAAAAATTAGAATACCAAGACAAAAGTTTGTTTTGCACAACCGTAATTAAATCATCAAAAAGAAAACATTTTTTCTACCTTATAAAGAGGCACCCCAAGGTACTTTATAGGCAAAATACAATGACTGAAACAAGTTAAATTCTTAATAGCCATAATACGATTATATGGAACTTTCCTAGTAGAAATAAAGCAACACTTAAGTTTACTAAGAACTAGACCACTCACTAATTCAATTTGGTTAAAGAATCTCAAAAGTCTATGAATCTTATTCATTAAAGAATTCATAAAAATAATAAAATCATCCATAAAACATAAGTGAGATTTTTTAAAACCAGCTAACGTTCTAAAGTAGAGGCTAGGATACTTCTCAAAAAGATCGGTAAGGCCTCTAAAAAGGTACTTAGTCACAATAATAAAGAGGATAGAAAAATAGGATCACCCTATCACAGCCCATGAGATGCCTTAAAAAAACCATGGCTCTTACCATTAACAATGATAGAAAATAAGGGCTTTCAATGAAATGTTTAATGAGGTTGATAAAATTTAAATCAAAATCAAATATTTCATAATATTTTTAATGAAATTCCAATCAATATTAACATAAGCCTTAACAATATCAAGTTTCAGAATCATATTACCACCTCTAACCTTAACATCCAAATATTGACAAAATTCTTAAGCCAAAAGGATATTATCTGCAGTAGCACTCACTTTATCAAAGCCTATTTGGAATGGGGAAATAAGTTTAGGTTGAAATATTGTTAACCGATTCATCAAAGTTTTAGAATTGAGTTTATAAGAAAAGGTACACAAACTAATAGGTCTAGAGTCATTCCAAGTTCTCACAAAAATATTCTTGGGAATAAGCACAATAGAAGTATATGTAAAAAATTTAGGGATAGAGTTACCATAAAAAAATCAATAATAGCAAAAAAGAGATCATTACCAATAATAGGCCAAGTGTTTCTAAAAAAACTTCATCGTGAAGCCATCCGGACCAGCAACTGACTCATCATTCATACCAAAAATAGTCTCTTTAACCTCCTCAAAAGAAGGAGATTTAGACAAGCAAACATTATCACCATGAGAAATAACATTAGTTATGGTAGAAGGATTGCCAATAATAGAAGGGTTAAATTATTTATTATGATGATTATGAAAATGTTGAACATCTAAATTAACAATTTAAACAACATCCTTAGTAACAGAGCCATCAATACGTGTAATTTTATAAATGTAATTAATAGTATGTTTCCTCTTAACAAAGATATGAAAATATTTAATATTATTATCACTTTCAACCAGATGTTTAAAAACCACTTTTTACTTCCAAAAAATTTCCTTATGAGCTTGTAATTTATAAATGTCATCTTTAGCCTCTCTCAAAAGATAGAAATTAGCTTCAGAAGGCTCCAATTGACAGTGAGTCTCATAAGAATTCACCATATCATTCGCAATAGAAATGTTGGAAAAATGATTCTTAAAAGCATTATGATTCCACCAATTTAAAACTTACTTAAGCATTTTTAGCTTAAACCAAAACCTTTATATAACAGAAATAGAATTATTCAGATACAAAGGGGCATGACAATTATCCTTAACCAAGTCCATAAAAGAATCATGAAGTAAACATATATTTTAAAATCTAAATTAAGAAGGAAAATCCCTACCTCTAGTGTTAATTTTCATAAGAAGAGGAGAATGATAAGAGAAGGTCATGCTAAGATGCTCAACATTAGTAGAATCAAAAGAATTAAGCCAGTAATCATTGAATAAAACCCGATCAAACTATTTCCATAATGCCCATGATGCCAAGTGAAATTATTACCAAAGAAGCCAATATCATACTATTAAAATCCTCCAATAAATGATAGATAGGGAGAGAGCCCCTAAGTGTTAAGATGGGTTAGCTATAGTATTAAAATCTCCTCCAACAAGCCAAGGAGGATTATAAATACTATGAAAGTGGGTAATTTTCTCTCATAAAATCTTTCTGGTGTAATGAGAAGAAGCAACATAAACAATAGAAGAAAAACATTAAAAATTAGAACTTTCAATATTACGATGCATAAATTGATTAAAATTAACAATAATGTCTACCCGAACAAAGTCTTTCCCAAAAAACCCAAATTTTGTTGGCCACATTCAACAAAGCATATTTAAAACCTAAAAATTTAGTAGTACCAAGTAACATATCAGGGGAGATAAGAGGCTCAAGCAAGACAAGAGTTGACATATTATAAATACGACAAAAAATTTTAACTCTAATTAAACTTAGAAGAAGGGCACCCAATGGCCCTAACATTCATTAAACATAGAACCTAAAAGGTTAATGAGAAGTAAGTGAATGGGTGTTTCTAGGTGATTGTAAAATGACATTCATTTTCTTCCTATCTCACCTACCACACCCCTTGGTATAACTAGTATCATTTTTATCTCTAGTAAAATATTTAGAGAACATATTCATATCCTCCATGTTAGTAAAAGCTTCACTAAGGTAATGATCATTCAAAGGAAGCATACTTTCATTAATCTTACCTAATTTCTCGCTTGAAAGAGGTAATTCTCCTTCAACATAGAAAATAATGTCTTCCAAAGTTGTTTCATTGTTCACTACATTACCACCTTTCTCCTTCACCACCTCAGTTTGGATAATGTCCTGAATTATCACATTAGTTTTGATCAATCTCCTCATCCAAAACAATATTATTTAACATTTCATTCTCCATGAGAGGCTTAATAGAAAGGGATACTTTATTTAGATTAGTATCAATCCTATGATTATTTAATTTTGATCAACAATACGTAAAGAGGGAATAGAGTTAGAGTTAACTTCTTACTCTTAATTCAAATCATCAACAATAGTAGGATTCAGCTCAACCTAAATAGAATCCATAATAAACGATTCAAAAATTGGATCATGTACTTGAGGAACAATACCCACATTACCATCTGGATAAGGAGTAACATTATCTAGTTCAACTGAAGGTAAACCACATATGTGAGGGTTTTGAAGAATCCTTTTCCTTCTAGAGGTGCGGGTATAATTTATAACAAAAATTTAAACCATGCCCATGTATCTTACGATGAGAACAAAAAATAACTAAATTTTTGAATTCAAGTTTTAGAAAATAACTATTAAGTTCCGAACCAATCCATACCTCATTGGGATGCTTCTTCAATATAACCAATTTATAAACACTCTTGGCAATTTAGAAAAATGATTTAGATATTTTATATAAGAAATAATTTTCTTAAAATATTTTTCCAACCAATAAAATTTAAACGTGCAAAAAAATGATATAAAAGGTAAAGATAAAAGAACATATAATCTTATAATTGTTCGGTCAAACTAGACCTTTGTCCACTCTCTGATGAGTCCCTTTTGAACTATTGCATTATACAAAACTAACTCTCCTTTTGCTCCCATAGTAAGGTAGAGAAGCCCTTACAATAACCTCTCTTCGACCAACCCTGGTGAGGCAGAGTACCATTATCCTTTCTCACCATCTAGGTGATGGCAGAGTACCAACATCCTTTCTCACCCTCCATGTGATGGTAGGGTACTGGTGTATTTTCTCACCCACTTGGTGCCGATAGAGTACTAGATTTTCTTCAAAGATCTTCTATCAAGAGTCTTCAATGGGAAGAGATTTAATGAACTTATAAAGGGATACTTACCTTTGGGAAACCTTCTGAACCCTTCACAAATTATACTTTCAAGATCTCTCTATACTCAGTCCCAAACACTATACCAAAACCCTCTCACTCTCACTCTCAAGAGAAAATTTATTGAAGTTATATGATAGTCAAATTTTAGGAACCTTATATAGAAAGGACAAGAGAAAACCATCCAAAAAATTGAAAATTTCAAGTTGGATGTACTTGGAATATACAGTATAATTGTACTTCACACGTACGAATAGTTCAAAAAAAATTTGTACGATCGTAGATGTACTGATTTGGTACTCTTTCAATTGTAAGTATGAACTGACATCATATAGTACAAACAGTTCAAAACTAAACAAGTTCTTCCAATATGATTTTGTATGAACCCATTTAGTACTCTTATTGTTGTCTGTACAAACCATATATCATACAATACAAATTGTTAAATAAAATCATGCTTCGTATAGTACAAACATGGATAACACAATTTCATTCACTGGACATCGTCTATATAAAACTAATTTTATATAGTACAAACATTTTAAAAAATTTGTCTATTCGTATGAGACAAATTGGTATGTACCCATTTCTTACTCTTGATGTCGTCAATACAAACATCACTTGATATAATATAATTAGTTCAGAAGATGATGAGTTCGTTCAGGATGAACTAGTATGTATCCATTTCATACTCTGGGTGTCGTCTGTAAAAACCAATGTTCGTATAACACAAATAATTAAAAAGTAATTTCCAAGGCATTATTCTATTAACTTTTTTATGGAAGAACAATAATGTCAAATTATTTGGTATGATTCCATAATAATACAATTTTAAAAATATAAATTTTGACTCTCTCTTGTAGTGTGTGTGTGCATGGTTACCTAATTAAAATCACTCTCTCTCAGACTCAAGAAAAATATAAGTAGTATTAACTTCAATTAGAAGAAACCCTAATCTAATTTATCTTGAAGTCTTCGATAATCTGGAGTATGATTTTCTTGAAAAATTAGTACACAATAACAACACAAATAAGATTTTTCTAATATGTATTAGGAGAAACAGTAATCAACACAATAATATTTTGATATCATCAAAAACTCACATGATATACAAACAAAGTTTTGAAAACTAAGTTATAATTATATCCCCCTTTTTTATGATGGCAAAACAATTATTATTTGAGTTCAAACTTAAGGCAATTTTTTTTCCTAAGCTCCTCCAAAATGAGTGATCAAGTTAAAATAAGGGATTCCAATGAAACTCACTCAATATAACCCTAAAAACACTTAAATAAGAATAACATGAACAAACCTACACATATAACACACAATAAAAATAGCACGATAACACGAACCAACATACACACATAACATGAAAAATAACACAATAGCACATACAAATAATGTATAAAATAATAAAAAAACTCAAACAATAACTAATGACTCCCCCTTTTAACAACTACAAAAATGAAAGTACATCTTCAAATGCCTCTTTTTAAGTTTTGCATGCTTTGTGCATCTTTTTATACATTCTGTCTTTCTAACATCAATAAATCTTAACACAAATTCCAATAATTAATAAAAATAAATACATTGAGAAAGAAATATAATTTGAGTAGGACATCTATTTTGTAACACTGATAGCTAAGTAATACTTGTTTATAGGAACATGAAATTGATCTTATAGTTCGATGTACTTGGATTATACAGTATAATCATACTTCTAACGTACGAATAGTTCAAAAAAATTTTGTACGATCCTAAATTTACTAATTTGGTACTCTTTCAATTGTAAGTATGAACTGACATCGTATAGTACAAACAGTTCAAAACTAAATAAGTTCATCCATTATGATTTTGTATGAACCCATTTAGTACTCTTATTATTGTCTGTACATACCATATATCATACAATACAAATTGTTAGATAAAATCATGCTTTGTATAGTACAAACATGGATGATACAATTTCATTCTCTGGACATCGTCTATAAAAAACAAATTTTATACAATACAAACATTTTAAAAAATTTACCTGTTTGTATGAGACAAACTGGTATGTACCCATTTCTTACTCTTGATGTCGTCAATACAAACATCACTTCATATAATATAATTAGTTCAGAAGATGATGTGTTCATTCAGGATGAATTAGTATGTATCCATTTCATACTCTGGGTGTCGTCTGTAAAAACCAATGTTCGTATAACACAAATAATTAAAAAGAAATTTCCAAGGAATTATTCGATTAACTTTTTGTGGAAGAACACTAATGTCAAATTATCTGGTATGATTCCATAATAATACAATATGATTAATTTTAAAAATATAAGTTTTGACTCTCTCTCCTAGTGTGTGTGGTGCATGGTTACCTAATTAAAATCACACTCTCTTTGACTAAAGAAAAATATAAGCAGTAATAACTTCAAGTACAAGAAACCCTAATCTAATTTATCTTGAAGTCTTCAACAATCTGGAGTATGATTTTCCTGAAATATTAGTTCACACTAACAACACAAATAAGAATTTTCTAATATGTATTAGGAGAAACAGTAATCAACACAATAATATTTTGATATCATGAAAAACTCTCATGATATACAAACAAAGTTTTGAAAACTAAGTTATAATTATATCCCCCTTTTTTATTATGGCAAAACAATTATTATTTGAGTTCAAACTTAAGGCAATTTTTTTTCCTAAGCTCCTCCAAAATGAGTGATCAATTTAAAATAAGGGGTTCCAATGAAACTCACTCAATATAACCCTAAAAACACTTAAATAAGAATAACATGAACAAAGCTACACATATAACACACAATAAAAATAGCACGATAACACGAACCAACATACACACATAACATAAAAAATAACATGATAGCACGTACAAATAATGTATAAAATAATATAAAAACTCAAACAATAACTAATGACTCCCCCTTTTAACAACTACAAAAATGGAAGTACATCTTGAAATGCCTCTTTTTAAGTTTTGCATGCTTTGTGCATCTTTTTATACATTCTGTCTTTCTAACATCAATAAATCTTAACACAAATTCCAATAATTAACAAAAATAAATACATTGAGAAAGAAATATAATTTGAGTAAGACATCTATTTTGTAACATTGATAGCTAAGTAATACTTGTTTATAGAAACTTGAAATTGATTTTCAAATCTACATCTGGTTAAAATATAATTTGAAATTTTGAGAGATAAAATTTTGTAAGTAAATTAATTTATAAAACAAAGTAATTCAAAACTCCATTCTAATGATTAACAACAGATGATTTGTCTCCAAATATATAAACATTTCAAGAAGAGAAATTTTAATGAATGTGAAAACATCATTTCATCATTTCATTTAAGATAAGAACCACATATAAACACATCTTTCCTTTTAAAATATTATCAAGCTACAAATGGAAGAACAACAACATGAAGAAACTAACACATAAAATTACTTAAATTAAAGGAAAACATTTCAATAACAAATACAAAGACTCATCAGTAAGTACAACACAGAAGTACAACTAAAATGTAGAGGGCTTTGGTCTGGAAGTGGTTAAGGGTTAAACATCATAGAGTAGCTATTGATCATAACTACATTAGTGTTGATTGAGTCAAATTACCCTCAAATCCACCCCATGTCCTCATTGAACTTAGCATTATGTTGGTTCAAGTGATTCTCAAATTGATCAAAATGTTGATCAAAATGAGTTTTTAGTTACTCAAGATACTGTACCATTTATTCATAGAAATTCTAGTAAGGTCCAGGTACTAGTGCTAGGGATCCTTCTTCAACCTCTGAATCTTCTCCTTCAAAACTTTGATTCCGACCAAAAAGTTCTAAAAAAGAGGGATCAGTAAAGTAAATGGGATGTTTAATGGGTGGATCTAGATGGATTAGGTTATACATTTTCTCTATGAAGTAGGCAACTAAGTGTCCTAAGGACACATTTTCCTTCCTCTTATTGTGAGGAAGTCCAATATCAAAAAGTTATTAGATGTAGCCCATTATTAGGTGGGATTTGTCAAAAGGAGTTTCAGTCATTATATGGTATATGACAGTGGACAAAAGTGGAGTCAAATTTATATGATCACCAGCTCTGGGAATGATAGAAGTTTTTAAGACATGCTGAATGATCCTAAAATTCTAGTTAAGGGTATACAAACGAGAAAAATGGCTTACCTGTGCAACACCTCTAAGAGTCTAGTTTATTTTTGACCAATCAAAATCCACTCTAGAGGACAAGATGTGTACTCTAACTCCTTGGGATCTAAGGTGAGGGAAGTGTCTTAAATCTTCCTTAGTTGATGTCACTTTGACAGAAAAGTTTTTAGTTTGTCAAAACACTGCCTAAAGAAATAAAAGGTAATCCTGGTGTGATTTTGGCTTACCTTCATGTTTTTAAGAAAAGTTGGAAAAGTTTCTCGAAGGTAGGTGTAAATCAAGGTGAGGATATAAGAAAATTAGGTTGAGGTGAAAAGTGGCATAACAGAGAATTTGATGTTACTTTGAATGAGTCGAGAGGTGCTAATTTTTATTGCAACATACTAATCAAAAGCTTCCTTATTTTACATTTGAAAGTAAGTTCTTGTCTCTACCAGGGTGAGTTGATGAGCCCTTAGAAGTGTGAGGACATTTGCTACTACATGCCATTCCTAATGCTTGGACTGGAGATGGTTTGGGATAGAATGAGAATGTGAAATAAAAATCATCCACCGCCTTTCAATTTAAACAAAAATGACATATCGTATAGTACGAAATTGCGATCATACTTATGATTTAAAAATCGTATCGAACAAAAATTATTTGATACATATGAATAGAAATGACCAAAAATGAAATGGCTTTTTTGTAAAATGCCATTCCCTAGGCATCATTTTGTACAAGCTTTTTGACCAATCAATTGTACTGATAAGCACAATTTCTTGGGGATGATCAAAATATTAAAGATTGTTTTGTACTAGTTAGCTTTGTCCACATAAGAAACTAACAACATGATTGTACATTCAAAATGAATTTCTGTTTGTACAATCCATGATCAATAACGAATATTTTTTGGAATACCATCCCCAATTATACAGACGAAAGAACAAATATAGTATAGATGATGATGGCATTATACAATATGAAATGCAATAAAAAAGTTAATATCGTGTGCTCAACTCAAAAAAATACCATGTACATGTTACAAAATTTGTATAATATGAAAAAAAAAGTTTGTATTGTATGAAGAAAATATTTGAAACAAAACATGATAAACAAAAACCTTTCTCAAAAACCAATCACCTGATATCCGATGGAATGCAAAAATGAAAAACAAGACCAACAATACAATACTAACGAAAGAGAAACAATCACAAAAAATGAAATAAACAAAAACAAATAAAAAACCAAACATTTATAAATAAACAAAGAAAATAAACAACCTAAGAAAATAAACAATCAAGTATTACATTATAAATCCAATTTGCTGCAATTCAATTTTTAACGTTTAGATCAATCACACCTAGTTTGGTTCTTAATGTGGTAATTGTCTCAAAAGCCAGTTGTTTTCTGAAAAAGACTACAAGTTGATTCTCTATACCAACATGATGTAATTTAATTTCTCCCATAGCCATATGTTCTTTAATGAGGTGACACTTAATATCAATATGCTTGGTCCTAGAATGTTAAATAGGATTCTTTGAAATGCACATGATACTTCTATTATCACATAAAATTGGAATAGTGCCAATAGAAAATCTTAAGTCAATCAATTATTATTTTAACCAAAGAACATGTGCCTCATAACCACATTTTTTTTAAGACTGCAAATAGCATTAAAGAAAGTAGAAGTTATTACAAGCTATAAAAAAAACAACCATTACATTTCTTCTTTATTAGACTACATAAAGTAGAAGAAATGTTAATATAAGAAAATGAATCAAAACGAAACCTATTTTCTAAAGCCAAAGTACCACAAAAGTTGGAATAGGGAGAGAAGTACTGAATTGTGATGGAAAACAACATTATTAAAGTCATTAAAAAAAGACAACTTTTTTGAAACCGAATTGTGAGCTTTGCACTTTGATTTCATCATAGAATCTTAATGGAACTTAACCACATTGATGTTGTCACCTTCAATTATTACACCTTTACTTTCAAACATCCACTCTTGTAAAAATTATCTTAATGAAAAAAATAGCCTCCATCTCCAACAAATTTATTTCCCAATGCATTTTCTTTTTCCCAAAAGAAAGAAGGAATCTACCTTTATGATCTCTAACAATGCCTCCAATGCTTGTAATATTCAAATCCAACAAAGAGGTATCCACATTTATCTTTATCCAATCTAGAAGTGGAGGGTGCCAACAAACATTAAACTCCATAGGGAGAGAAGCACCCAAGTCAACTAGTATAGGATACTTAGACATGGCTGTGGATAACCTATTAGCAGCAACCACCGAAGTTGGAGCAATAGAATTACCATGCTTAATATCATTCCGGCTTTTCCAAGAGAAAAAATAGTTGTACAATAAACCTATACAATATTCGTATGATATTTGGAAAGACTTCTAAGCTTAGTTATACAATTAACCAAATAGTTGAAAATAATAATTTAAAATCCCCATTGTCTCAATTTGCAAATAATATAAACTAGATAATTGCAATGGGTAACAACATGAGAACAATCTTCAACCTCTTGACAACCTCTAGCACAAAGATCATTATGCCAAAGTCTTTTATATTTTAAGAATTCATTAGTTCGTAAAACAAACCTTCTCATAATCCACAAGAACATTTCAACTCTTGGCTTTAGCTTTAATTTCCTTAACTAATTAAAAAACCTAAAATTATCATCCTCAATGTTATATTTGATCAATTCATTATATACCAAAGTAGATAATGATCTTCCCGAGTGCTAGAATAGAGCTATCACCAGATCCTTTTGTCCATCGTAATTACTATATTCTTGCATAATTAAATTTACAATATCTTGATATTAAAAGTGATGTTGTTTAGACACATTCAATTCACCATCCTGAAATAAGAATTACTGAAGCTTAAACCCATTTAACCCAACACAATTAGCTAGCATTGGCCATTTATTAAAACATCTATCCAACAACCAAATATCATTCATAATATTGATACTCCACATTCCCCATTTGAAAGAATATAACAAGCAACCCAATGGCCACTTTTAAACTTCACATTCCATATAAAACTTCCATATTTAGCATAAATTTTTTATGTAATTAAGATGATGGATTTTGAGCAAACATCCAAGACAATCTTGCCCTTAGAGGACCAACTGTGTGAACTACTGATGCAAACCCATCCAAACAGATTTCTTGATTTACATAATTCTTCCCATGCCACATAATGTAGAGCTTGCCTGCCATTATCTTTGTTCCATATAAAGTCTCTACAAAGCCTATCCAATAAATCTCCTTTGGAATCCAAACAGTGTGTTGATAAGAAAATTGTCAAAGATAAAAAAGAGGACCTTATGAGCACCATCCTCCCATCCAAGTATAAGAATCTAGCTCCCCACAAGTTAAGTCTGTCCAATGCATAAACAAAATGGATTGAAAGTTAGCCTTCACCATCCTTCTTAATACAATCTTAATTCCCAAGAATTGTAGCTCATTAACCACCTTGAAGCAAAAATTTTCCCAATTTTCCTTTTTAGGGAAGATCTAACCACTTTTTGAATGAAAATTTAAGACTTATCTTTGTTAATTTTTTCCTCAATCCATCCACAATACCCTGTAATTATGTTCTTCATAACTTGAACCAAACGAGGAGTGCTATCCTAAATAATAACACATCATCAGCATATAGAAGGTTAGTGATTTTAAGAGCTCTTAGAGAAATCTAGATTCCCATCGCTTGCCCTCTTTGGTTTATTGCATTGATAAAAGATGAGAACACATAATCAAAATATATGGTGATATAGGACAACCTTATTGAAAGCCACTTTTTGCTTCAATCCATCTAATGCTCTTCCCATTTAATAGGATAGAAAATATCACATTCACCACACATTCCATAATAAGATTGGAAATCTTGGCTGGAAAATCGAACCACTTTAAGACATGCTCCAATGTCTTCCACCCCAAACTATCATAAGCCTGTTCCATATTCGGCTTGACCACCATTAAACCTTTCTTATTCATAGAAATTCTAAATTTATTGAAAATTTCATTGGCTAACAAATAATGCTCAGACATAGAACTTCTCAAAATGAAAGCAACCTATTCTTCAAAAATGATTTTAGTGATACAACACTTCAATCTACTCACAATCATAATTGAAGCAACCTTGTAGATCGTTTTACAAATACTAACAGGATGAAAGTTATATGGTAATACTAGATTTTTCAACTTTGGGATAAGAATAATCATAGTATCCTTCCATGCTCCATGCATCAAACCGGTCTTAAAGAAACCATTAATTGCTTTTCGAGTTTCCTCTTTCACAATTTCCAATAGAACTTAAAAAATGAAGCAGTACTCCCATCCAAACCAGGAGATTTATTTGCACCTTGCTGGAAAACCACAATAGTAAGCTCCTCCTTTGAATCTAATATAACTGGACTCGCGGTAGATAGTAAAGAGTTTGTGTTCCGGTCATGCATGGATAATCGGCCACCTTATTCCATCTCCAACTTTGGTAGCCGAAACCTTCAAAATCCTCCTTCAAAATCCTCCTACGTCCACTCCTCAGAGGCACCCTCTGAGTATTGCACTAAACCTATAGTGTCTCTCCTTTAGCCCCCATAATTAGGCGAAGAAGCCCTCACAAAATCACTTCCACATTCTCCGGTGAGGCGGAGTCGAACCCATTTAACACCAAAGAGATCTTCTTCTTTCCAAAACTTCCCTTAAGATGAACCTTGAATATGATGGAATTAAGCTGCAAGCTCACCGGAGCAACATGTGGAATCCCCTCTACACTCCCTTGAAAACCCCTATAAGGATCTTCTCCCTCTCTCAAACTCCACCCTTCTTTCTCTCTTTCAAGTTCTCTCTTAAAGTTTCTTCTAGAATAATGAAGCTTCAATGGCTTCCAATGACCCTAACTTATATAATCAAGAGGTCTTAAGTAGAAGAGCTCCAAATTTGCTCTTAATTGAAACAAATTGATAATATCATCCATGATGATATTCATATCATCATGTAGGATTAGTTCAAATCATAGAGCATCATCCAAAGCATCACCCTGATTATATATTTTGATGATAAAGGAGTAAACTGATCATCCAGTCCAATTAGTATAAAAGGCATGTATCATCCAGAACATCGTCGTGGATGGAGCCAAGCCGATTAGGAATCATCCAGGAAGAATTAAGGTTTATAAACTGATCATCCCAGATAATCATGCGATCATCCTGGCCGATATGATTGAGTAATCAAACCTTAATTACTTACCTTAATTATGAGATTAATTTAGGCATAATTTCACTTCATCGTCTAGGATGATGTCCTAGACAATGTCCAAAAATAATACATGCCTAAATAGATATGGCGACGAATTCTTTCTTATTTGAGTATATCGTCCTGTACGATGATAATATCATCCAGGACGATTTGCTTAATTATGTCTGCCTTAACCAGGATGCCCTAATTAGGGTTTCTATTTTTAACTGATCGTCCAATACGATTTTTGGATCATACTGGATGATCTGATCAAAATATAAAATACTACCAAATAGACATAATTTTACCCAAGTGTGTGTGTGTGTGTAAGGTTACAAACAAGCATACACCTTTATAGGACATGACTTAAGAAATCAAAAGATACACTAATGAATATTACAAATAAAACTTTTTCTACCAAATCTTCAGTCTTGAATGGTGCACCATAATATTGAAATGTTAGTATACACACAAACAAAAATATATTACCAATTCATGTAGACAATAGAAAGTGAGTCATAATATTTATTATCATCAAAAATATAAACTCATTAGCTTGAGTTGCAACAATCTCCCTCTTTATAATGTTTGCAAATATTACTGGTTGAAATTGTAAAATTGAAAACATTTTCTACTAATCTTCCCCTCATTAGAATAAAATTTTTAAATTAAGGGAAAACAAAATTTTTGTAATTTTTATTTTATTTTTTTAAATGGTTACAAAAAAGATACAAATACAATAGTACATTCCCTCTCTTTGACATTATCAAAAAGCAAAGGGGCAAAAATAATCAGAACAATAAAAAAATGATTAAAAACAAAATGATCCCTAATCTGGTGAAAAAAAAAATCAAATATTCTTAAAATGATAAAGATACCTCTTGATTTTATTCAAAAAATTAATAAGAAATGTATTGACAATGCATATCCTAGAAAGGTTAAAAACTCAGAAATTGTTAATCCAAGATCAAGTTCTTTTAAAGGCTTAAAATTTTTTAATCCAATATATAAAATAAGAAACAAATTAGAAAAAGAAATACTAATTTTTTTTAAAACTCCTTTCCATAAAATATATCTAATAGAAGATTAATAGAAAAATTGATGAATAAGGAATCAAGATTTTCAATCTTGAGTATAAAAAATATCAAGGGTTTTTTTAAAATTTAAGAACTACAAGAAAGGTAAGCTTACCTTTTGTGGGCTCATTTTATGTCTCTTATCAGTTTTTTGGCACACTTTATGCTTCTTTTAAATTTTGATACACTTTGTGTATCTTTCTCAATTTGGCGTCATTGTGTATCTTTTGATTTTACGTCATTTTCCATTTTTTTTCAAATAAAAAATGCTACCTTTTTCACATTTTAAAAACTAAAGAAAATCTATTCTATTAACAAAATAAATTACTTGATTAAGAAAATTATGAGGTGGATTCAATAATTTGTAAAATATCTCTATACGATATACATAATGTAAGGAGATGAGAAAAGTTCAATTTCAAAATTCAGTTTGTAATATGATGAAGATTTTGAATCTAAAGTAAAATAACCTCTTTAAGAAAAGAGAAAGAAAAATAAAATCATGAGTTTTCTTCCTTTGACTTTTTTTAGAGAAGTTAATCCCAACTTACATAAGAATTCAAGAAAAATAGGATGTAGATTTTTTATTTTTAGAAAAAATGTTCTTTAAAAAAGATTTAATTTTCTAAAGTGTATACAAAAAAAAAAAGGTGATATATATGTGTTATTAGAGAGAACTTCACAAAAATAAAAAGTAAAAATAAATTTAAAATTTTAACGTAACAAAAAAGAATTAAAAAGAAGAAACCCAAAGAAAATACAGAAAACAAACAAAAATACAATGAACAAAAACATGCATACATGCATAAATAAACACACAAGCAAGAGTTTAAACATCATCTTGCCCTTGGTATGATGATTTATAAGCTAGATTTGCCCTTGACATTTTTTTCTTTTCATTATCCTTATTGTAATTGCTTAGCTTTTCCCTTTTCTTTTATAGAAAGAGTTCTCAAATTGGGGTACTGATTTTTCATATGTCTAGCTTTCCCACATCCAAAGTAAATAACGTTAGAAGAAATCTTAACATTCTTACCATTTTTAACTTTATTCCACTTTTTTTTATGCTTGTGCTTTAGTGAGGTTTCCAATTTGCTTGATAAGTCATTGCTTTTGTCACAAACTAAGCCACTTTTCTCCGTATTTTCAGTGTTTAGCACTATCGTTTCACATGCATCCAAAAGTCTTTGGCCCAAACTTTGCTCGGAGATAATGAGTGAGCAAATCAAATTACCAATAGAATATTCATTCAAAATTTTTGATTCACAAATAGCAATAACTTTGGTATCAAACTTATCAAATAGACAGTGTAGAATTTTATTGACTTTTTCAAAGTTTGAAAATTCTTCACCTAAAGCATGTAATGATGTCACAATTTGATTAAACCTAGTATACATGTCTAAGATCGTCTCATAACGTTTCATGAAAAACATTTCATAATCATGCATTAAAGTATTCAATATAGATTGCTTTATTTCACTAGTGCCTTCCTATATAGTGTGTAATTTATCCCAAATTTTCTTGCCAGTAGTGCATGTGGATACAAACATACAATCTTCAAAATTTAAACCATAGAAAAAATAGTTTAACGATTTAGCATTCAATTGATACCACTTAAAAGTTCATTAGGGATATTAAGCCCTTATGATTAAAAGGTATATCAATTTTAATTCTATCTATAACACATGACAGTATAGAATAACCAGTTAAAATCATTTGCCATGTTCGGTAAACAATTGATCGCAAGAAAGTAGACATGCAAATTTTCCAAAAATCAAAAGTAATAATTTTAAATAAAGGTTGTCGGGTGATTGAATAACTTTCCTTAATATTATGATTACAAAAGTTAGCCCTTAATCAAAATTTATAAGTTTTCAAAAACTTAATTTTATGAATCCCATTCTGATACCACTTAAAAGTTCATTAGGTATATTAAGCCCTTATGAACTAGTCTCAAGGTTAAACAAGAGGGGTGGTGAATTGGTATTTAAAAATTTCTCCAAGTAAAGATATAAAAAAAACCAAAATAAGCTTCACCATAAGAAAAATAAAGTGCAAAAATTATATATGGAAAAATAATAAGAAAGAACATACCAGGTTTATAGCAGTTCGGTCTAACATGGCCTACTTCTAATCCTTGGAGGCACCCTTTGAGTATTCTATTAAATACTTAGTGTCTCTTCTTTAGCCCCCACAGCTAGGCGGAGAAGTCGTTAAAAAATCACTTCCACCTTCCCCGGTGCGGCAGAGTAGCCAAGCTCATTGACCCCAAAGAGATCTTCTACTTCCCAAAACTTCCTTAAGATGAACCTTAAATTGGATGGTACTAAGATGCAAGCTCACCGAAGCAACCATGTGGAATCCCCTTCACACTCCCTTGAAACCCCCTCCTAGGATCTTCTCCCTCTCTCAAACTCCACCCTTTCATCTCTCCCTTTCAAGTTCTCTCTTCAAGTTTCCTCTAGAAGAACGAAGCTTCAATGGTTGCCAAAGACCCTAACTTGTATAAACAAGAGGTCTTAAACAGAAGAGCTCTAAATTTGATCTTAATTGCAATACACCAACAATATCGTCTAGGACGATATTAATATCGTTATATATGATTAGTTCAAATCATAGAGCATCGTCTAGAGCTTCACCCTGATAGCATGTCTTGACAATAAAGGAGTAAACTAATCATCTGGGATGATCTCACGATTGTCCATGCTGATTAGTATTAAAGGGTACATATCATCTAGAGCATTACCATGGATAGAGCCAGGCCGATTAGGTATCATCCAGGAAGAACTAAGGTTTGTAAACTAATCATCCCAGATAATCCTACTATCATCCAGGCTGATATGATTAAATAATCAAACCTTATTTCTTAATTATCATATTAATTTAGGCAGAATTATTCAGGGTAATGTCCTAGACGATATCCAAAAATAATACATGCCTAAATAGAATTGGCGATAGATTTTTTCTGATTTGAGCCTATCATCTCGTACGGTGATAATATCGCCTAGAAAAATTTGCTTAATCACGGTTGCCTTAACTAGGATGCCCAAATTAGGGTTTCTATTTTTGACTGATCCTATTAATAATGATGATGGCTTTACTAGAGAATGGAAAAAGAATGGTAAGAAAATAAAGTCCCTTTATCCTCTACACCTCGTTCTATAAGAGCTCAAACTTCTTTTAAATATCTTAATGGTTAAGACTCTTATATGGAATGTTAGGGCTATTGGTGGCGTAGATTCCAAAGTTAGAGTTACAAATTTTTTCATAACTCACAATATTCAGTTACTATTTTTAATCAAATCTTTTATTTTTCCTAAGAAGTTAGATTTTTTTGCAACTCATTTGGGTTTTTATATGAAATTTGCTAATTGCTCTAATAAAATTTAGATTTTTTGGAGGAATCCAGTCATGGTTAATATTTTTTTTGATTGCCTATAAGTTGTTCACTCTCAAATAATTTTTTTAATACCAATTATAATGCTTTTTTGTCTATTCAAACTACTCTACTATATATCGCATGGCACTATGGGAGGAGTTATCTCATTGTGCTCTTACTTCTAATATCCCATGGTTTGTTGTAGGAGACTTTAATATTGTTTCTAATGCTTTTGAAAGAATTGATGGTAATCTTCCTAGTCAAAAGGCTATGGATGATTTTAATTCTATGATTTTTTTTTGAAATTTGGTTGACATTGGTTTTTTTGATAGAAATTTTATGTGGAACAGAGCCACAATGTGGCAAAGATAGGACATGGTTTCTTTTAAGTCTAAGATTGAACAAGTTACAAAAGAAAATCTACCTCTAGCAGCAATGGTGCCATTAGCAAAAATAGAAATCAAATAATCACCAAGCTAATAACACTAATGTTTTGAAGATAATTAGAAACTTTTTTTTTTGGGTAAATTGATGTCAATAGGAACAAACTTATGTAGAATATGATAGGCATTGAAGGAATAAGCTAATGGAATGTAGTTGTACCATAAAATTGAGAAAATAAAAGATTTAGTTAGAGAAATCCAAACAAAATTTCTGACCAACCAGCTAACAAACACACCATCAGAGACAAATTACACATAATGTAATCCTTTTTCACCACATGTTTAGGGATATTAATAATTTTGGCAACCAAACTGAAAGTTCGTTAGGGATGTTAGGCCCCTTATGAACTGGCCCAATGCTAATAAAGAAAGAGGTGAATTGAAAAAGAAGAATCTTTAAATCAAAACACAAACCAAAACAAATATCACGACAATAAAAACCAAATGCCTAAATTAAATGCAGAAGTAATAAAGAAAGAACACACCGAAATTATAGTGGTTCGGTCAAACCTTGACATATGTCCACTCCTTGGAGGCACCCTCCAAGTATTGCACTAAACTAAGTGTCTCTCCTTTATCCCCCACAGCTAGGTGGAGAAGCCATTACAAAATCACTTCCACCTTCCCTGGTGCAGCGGAGTCACCGGGTCCTTTAACACCAAAGAGATCTTCTTCTTTGGTGAACTTCCATCGAGATTAGCCTTGAATCCGATGGTATTCAGGTGCGAGCTTGCCGGAGAAACCGTGTGGAACCCCCACCACACTTCCTTGAGTCCCCCCTCACATGATCTTCTCCCTCTCTCAGACTCCACCCTTTCCTCACTCCCTTTCAAGCTCTCTCTTCAAGTTTCCCCCAAAAGAATGAAGCTACAATAGCTGCAAAAAACACTTTACAAAGTGCCTTGATATCTCGTAAATAGAAGGGCTCAAAATGAGCTCATTAATTCAAGTTGCCGACATTATCGTCCAAGACGATAAGTATATCGTCATGTACGATCAGTACAATTTAAGCCCAACTAGCTAGGACGATTTGAGACAATTAGAAGAAGTTTGTTCATATCATCAAGGATAATAATATATCATCCTGGACGATCAGAACAAATCATGGAATATCATCCTGAACATCGCTCTGAAAATCAGCTATCTGATGTCCAATCATCCAGCAGATCGTCTAGGATGATTTTACGATCGTCCAGGACGATTAGACCATGAAATCAAGTCATAATTTCTTTCCTTAAATTCCATAGAAATTTTGGAAAAATAGTCTTGGATCATCCTGGACGATATTTTATAATCCTAGACGATCCACCTGGATGATGTCCAAAAATAAGTAATTCCTAAATAGATCTGGCGGCAGATTCTTTCTAGTTTGAGCCTATCGTCCTGGCCGATACAAAATTTTCCAGGACGATGTATTTTGCATAATGACGGCTGCTTTAATGAGGATGCCCTAATTAGGGTTTCTGCTTTTGAACAGATCGTCCAGGCCAATATAAATTTCATCCAGGATGATGTTACCAAAAATAGTAAACTCTAGGGAACAATAAAAAAATCTTCCAAGTTATAAAGCATCAGGAGCCACACCAAATAAAATAGACTCAAGAAAGGAAAAAGTGTACAAACTGACTCAGACCAAGTCTACCCAATCTTGAGCTGGTTCCAAATTACAGTCTTATCGTGTGGATCTGAAATGTTAGCAGATAAGGCAGTCGTAGAGAAATAAGGGTATTTGCTATCATCAAAATCATAAACCATGAAAATAGATCCGCAACAATCTCCCCCTTTTTTATGATGGCAAATATTGCAATTTGAATTTTTTAAAAGGAACATTTTCTCCTCATCTCCGCCTCACTAGAATAACACTTTAAAAATAGGGGAGATAAAAATATTTTTGTTGTTTTTAATTTTTTTGAAAGGAAAAAAAAAATACAAATACGATAACGGTATAAAAATTCAACAATACGTTCTCCCCTTTTGACATTATCAAAAAGAGAGGAGGCACAAACAAAAAACAAAATGAACAAAAGACAACAAAAATATTTAAACCTTGTTTTATTTATCCAGGCTGATATGATCAAATAATCAAACCTTATTTGCTTATCTTAATTATCATATTAATTTAGGCAGAATTATTCAGGGCGATGTCCTAGACGATATCCAAAAATAATACATGCCTAAATAGAACTGGCGATATATTTTTTCTGATTTGAGCCTATCATCTCATACAGTGATAATATCGCCTAGAATAATTTGCTTAATCACGGCTGCCTTAACTAGCCCTAATTAGGGTTTCTATTTGTGACTGATCCTATTAATAATGATGATGGCTTTACTAGAGAATGGAAAAGGAATGGTAAGAAAATAAAGTCCCTTTATCCTCTACACCTCGTTCTATAAGAGCTCAAACTTCTTTTAAATATCTTAATGGTTAAGGCTCTTATATGGAATGTTAGGGCTATTGGTGGGGTAGATTCCAAAGTTAGAGTTAGGAATTTGTTCATAACTCACAATATTTAGTTACTATTTTTAATCAAATCTTTTATTTTTCCTAAGAAGTTAGATTTTTTTGCTACTCATTTGGGTTTTTATATGAAATTTGCTAATTGCTCTAATATAATTTAGATTTTTTGGAGGAATCCAGTCATGGTTAAAATTTTTTTTGATTGCCTGTAAGTTGTTAACTCTAAAATAATTTTTTTAATTCCAATTGTAATGCTTCTTTTGTATATGCAAACTACTCTACTGTATGTCGCCTGGCACTTTGGGAGGAGTTATCTCATTTTGCTCTTACTTCTAATATCCCATGGTTTGTGGTAGGAGACTTTAATATTGTTTCTAATGCTTTTGAAAGAATTGATGGGAATCCTCCTAGTCAAAAGGCTATGGATGATTTTAATTCTATGATTTTTAATTTAAATTTGGTTGACAATGGTTTTTTGATAGAAATTTTATGAGGAACAGAGCCACAATGTGGCAAAGATAGGACATGGTTTTTTTTAACTCTAAGAATGAACAAGTTACAAAAGAAAATCTACCTCTAGAAGCAATGGTGCCATTAGCAAAAATAGGATTCAAATAATCACCAGGCTAATAACACTAACGTTTTGAAGATAATTAGAAACTTTTTTTTTGGTAATTTGATATCAATAGGAACAAACTTATGTAGAATATGATAGGCATTGAAGGAATAAGCTAATGGAATGTAGTTGTACCATAAAACTGAGAAAATAAAATATTTAGTTAGAGAAATCCAAACAAAATTTCTGACCAACCAGCTAACAAACACACCATTAGAGACAAATTACACATAAGGTAATCCTTTTGCACCACATGTTTAGGGATATTAATTTTTTTGGCAACCAAACTGAAAGTTCGTTAGGGATGTTAGGCCCCTTATGAACTGGCCCAATGCTAATAAAGAAAGTGGTGAATTGAAAAAGAAGAATCTTTAAATCAAAACACAAACCAATACCAATATCACCACAATTAAAACCAAATACCTAAATTAAATGCAGAAGTAATAAAGAAAGAACACACCGAATTTATAGTGGTTCGGTCAAACCATGACATACGTCCACTCCTTTGAGGCACCCTCTAAGTATTGCACTAAACTAAGTGTCTCTCCTTTAGCCCCCACAGCTAGGTGGAGAAGCCCTTACAAAATCACTTCCACCTTCCCTGGTGCGGTGGAGTCGCCGGGTTCTTTAACACCAAAGAGATCTTCTTCTTTGGTGAACTTCCCTCGAGATTAGCCTTGAATCCGATGGTATTCAGGAACAAGCTTACCAGAGCAACAATGTGGAACCCCCTCCACATTCCCTTGCATCCCCCCTCACAGGATCTTCTCCCTCTCTCAAACTCCACCCTTTCCTCACTCCCTTTCAAGCTCTCTCTTCAATTTCCCCCAAAAGAATGAAGCTACAATAGATGCAAAAACACTTTACAAAGTGTCTTGATATCTCTTAAATAGAAGGGCTCAAAACGAGCTCATTAATGCAAGTTGCCGACATTATCGTCCAAGACGATAAGTATATCATCCTGTACGATCAGTACAATTTAAGCCCATTTAGCCAGGATGGTTTGAGACAATCAGAAGAAGTTTGTTCATATCGTCCAGGATGATAATATATAGTCCTGGACGATCAGAATAAATCATGAAATATCATCCTGAACATCGCCCTTAAAATCAACTATCTGATGTCCAATCATCCAGTAGATCATTTAGGACGATTTTGTAATCATCCAGGAAGATTTGACCGTGAAATCAAGTCATAATTGCTTTCCTTAAATTCCAGAGAAATTTTGGAAAAATTGTCTTGGATCATCATGGACGATATTTTATAGTCCTAGATGATCCACCTGGACGATGTCCAAAAATAAGTAATTCCTAAATAGATCTGACGGCAGAATCTTTCTGTTTTGAGCCTTTCATCCTGGCCGATACAAAATCATCCAGGACGATGTATTTTGCATAATGATGGCTGCTTTAATGAGGATGCCCTAATTAGGGTTTCTCCTTTTGAACAGATCGTCCAGGCCATTATAAATATCATCCCGGACGATGTTACCAAAATAGTAAACTATAGGGAACAATCACAAAATCTTCCAAGTAACAAAGCATCAGGAGCTATACCAAATATAATAAACTCAAGAAAGGAAAAAGTGTACAAACTGACTCAGACCAAGTCTACCCAGTCTTGAGCTGGTACCAAATTACAGTCTGATCGTGTGGATCTGAAATGTTAGCAGATAAGGAAGTCGTGGAGAAATAAGAGTATTTGCTATCATCAAAATCATAAACCATGAAAACAGATCCGCAACAATCTCCCCCTTTTTTATGATGGCAAATATTGCAATTTGAATTTTTTAAAAAGGAGCATTTTCTCCTAATCTCCCACTCACTAGAATAACACTTTAAAAACAGGGGAGATAAAAATATTTTTGTTGTTTTTAATTTTTTTGAAAGGAAAAAAAGAGATACAAATACGATAATAGTATAAAAATTCAATAATACATTCTCCCCTTTCGAAATTATCAAAAAGAGAGGAGGCACAAATAGAAACCAAAACGAACAAAAGACAAAAATGTTCCCTGATCTAGTGAAAAAAAACAAATATTCTTAAAATGAGAAAGTTACCTCTTGGTTTTAAGCAAAATCTTAGTAGAATTGGCTTGACAACGCTTAGCCCAGAAAAGGTTAGAAATTTAGAATTTGATAATCCAAACTCAAGTTCTTTAAAAAGGCTCAAAAACTTTTTAATTTAATATCTAAATCAGGGAATAAATTAAAGAAAGAAACAATCATTTTTCAAAAACTTCTTCCATAAAATATATCTAGTTGAAGATCAATGCACGAATTGTTGAATCAAGAATCAAGATTTTTAAACTCAAGTATTGAAAGTATCAAGTGTTTTCTTAAGCTTTTAACAAGTACAAGAATGGTAAACATTAAACTATGTGGGCTCATTTTATGCCTCTTGACAATTGGTTGGCGCACTTCGCATCTTTTGATACACTTTGTGTATTCTATTTTTCAATTTGGCATCTTTGCGCATCTTTTATTTTTGGAATCATTGGCCAATTTTTTTTTTTTAAATATGCTACCTTTCTTAAATCTTAAAAAACAAAAGTAAACCCATCATATTAACAAAACGAATTTCTTAACTAAGAAAATTATGAGTTAGATTCAACAACATGTAAAAGATTCCTATGCGATAAATAAAATGTAAGGAGATAAAAAATTTAGTTTCAAAAACAAATTTAAAAGATGAAAAAGATTTTAAATCAAAAGTAGAATAACTTCTTTTAGGAAATAGAGATTGAGAGTCAAAAACATGAGTTTTCTTCTTTTGACTGTTTTAGAGAAGTCAACACAACTTACTAAAGATTTCAAGAAAAAATAGGAAGTAGATTTTTCATTTTTAGAAATGTGAATGTGTGTGTTGATCAGAGAAAAACTTTCACGAAAACAAAAATTTCAAAGAATAAACAAAACTAAAACACAAAATAAAAATGAAAAACATAAAAACAAAAACACAACACAAAAACACGAAAGGCTTTTAACCATTATCTCTCTCCTTGTCCGATGCTTCAGAAACCAGATCTGCCCTTGAGATTTTTTGTCTTTCATTATTTCCCCGGATTAAATTTTGCTTCGCCTTGCCCTTTTCTTTCGTAGGAAGAATTTTTAAATTAGGGGACTGATTTTTCATATGTCTAGGCTTCCTACATCGAAATCAAATAACGTTAGAAGGAATATGAACATCCTTACCAATTTTGCTTATGCTTTGGTGAGCTTTGTGATTTACTTGATAAGTCATTGCATTCGTCACCAACTAAGCTATCTCTTTCTGTATCATCAGCTTTTAGAACAATCGTTTCACCTACATCCAAAAGTCTTTGACCCAAATTTTGCTCGTAGGCAATGAGTGAGCCAATCAAATTATCAATAAAATTTTCATTCAAATCTTTTGATTCACAAATAGTAATTACTTTAGCATCAAACTTATCCAGTAGACAACGAAGAATTTTGTTAACTTTTCAAAATTTGAAAATTCTTTTCCTAAAGCATGCAATGATGTCATAATTTGAATAAACCTAGTAAACATGTCTAAGATCGTCTCATAAAGTTTCATGGAAAATAGGTCAAAATCATGCATTAACATATTCAACTTGGATTGCTTGACTTCACTAGTGTTTTCATATATGGTGTGTAGTTTATCCCAAACTTCCTTACCAGTAGTGCACGTGGATACTAACATAAAATCTTCAGAACTTAAAGAACAGAAAAAGCATTTTAATGATTTTGCATTCAATTGAGCATTGAGTCGTTAATCTCTATTCCATTGACTAAAAGGAATGTCAGTTTTAATTCTATCTAAAACACGTGACGATGAAGAATAACCAGTTAAAATCATATGCCACATGCAAAAATCAATTGATTGTAAGAAAGTAGACATGCGAGTTTTCCAAAAATTAAATGTAATATTTTTAAACAAAGGTGGTATGCTGATTGAATAACCTTCCACAATATTAAGATTTAAAAATTTAGCAATGGATCAAAATTTAAAAGATTTTAAAAACTTATTTTTTGAAAACTGCTCTGATACCACTTAAAAGTTCGTTAGGGATATTAGGCCCCTTATGAACTGGCCCAAGGCTAATAAAGAGATAGGTGAATTGAAAAAGAAGAATCTTTAAATCAAAACACAAACCAAAACCAATATCACCACAATAAAAACCAAATGCGAAAATTAAATGCAGAAGTAATAAAGAAAGAACACACCGAATTTATAGTGGTTCGGTCAAACCTTGACCTACGTCCACTCCTTGGTGGCACCTTCCAAGTATTGCACTAAACTAAGTGTCTCTCCATTAGCCCCCATAGTTAGGGGGAGAAGCCCTTATAAAATCACTTCCATCTTCCCTGGTGCGGCGGAGTAACCAGGTCCATTGACACCAAAGAGATCTTCTTCTTTGGTGAACTTTCCTCGAGATAAGCCTTGAATATGATGGTATTCAGGTGCGAGCTTGCAAGAGCAACCGTGTGGAACCCTCTCCACACTTCCTTGAGTCCTTCCTCACAGGATCTTCTCCCTCTCTCAAACTCCACCCTTTCCTCACTCCCTTTCAAGCTCTCTCTTAAAGTTTCCCCAAAAGAACGAAGCTACAATGGCTTCCAAAGACACTTTACAAACTGCCTTGATATCTCTTAAATAGAAGGGCTTAAAATGAGCTCATTAATACAAGTTATCGACATTATCGTCAAGGATGATAAGTATATCATCCTGTACGATCAGTATAATTTAAGCCCAATCAGCCGGGACGATTTGAGACGATCAGAAGAAGTTTGTTCAAATTATCTTGGATGATCAGAAAAATTGTGGAATATCATCCTGAACATCGCCCTGAAAATTAGTTATCCGATGTTCAATCATCCAACAGATCATCCAGGACGATTTTGCGATCATCCAGGATGATTTGACCGTCAATTCAAGTCATAATTGCTTTCCTTAAATTCCTAAAAAATTTTGGAAAAATTATCCTGGATCGTCCTAGACGATATTTTATAGTCCTGGACGATGTCCAAAAATAAGTAATTCCTAAATAGATCTAGCGACAGATTCTTTCAATTTTGAGCCTATCGTCCTGGCATATACAAAATCGTCCAGGACGATGTATTTTGCATAATGACGGCTGCTTTTATGAAGAAATCCTAATTAAGGTTTTTGCTTTTGAATAGATCGTCCAGGCCGATATTTTTATATCGTCCTGGATGATGTGACCAAAAATAGTAAACTCTAGGGAACAGTTAAAATATCTTCCAAGTTATAAAGCATCAGGAGCCACACCAAATAATATAGACTCAAGAAAGGAAAAAGTGTACAAACTGACTCAGACCTAGTCTACCCAATCTTGAGCTGGCTCCAAATTGCAGTCTGATCGTCTGGACTTTAAATGTCAGTAGATAAGGCAATCGTACAGAAATAAGAGTGTTTGCTATCATCAAAATCATAAATCAAGAAAACAGATCCACAACACAAACTATCACACAACCTCACTTAGTGGGTTAACATTACAAACATTGTTATTAAAGAAAAGTTCTCTTTTTTTTTTTGTAGAAGTTGACTGGGTATTAAGAATGTAATCAATAGAAAAACTTCCCATCCATTGATCCTATCATATATATATATATATATATATATATATATATATATATATTACCATGTCCAACCTCTAATTGAATGAACATTTTATCCTCCCATTTAATGTAATATAGTCTTTTCCAAATAATATAATCACTGCCTTTGAAATGACATATGAGGGGATGTTTATCGCCGCAATACTTATAAATCACAAAGTTAGCCCAAAAACTATTCAAGATCTAAAGGAAAAATCTTGTTAGAAAAAATATAATTTATATCAATCATGACTTATAACTCAGTGCACCTTCTTTCAAATCTACATAATAATTAGACCAAGAGGCCCAATGAATACAAGATTTATCAACAATAGAAATCCAAAATATAATTTTAATAAGCCTCTCCTTCTAATTACAAAAACCCAAAGTAGGTTAAATAGTATGAAAAATGTAAATAGGTAAAAAAAAATTAACACTTTTCATTAGAACCAATCTCCCACCAAAGGAGAAAAAATTAATGGTGCAAAAGGACAATTTTCCCTTAATAGAGGAAAAGATGCCATCAAATAAATGAGATAATTTTTTCACATGGAAAGGGGAGTGCCTAAATACATTAAAGGAAGAATCTTAGGAAACAAACTAAATTTGTTAAGAATAACCTTAATTCTATATTTGTTAAGAATAACTTAATTCTACAAAACCCAAAGCAGTAATTAAACAACTCATGTTTACTTTAATTCTCAACTTATTAATATTTTGAAAAATCACCAAGAAATTTGCTAAGAAGCTTAATCATTTTCATAGAACCCTTAGAAAAGATAATAAAATCATCAACAAAATTCAAATGAGCTATTGGAAAACCATCCAAAGTATGACAGAGTAAATCATGGTGTTTACCATATAAATCATCAAGCCCCCTAGACATGTACTCCACAATAATATTAAACAAGGTAGAAAATAAGGGATCACCTTGCTTAATACCATGAATAGACTTAAAGAAATAATGAATTTTACAATTATTTAAAATAGAAAAGAAACAAATCTCGATGTTATACTTAATAACTCTGATGAAATTTGAATTAAACCCAAATAAAAAGAGAATGTGATACAAAAATTCCTAGTTGAGGTTATCATAAGCTTTGGTTATGTCTAGTTTAAAATAATGTTTCCTCCTTTAAGTTGAGCATTAAGATTATAGATTCTTGAGCCAGTTGGACATTATGAAAATTGGATCTCCCCTTAGCAAAACCCATTTTATTAGGAGAGATGATTTTTGGAAGGTAGCCTACCGATTATAATTTTAGAAATAAGCTTGTTAAAAAACTTACAGATTCAAATAGGCCTAAGTTCATACCTAAAATGTATAGCCTCCCTATTAGGAACAAGGGAAATTGAGGAATTAGAAAAAAAAAAAAAAAAAACTTTTTGTCAGGAGTACCCTTAAAAAAGTTACAAAAAATATCCGCCGAATCCACCATAAGAATATTCCACATTTTTTGGAAAAAGAAATTAGTAGTAAAACCATCTGTGCTAGCAACCGAGTTAGAATTCATCCCTTTAAGAATATGAAAATTTTCAATCTCTGAGGGAAGTTTAAATAGCATTTGATTATCATCTTCATTAATTAAAGAAGGGAAGAACTCAAAAGTATGGCATCGATCTGGAATAAAATTCTTGTTAACAAATTCTAAAAATAGTCGACATTACAGTTAGAAATAACATTAACATCTTAAATTTTAAATCCATTAGGATTTATAATTAACTTTATGGATATGATTCACTGCTCCTTTTTTTCTTAACAATTCCATGGAAATTTTTGGTGCTCTAATCCCCCTCCACAAAAAAATTGCAAGAAACCTTTTGTTTCTAAAAGGCTACTTCCTTATGGTGAATTTGGTATAATAAAATGTTAGCATTATTTAGATCCATATTTTCAACTAAAGATTCCTCCAAATAAATATTATCAAGAGAAGAAATGTTAACTTCAGCCCTACTTATATTGGAGAAATGTTTTTTTATACACATTTATTCCACAAAACTATCTTCTACTTTAATCTTTTGATTTTAAGCCAAAATCTTTTCATATCAACAATTTAATTATTAGGATGCAGAGGGGCATTCCAATTAAACTAAACTAGAGTGTAAAAAGGCCCATCAAGAAACCACATGTTTTTATATATAAAAGATGCATGCATTGTAGGATGCTAAAACTTAAAACTCGAAAGAATAGGAGAGTTATTAGAAAGTGCCCTACTTAAATGTTTCACATTATAAAGAAGAAAATTAGAAATGGATAAAGCATTAAATAAAATGTGATCAAATTATTTCTGTGTACTAGTTCTATTACAAGTAAACTTACTATAAGTGAAGCCAATATCATGAAGATTGTAGTCAATAATTGCATTATTGAAGTTTTCTATAGCTTGAGAATTTGGAGGATCACCACCAATTCCCTTAGTAGTTTTTGCAATAGTGATAAAACACCCACCAACCATCCAAGACACATTAACAACATTAGGAAAAGAATTCAGCTAACTCCATAAAGGAAATATACCCCCAACAGGAACTACAAACATTAACTAAGGAACCATAACATTAAAATTGGAAAAGAGCATTACTAGTATAAGAAACATGTGGAAGGTCCTCAATAATGTCCTCCCTCAAAGGATTACTCCACAAAATCAAAACCTTTTTGGTGCAATTATAATAAAACTGATTAGAATTGAGTAACTTAGTAGTGTTAGCTAATTTAGAGGATACAATAAGTGATTCCAAAGGATAAAGAAGAGTATTATTATGGACTCTATATAGAATTTTCACCATTTGTCTAGAAATAGAACCACCCACACCCTTAACATTCCAAACCATGACTTTAACCATTAAAAATCATTCAAATAAGCATGAACCCTTATATACCAAGGGGTGGGTAGATGAGTCTTTTTGTTATTCTTATTTTTTCCTTCGATCTTTAGTGAATCCTTCTTCATCCATCAATTGATCCCCATTTTTATTAGGAGATGAATCAAAATTCACCACTTGGATAGAAGAAACTTTAGGATCTTTAAGGCTTGAGTAATTATTCTCCACAGCAATGATTCCCCCTTCCTCACAAGCATCAGACCTCATACGATAAGAAATATGTAAAGCTTTACCTGAAGATCTTAAACCATTAATAAAGCTACCAAAAGGTTCGTGCAAATTAGAAAGTTTTTTTTGTTAAAAGAATTTAAATCATAAATTGATCTTGAGCTTTATCATCCAAAATATTATAATTATCAACATAAGTTTAAGGATTTGGTTCCATGGTAACATGCTAATGAATAGTACTGTCCACCCATCGATTAATACACCCACAGAGCACCAGTTCTTCAACATTCCAATTGATACCATTAGAATTCTTAAGGTTAAGATCCTCCCCCTTTATGATCATATTCTCCCCTCGTTCATGACCTCCCATAACATTTTGAACCTCCAAAACATACCCAAAAGATTTGGACCCAACTAAAATCTCTTTAGGATGTTTTTTGTTGATATCAATTTCAACCAACACATGAGCGATAAATGGCCTCAACCTAGAGGACATAGCATAATTTGTTTCTGATGGTCTAACAAAAATGGAACCCAACGAATGAAGGACATGTGAATTTAAAAAAATACAATCATAAGTAGTGAAATGAAGTCCAAATGGGCTTCACATGGATTTTTTTTTATACTAAAAAGGGGTCTATTTCAGTTATCACATTTGATAATTACTAATGTAATATGATCACCTAGCAAAAATTTGAATATAATCTACATATTTAAATCGTTGGATCACTATATGACAATCAGCCAATAGTCCCATAATATATATATATATATATATGCATGAGGTTACAAAAAAACATTGTGTATGGAATTAAGGATAGATCTTTAAACAACAAATTTTCTAAAAAGCAAAAATTGGAAAGGAGAAGCAAGTTCAATCACATATTCATCAGAAATCAAAATAGCCAGAATGCCCTAAAAAGATAAATAAACAAAAGGAAATTTTTAAGCCCTAGAGGAAGGTGGACAAGTCAAAACAACTTTAAAAGATTTGGAAATAGATTCATTATGATCCCAATTTAAAGAAAAAAAACACTTATTTCTTAACATTCAACCAATTAAAGAAGCTCCCTAGGGGGTTTTTACTTGTTGGAACTGCTTAATAAGCCCTTAAAGAAACCAAACTAGAGACCCGTTGGTCCAGTTTGGTAAGAGCACTGCTTGAACAAGAACCATAGTGAGTCTTACCAAAACCCTTGAAGAAAATAGATAAAGAAGGCTCAAAGATTACAGGGAAACCAGGTCTAAATAATAAACATCCTTTTTTTTATTAAAACCCTTGAAGGGACTTATTTATTAATATAAAAAAAATATTTTAATTCCTTAAAAAAGATAAATAGCTCACTGTACTCCAAACAAATACATCAAAAAATAAAAAAAAAAAACATAAGGGAAATTGATCCCAACTAATTACAAGAACCTGTAAAAAACCTATGAAAATTCTATGGGAGATCAGGAGCCAACGTAAAAAAATATTAACGAAAGGAAATTAAGCCAAAAGCTCATACAAAATTATGATCTATTAAAATAGTAGATATTAGAATTAATCTAATACCTCCATAAAGGATGTTCTTTAGAATCACCAAAAATCTATTCTGAAAAATCTTCAAGGTGGGAATTGACAACACAACCATACAACAAAATTATCTTGTAAGCAAAGTGCGTAACAGAACTAATAAGCCTTCCATATATAAGCCCTATAAAACAATTGAAATGATAACATCCATTTAATAAAATAATCATTGAACCATTAGGGGGAAAATGTTATTTCATCAAAAAAGAAAACCATAATATACATAGCCCAAAACAACCCTAGAACACAAACCATAAAGCAGAGGCCCTAAGCAAGCCAAAACTTATGTAATAATACCCAAAGGAAAAATTATTAGACAACTAGTAGAAAAGGGAACACCTCGAAGTAAGAAAATAAAAGCTATTATAACACAAAACCAAAATAGAAGAAATGGGAGTCAAATTTCTGGAATATGTTAGGCTTAAAAAGCTCATAAAAGTAGCATCTATATAATAATCTTGATTTATACCACGCAACTTCTCCAAACCCTTCCAAAACTTACCAAGCCTAAAATAATTAGCCCCAATAATGGAATGACCACCCATCACAAATACAACCCCAAGGACAAAACTATAATGGGATACATCATGATGATAGAACAATTGGCCAATAATAGAGGCATCAAGGTGAAAATCAACACCAATAGATAACACCAAGACTCAACAATAGAGAACCCCATAGTAAGGCAAAATATGGCAAGGAAAAGAATGCTCAGATGAATATCATCCGAAAAACTTACTCCCAAAATTTATAAAAAAAGCCTTAATAAATGAATATAGAACAACCAAATAGAGAAGCCAGCTTCTAAACACCCTCATAACCAAAAACCAACAAAAAACAACATAATAAAAGCCCTCATAACCATAATACAAGAAATCATGATCAAAGGAAATAAATAAAAAGTTATGCAACAATGTCGAATACTTCCAACAACCATCCTGATGCATTCATTGATTACAACAACCTAACCAAAATAAGCCAAAGGATGAGTATGACCAACAAAGTAATAAGGAGAAAATAGAACAAAGGGATAACCATAGACAAGAGCTACCACCACCACCTCAATAGAAGCCATCAACCACTTAAGCATTAAGTAAAGAAAAATGCATGGGGGAGGGGACATAAGCAAAAAAAGGACTCCAAAAATAAAAAATGCAACGCATCGAAAAGAACCTTAAAGAAGTCTAGTTAATGGTGAGCAAAGAACCACCGCAAAAAAAAAGCAAAGAATGAAACTATACAACCAAGAAAAACCAACAAAACTACAAAATCCCTAGCCAAAAAGCCACAAGATCTAACCTCCTGATATACGACAAAATCCCCTTATCCTAAATTGTCATTCCTTTGAATAAGTGAGGAAGATCCACCATGGAAAATTCAAAATAGCTAGTTAATCAGCTACTAAATTTTTCTAGCACATCAACACAACAATTATCTTCTCCGTAAATATGCATAAACGAATAATTAAAATTGCCTAGAAGATGCTTCATTTATCTAATAAGGAATAAATTTTTAGGACTACAAGAAACATCACCTTGTAGGAAATGCAACACCAACCAAGCATCCACCTCAATCTATACAAATTTTCCCACCAGACTGTCATGAACAAATTCATTCAACATATTAAAAACCCAATTATTGTACATAATTAAATTAATGACTCTAATAGATGAATTAATATGAGTATTTAAAGATGTGTTAAGAGAAAAATGACCTATCCAATTATCTTGCCAAAAAAAAAACCTTATCTTCACCAATGCCTCCATTGAATAAGTTTCTCAACCTCCCATTAATGGAGCAAAGCCTTTTCCACACCAAAGAGTCACTAGCTTTACAACGAAAGATTAGCCGATGTTTACCAATGCAATATTTGCGTAACATAAATTTAGCCAATATACTTTTGTTACCTCTAAAAGAAAACTAAAGATTATAAGAAAAAGCATGTGCCACATCAGTAAAACTTTTGAAACTAAGATCACCTTCGTTAACCACACCACAACACTTCTTCTAGGAAGCCTAAGAAATGCAAGCATAATTATTCTTAAGACCCTAAAAGAACTTTTAATCAGCCTTTTCATACACAAACAATTACTATTATTAGGTTTATAGGATGAAAAATGTAAAAAGGTATAGAGCACAAAACACATTTAATTAAAACAAATTTCCCACCTAAAGATAAAAAATGATAGGCCCAACAAGAGAGATTCTTATGAATAGAAGTAAAAATATCTTCAAAATTACGAGATCTCCTCCAACAGTTAAACAGAGGAGTACCCACATACTTAATCAAAAGTTTTTGAGGGCCAAAACAAAATTTTACCTTAATAGTTTAATTATGGATTGGTATATACACTTCCAATAATTGAAGCAACTTTTGCCCTTGCTAAAACTTAACCCACTAAATTGTTGAAAATTAGAAAGAAATTTAAAATGTATTTTCATTGTTTTAATAGAAGCATCGGTAAAAAGATAGAATCATTAGCGAAGCTCAAATGAGATATAGAAAAATAACCAACTTTACTATAATACAAAATTAGAATGCTAATTGAAAAGATTATCTAAAACCCTAGACTTAAATTTAATAGCAATAAAGAATAAAGCAGGAGATATTGGTTTGCCCTGCCTAATGCAATGAGAAGGCTTGAAAAAACCATGGCTCTTACAATTTATAATCCCAGAAAGGAAGTAATTCTCAATGGAATTCTTAAAAATGAAAATGAAAGAAACATTAAAACCAAACAAAGCTACAATATCATAAAGATTCTTCCAATTAACTTCATCATAGGCTTTGATAATATCAAGTTTTAGAACAATGTTACCGCCTTTGACATTAATATTAATATCATGAATTAATTCTTGGGCCAAATGAACATTATCAAAAATGTAAAGTCCTTAACAAAATTGATTTGGCCTAGAAGAATTAATTTAGGAAGCAATAAAGCCTACCCACCCATCAGTATCTTGGAATTTAACTTACTAAAAAGGAACATAAACTAATAGGCCTAAAGTCTGCCAAATAATTAGTGGCCTTTTCTTAGAAATCAAAGAAATATTATTAGAAGTAGAGCACTCCTTTAGGTAAGCAGTACCATTCAGAAAATCTTTAACATCTTCCACCACATCCTTTTAATAGTATCCCAAGTCTTCAGGAAATATTTGGTGGTAAAGTACTTAGGACCAACCATCAAATCAGAATTTACCCATTAATGATGTCAAGTTTTTTTTTTAAAGTGAAACCCCAAAAACGGTCCTGCGTATTCAATTAAGGAAAAAATTACGTAGTCCTTAAATGGCCCTCAAGCTCGCTAATGCTCAGAAGAGCTATAAAAATAGAGAAAAAAAACCTAGGAGCTCAAGGTCCCTTCTAAGTAAAATTATAATTAAACCTACGCACAATCTACGGTGCACAAGAATGAGCACCCGAAAAGATAGAAAGCACCAAATACTAGCATTCAGCTTCAGCTTCCCATTCAAAAGGGCATTAGTATAAACTCCTTAACTAAGAAAAATCTGCAAAATAGGTTAAAGGACAAAATAAGAAAAAAAAATAACCATAGAAGATAGAAAGATGAAAAAAATAGTAGTTATTCATAATACATAAAATAAGGAAAAAATAATAGGCACTAACAAGAACCATAAGGCTATAAACTAAACACCCCGAAAGAAGAGTAATAATCCCATAATCCAGCTTAGCAAAGACATAATAAACACTAAAAGACCCAATACCTGTTCAACACCATCTAAGCGTAGATAGCCCTACCAAGAAGTTAGCCCAAAATTTTTGTTTCTCTAACATCTCTCTGAGCTATGGCTTCTTAGGCAATTTTGGTGTGATTCTATGGCTTCCTTTGTCATGCTAGTTTGCTCATCTCGTGGCTTTTTTTCATCGCATTTTTTGATCATTTTCTCTTACTTCATGAATTTTTTTGTTTTTCATTTCTTAATTTTTAGGTTACTTTGGTTTTTGGTGTTGGGAGATAACGAACCCTTTGTCATCAAACCAGACATCTTCTTCATTTTTTGAGGGGAAATCCCAATCCTTTAAAGATGTTTTAGCTAGTCCCTTGTCTAGCTCCTCAAACTTGAAATATCTGTAGCTTCCTTCAAGGGCTATCCTGCTCTCTTCTTTGAAGACTAATTGTTGTTCAGTTAGAAGTCCCTTATGCTTTGATGCTTGCTGGTAAATTGATGTTGATATGACCTAAAATTGATGTTATAAACAATGTTTTTCTTAATCTAAAGCTTTCTGGATCATTTAACATTGATTTACTTGATCAAAGACATGTTGCAATCCAAATTTCTAATTATCTTGATTATATCTACATATTTGCTAGGATATCTACTATATTTAAGCGTGTCAAATGTGGTTGCTTAAATAGACTCCAAATTTATGTGTTAGGAAGGAATCTACTATTTCTCAGGTTTAGATTTCTTTCTCAAATTTGAGACTTCACTTCTTAAATCATCAAATTCTTTTTGGTATGGCTTCTATTTTTAAGAGATTATTATGAACTGACCAAGCCACAACCTGTGTGTTGAGGTCGTCTGTTACTTGGGTGTTGGTTGAACTAGATGTCTCTAAAAAACATACTAGTGAGATATGGATTGGGTCAGAAGTCAAGGGGTATTTCCAAAAAATTGAGTTTAAAAAATACCTATATTTTGTTCTTTTTGCAAGATGCACGTCCATGGCATGAATGATTATTTTTGGAAATATCCTCATCTCCGTAAAGAAAAGGATTTATTCAAACTAAATGATGGGGTGGTTGCTCAGGTTATGTCTAATCCCATTCAATCTATTTTAGAGGACATTACCTCTAATCTTCCTCAGTCTCTTGAGGACCCGTTGGTGGTTAATGTGGAGGACCCTGTTTCTTCTATTCCAAATGATGTTTCATTGAATCATGATCAGGGAGTTATTATTCAAACTTTTGCTTTTCCTACTATTGACTGTGAAAAGAATATGATGCATACTTTGCCTAGTATTGAAGTTCTTAATATTTCAATTATTGAAACTACCCCTTCTTGTACTTTTCATCAAAATGTTTATGAGTCTAGTCATATTATACTTACCTCTACTTCTTCTAATCCTTTAAATGAACAGGAAGTTGTGGCTATTCAAGTGCCTTGCAAAGAGGTGGAGAGGAACTATATCCCTTTAGAGGAACGTGAATTTAATTCTATGGGGCATGGCTCGCCTATCTAAAGAGCTTGTTGTGAGGAATTGTGATACTGTTGAGGATGATGGTATGTTTATGGAGGATGAATGTCCTCAACAGACTTCTCTATGAAAATAACCAAGTGGTAGTAAGACTCTTTTAACTTCTTATTATAATAGTGGTGCTTTGAATGATACTGAGAAAATGCATATTACTAAGAAATGTTTCACCATGGATGATAATGATTTTAATTTTAGTAAAGTTCATAGTAAAAGGGGAAGGAAGCCTAAGTATATTTATTTACATCCTTTTAGAAACACTCTATCACATACTTCCTATTAAGTTTTTCTTTATTTTTAATCTTATTATTTGTAATTTGATAGGCATTAGTTGTCCTTCTTCTAGAATTTGTGTTAAGAACTTATGTTGTGTGCATAAACTTTATATTCTTCTATTGCTTGAGCCTGTTATTTCTACTTATAGGTTGTTAAACACCTCTCAATTTTTGGGTTTTAATCATGCTATTTCTAATGTGTCTAACAAGATTTGGATTTTTTGGAAAGATCTGGTTAAAATTGATGTTATTAGTGATTTTACTTAGGTCTTGCATTGTAAAGTTGAGGCTCTTAATTTTAATTGTTGTACTTCTTTTGTCTATGCTGCTTCTTCTCTTTACAATAAAAATTTTCTTTGGGATCAACTTAATGATTTACATAATATTTGAAATTTTCCTTGGCTTATTGGTGGTGATTTTAATGTTATCACTAACCCTCTTGAAAGGATTGGAAGTTCCTCTCATTCTTATCGTTCTATAGAGGATTTCAGTAATATGATTTTAACTTGCAATTTAATTAATATTGGTTTTATTGGTAATAATTTTACTTGGTATAGGGGTCACTTATGGTAAAAGCTTGATCGTGTGCTCTTTAATGACTCTTGGCTTAACTCCCTTATTTCCACCAATGTATAACATCCGAGTAGAACTTTGTCTGATCATTCACCTTTAGCTATTAGTCTTAAGTTTCAACACTTTAATGCTTCCTCCCAATTTAGATTCTAAAACATGTGGTTACTTCATGTCCCTTTTTTTGATATTATTCAGAATGATTAGAAAGATCCGTTACATCCGAAAAATTCTATTTTTGGCATGAGGAGACTTTGGTTTAAACTAAAAAGATTGAAACAAGTTTTAAATTAGTGGAATCATCATGTTTTTAAAAATCTTTTCTCTAATATCCTGCTAGATGAACAATTTATTAATTCTCTTGAGTTAGCCTGTCAAGAAGATCCTATTGATTGCTAATTTCTCTCTTTTAAAGATGTCCAAAGAGGACCTTTTTAATTTTCAATCTTAAGAAGAGGTTTTTTGGAAGCAAAAAGCTACTGCTAAGCACTTGGTTGAAGGTGATAACATCACTAAATATTTCCATGCATTGGTTATGAGAAAAATTCTAAAAATAATGTCAATAAAATCCAAAGGGAAGATGGTTTTGTCATTGATAATTCTGTGGAGATTGCTAATTTAGTTGTTAAACATTTTCAAACCAGTTTCAATAAAGTTTTTAATCGGACTCAGATTATGGATCATTCTTTCATTCCTCTTCTTATTTCTCATGAGGAGAATGTCATTCTCTCTAGGCCTCCTTCTTTCAAGGAGGTTAAAAAGTCTTTGTTTGATATGAATAGTGATTCTATGGGTGGGCCAGATGGGTTTACCATTTTAAGGATGAGGCTGTTATTTCTTTTCGCTCTGGATGCTGGCTGGTCTTTTCATGGTTTCTGGTTTAGCCATCTGGGTCTGTTGTGCTGGAATGACTCTGTTGGTTGTGTTGTTTATTTTTCTGGGTTTGAGTTTGTGTTGGCTATTAAGTGGTTGTTCCCTTGTAGAGTTTGGTTTGGCTCTAACAGGTGTTTTGAGGGGAGGTGGTGCTAACTGGGGCTCTTTGGTGGGATGAAGCGGCATAAGGTTTCTTGCGGTATTTTTGTTATTGCTATAACATGACCTCTATATGCCCGTCCCTTTCTTGCCTGAGCTGCTTCTCCTCTAGCTTGTGGATTGTTGTTTGATTCTCCACCACCTTTTTTTACTTCTATGTTGTGTTTTTGGCTTTGTTTTACTAGTGTTGGTTTGCTCGAGATTGGCCTTTTCCAGGATATTATATATTGGGATGTTTCAATTTTGATGGGTTATTCTATTTCTTGTTGTGTTGGCATTCTATATTTGCATGGGTGTATTGTCCTATGGCCTATAATTATTCTTGGAGGACTATGGTGGTTTCTATTTTTTGGTAGTGATTTGGATGTTATATGATATACCGGTGTTTCTCTTACCTCCTTTTTGGATTATTAGTTTTTTGGATATATTTTGTGCTTTGTTTTCTCTCTTGCAGGATCCTTTTTTGTGTAGGTCTGTGCACTTCTATTTTTTGGGATAGGAAGATCTTGCTAAACGTCATTTTATGTTGCTCTCCTTTTTTTGGTGCTCTTGCTTATGCATCGTAGAATGTTTTTAGGTTATTTTGTAATTTTTGAGTAGTAGGGATCTTGAGCTCATATGTTTTTTTACTTTTTTTCTTGTAGCTTTTTGGAGCAGTAGAGAGCTCAAGGTTCCTTTAATGACCTTGTAATTTTTTGTTCAATCAATGTGTAGGCCCCTTTGTGGGTTTCCCCTAAAAAAAAGGAATAAGCAAAGCTAAATTATGATTGTCCCAATAGTTGTTATCAATAAAAGAGTTAACCTTCATAGCAGCACTTGAAAACGTATTGAGCATATGATCAAAAAAAGTTTGACCCAACTAACGATCTTGCCAAGAGAATAAATTAGCACTACAAATGCCCCAAATAATATGAGGCTTCACTTATCATTTGATATTACATAGCCTTTTCAAAACTCTAAAAACCCCCTTATTGTAAGTACAAATCGTTGGATGTTCGCCAATACAGAACTTAGAAGTCATGAACTTAGACCAAAGACTAGTTTTAGCCCCAAAATTAAACCATAATTTAAAGGAGATTGCATGAGCTAAATCCGTATATTCTTGCACCCCAAAGAACTATCCTCCAAAACACCACAAAAATTTCTCAAAGAGGACTAGATAATTTTTGAATTTCCACTCTTACCTTTCCAAAAAAAACATATTGAATAAATTTGCATGTCTATTACACACAAAAGTAGTAGGCTAAATAATTTGAAAGATATAAGTAGGTAAGGAGCATAGGACACTCTTGATCAACTCCAATCTCCCACCTAAACTTAAAAAATAAATTCCAAAGAATTGAGCCTACTTCACACAATAGTGATAAGATCATAACAAAGAAAGAATTTCTTATGCCCTTTGAAGAGAGGGACACCAAGATATTTTAATGGAAGAGAACCTTGCATAAAACAAGTGATACTCTTAATATCATTAATGTGATAACAAGCAAAATTCATATGGGACATAAAAAAACACTTGTTTTTATTAATATTTTTACTATTGAAAGATGGGAATATTTTTTTTAGATGCATAAATTTGGTTGAATAAAATGGATGTGTCATGTTATGATTCCACTTTCCTTAAGACAAGGTGCATATTGAGCATGCTTATATATAACTAAGTATTTTCTTGAGTATTCAAGTGGTAGATTCCAATTATTGACCTCTAAACAAGAATAGAGAAAAAAAGAATTAAAATAATTACCTTCGCTCAAATCCTACCAAATTTTCCATGTATGCAGTGCCTTATTCCATGCAACGCCGTCAACCTGTAGCATCTTTCACATGCAAAATTCCTACTCAACTGCCTTCCCATGTTGTTAAAATGAGAGTGAAGAACTCATTCTCTCTTTTGCTCTCATGAAAAAAACTCCTGCAAGCTCCCATCGCTACTTCGACCTCTTCTTCCTCCTATCTCCTCTTCCTGTAAGCCGAAGCAATCCAATTCATTTCACATACTGATCCCATTCCTTCTACTAACCAAACCCAAGAGATTCTCTAACCGAACCCTCTATCTTCAACTTCTGATCGCCATTGCATTTGATTTCTCCTCCCAAACTGTAAGATCTCTACGTGCTCCTAGTCTTTATTGATAGCTCTAGCTCCCAAGGAGGGGGGAGAATTGGGTGGCTTTAAAAAAAATCAATTTTTAAAATTTAATTTTTTTCATTATTAGAAAACTTATTTGAAAAACTTTAATAAGTTATTTTTTTTATTAGAGCAAACAACCAAATAAACTAATATGCAAGAAAGAAAATCAAGGACAAATGTAACTTATTTACGTGGTTCAACCAAAAACCAAAAAAAATGCAACAGCAATGATTAGCCACCCACGATTAGGAATTCACTAAGTAATTCAAGCTTACACGAATCTTTTATGCTCTTCTAAACTAGGTAAGAACAACCCCAAAAACAATACTTTTCTACACCTGGCAAGTATAATATGAAATATTGTACTTTCATATATCGGGAAATTTTTACCCCAAGAAAATAAACATAAGATATAAATAAAAAAAATAAAATAAATAATCCAACTCTAGCTCTCAATGTTAAAATATTTTAGCTCTCATCTCACTAAAGCACAAACAATACAAATAGAATAGCTCATAATGGTTTTATTTTAATTAAGCAAAATCACTCACTTGAATTTAAATATATGGATATGTGAAATTGTTAAACATGAAATCAATCACAAAAAGAAACATAGTTTTTTTTAACATGCAAACAAGATTAAAAAATATAATTCATCACTTGGAAAAAAAACTCACCAAAGATTATGTCCTTTGAGCATGAGATGAAGATGATTGAAGGGGATACTCTTAGGATTGATTAAGATTATAAGAACAATGAAAATTTCATCCAAGGAAGTTTGGAGAGAATTTTTAGCTATCCCTCTATTTATAGAGAGGAATTTGGCCAAGTCAAGAGGTACTTGGAGGGAGATATTTTAGGAAATAGTTTGAACATACAATGAATTTTGGTATGCATGAGATTAACCTACATAAAATTGGGGACAATAAGAAAGAAATCTTGTGAATTTTGGCAAAGGGAGCTTATTTGGCAATGCATTTGGTTTGGATTCATGCATGTGGATTTCATCCAAGGCATGATGAAATCCTAACTATTTGGCTTGGTTGACACATCTTCAATCCAAGAGGTGAAAGAATTAGCAAATGAAACAAGGTCATGAGGATTAAAACAATTACAGTACATTGAAAATTTGGCTAAGCAATTTCCATGTATTTTGAACCAAAGTTTTGAAATATTTGATCATGGATAAAATCTAATTTGTTATATTTCATGTTTAAGTTTAAGATTTTAATAGGAAGGTATTTTAGTAAAATCTTTTTAAAAATAATATTTGAAATTCCATTAAGGAGGAGCAGTCAAAGCATAAAAAAATGGAGTTTTTATTTTAGGAAAGCTGTTTTGGAGGGAGTTTAGTTTTGCAAAAAACATTTTCTAAATTATTCAAAGAGTGATTAAGCATTTCAATTATGCTTAAATAATTTCAAATTTTCAAAATTAATTTGACCATAAAAAATAAAAAAATAGAGACTTCTTACATTAATAGAAACCCTTAAATATTATTAATGATGATACAAGAACAACAACAACATCAAGCCTTTGTCCCACTATGTGGGGTTGGCTACATTAATTCTTTTTCTCCATATTCATGTCATGATTATTTAACATGTTTTACGCTAGCTGTCAAAATATTCTTAAAATGATGTCAAATCAAAGTTATTTTACCTTCCAATAAGGGCTACAACATTATTCACAAGTATATGAATATTAATATAAATATTTTGATTACTTTTAAGTTAATTAATTGAGAAAATTTTTATCTCAAGATATTCATAGGTGACAATGTGTTTAATGATAAGGTAAAAATAATAGGAATAATACTAGGAGAGAAAAAATAAATAATTTAGATAATTAGACTATCATTTGAATTTTAAGGTTTGAATTGAAACTATAGAGATGATTAATTGTATTTTAGAATATTAATTGAAGGATTAAATAAGATCAAGAAAAATTGAATGGAAGTTTGTTGACCTCATTTGATATGAGGACAATAGGACCAATCCAGATCTTAGATCAATCCAACTTAAACCCAAATATTTAAACCAAAAAATCCAAGGCTACAGGCTTAAGTCTTGAAAGCCTTTTTTAGGGATTTTTTAAACATTTCCAATCTAGTCAAATGACCTATGATTCATGATCTATTAATTGCATATTGATTAGGCAAGTCTCTAAGGTCTACCCTATAAATTTGAGCTTAATCTGAGGTCTCTAACCCCAAAAATTGGATTGAAATCCAAAGGCTATAAAAACCTTCAAATTTTTATGGTATATGCCATTAGACCTGCAATCTAGTGTATTTTGACTTTGGAACCTTCTCCAAACCCTCTGATTACATCCAAACCCTTAATCATCTTATGTTGAATATTAAAATATAATTTAGTGGACTCATTTTGACCCTTAGTTGACCATGGGTCAAAATGACCAAAATACCCTAAGGGATATGAATAGTCATTTAGAATTTAATGACCCTATCTTTTGATGGAACCACATATATTCAACTCCAAATATTGAAATAAACCTGTTGGACCCAATCTGAATCCCTAATTCAACCTTGTTGACGATGTCAACTATGGTTGACCTAAAAGCCCTTTAAGGTTCAAATTTGTCTTTTGACCTAAAAATCTTCCCAAACCTTGGGAGGGTTTCCAATAGACTCAAAATATCAAACTAAATGCATTGAGTTCAAACCTAGGCTCTAGGTAAACCTAGGATTGACTAAAAACCCTTCAAGTGTTAAATGGGTCAAATCAACCCATATGACCAAATCAAATAAACATCTTCAAACCCTCAATCTTATTAAAAGCTATGGTTCAAACATATATAAAACCATTTTTTGAAATCAAACTATCAAACCTTGGTTTGTTTGTCCAAATCAATTCATTTTGACTTTGTCGAAGTCAAAGTCACTTAAAACCTACATAAAACCATTTTTAAAATTAAACTCTAATACAATAGCCTGATAATCATTCCAAACTAGCTCATCAAGTTATCCCCCATGCCACATCATCCCATTGACTTGTTTAACTAGTAAAAATGATTAAATAAGTCAACTTGCATGCTTAGGTGGATTTGCCACCTTGGTAAGTCAAATTTTCCTAATAGCTCCATATCCTCTTGCATATGGGAGGCTAGGATGGATAACTGTTAGTATCCTAGAGCTTATCTCACTCCTTAATCAAAGCAAGTAATTATTAGGAAGAATGTAATAACCTCACTCTTCACTCAAAGCTTAGGCTCCACTCTCTTTCATCCAAAATCTTCAATTTCAGCATCCTCTAGCCCATGTAAAGGATAACCCAACCTCACTATCTATAAATAAAGCCCTCCCAGCCATTCAAATGGTTGTTGCAAAGTTCGAGAGCCCAATTTGAGAAGAGAGAGAGAGAGAGAGAGAGAGAGAGAGAGAGAGAGAGAGAGAAAGATAGTGAATGGATAGTTGTATAGCAGATCCTAAACCAGCCTTCAAAAGCTCTTGGACCCTTGAAGGAATTGTAGAGGATTCAAATACCTTTCTAACAAGCCCAATAACACAAAAATCCATCCATAGAATTATAAGATATCTCAATGTTTCTCTAAAATTTTAATTTTAAACTACAGAAAATCTACAATACTTGAAAGCTCCAAAAATCTGGTGTTGGATGATTAGCTTACCATAAACCTATATTTCTATTGCAACTCAAGCTTATGAGTTTATGTTTTTTGTGATAACAAATACTATGGCTCACTTTATGTTGTCTACTTGTATTTGCAATATATGTTTGTTTGTGTGTATACTAATATTTTAAGAATATCATGCAACATCAAATAAAGAATCAGAGCACAAGATTGGGTGGAATAATGTTATGTTGTAAAAGGGTTTGTAATATTCATTGATGTAATTTTTTATTTCTTCAATCAAGTCATATAAGGGTGTTTGCTTGCTTGGTGACCATGCACACACACACTCAAGGGAGTGAGATCTACTCAAATCCAAAAGATCAAATTTTGAACTAATCATACAGGACGATCCTTTATGATCTTGGAAAAGAGTCGCCAATGATAATTTAAGCAAGATTTTAAAATTTAATTTTTGTTCTAATCGTCTCGGACGATCTGGATCATCAAAGACGATCAATATAAATCATGCCTAAATTGATCATGTGATTAAGGGAATAGTTATGGTTAAATTTCTCAATCATATCTTCCTAGACGATCTGAATATCGTCCTAGCCGATGTTTGCCGACATACTTGATTTTCCCAAATCGGTCAGGACGAAATACATAATTTATCTTCTGCTTCATCTCGGAAGATACAAATATTATCCTTGGTGATATGTACATTTTTTGTACTAATCATCTTGAACTATCCTAATATCATCTAGGACTATCAGGTCAAATTCTACACGTCATACTAGATGATTCGGAGATCATCCAGGACGATTCTGGGCGCCAAAATTGAGTTTTTAAGGTTTTCTGAAGGCGTTTTTTTAAGCACATTATATAATACGATCCTGCAATTGTCCTGGATGATGTTTGGTGCCAAAATTGAGTTTTTAGGGTTTTTGGAAGCTCTCTTTCTATGCATATCATACGGGACGATCTAGCGATCGTCCTGGACGATCTAGCGATCGTCCTGGACGATCTAGCGATCCTCCTGGACGATAATATTGATTTTATAAATCTATTTAAAGAACTCTTGCTTTCTCATGAAGAGTATATTTGGTAGCCATTATAGCTTCATTCTTTTGGGAGAAACTTGAAGAGAAAGCTTTCATTAGAGAAAGCTTGAAAGGGAGTGACGAACGGGTGAAGTTTGAGAAAGGGAGAAGATCCTGTGAGGGGGACTCAAGGGAGGATTCCATATGGTTGCTCTGGCAGTCTTGCACCTTAATATCATTAGATTCAGGACTTAACTTGAGGGAAGTTCACAAAAAAAGAAGATCTCTTTTGTGTCAAAGGACCCGGCGACTCTGCTGCATCGGGGAAGGTAGAAGTGATTTTGTAAGGTCTTCTCCGCCTAGCTGTGGGGGTTAAAGGAGAGACACTTAGTTTAGTACAATACTCGGAGGGTGCCTTTGAGGAGTGCACGTAGGTGAAGGTTTACTGAACCACTTTAAATTTGGAGTGTTCTTTCCTTTATTATTTTCGCATTCAATTTCCACATTGTATTTTCTTTGTGGTGAATTTTGGTTTGATTCGAGTTTTGTTTTAAATATATTTAAAATACCAATTCACCTCTCTCTTTATTAGCCTTGGGCTAGTTCTTAAGGGCTTAACATCCCTAACAAACTTTTAGTTTCAAATTTCATCCAATTTGGATGAGTATTTTGCATGTTATGGCACTTTCTAAATTGTACTTCATTTTGAACTATCAGGATTCTGGCTCATTAGAAGCCTTTTTGATCAAGCCTTCTGTGATGTCGGACAATCATTAATAGGTTACATCATCCAACATAAAATGTGTAATGGATATTGGGTATGACCCCGCATCTTTTTAATAGCCGTGCGGGTGACATGGCCAGATCTGAGCCTTCGGATCCAAGCGCTATCAATCAGAAGGTCAGAACGACTGTCTGACATATTTAAGTGGCTAATTATTTGTTGATACACCATGCACCACTTCTATTTTAGCCTATCAATGATTGATGCTAACAATCTATTGATTAAACAAATTTTCAAAAAAGCCAAAAACTACTTCAAATCTAGATTAAGGAATTATAATTTTGATAATAGCAAACATTTTTGACACTTCTATTTTTCTATTATTGCCCTACCTACTAATGTTTCAGGTCCACAAGGTCAATTACAAATCAAGCCAGCTCAAGATCAGGTAGATTAGAATTGAGTCAGTTTGTAATCGTACGTCAAATATTTTACCTTTTCTTGAGTCAAATGTAATAATGTGGGTCTTGATGCTAAGTAACCTTGCATACACACGCTCAGGGGGAAATTTAGTCTATTCTAGTGTTTTTGTTATTGATTATATCACTCGAGATAATCCTAAATCATTCTGGATGATCAATTAAAAAGACAAACCCTAATTCGGGCATCCTAATTAAGGTAGCTGAAATTAAGAAAATTATTCTGGATGATATTAGCATCATCCCGAAAGATATGCTCAATCAAAAGAATTAGCCACGTACTCTTTTAAGCATGTTATTATTTTTGGACATCATCCAAGATATTTTCCTAGATGATGCATTATAATTATGCCTAAATTAGTCTGCTGATTAAGGAAAATAATTAAGGTTCTAATGATCGATTATATCATCTTGGATGATCTTGGATTGTCTATGATGATTAGTTAAAAAATCTTAGTTTCTTCTCGGATGACCAGAATGATGTTCTGGATGATGTGTATTTATTTAAACTAATCCTACTGGATTAGCTTAAAATTATCCTGAATAATCAATTATTTTTTCATCATCCAAATAGGTAAAGCCTGGCCGATTAGAGTGATGGTCTGGATGATATTCAATGTCTTAAACAAATTGTAGAGGATGATTATAAAATTATCCTGAATGGTCAGTTATTTTTTTATCATACAGAGAAGTAACGTCTGGCTGAATAGAGCAATGGTCTAGATGATTATCGATGTCTTGAAATAATCATACAGGACAATGTTTGTCAATCAGAAGGAACTAACCTTCTAATCATCCAGCCTCCCCTAGATTATCCTAGCTGATTAAGCTTAATTTGTACTGATCATACAGGATGATCCATCGATCGTCCTGGACAATATTTGTTTAATAATGAAAATTTAGGGCAAATTTGAAGCCTTCTATATAAGATATCTTATTTACTCAAGAGGATATCTTTTATTGTTGTCGTGACCTAAGAGAGAAAAGAGGAGAAGGAGAGCTTGGGAGAGAGAGAGGATCTTATGAGGGGGAGTTTGTGAGTGTTTCATAAAGGTTGCTCCAAGCAAGGATCCGAGTCATCTTCTCCAGTCATTGTCTTAGGTTCCTTGGAGGTTCTAGAGAGGTTTACTTTTGCAACTGATTGAGGTTTTTTGCCTTCTTCAAGATGAAGCGAAAGGAGTCGGTTTCTCTGCCTGCTTCAGGTGGACCGAAAAGAGTTGGGTTTTCTATCTCACCGGGGTTGGTGGAAAGGAGTTTTATACAAGCTTCTCCACCTTGTTGTGGGAGCAAAAAAAGTGTCATTGAGTTTAGTGCAATACCCAGATGAGAGGCTCCGGGGAGTGGACGTATATCAAGTTGATTGAAACACTATAAAATATGGTGTGTTCTTTTTTATTGCATTTTTGGAATTTAATTTCCGCTCTTCATTTTCTGGTAAATTATTTTATGTTTTAGATTGTGATTTCTAATTGAAAATTTTTAAAACACCAATTCACCCCTCCCCCCCCCCCCCCCCCCCCCCCCCCTTTTAGTTTGTCTCGGTCTAGTTCATATGGGATTAATATCCCAAATGAACTTTCATAAACTTCATAAATTCATAATAAATCGTTTCTTTACCAATTTTAGTGTTCTTAGGCTCATTGGAAAGGGCTTCAGCCCTACTTTTTATTAAAATTAAAATGAAGGTGTTTTCATCACTAGATTATGAGTTATTTAAGATTGTTTAAATTCCATTTTTTACAACTTTCTCATAATCCTAAGATCAAATTGAGTCCAAAATTTGGTGAAATATTTTTCAGCATTTTTTCCATTCCCTTCATTTTTCCTAGGTTTAGATGCTCAAAGGTTTGATGTGGTGTGAATTTTCAAACTATTGTCCATTTTTGAGCCAAAAATTTGAAAATTCATAACTCTCCTAATTATTAGAACTAGGTTATCTAATTGTTGTGGTGTGCTTGCATATATCTTAGGGTAAGATAAACAAAATTTCAAATCCATTTGAACACTAGAGACACTTAGAAAAAATAATTTAAATATTTTTCTAGCAAACTTAGAAAAAATTTAAACATACATCTAATAGGGATAAAGCTTCAGAACATTGAACTTAGCAACATTTTATACCTTAGGTCCAAATTTTACTGCACTTGAAGGTCGGTCAGAAAAATAAACAAGTTAAAATTCATCCCTTTTTAGGAATCTGTAACTTTTTAAAAAAATAAATACAAAATTTATAAATAATATTTCAAATTGACCATAATTTGATTCTCTTTCTAGAAAAAATAAAAGTCCCAACACAGGACTTTTAGTTTAAAATTAATTTAACTTTTAATGAAAATAAAAATTAATTAAGAAAATAATTAAAAAAATTTAATATCCCAAATCAATTCTAAACTCTTGAAAACACACCTATGGGTCATTCCTTATCTTTGGAAGTGATTCCGTACAGTTTAGAATAAATTTGGATAAAAAGAATTAAAACCTCTATAAATAAGGAATTTAAAAAATCCATTAATTTACAAAGTTTTGAAAAATCATAATTAATTCAAATTAAATCCAAAATTTTAAAATAATATATAAAATTAGCTAAAATTTAATCCTTAATCAAATAAAATTAAATTCGTTTTAATTTGATTTCAATTTTAAGAATAAATTTATTTTAAGTAAAAACTAATATTTAATTAATTAAATTAATTAAAAAAAGATAAAAATTCCAGACACTTGGGAATTTCTCCTTAGGTCATTCTTGACCCTTGGAGTTGAATTTAGGGAGTTGGGATTTTATTTGGCACAAAATCATTAAAAGCACTTAATTAAGAAAATTAAATAATTAAAATAAATACAAAGACTTTGAAATATCATAACTAAATGTTGAAAACTCTAATTTAAGAAAGCTCAAAGGCATAGTACTCCATGTAAAGTCTAATATTTATTAAAAATACTATATCATCAAAAATCTCTTAAAATCAAAAAGTCAACTTTTAGTCAACATTAGTTCAAATTTTAATTGAAACTTCAAAAATTCATAACTTTTCATAGAATACTCAAAACCTACCAAACTTAAAATATAATAACTCATTGAATGGTCTAATATTTAACAAAAATATAAAAACTCCAAAATTTTCTTTGAATATAAAAATCCATTTTTGACCCCATAATTAATACATTAAAATAATACAAAAATTTCTAAAAATTTAACAATGAATTTTAAATTTCCAAAATGTTAACACAATGTTAAAATCACTCAAAAAACCACTTAATACATAACAATCACTCCAAAGATAAAATTTTTAGGATGGATTAATCTAGGCTGCGTGTCCTAGCAGGCTTTGTTCCTCGAGCTTAGTGGCATAATACAACGAATGGATTTAATGAAATGTAAAATCTTAAAATCAATTAATGATTAATAATTTAACCAAATAAAAATTCATAATTTAACTACATCAATTTGGATTTTATGATGGACTACTTCGGGCTACTTGGCTATATATCCTAAGGAGGCTTTGTTCCTCGAGCATGGTGGCACAACGCCACGAACTGATTGATGGAATACATAAATTAATTTAACATCTAAAATCATCACACAATTAAATTAATTAAATTTACATTAATTCTAGAACTTTTAATTAATTAAATCCATTTAATCAATCTACCTCAAAATTCGAATAATAAAATAAACCTTGACAAATTAATATTTAAACTTTAACTAAATTTATCCTTCAACCTTCAAGAAATCTGAACATTAGACAACTTAAAGAAAATACCTAATATAGGAAATATTTAAACTACACAGCCTACTACACACACTTAGAAGGTTTGCTAGGGCACTACTTCTAGATCTAAGTTACGATAGAATTTACTTTTTTGTTATGTACCAAGTTTTTTGAGCTTTCACTACATGCTGGTTTTTAGAATTAGATGATTAATGTGATAGTTTATTTAATTTCTATACTCTATGATGTAATTTATTATGTGTTAGATTTACCCTTAGGATAGGGGCAATTTAAATATTAATATAATTTTATGTAGGTGGCTATGTTCATATTAAGCATTTAAATTAAAGGGGACAAAGTTAAATTTAAATTATTCAAATTTCTGTAGGTGCTTCGAAATGCTAAGTTCCCCTTTAAAAATTAATACAGCATAGAAAACTGTGGCTAGTTTAAGCATTTTAAATTTCATTATATTAATTATTTTATATATTTTAAATATAATTGCTTAGGATAACCTTGCAGGTTGTTCAAGTCAAGATTTTTAATTTTTATTAAATGTAATTCTAATTTATTGAGTTGTAAATTAAAGTGACATTTAAGAGGGGATATATATGTATCTGACTTAGATTCCAAAGAGGAGAGAACATCCCTTAGGTGGGAGTTCTACCCCTCTCAAGGGAGAGTTTCTTTTAATTTTGATATCTAGACCCAAAGGATCAAAGAAGTTCACAGAAGGATGAAGAAGTGGAGATCAAGAAGAATCCTATTCTCGAATTCACATGAGTCTTAGGAATAAAATCTAGACAGTTGTTAGTGGTACCCCGCCACTTTACTTTTTATGAAACCTATATTGTAATATAAGGTGGAAACTATCACATGGACTTTTAATTTGAATATTAATTGATTTGATTAATAATTGATGTGTTTATTTGCGATATAGGATTTCATGCTCCTAGTAATTTTTTGGTGATCTTGCATATCGATTTTGTTTTAGCCTAGAAAGATCAGAGCCTCGTTAGGGTACGAACAAACTAATTCTACTTTAATTAAAATTAAAATATTTTAAGAAAACATAGCAACTATGATATTTAAGAAGTAAGTCTGGGACTGTTGGGAGATCTCATAGCATATTTTCTGCACCTTGTTTTCTTTTGTTAGGCACCTCCTTACCTGTGGGTTTTGGTGGACCACCGGACCTAATGATATATCAAGAGGAATACATCTAATCTAGGATAAAGCCTATATTTAATACTTTATTTGAAAATGATTCACATTTTATTTAAGCATTTATTGAGTCAACTAGCATACATTGCATTAGAAATAAATTAAAAATGAGTCAAAAATTTAATTGCTTTTACTTTATGCTTCATATTACCCAATATAAGTCATGGGGAAAAAATAAGGATTGATTTAAATATTTATCATATTCTCAAAAACTTAGCTTAAGTAATGTCCCTACCACTCTCACATAAAAGATCGGAGTCATGGTTTTCAAACATTTAGGTAGTTAGCTGCCTTCCCAATCCAAGCTGAGGTAAGTTTAGATCCTTCACTACATTAGCTAGGTTTGGTTACTGAATTTTAGTACCCCATTTAGATTTAGGTTTTGACACAAGCTCAAGCTATAAGTCCTCAACCTTTGGGAATTGAATCCCAATTTTTTAATAAAATATAATATTCAAATTTAAATATCTTTCAATCCAAATTTAAGCCTAATATTAGGATAGGCTGGGCTGCTTCATAAATATTTCAGAATCCCAAAATATCTCCTACTTTTCCTCCTTTGACCTCCAAAAAATAAGTGTTCAATTTTGAACCATTGGTGTTTGAAAATTTCAATCCTCACATCCTTTGATATCGAGCCTTGAAATCTTAGATAAAATTTCTACCACTACTTTAATCGAGAGTATTTATAAGAAATTCTAGTTTCCTAAAATGTAATTAACTAGGAGGGCTTGCATTCATAGGAGATTTAGATACCTAGATCCAACTTTCAAAATCAAATTTTTAAAAACTTAATTAATTATCTTTAGGAAAATTTAAGTCAAAGAAAAATATGAAGCTTTCCTAGAATTTATGCAATGGATTTAAGTGATTACAAGATTTTTATTTTTTATACTATTAACTAAAATTCAAGAATCCCCATATGCTAGGAATGGATTCATTAAAGAGAGGATTCAAATATGAATACATAGAGCTCCCATTCACCCAATTTGGTCCCCAAGATCATTATTTATGAACTTGTAATATTATAAATCGTAAACCTAATTTAAAATTAAAAGATTACATCCTTTACATAGTTAGTGCAAACTATGATACACCTTTCTATTCATTAATAATGTGTATGTTATTTAAAACAAGGGGAGACAGTATGTCAATTGAGAATTGGTTTTAGATATATGATCTGAGATTGGATGGCTGGGATTTAACTAACTAATATTGTGTAATAATATATTATCAAATAAGATCAAGATCATCATATATATATGAACTGAATTATGGTCTTGATTATTTCTTTCATCTCCCATAGATTAAGTCACAATTCATGTAAATTTGTTTAATTCCCAAATTTCACTAGATGATTGCCACTCTAAACAATCTAATAGGATCTATGTGGTATAAATCATCAGTTCAATATAGTGTCACAATGCAGTTGAGTCAAACTTGATTAATTAAGGTTAACCTATGGTTTTGGGAGATTAAAAATTAGTCAAACAGGAATTAGAAAGGTTATAGTAAGCTACAAATGTAAGATGAAGAAAGGATGTAATAGAAGAAGAATGTATAATTAGCATAAAGAATAAGAAGGAGAAATGATGCCATAAGAAGACTTTACATAGTTAGTGCAAACTATGATACACCTTTCATTCATTAATAATATGTATGTTATTTAAAACAAGGGGAGACAGTATGTCAATTGAGAATTGGTTTTAGATATATGATCTGAGATTGGATGGCTGGGATTTAACTAACTAATATTATGTAATAATATATTATCAAATAAGATCAAGATCATCATATATATATGAACTGAATTATGGTCTTGATTATTTCTTTCATCTCCCATAGATTAAGTCACAATTCCTGTAAATTTGTTTAATTCCCAAATTTCACTAGATGATTGCCACTCTAAACAATCTAATAGGATCTATGTGGTATAAATCATCAGTTCAATATAGTGTCACAATGCAGTTGAGTCAAAATTGATTAATTAAGGTTAACCTATGGTTTTGGGAGATTAAAAATTAGTCAAACAGGAATTAGAAAGGTTATAGTAAACTACAAATGTAAGATGAAGAAAGGATGTAATAGAAGAAGAATGTATAATTAGCATAAAGAATAAGAAGGAGAAATGATGCCATAATAAGACTTTACATAGTTAGTGCAAACTATGATACACCTTTCATTCATTAATAATATGTATGTTATTTAAAACAAGGGGAGACAGTATGTCAATTGAGAATTGGTTTTAGATATATGATCTGAGATTGGATGGCTGGGATTTAACTAACTAATATTATGTAATAATATATTATCAAATAAGATCAAGATCATCATATATATATGAACTGAATTATGGTCTTGATTATTTCTTTCATCTCCCATAGATTAAGTTACAATTCCAGTAAATTTGTTTAATTCCCAAATTTCACTAGATGATTGCCACTCTAAACAATCTAATAGGATCTATGTGGTATAAATCATCAGTTCAATATAGTGTCACAATGCAGTTGAGTCAAACTTGATTAATTAAGGTTAACCTATGGTTTTGGGAGATTAAAAATTAGTTAAACAGGAATTAGAAAGGTTATAGTAAGCTACAAATGTAAGATGAAGAAAGGATGTAATAGAAGAAGAACGTATAATTAGCATAAAGAATAAAAAGGAGAAATGATGCCATAAGAGGACTTACTCTAAACTCCATAAGCAGGATGAAGAAATGCAAACCATAGAACTTGTACTTAACATTAGAAACATAAAGAAGAAAGGATGTTATAAGAGGACTTACCCCAAATTCAAATATTAGGATAAAAACAATGATGTCATAATAGGACTTATACAGAACTTCAAACATAGAAAGGAGAAAGGATGTCATTAAAGGACAAATTCGTAGCTCCTGAAACATAACAAAGAAAAGACACCACACGAGGTCTTATACCTAAGTTTCAAAACATTATGGAGAATGTCTGCTAAAAGAAGGATTACTTTAAGCTCTATAAGTAGGATAAATATACTAAACGAAAAGATTCCAATGGTTAAGGTGTAGTGGAATAACAAGACTGAAAGAGAAGCTACTTAAGAGAAGAAAGCAGAAATGAGATAATTGTACCATGATCAATTTTTTTGATCAATAAGAAGAAATGCTAATGATGATATTTTTCTAAGGAGGGAGTATTTTCAAACCTACACTAATAATGTCTAAACTTATTCTAACTTAGAAAGTATGTATTAAGAGTAAATTTTGTACTATTTATTGTATTTGAATTCAATGAAAATATGTAGTTGTACTTGTGCCAAAATCTTTAAAAATGGAAAATTTTTATAAGGGTTAAAATAACACCACACCATAAAAAGATAGATCACAACACATGTGTCTCAGGAAATAGAGCGTTGAAGTATCTTGCATCACTATAATATAATTTTGGATTATACATTCTAGTGTCACAGTGCTGATCTTGTATAATGCCATGGCAGAGAAGTAATCCAACTGAGAAGCAATGCTAATTCAGTCAATAGCCATACCAGTTTTGCCATCATATGTGTTGAGATAATATAGGATCACAGCTAAGCTTGCTAAATAGCATTGAGACACTAATTCATCTCATAACAACATGGTGCCACTATGTTGAGTATCGCATCACTCTGGTGTGTCATAAAAACTTGTATCATCTTTCTAAATGTATCTAATAATGTTTTATATACATGTGATTGTCTATGTTTATTCTGAAGCTTGTCTCAAGGGTCTATATGCATGAAACACACCTAAAATTTTTCCTATGGAGCATTAGGACACTAGGGTTAGTTGTATTGCTAAATTAAGCTCTATATATTTTGGAAAAAAAATTTATTCATTGTGCCACTAGATTGAGTCATTGTGGTGCTATGTTATTTATTGACAGTGCTATGGTTATAGGGGATCACACTAGACTCCATAGATCTGGAGAACAAACTCCTTGAGTAAGAAACACCCTCTTAAAGATACTAGCCATCATCATATTTAGTCATCCATCAATCATATTCTTCAATATAGTCCTAGTGAGGATCATGCCAATAAGATGCAAAAAGATTTCATATAGATCAACACACGGGAATATTTGCTACTCCCATAGTTCATGTGGTATTGCCCTTCAAACCAAATAAGTTTATCTAGGTGGTTTCCTAGAGGCCAAAAAGCTAGGCCAAAGTAGGATAATCAAACCGTGAGTTATTCAAATATCTACACTTTTTCATATATGTTTGCAATTGATCTAGTAGTTTTTTTTTGTCCCCAAATCTTTACAAACAAATTATGAAAATTCACATTTTGAATCTTTTATCACACCTTTAAAAATTTCTAAAGTTAGTGGAGTATTTACTAAAAACTCTCACTATTGCAAATCTGGGCCCAAGTACAGTGACTTTGATTATAATAAATTTAGTATTTCTTTACTACTACTATTCTTGCATATCTTTTTTGCCAACCAGGCTCCCTAACTTTTTAGGTCCATAAGTTCATTTGTAATGTCAATCAACTCAAAATCAAGTAGACTGGGGTTAAGTCTAATTGTAATTTCAATTTTAATTAATACATTTTATCTTTCTTGAATCAAGTCATGTATCTGGTGATACCCAATCTAATTAACCTTGAATACACAGATAGAGAGTGATTTAGTTAGTGAAATTTTTCTTTTTAAAACATAATCATAAAGGATGATTTCAATCATGTTAGATGATTAGTTAAAAATAAAAATCCTATTTAATTCATCTCTACTAGTTAAGTGTGGTTAAGTTAATCATATAATATGATCTGTATAACACAGGATGATCAATTCATATTGTGAAAAATAGCCGCCAATCATAATTTATGTAATATTTTAATTTTCAAATTTTATTCTAATCGTATAGGATAATATGAATCATCGTGGATGGTTTATGATAATCTTGCCTAAATTGATATGGTTATTAGAGGAATAATTATGGTTAGATTGCTCAATTATATCATACAGGAGAATCTACTTAGATCGTAAAGGACTATCTATTATATTTCATTGGATAATCCCATATCATCCAAGACTAAAACTATCATTTTCTTCTAATCATCTAGGAGATTATAATGGATGTCCTGAGACAATTATGGGACGATATGTAGATTACCATCCATCATATCATGTTCTAACGGATGATCAATACAATATCTTGAACTAATTATCTCAGATGATCATAAAATCATACTGGATGATCTATACAAATACCTGAAGTGATCGTATAGGGAAAAAATGAATATACTGGCTAAAAAGGATATTTTGTACTAATTGTATAGGATGATATTTTAATTGTATTAGAAGATCTTTGACGATAAGTTAAAAATTAGTGCTTCTTTTGTGGCTCTCTTTTTAATCTCTCTTATTTTAACTTAAGATAATCTTTTGTTGTGGAGTTGATTTGAGAGATATCTTAGAGAAGGAAGACAGAGGGCAAGAGAGAGAGAGAAATGCTTGTGAGAGGGAGTTATATAAAGGTTGCTCCAAGTAAGGTTTCCACCATCCTCTTTAGGCTACTTTTTTGGTTCCTTGGTGGATCTGGGGGAGATCTTCATCAACATCATATTTAGGTTCTTTTCCTTCATAATGAGGTTGAAAAGTATTCCTAGGTTCTCTACCTACTCTAAGGGAGTAAAAGGGTTCCAAAGTTCTCTGCCTACTTGATGAGAGAGTAAGAGGATTTCCAGGTTTTCTACCTACACTAGGAGGGAGTAAAAGGATTAAAGGTACTCCGCCTCATCGGGTCAATAGCAATATTTTGTAAGGGCTTCTCCACCTTACTATAGGGGAAAAAGGAGAGACACTACTTTTAGATCAATACTTAGAAAGGAGGTTTATGCGGAATAGATGAATGTCAAGTTAACAGAACCACTATAAATCTAGTGCATTCTTTCTATTTACTTATTTGTATTTAATTTTTGTATTATTCTGTGATTTGTTCGGTGGTCAAATTCTCAGATTTTTGTTATTATAAAATTATTCTTGCTTCCGCATAAATAATTTATTTTAAAATATTCAAAGAGATTTTAAAAAGATTTTTTTCTCTTAAACAAATTTTTAAATAACAAATTCACCCTCCCCTCTCTTGGTTAGCCTGGGCCTAGTTCATAAAGGAGTAACAACCCTCACAAACTTTCAAGTTATATCAGAGCAGGATTTATAAATTAAGTTTTAAAAAGTTTAGAAAATTATTTATGGCTAACTTTTATAATTTTAACACTACAGAAGGATACTCAATTAATAGACCACCTGTATTTGATAACATTCCTTTTAATTTATGGAAAACTTGCATGTCTACCATTTACAATCAATTGAATATCGCAAGTGGATGCTAGTACAGGATGGTTATTCTACACCTTTTCATTTAGTAAATGGTGTTAAAACTGAAATACATTTTTTTTATTGGACTACTAATGATAGAGATTTAGCCCAACTAAATATCATAATAAATGTTTGAACTATTTTTTCTATTCTTTAAAATCTGTTAATTATAAGAATATTTCTATTTATTCAACTGGTACAGAGATTTGGGAGAAACTTTGTATTACATATGAAGGAACAAATGAAGTAAAATAATTTAGGCTAAAAATTCTTCTTCATGATTATGAACTTTTTTTCTATGAAACTTAGTAAATCTATTTCAAAAATGTATGCTAGGTTTACACAAATTGTTACTTCCCTTCATGCCTTAGGAAGAGAGCTTATAAATTATTAAAAAGTTAATAAAATCCTTCATTATTTGCCTTCTTCTTATGATATAAAAATAACTGCCATTACTAAATCTAAAGATTTGAATATTTATTCTATTAATAACTTACTTGGGTCACTCAATACCTACTAGCAAGGATTGAGTCAAAACCATCTTTATACAAGTGAAAGGAGAAAAGAAAAAACTGTAGCCTTAAAGGCTAATGATTCTTATAGTGACTCATTCAGACAAGATGATGATGATAATGCCCTAATGACTAGACAAATCAAGAGATTTTTAAAGAAAATGTGAAATTGTCATCATCAATGAAATATGGGTAAGAAAGGTAAAACTTCTAAAATTCCTTTTTGATGGTATTTAATTTGAATACAAGAATCAAAGGCACATGAATTCTAATTGCCTAACTCTTAAAGCTCACCCAAGTAAGGAAAAGGGTGAAGAAAAAGAAAAATTTAAGAAGGGCAAGCAAAGGACCCAAAAATCTTTATGAGCAGATTTAATACCAGAATCTTCTAAAATTATAGTAGAAGAGGAGGAAACCTACCTATGCTTAATGATAAGAGATCATCTTGATCATTTTGATCAAGAGGAGGTTTGTGAGATTAACTATAATGAATTATTTTATGTTTCTAAAAAAATTTATATTGCATATAGGAAGCTTAAAAAATCACATGCCAGCCTTAAATCTGATTTTTTAATTCTACAAAAAAAAGTATGAATGCTTAAGAAAAGATCATTCCACTTTGGATATTAATCACATGGCTTTGTTAGATGAACTTGACATTTTAAAGAAGAAGCATTCTTAATTAACTAAGCTTTATGATTCCTTAAAAATGTCACATGTTGATTTAAAAAATGCATACAAGAGATTAAATACTCTTGCTTCTGAAATAGATAATAGGTAGCATGCGTTGAAAATTAAAAATTCAATTCTTGAATGTGTGAACATATTTTTACAAATCAAAGTAAATACTTTTAAGAAAATAAAAAACAACCTTCACCTAAAGAGTTTTATAATCCATCACATCAGCATGCACCATTCAAACCTAGAAAGTGGCGCCATAACCCAAATAGATTATTAAATCCTTTTCCTAGTGTTTGATATTTTTCTTATGGCATGCTAGGACATATCTCCTAAACTTTTACCATTCACCATAAAAACCATTTCGTTTGGAGACCAAAACTTAAAAAGTCACAGCATAGCATATATGTATTTCATTATTCTTACCATAAGATGGGATCCAAACATGTTAGGATTCCCAAATCTAACATCTAATGATTTTATGGGGATGCTCTCACTGAAGGCCTCATGAGAGCATTTGGTACCTGGACAATGGATGTTTAAGGCATATAATTGGAGATGCAAAGTAATTCATTTTGCTAGAGTCTAGGGTAGGAGGCAAGGTATCACTTGGAGATAACACCACTAAGAGAGTGGTTAGATTAGGTATAATTGAAAACTCTAAAAATTTCATTATTAAAAATATTTTACAAGTAGATGGCTTGAAATATAACTTCTTTAGCATAAGAAAACTTTTTGATCAAGGATTTAGCATTAAAGTTTTGTCTGCCAACTATATGATTATCTCAAATAGAAGTATTGTGCTAAAAGGAAAAAAGAATTAATAATGTTTACCTACTTGATTATAACTATGTTGAACTTCTTGATTTGTTTTTCCTAAAAACTATTACTGATGAGTCTTGATTATGGCATAGGAGATTGTGACATTTAAGCATAAAAAACCTTAGGAAAGTCACCCAAAAACACTTAATGAGTGGAATTCCCAAATTGGAGTTCACTAAGGACCACCTATGTAATGCCTATCAATTCAAAAAATAAGTCAAATCCTCTTTCCACTCAATCAAAGATATTAACACTAACAAATCCTTAGAAGTTCTACATATGAATCTCTTTGGACCTGTCAGCACTACAAGCCTAGGAAGGAAAGTATTTGGTGTTGCAATCCAGTATTCGCAGTCTATAATTTTGATGATAACCAATAATACTTGATGAATTATTATTTTCTTCCTTGAATATTTTAGATGTTATTTTTGTCTGTGAACACTAACATTTTAGGTGAAAAATACACTGCTCAAGACAACTGAAACTCAAGATTGAGTAGAATATGATGTGAAAGAGTATGTAATTTATATTTTTCATTTTTCATTTGTTGAGTCTGGCCACAAAAGTATGTATGTCAATTGGGTGACCATGCATACATACATAGGGGGAGATTTTCTTAAGATAAAAATTTGGTAAAGGCAAATCGCATTGTATGATTTTCATTCATACTACATGATCTATTAAATGAGGATAGGCTTAACGGCTAATTGGAGGATTAGTTTCTGTGAATTAATCATACTATACAATCTTGATCATACTATATGGTTTATTTTGATCTAAAAATCATAGCCATCAAATTAATATAAGTAACATTTTGAAATTTAATTTTTGAACAATTTGTACTATACAAATACAGTAGTACTATGCAATCATTTGAAATTTTGTTAAAATTAACCACCATAATTAGGCAATTAAATGAGGATTACTTATTGACTTATATTCATATTGTATGATCCTTATCATATTGTATAAATAACCGAGATGAAATTTGATAGTCCCATAGATTGTACCATACGAAACCATGATTTTTGTTCTGATCATTCGATACAGTATTAATGTTGTATTGGATGAATTACTTGAAATTAACTAACAATTCTATATAAAGTATATAGTATAGGATGATTAATAGAGATGGCTTTCCATTTTCCCAGGATTCAATTATGAATTTGGATTCAGGAATAATAATTTTGATGATAGCAAACATTTTCTACATTTCTAATTTTCTACTATTGCCCTGCCTACTAACATTTCAGGTCCACAAGGTCAATTGTAAATCAAGCCAGCTCATGATTGGATAGATTAGGATTGAGCCAGTCTGCAAGTGTAATTTAAGTGTTTTTACCTTTTCTTGAGTCAAATGTAACAAATTGGGTCCTGATGCTAAGTAACCTTGCACACACACACTCAAGGGAAAAATTCTATCTGTCTTAGATTTTTCTATTTTTAATCATATCATCTAGGATCATCTAAAATTTTCCTGGACCATCAGTTAAAAATAGAACCCTAATTAGGGCTTCCATGTTAACGCAGCTAAAATTAAGCAAATTATCTTAGACAATACTAACATCTTCCTGGACAATATGCTCAGATCTGAAAGAATCAGCCAAAACTCTTTTAGGCATGTTATTTTTTTTAGTCACAATACAGTACATCATCTTGGATGATACATTTTAATTATGCCAAAAGTAGTCTGATGATTAAGGAAAATAATTAAGGCTTGAATGATTGATCATATCATCTTGGATGATTGTAGCATCGTCTTGAACGATCAGCTAAACAAACCTTATTTTTGAAAGTTCGTTAGGGATCTTAGGCCCTCTTGAACTTAGTCCCAAGCTAATTAAAAGAGAGAGGTGAATTGGAAAACCTTAAAACCAAAAATAAAACTCCAACCAAAATCACCACAAACAAAGTGCGGAAGAAAAATAAATGCGGAAGCAATAATAAGAAAAGAACACATCGGATTTATAGTGGTTCGGTCAAACCTTGACCTACGTCCACTCCTTGGAGGCACCCTCCAAGTATTGCACTAACACAAGTGTCTCTCCTTTAGCCCCCACAGCTAGGCGGAGAAGCCCTTACAAAATCACTTCCACCTTCCGCGGTGCGGCGGAGTCGCCGGGTCCTTTGACACCAAAGAGATCTTCTTCTTTGGTGAACTTACCTCGAGACAAGCCTTGAATCTGATGGTACTTAGGTGCGAGTTCGCCGGAGCAACCGTGTGGATCCCCCACCACACTCCCTTGAGTTCCTCCCCCTCACAGGATCTTCTCCCTCTAAAACTCCACCCTTTCCTCTCTCCCTTTCAAGCTCTCTCTTCAAGTTTCCCCTTAAGAACGAAGCTACAAAGGCTGCCAAAGACATTTACAAAGTGCCTTGCCATAGCTTAAATAGAGGCTCTCAAAACGAGCTCATTAATGCAAGTTGCCGCCATTATCGTCCAGGACGATAGCCAAATCGTCCTGGTCGATTAGCACAAATATGAGGAAAATCAGCCTGAATATCGCCTTGAATTGAAGCTGGACGATGTATAATCATCCCGGCCGATCTTACGATCGGCCTGGACGAAATCCCCATTGATTGCTTTCCAAAATTGCCTGAGAAATTTTGGAAAAATTGACCTGGATCGGCCAGGCCGATATTTTATAGTCCAGGCCGATATACCAGGCCAATATCCAAAAATAAGATTTTCCTAAGTAGATATGGCGGCAGATTCTTGCTGTATTGAGCTGATCGTCCTGGCCGATACAAAATCATCCAAGACGATGTGTTTTGCATAAAGACGGCTGCTTTAAAGAGGATGCCCTAATTAGGATTTCTACTTTTGTCAGATCGTCCCAAACGATATAAATATCGTCCCGGACGATGTTACCAAAAATAGAAAACTTTTAGGGCACAATAGAAAATCTTCCAAGATACAAATCATCAGATGCCACACCAAATACAATAGACTCAAGAAAGGAAAAAGATTACAAACTGACATAGGCCTAGTCTACCCAATCTTGAGCTGGTTCCATATTGCAGTCTGATAGTATGGACCTGAAATGTTAGTAGAAAGCAGTCATAGAGAAAAAGAATGTTTGCTATCATCAAAATCATAAGCCTTAGATCCGCAACAATCTCCCCCTTTTTGATGATGGCAAACAATTCAATTTGAATTTTCAAAAGAAAGCAATTTCTCCTAAAATTTGAATTTTCAAAGGAAAGCAATTTCTCCTAATCTCCCCCTCACTAGAATAACACTTTTAAAAAATAGGGGAGATGAAAATATTTTTGTTGTTTTTAATTTTTTGAAAACAAGATACAAACACGATAACAGTACAAAAATTCAACAATACGTTCTCCCCCTTTGACATTATCAAAAAGAGAGGAGGCAGAAACAAAAAAAAATAAAACGAATAGGAGATAAAACATTACCTGATCTAGTGAAAAGAAATAAATATTCTTAAAATGAGAAAGTTACCTCTTGGTTTTAATCAAAAACTTAGTAAAATTGGATTGACCACGCATAATCCAGAAAAGGTTAGAAATTCATAATTTGATAATCCAAACTCGTTCTTTAAAAAAGGCTAATAAACTTTTTAATTCAATATCTAGATCAAGGAATAAATTAGAAAAAGAAACAATGATTTTTTAAAAACTTCTTCCATAAAATATATCTAATAGAAGATCAATGCACGAATTTTTGAATCAAGAATCAAGATTTTCAAACTCAAGTATCGAAAGTATCAAGGGTTTTCTTGAGTTTTTTAAGAAATACAAGAATGGTAAGCATTAACTTTGTGGGCTCATTTTATGCCTCTTGACAATTGGTTGGCGCACTGCGCATATTTTGATACACTTTGTGTATTCTATATTTTCAATTTGGCGACTTTGCGCATCTTTTATTTTTGGCATCATTGGCCATTTTTTTTTTTAATATGCTTCATTTCTTAAATCTTAAGAACAAAGGAAAACCCATCTTAGTGACAAATAGAATTTCTTGATTTAGAAAATTATGAGTTAGATTCAAAAGCTTTGCAAATGATTCCTATGCGATAAATAAAACGTAGGGAGATAAAAAAAATTTGTTTCAAAAACCAATTTAAAAGATGAAAAAGATTTTAAATCAAAAGTAGGATAACCTCTTTTAGAAAACAAGGATTTGAAAAAAAATAATGAGTTTCCTTCCTTCAACTGTATTAGAGAAGTCAAAAAAAATCTACCAAAGATTTCAAGAAAAACAGAAAGTAGATTTTTCATTTTTAGAAAAGTGTGTGTGTGTGTTGATCAGAGAAAAACTTTCACAAGAAAAAGAAATTCAAAGAATAAACAAAACTAAAAAACAAAAATACAAAAAAAAGGAAAAACACAAAAACACAATACAAAAAATACAAAAGGCTCTTAACCATTATCTTTCCCCTGGTCCGATGCTTCAGAGACTAGATTTGCCCATGAGATTTTTTGCCTTTCATTATTTCCCCAGTTTAATTTTTTCTTTGCCTTGCCCTTTTCCTTCGTAGAAAGAATTCTTAGATTAGGGCACTGATTTTTCATATGACCAGGCTTCCTGCATCGAAAGCAAATAACATCAGAAGAAATATGGACATCTTTACCACTTTTACCTTTTTTCCACTTTTGCTTATGCTTTGGTGAGCTTTGTGATTTGCTTGACAAGTTATTGCTTTCATCACCAACTAAGCTTCCTTTTTCCGTATCTTCAGCTTTTAGAACGATCGTTTCACCTGCATCCAAAATTCTTTGACCCAACCCTTGCTCGTAGGCAATGAGTGAGCCAATGAAATTATCAATAGAATAATCATTCAAATCTTTTGATTCACAGATAGCAACTACTTTAGCATCGAATTTTTCAAGTAAACAACGAAGAATTTTGTTAACTTTTTCAAATTTTGAAAAATATTTTCCTAAGGCACGCAATGATGTAGTAATTTGAATAAACCTTGTATACATGTCTAAAATCGTTTCAAAAGGTTTCATAGAAAACATTTCAAAATCATGCATTAAAATATTCAACTTTAATTGCTTGATTTCACTAGTGCCTTCGTATATGGTGTGCAATTTATCCCAAACTTCCTTACCAGTAGTGCACATGGATACTAACATAAAATCTTCAAAATTTAAAGCACAGAAAAAGCAATTTAAAGATTTTGCATTCAATTGAGCATTTACTTGTTCTTCCTTACTCCATTGATTAAAAGGAATATCAATTTTAATTCCATCTAAAACTCGTGACGATGAAGAATAACCATTTAAAATCATATGCCACATACGAAAATCTATCGATTGCAAGAAAATAGACATGCGAGTTTTCCAAAAATCAAATGACATATTTTCAAATAAAGGAGGTCTGGTGATTGAATATCCTTCCGCAATATTACGATTTAAAAAATTAGCCATGGATCGAAATTCAAAAGTTTTTAAAAACTTATTTTATGAAAACCGCTCTGATACCACTTGAAAGTTTGTTAGGGATCTTAGGCCCTCTTGAACTTAGTCCCAAGCTAATTAAAAGAGAGAGGTGAATTGGAAAACCTTAAAACCAAAAATAAAACTCCAACCAAAATCACCACAAACAAAGTGCGGAAGAAAAATAAATGCGGAAGCGATAATAAGAAAAGAACACACCGGATTTATAGTGGTTCGGCTTAACCTTGACCTACGTCCACTCCTTGGAGGCACCCTCCAAGTATTGCACTAACACAAGTGTCTCTTTTTTAGCCCCCACAGCTAGGCGGAGAAGCCCTTACAAAATCACTTCCACCTTCCCCGGTGCGGCGGAGTCGCCGGGTCCTTTGACACCAAAGAGATCTTCTTCTTTGGTGAACTTACCTCGAGACAAGCCTTGAATCTGATGGTACTTAGGTGCGAGTTCGCCGGAGCAACCGTGTGCATCCCCCACCACACTCCCTTGAGTTCCTCCCCCTCACAGGATCTTCTCCCTCTCAAACTCCACCCTTTTCTCTCTCCCTTTCAAGCTCTCTCTTCAAGTTTCCCCCACAAAAACGAAGCTACAAAGGCTGCTAAAGACACTTACAAAGTGCCTTGCCAAAGCTTAAATAGAGGCTCTCAAAACGAGCTCATTAATGCAAGTTGCCGCCATTATCGTTCAGGACGATAGCCAAATCGTCCTGGCCGATTAGCACAAATATGAGGAAAATCGTCCTGAATATCGCCCTGAAATGAAACTGGACGAAATCCCCATTGATTGCTTTCCAAAACTGCCTGAGAAATTTTGGAAAAATTGACCTGGATCGGCCAGGCCGATATTTTATAGTCCAGGCCGATATACCAGGCCGATATCCAAAAATAATATTTTCCTAAGTAGATATGGCGGCAGATTCTTGCTGTATTGAGCCGACCGTCCTGGCCGATACAAAATCGTCCAGGACGATGTGTTTTGCATAAAGACGGTTGCTTTAAAGAGGATGCCCTAATTAGGATTTCAACTTTTGTCAGATCGTCCCGGACGATATAAATATCATCCCGGACGATGTTACCAAAAATAGAAAACTTTTAGGGCACAATAGAAAATCTTCCAAGATACAATTCATCAGATGCCACACCAAATACAATAGACTCAAGAAAGGAAAAAGATTACAAACTGACATAGGCCTAGTCTACCCAATCTTGAGCTGGTTCCATATTGCAGTGTTATAGTGTGGACCTGAAACGTTAGTAGAAAGCAGTCATAGAGAAAAAGAATGTTTGCTATCATCAAAATCATAAGCCATAGATCCGCAACAATTTTCTTCCTAGATGACTAGAATAATGTTCTGGATGATATATATTTAATTGAACTAATTATATTAACCGATCCAATAATCATCCCAGATGATTAGTTATTTTTTCATCATCCAACATAAAAAGTTTGGTGGAATAGAGAGATAGTTTGGATGATTCTTGACATTTTTTAACTAATTGTACATGATGATGTCCCACTATGCTGGATGATCAAAACAAACTAATCTTCTAATTATCTAGCCTCCCCTAAATCATCTTGGTTGATTGAACTAAATTTTTACTGATTGTACAGGATAATCCATAGATTATCATTCAAAATCTTTGTTTATTTATTGCAATTTAGGGCAAATTTGAAGCCCTTCTAAAAAAGATCTATTATTTATACAAGACGTGATCTTTTGCTATTCTCCTGATCTAAGAGAGCCAAAAGGAGAGGGTGAGCTTGGGAGAGAGAGAGAGGCTCTCATGAGGGGGAGCCTATAAGGGTTTCACAATGGTTGCTCCAAGTAAGGATCTTAGTCATATTCTCTAATTTTCATCCCTAGTTCCATGGAGGTTTCAGAGAGGTTTACTTTAGTGATTTATCAAGATTTTCTGTGTTGAAACTTGTTCACTATGAATTAGGTTGTTAAACCTAAGCTTATGTCCCACGACTAACCTAAAGAGGGGGTGAATTGGTAATTAAAAAATTTAACCCTCTTTTTAAATTAGGAAACAAAAATAAAACTTTAGTGAATTTTTCTAGAAATGTTTTTCAACCACAGTTTTAAAAGTAAAAGCACAAAATAAAAACCAGCGGAAAAATAAAGACACAAGATTTATAGTGGTTCGGTCAAAATCAGACCTACATCCACTCCCCGGAGGCACCCTCCGAGTATTGCACTAATACTACTAGTGACTCTCCTTTTGCAGCCACAGCAAGGCGGAGAAGCCTTTACAAAACTCTCTTCCACCACTACCCGGTGTGGTAGAGAACCGCCATCCTTTTACACTCCTCCTAGTGTTGGCAGAGAACCATCTGTCCTTTCACACTCTCCTGGTGTAGGTAGAGAACCCTTCATCCTTTCACACTCTCCTAGTATGGGCAGAGAACCCTTTGTCCTTTCATACTCTCCTAGTGTAGGTAGAGAACCCTTCATCCTTTCACACTCTCCTGGTGTAGGCAAAGAACCCTTCGTCCTTTCACACTCTCCTAGTGTGGGCAGAGAACCCTGCGTCCTTTCACACTTTCCTATTATTGGCAAACAACCCTTCGGCTGTTCACACTCTCCAAGTGTCGCCAGAGAACCGGATCTCCTTAATAGATCTTCTTCATAAGAAATCTGGAAGGAACAGAGAAAAGAGTGAAGTAAACACAAATCAAAATTAAAGATTCTTACCTTTGAACACCAAGTGAAGCCTTCACGCTCTAATAGTAAGAATCCTCCATCGAACACTCTCTTACACTCTCTCCTTGACTTTTCTTTCAATAGACACAAAAGTCAGTAGGCAAAAAGATAAAGTGGCAGTTTAGATTGGACTATTTATAAGAAAGACACGAAAAACCATCCAAAAACTGCAAATTTTTAAGTCAATACGTATTGGATCGTCCTGTACAATTGTGGATCATCCTGGATGATTTTATTTAAATGCGTTGGAAAGGAACCTAATGTATGTGGGTATAAAATGACTTCAAACACACACATCATCCCGTACGAACTAGGTTCGTCCGGTATAAACAATTATTCCATAGGTCGGTTCCCAAAAACTGCAGAACGTCACTAAAATTTCAGAGATGGTTCACTTCGTCCTGGGAAGAATATGGGTTCGTCTGGATGAAATTTTTCCAAAGAGAAACTCGTCCTAGCATGATTATAAATTTTGAATGAACAAAAATTCTCCAGAGGAGTTTTCGTCCCGGGACGAATACACTTTGTCTTGGGTGAAAATACTCCAGAGAGCAACTCGTCCTAGAACGAATATGAATTTCATCTGAACAAAAATTTTCCAGAGAATATTTTGTCCTGGGATGAATACACTTCGTCCTGGATGATCAGGACTAAGAAAAATTTTCTTCAAATCCTGTTCGTTCTATTGCTCTAACGAGGAGATAACTGACCTAATCATCCCGTACGAACTATGTTCGTCCCGTACGATCATTACAAATTTTTCAAGATCTCCTTAAGTGTGTGTGTTTATTCACTCAATTACAATCACTCCCTCTCAAACTTAATTCAAAAAAATATATAAGCTTTAAATACACAAAGTATCTCATGCTGAATTTGATTTGAAGTCTTTGTAGTATGGAGTTTGATTTTCCTAAAACTTTAGTGCACACAAGAGCAAAAAAAACTCTTCCAAAAAGTGTTAGAAAATAACTATACATAAAACAATAATATTTGAAATCATCAAAACTATACAATTTGCAAGAATGTAAAACATGCAAATAACAACTCTCTTAACAATCTCCTCCTTTTTTATGATGAAAAAATAATTATTATTTGTATAATTTCAAATTCTAAGAATCTCCTAAACTCTCCATGAATTGATGAACACGTGAAAATAAGGAGGCATTGAACAACATAAATTTTTTTTAATTTTTAGAATTACAAAATAAACAAAAACAAAAACAAAATAAACACACAACATATACAACATACACAAAATAAAAATAAACACACATATAATACGAATTAAACAATACCACGAATCAAATAATTTGTCCCCCTTTTTGACAACAGCAAAAAGTGGAGAAGAAAAAGACTTGAAATGTAAGCAGACATATGAAAATCATTTTATAATTCAATCTTGAAAGTGATTGAAATAAGTTATGCAAATAAAACTAAAACATTAAGAAAATCATAGTAATTCATAGAATTTAAGAATAGATATAACATAGATAATAAAAATAATTTATCAAAAATATGAGTCAATTTATACATTAAGATAGAGAAAATCATTACAGAAATAATGAAAATAAAAATTGTATATTTCAAATTTCAATATGAAATATAAATGAACATAAGATCAATTTGAATTAAGAGATTAAAAGAGTCTGGAAAGAAATAGCTACCACATGTGGCACTTTGCGTATCTTTTTCAAAGTTGTGGCATATTTTTGTGCATCTTTTCACTTGTTGGGCTTATTTTGTGCTCTTTTTCATATTGCGAACCTTTGCGTATTTCTTTTGATTTTTGTACATTTGTACATTTTTCAAAAGTAATCGTATTCTTTCCAAAATCAATAATAAAAAATTTCAAAATTATCTAAGTGCATAAATATTAATTGATAAGTGAAATACAAAATAAGAAAACATCACAATTGCAATAATAATATTAACAATAATGAAGTCTAAATAAGAGACATGAAATTTACAATCTTATTAACGTCAAGTTATAAGCAAAACTTAAATTTAGAAAGCTTAGATTTTCTAATGTATTTAATTTTAACTTACAAATCAAGATATATCACTATTTAAGATTAAAAAATCTAATGATTGTCATAAAGGCTAACACATATTTCAATACCATTAAGGTCAAAACACAAGAATATATATTGATATCAATATGAAGATATTACAATCTAAGCTTAGGATATCAATATAAAAATAAAATATCTAAAGAAAAGAAAATACAACAAACATTCTTAAAACAACAACTAACACACAAACTACATAAAATACATAAAATCAAGTGCAGCTATCACTGAGAATGACCCTGATCTGGAGGAGGAGGAGGTTTAGCACCAAAGATGTTAAAGTAAGTACTCATCATAAGCACATTGGTACTGATATCATTCATTTGGTCCCTCATAAAACTCATATCATGTTGATATTGTGTGTCCTGCTGCTGAAGATGAGTCTCAATTTGTTCAAAACGTTGATCAATATGAGTCTTTAGGCGATCAAATATTTGAACCAAATCCTGATAATTTGGTTCATTGACGGGTGAAGGTGCAGCTTCATGTTCTTCCTCAGTATCACTAATGACATGTGCTTTACAGTTAAGAGAGTTGCTATTTGCATGTACTACATTCTTACAACTTTTATAGTTTTGATTATTTCAAATATTTTTATTTTATATAGTTATCTCCTGATATTTTTTGAAAGAGTTATTTTTGCTCTTGTGTGTACTAACATTTCAGGAAAATCAAACTCCAGACTATAAAGTCTTCAAATCAAATTCAACATGAGATATTTTATGTATTAAAAACTTATTTTTTTTTTTTGAATTAAGTTTGATAGGCAGTGATTATAATTGAGTGAATACACACACACTTTAGGAGATCTTGAGAAATTTATACTAATCGTACGGGATGAATATAGTTCATACGGGATGATCGAGTCATTTATCTCCTCGTAAGAGCAATGGAATGAACAGGAGTTGAAGAAAATTTCTTTAAGTCATAATTGTCTAGGACGAAGTGTATTCGTCCCAGGACAAAATGTTTTCTCAAAAATTTTCTTTCAAAATGAAGTTTATTCGTTCCAGGACGAGTTGCTCTCTGGAGTATTTTTGTCCAAGAGAAGTGTATTCGTCTCGGGACGATTTGCTCACTGGAAAAATTTTGTCCGGATGAACCCATATTCATACCAGGACGAAGTAAATCGACTCTGAAATTTTAGTGACGTTCTACAATTTTTAGGAACCGACCTATAAAATAACCGTTCATACCGGATGAACCTAGTTCGTACGGGACGATGTGTGTATATGAAGTCATTTCGTACCCATATATATTAGGTTCATTTCCAACGTAATTAAGTAAAATCATCCAGGATGATCCATGGTCGTACGGGACAATCCAATGCATATTGACTTGAAAATTTACAGTTTTTGGATGATCTTTTGTGTATTTTCTATAAATAGTCCAAACTAAACTACCACTTAATCTTTTTTCCTACTGATCTTCATGCCTATTAAAAGATGAGTCAAGGAGAGAGTGTGAGAGAGTGTTTGAAGGAGAGTTCTTGCCATTGGAGCATGAAGGTTTCACTTGGTACTCAAAGGTAAGAGTCTTTACTCTTGGGTTGTGATTACTTTACTCTTGGGTTGTGATTACTTTATTCCTTTCTCTCTTCTTTTTAGAATTCTTGTGAAGAAGATCTATCAAGGATATCTGATTCTCTGCCGACACTTAAAGAGTGTAAACAGTTGAGGGTTCTCTGCCCACACTAAGAGAGTGTGGAAGGACCAAGGGTTCTCTGCCCACAATAGGAGAGTGTAAAAGGACGAAGGGTTCTCTGCCCATACTAGGAGAGTGTGAAAGGATGAAGGGTTCTCTGCCCATATTGAGAGAGTGTAAAAGGATGATAGTTCTCTGCCAACATTGGGGATAGTGTAAAAGGATGACGGTTCTCTGCCGCATTAGGTAGTGGTGAAAAGAGTTTTGTAAAGGCTTCTCTACCTTGCTGTGGGTGCTAAAGGAGAGTCACTAGTGGTATTAGTACAACACTCAGAGGGTGCCTCCAGGGAGTGGATGTAGGTCAAGTTTGACCGAACCACTATAGATCTTGTGTATTTTATTTTTTGTTGTTTTTTATTTTGTTGATTTTTGTTTCTAATTTGTGGTTGAAAAATCTATTTCTACAAAACTTATTAAAGTTTATTTTTCGGTTTAAAAAATTAAAAAGAGGGATTAATTACCAATTCACCCCTCCTCTTGATTAGCCGCTGGGACATAAGCTTATGTTTAACAACCTAATTCATAGTGATCGAGCATCAACAAGTGGTATCAGAGCTTTGTTTCAAAATCATAAGTTCAGACTACTTTTTGATTAATGTAGATGGCTACATTTAGAAATTGAAATACACCCGAGGGTTACTCTATACTAGACCTCCACTGTTCGACAATATACCTTTTGATTTTTGGAAAACAGGCATGTCTACATTTTTACAATCACTTAATTATCATATGTGGATCTTAGTTCAGGAAGGGTATACAAAACTAACAAGATTAGTTGACAGAGTTAGGGTTGAAACACCCTTTACGGACTGGACAATAGAAGAATGTGACTTAGCACAACTAAATGTCAAATGCTGAATAGTTTCTTTTGTGCTTTAAAATCAGCAGACTACAAGAGAGTTTCCACTTGCAAAAGTGGGAAAGACATATGGGATAGACTTTGTATAACTTATGAAGGGACTAATGAAGTTAAGTAATATAGACTTAATATCTTGTTGCATGATTATGAATAATTTTGTGTGAAACAAAATAAATCCATTTCTGATATGTACACAAGATTCACACTAATAGTCACCTCTTTGCATGCACTGGATAGGGAATTAACGAATGCTAAAATGGTTAATAAGATTCTTCATTATTTGCCTACTACTTATGATGCTAAAATTACTGCAATTACAGAGTTTAAAGATCTAAATATTTACTCTATTGACAATCTTCTTGGTTCTCTAATTGCTTACGAGCAAGGAGTTAGCCAAAGAAAGATTGATGTAGGTGAACCACGAAGGGAGAAGAACATATTACTAAATGTAGAAGAGTATGAGAGTGAACACTCAAAACTTGAGGATGAAGACAACATCGTATTGATGATTAGACAATTCAAAAGCTTTCTAAATAGGAAGCAAAAGATATGCCAGCATTGGAATAGAGGTAAATTTAATAGAAATGCCAAGATTTCAAATGAAGTGATTTTCTATGCGTGCAGGAAATCTGGTCATATCAAGATTGATTGCCCAAAACTCAAAGTCACTCCTAGTAAGGAGAAGGTAGAGGAGAAACCAATTATTAAGAAGGGCAAGAAGAAGTTTCAAAGAGCTTTTTGGGTGGACTCGGCTTCAGATTCATCAGAGACTGAAAAGGAAGAGGAAGTCACTAATTTGTGCTTAATGGCTGATAGTCTTGATCAGTCAGATCAAGAAGAGGTATATGATTTAACTTATGATGAACTTTTTGAAGTTTCTGAACACATGCATGATGCATATAGGAAAATGAAAAAATGCATGCTAGTCTAAGTTTAGACTTTGAAGAATTACAAAATGAATATGAAATGCTTAGGAAAGATCATGCTTTAATTGATAACAAGCACATGAAATTACTTGATGAGTTTGATAACTTGAATAAAAAACATGAAAATTTAAAATCATCCTATGCTGAACTTGAAAAAGATTTTAAAAATTTTAAGGATGAATCGGAGAGCAAAATTTATAGATCAATTTATACAAATCAAATTTTGAAAGATATGAATTTATTTTTCAAATTAATGATAAAAGCTCTCGAGGATAATAGGATACCCCCTAAATTTGAAAATTTTACTAATCCTATTATGTATCCTAAATTTATGCAATCCCTGAATAGATAAATGAATGGTAGAAGACTTAGGAATCCATTTTCAAAAGTCAAATGTAATAATTGTGGATTGTTTGGACATATAGCTCACACATGTACTTTGAAGATGAAAACTTATATGGTGTGGAGACATATGATGCATAAATCTAGATATATCATACATGCATCTGATTATAAATTGCCAAAGAAGAACCTAAACTTGTTTGGGTTCCCAGGTCTAACGTTTGATAATTTTGCAGGTCTCTCTCATACAAGATCTCGTGAGAGTATATGGTACCTGGACAACAAATGTTCAAAGCATATGACTGGAGATACTGCACAATTCATATCGCTGGAAGCCAGGAGTGGAGGCAAGGTTACACTTGGAGATAACACCACAAGGAAGGTGGTTGGATCAGGTATAATTGAAAATCTTAATAAATTTTATATTGAGAATGTGTTATTAGTAGAAGGTTTAAAGCATAACCTGTCAAGTATAAGCCAGCTATGTGATAGAGGATATTGTGTGAAATTTTTTCCTACTAGGTGCATATTAAGCCTAAATGGTAAAGATATTTTGAATGGTAAAAGGGTAAATAATAATTATATACTAGACTTGAATTATATTAAATCTCCTACTGCTTTTTTGTTTGAAAACTGTATCTGATGAGTCATGGCTTTGGCATAAGAGACTTTATCATTCTAGCATGAAAAACCTTAGAAGGATTACCCAAACAAACTTAGTGAGAGGTATACCAAAACTAGACTTTACTAAGGACCACCTTTGTGATGCATGTCAATTAGGAAAGTAAGTGAAGTCCTCTTTTCAGTCCAATAAGGATCTTAGAACTAGTAAACCATTAGAGATTTTGTATATGGATCTTTTTGGACTAGTTGGAACTATGAGTTTAGGTGGGAAGGTATACGGATTTGTGATTGTCGATGATTACTCAAGAATCACATGGGTTATATTTCTATTTCATAAGAGTAAATCATTTGAGGAATTTAGATACTTTTCGACTTGGATTCAAAGAAAGCTAGAGTGTGAAATTATTTCTATACAAAGTGATCATGGAGGAGAATTTGAGATTGAGAAATTTGAAGAATTTTGTAAGGAGAAAGGAATTGATCATAATTTTTTTGCACCTAAAACCCCTCAGCAGAATGGGGTAGTCGAAAGAAAAAAAAGAACATTAATTGAAGCCGCCCAAGCAATGTTGGGATGAATACTCACTTCCTAAATATTTTTGGGCAGAGGCGGTTAGCAGTGCATGTTATATTCTGGATAGGGTGAATGTGAGATCTAAATTAAACAAAACACTCTATGAGTTGGTAAAAAGAAGATCACCTAATTTGTCTCATTTACATATTTTTGGGTGCAAGGTGTTCATTTATAATAATGGAAAATCTGCCTTAGGAAAATTTGATCCAAAATCAAATGAAGGAATTTTTGTTGGATACTGAAGTGTTGGAAATCTTATAGAGTATTCAATAAAAGAACTTTGGTAATTGAGGAGACCACACATGTTGTATTTGATGAATCTGGAATTTTGAAAGAGCCAAATGTTATAGAAGATGAGATTGAGATTAACTCCCAAAAGATTGATAAAATGAATTTGGAAGAAAGTTTGGAAGAAAATTTGGAGATAGAAAACACTTTGCCTAGAGATTTGAGATTTTCTAAAAACCATCCAAGGGAACTGATTATAGGTGAACCTAGTGAGGGCGTAAGGACTAGGCATGGATTAAACAAAAAAGTCAATCATGCAACCTTCATTTCAACTATAGAACCCACAAATATTGATCAAGCACTTTTGGATGAATTTTGGATTTTGGCCATGCAAGAAGAGTTGAATCAATTTGTAAGAAATAAAGTTTAGGAATTAACTATAAGGCCAAAGGATCAAAGTGTAGTTGGAACTAAGTGGGTATTTAAAAATAAAATGAATGACTCAGGAGTAGTCATTAGAAATAAGGCTAGATTAGTTACTAGGGGGTATAATCATATTGAAGGGATTGATTTTGAGGAGACTTTTGCCCCTATAGCTAGACTTGAAGCAATTAGGGTTTTGCTAGCTTCCAGCATTATGAATTGTGCAGTATCTCTAGTCATATGCTTTTAACATGTGCTGTCCAGGTACCATATGCTCTCATGAGGTCTTGTGTGAGAGTAATCCTACAAAATTATCAAACGTTAAACCTGGGAACCCAGACAAGTTTGGGTTCTCCTTTTGGTAATTTATAGTTAGATGCATGTATGATATGTCTAGGTTTATGCATCTTAAGTCTCCACACCAAATAAGTTTTCTTCTTCAAAGTACAGGTGTGAGCTATATGTCCAAACAATCCATAATTATAACATTTGACTTTTGGAAAATGATTCTTAAGTCTTTTACCATTCATCTGTCTATTCAGAGATTGCATAAATTTAGGATACATAATAGGATTAGTAAAATCTTCAAATTTAGGAGGTATCCTATTATCCTCGAGAGCTTTTATTGTTAATTTGTAAAATGAATTCATATCTACTAAAATTTGATTTGTATAATTTGAACTATAAATCCTGCTCTCCGATTTATCCTTAAAATTTTTAAAATCTTTTTCAAGTTCAACATGGGATGATTTTAAATTTTCATATTTTTTATTCAATTCATCAAACTCATCAAGTAATTTCATATGGTTGTCATCAATTAAAGCATTATCTTTTCTAAGGATTTCATGTTCCTTTTGTAATTCTTCAAACTCGAAACTTAGACTAGCATACATTTTTTTCATTTTTCTATATGCATCATGCATGTATTCAGAAACTTCAAAAAGTTCATCATAGGTTAAGTTATATATCTCTTCTTGATCTGACTGATCAAGACTATCGGCCATTAAGCACAGATTAGTGGCTTCCTCTTTCTTTTCAATCTCTGATGAATTTGAAGCTAAGTCTGCCTAGAAAGCTCTTTGAAACTTCTTCTTGCCCTTTTTTATAATTGGTTTCTCCCCTACATTCTCCTTGCTAGGAGTAGCTTTGAATTTGGGTATTCAGTCTGTATATGACCAGGTTTTTTGCACTCATAGCAAATCACATCATTTGAAACCTTGACATTTCTATTAAATTACCTCTATTCCAATGCTGACGTCTCTTCTGCTTCCTCTTCAGAAAGCTTCTGAATTGTCTAGTCATCAATACGATGTCATCTTCATCCTCAGGTTGTGAGTCTTCACTCTCATACTCTTCCACTTTTATTGATACGTTCTTCTCCCTTCGTGGTTCACGTGCATCAATCTTTCTTTGGCTAACTCTTTACTCGTAAGCAATTAGCGAACCAAGAAGATTATTAATAGAGTAAATGTTTAGATCTTTAGACTCGGTAATTGCAGTAATTTTAGCATTATAAGTAGTAGGCAAAAAATGAAGAATCTTATTAACCATTTCAACATTCGTTAGTTCCCTACCCAGTGCATGCAAAGAAGTGACTATTTGTGTGAATCTTGTGTACATATCAGAAATGGATTCATTTGATTTCATGCGAAATAGTTCATAATCATGCAACAAGATATTAAGTCTAGATTACTTAACCTCATTTATCCCCTCATAAGTTATACAAAGTCTATCGCATATGTCCTTCCTACTTTTGCAAGTGGAACCCCGCATGCAGTCTTCTGATTTTAATGCACTAAAGAAACTATTCAAGCATTTGGTGTTTAGTTGTGCTAAGTGACGTTCTTCTTCTGTCCTGTCTGTAAAAGGTGTTTCAATTCTAACTCCGTCAACTAGTCTAGTTGGTTTTGTATACCCTTTCTAAACTAAAATCCACGTACGATAATTAAGTGACTGTAAAAATATAAAAATGCATGTTTTCCAAAAATCAAAAGGTATATTGTCGAACAGTGGAGGTCTAGTTATAGAGTAACCCTCGGGTGTATTTTAGTTTCTAAATGTAGCCACTTACGTTAATCAAAAGTAATCTAAACATATGATTTTGAAACAAAGCTCTGATACTACTTGTTGAAACTTATTCACTATAAATTAGGTTGTTAAAACTAAACTTATGTCCCATGGCTACTCAAGAGGGGGGGGGGGGGGTGGGGGGGTGAATTGATAATTAAAAATTTAACCCTCTTTTTAAATTAGGAAATAAAAAAAAAACTTTCGTGAATTTTTCTAGAAAACATTTTTCAACCATAGTTTTAAAAGTAAAAACACAAAATTAAAAGCAGCGAAAAAATAAAGACATGAGATTTATAGTGGTTCGGTCAAAACAAGACCTACATCCACTCCCCGGAGGCACCCTCCGAGTTTTATTATAATACCACTAGTGACTCTCCTTTTGCAGCCACAGCAAGGCGAAGAAGCCTTTACAAAACTCTCTTCCACCACTACCCGGTGTAGTAGAGAACCATCATCCTTTTATACTATTCCTAGTGTTGGCATAGAACCATCCATCCTTTTACACTCTCCCGGTGTAGGCAGAGAACCCTTTGTCCTTTCACACTCTCCTAGTACAGGCAGAGAATCCTCCATCCTTTCACACTCTCCTTGTGTAGGCAGAGAATCCTTCATCCTTTCACACTCTCTCGGTGTAGCCAGAGAACCCTTCATCCTTTTACACTCTCCTAGTGTGGGAAGAGAACCCTTCATCCTTTCACACTCTCCTAGTGTGGGTAGAGAACCCTTCGACTGTTCACACTCTCCAAGTGTCGGCAGAGAACTGGATCTCCTTGACAGATCTTCTTCACAAGAAATCTAAAAGAAAGAGAGAAAAGAGTAAAGTAAATACAAATCAAAAGTAAAGATTTTAACCTTTGAACACCAAGTGAAGCCTTCATGCTCCAGTACTAAGAATCCTCCTTTGAACACTCTATCACACTCTCTCCTTGACTCTTCTTTCAATAGGCATGAAGATCAGTAGGCAAAAGATAAAGTGATAGTTTAGATTGAATTATTTATAGGAAAGACACAAAAAATACTCCAAAAATTATAAATTTTCAATTCAATACGCATTGGATCGTCTCGTACAAATCGTCCTAGATGATTTTACTTAAATGCGTTAGAAACGAACCTAATGTATGTGGGTACAAAATGACTTCATACACACACATCGTCCCAAACGAACTAGGTTCGTCTGGCAAGAACGGTCATTCCATAGGTCGGTTCCCAAAAATTTTAGAACATCAATAAAATTTTAGAGTCATTTCACTTCATCCTGGGACGACTATGGGTTCGTCCGGACAAAATTTTTTCAGAGAGCAACTCATCCTGGCACGATTATAAATTTCGTCTGAATGAAAATTCTCTAGAGGAGATTTCATCCCGAGATGAATACACTTCGTCTAGGATAAAAATACTCCAAAGAGCAACTCGTCCTGGAACGAATATAAATTTTATCTGAATGAAAATTTTCCGGAGAATATTTTGTCCTTGGATGAATACACTTCGTTCTGGTTAATCAGGACATAGAAAAATTTTCTTCAATTCCTGTTCGTTCCATTGCTCTTACGAGGAGATAAATAACCTAATCGTCCCATATGAACTATGTTCGTCCCGTACTATCAGTACATATTTTTGAAGATTTCCTTATGTGTGTGTGTTTATTCACTCAATTACAATCACTCCCTCTCAAACTTAATTCAAAAAAAAAAAATACAAGCTTTAAATACACAAAGTATCTCATGCTGAATTTTATTTGAAGTCTTCGTAGTCTGGAGTTTGATTTTCCTGAAATGTTAGTACACACAAGTGCAAAATTAACTCTTCCAAAATGTGTTAGAAGTTAACTACACATAAAATAATAATATTTGAAATCATCAAAACTATACAAGTTGCAAGAATGTAAAACATGTAAATAGTAACTCTCTTAACATTCTGCCAACTTCAGGAGGAAGTTAAAAGATTTGGGTTCTCTGCCTTCTTTGTGAGGAAGCAAAAGGAGTTGAGTTCTCTACCTCATTAGGGTCGATAGAAAGAAGTTTTGTATAAGCTTCTCTGTCTTATTGTGGGATTAAAATAAAAGTCACTGAGTTTAGTATAATTACTGGAAGAGAGGCTCCGTAGTGTGGACATAGGTCAAGTTGACCGAACGACTCAAAAATTTAGTGTGTTTTTTCTTAATGCATTTCCACATTTAATTTTCACACTTTATTTTCTGGTGTTATTTTGTTTAGATCATGATTTCTATTTGAAATTTTTAAAATAATAATTCACCCCCTCCCCACCCTCTTCGTAAGCCTCGGGCAAGTTTATAAGGGCTTAATATCCCTAATAAACTATCATGTGATAATAGAGCAGGATTTATAAAATCTAGTTTTTTTTTTTTTACTTTTGAATTTTGTTTCATGGCTAACTTTTGTAATATAAATACTTTAGAAGTGTATTCCATTACCCGACTACCATTGTTTGACAATATACTTTTTGATTTCTAGAAAACTCGTATATCTACATTTTTAGAATCAATTGAGTATCGCATGTGGATGCTTCCTAAAGAAGGTTATTCACCTCCGTCATGTGAAATTAAGGGCATAAAAATTGAACTTCCAATTTTTTAATTGACTTTTAATAATAGGGATTTAGTATAACTTAATGCAAAATGTTTAAACTTTTTTGTTTTATGCTTTCAAATCGAAAGATTACATGTGCATCTTAACTTGTGTTACTGGTAAAGTAATATGGATAGATTATATATTACTTATGAAGGCACAAGTTAATTTAAATAATCTAGGTTGAATTTCTTACTGCATGACTACAAATGTTTTAGCATGAAATCTAGTGAATCGATATCTGACATGTATATTAGGTTTACTCATATTATTACCTCACTATATGCCTTAGGAAGAGATCTAACTAACTATGAAAAAGTCAACAAAATTTGGAGATGCTTGCCTTCTTCCTCTGATGCTAATATTATTATAATAGCTGAATCCAAGAATTTGAACACATATTCTACTAATAACTTACTTATATCACTCATTTCTTACATGCAACAAGTGAACCAAGTATAATTTGATGTAGATGAGAAAAAGAAGGAGAAAACTTTGATGCTGAAGGATAATGATATGGATACTGATTCTTTCGAGTCTGAAAGTGAAGATATTTCCTTGATCACTAAGCAATTCAAAAGCTTTTTAAGAAGAAACAAAAGCACCATTAAAAGTTGAACAAAGGTAAGGGTAAAAAAAAATTTAAAAGTTCCACTGATATGGTTTGTTTTGAATGCAGGAAGCCTAGACATGTGAAAGATGATTATCCTACACTTAAGGCTCACCTAACTAAGGAGAAGGATGAGGAGAAAGCCAAGTTTAGAAAGGGCAAAAAGTGGTTTCAAAAGGCATTTTGGGCAGATTTTGTATCTGATTCCTCTGAGACTGAAGCTGAGAAGGAGACAACAAACTTGTGTTTGATGGAAGACGATCATCTTGGTCAGTTGGACTGAGAAGAGGTATGTAAACTAGTCTATGATCAATTACTTGAAGTGTTTGAGAAAATACATGCATCATATAGGAAACTTAAGAAATTACATGCTAGCTAAAATTAGAATTTTAAATTTGCAAAAAGAGCATGAAGTTTTACTTAAAGGTCACTCTACACTTGTTAGCAATCACATGTTATTACTTGATGAGTTTAATAAGTTAAATAAAAAGCAGTCTGAGTTGGTCTTTGAGTATGATTATTTGAAAGCATCTCACACTACACTTGAAAATGATTTTAAAACATATATTGATGAATTTGAGAGTATGGAGCACTATTTGAAAGTTGATAATGTTGTTTTAGAATGTGCTAACTCATTTTTTAAAGTTAAATTAAAAGCACTTGAGAAAAATAGGATTTCACCCACACCTTAATAGTTTTTCAATCCTCACCAAAACTTAAAAGTTTTGAAACCTAGGAATATGCACTATAATATGAATAGATTATTAAATCATTTTCCTGGTATTAGATGTTTTTTACGTGGCATGCTGGGACACATCTTCCATACTTTCACTGTTCGTCATAGTACACATTGGGTTTGAAGACCCAAATTACATGATTCATAGCATAATACACATACATTGCATTTTTCTTTCCATAAGAAGAGACCAAAAGTTTTTTGGATTGCTAAATCTGATGTTTAATGATTTTATAGGTGTGCTCTCATTAAAGACCTCATGAGAGCAACAGGTACCTAGATAGGGGATGCTCAGGACACATTACTGGAGATGCTGATAAATTTATTTTGCTGGAGGCCAGGGCTGGAGGCAAGGTCACTCGTGGAGACAACACCACTAGGAAAGTGGTGGGTGCAAGTATAATCGGAAACTCCAAGAAACTTTTAATAAAAAATGCTTTGCTTGTAGACAGGTTGAAACATAATTTTCTCAACATCAACCAGCTTTACGATAAGGGTTTTATCATAAATTTTTTTGAAAATATATGCATCATTAGCTTGAATAACAACACTATTTTGTAGGGAAAAGGGATTAAGAAAGTTTACTTGCTTAATTTAAATAATATTGAATGTACTACATCTTTTTATTTAAAAACTATTGTAGATGAGTCTTATTTGAGGCATAGGAGTTTATGTCATGCCAGCATTAAAACCTTTAGGAAAGTGACCCAAAAGGATCTATTTAGAGGTGTCCCCAAACTTAAGTTCACTAAGGATCACTTAAGTGATGCCTGTCAACTAGGGAAGCAAGTCTAGTCCTCTTTCCATTCCATTAAAGGCATTAGCATCTCTAGACCTTTAGAAGCACTTCACATAGATTTGTTTGGACTAATTAGAATTGCCAGCTTAGGGGAAAAGTCTATGGATTTGTGATTGTCAATAACTACTCAAGGTTCACTTGGATTAAATTTTTCTCACATAAGAGTGAGTCTTTTCATAAATTTAGATCCTTCTCCACTTGGAATCAGAAAAAGATAGGTTATGAGATATTAAACTTTCATAGTGACAATGGGGGAGAGTTTGAAAATAAGATATTTTGAGACTTTTGTGAGGATAAAGTGATTAGTCTTAACTTCTCAACTCCTATGACCCCTCAACAGAACAGGGTAGCTGAAAGGAAGAACGAGACCTTAATTAAAGCCGCTAGAGCCATACTTATTGAATATTCACTTCCAAAATACTTTTGGTTTGAAGTAGTAAACATAGCTTATTATGTGTTGAATAGGGTGAATGTTAGAGCCAAACTAGATAAGACACCATATGAGACCATTAAGGTTAGGACACTCAACCTTTCCCACCTCCATGACTTTGGCTGTAAGGTTTTCATTCATAATAATGGGAAGTCACCCTTAGGTAAATTTGACTTAAAATCAGATGAAGTATTCTTAGAATATTCATTTGTGGGGAAATGCTTTAGGGTATTTAACAAAAGGACTTTGGTGGTGGAAGAAACTACTCATGTAGTGTTCAAAGATCATGATCCTAAGAAGTCTAAAGTTAAGGAAAAAGATCAAGTTGGAGTGATTACCCAAGGAGTTAAAAGTTTTGAGAGAATGGTAAAGCCTCAAAATACTAAAGGAGTACATGAGATTACCCAAAGGAGTAGAAAATGCAAATCTGGAGGAAAGGGTAAAACCTAGATACACTTTACCTAGAGATTAAAGATATTCTTTTAGTCATCCTAAAAAATTGATCTTAAGAGATCCTTTTAAAGGTGTTAGAATTAGGTATGGACTTAAGAAGGAAGTAAACCACTCTGCCTTTATCTCAATGATTGAACCCACCACGATCAATCAAGCCATTTCAGATGAGTTTTAGATCTTAGCTATATAAGAAGAACTTAATCAATTTGTAAGGAATGATGATTGAGAGTTAATAGAAAGACCTAAGAATTAAAGTATGGTAGAAACCAAATCGGTCTTTAAGAATAAAATGAATGATTCTGGTGTGATGATTAGGAATATAGAAGGATTAGTGGCTAAGGGATAAAACTAAATAGAAGTAATTGATTTTGAGGAGGCCTTTGCCCCAGTAGCTAGATTAGAAGCCATTAGAGTACTACTAGCCTTTGCCTATTGTTAGGTATTTAAGCTTTTCCAAATGGATTTCAAGAGTGCCTTTTTAAATGGGGTAATAAAAGAGGATGTGATTGTAGAGAAACCTCTAGATTTTGAGAGTTCCTAATTTCCAAATCATGTTTACAAGTTAAAAAATTCCTTGTATGGATTAAATCGGGCACCCAGAGCACGGTATGAGAGGCTTAGCATATTCCTACTATAGTGGGAGTTTGTTAAGGGGAGCGTAGACACAACCCTTTTTTTAAGGAAATTCAAAGATGAGTTACTCATTATTCAGATTTGTGTCGATAATATATTTTTTTGATCTTCTGATAAAAAGTTATGTAATAATTTTTCTAAAATAATGAGTAAGGAATTTGGGATTAGTGTGATGAGAGAATTATCCTACTTTTTGTGGTTTAGCATAAAATAATTTGATGATAGAATCTTTCTTAATCAATCAAAGTACATTAAGAATATCTTAAAAAAATATGAAATGGATAAAGTCAAGCCAAGAAATACTCCCATGAGCTATAGTGTTCAGTTGGATAATGACTCAAATGAAAAATCTGTTGATCAAAAGAAGTATAGAGGAATGATTGGATCACTACTTTACTTGACTGGTAGCTGACATGATTAATTATTTAGTGTTTATCTTTATGCTAGATTTCAAGCTGATTCTGAAGAATCCCACCTGACTACAGTTAAAAGATTTCTTATATATCTCTCAGGGACCTAAAACTTAGTAATCTGGTATCCTATGCACAACACTTTTTTTGAGATTGATGGATAGTTTAAATCTGACTTTATAAGATATAAGGTTGATAAGAAGAGCACTTCTGGTACTTGTCAAATTATAGGACAGTCCTTAATCTCTTAGTCTAGTAGAAAATAAACTCTGTTACACTTTTCACTACTGAAGTTGAGTGCATTGCTTTACAAATTTGGGTGGCCCAAGTCCTTTGGTTGAAGGTATAAATTCTAGATTTATGATTACCCATAGGCATAATTTTAATCCTATATATTAACACAATTGTCATATACAACTCTAAGAATCCTATCCAACTTTCAAGGAACAAACACATTTATATAAGGCATCACTTTATGAGGGACCATGTTACCGAGGGGGATTCAGTTACACCATGTGATAACCTTGGAATCAACAAGCTGACATTTTTACTAAACCACTAGCCTTCGACATATTTAGCATCTTAAGGACCAGATTGGGTGTGATTGACATAAATGTATAAACTTGATGCTTAATGAATTCTTAATTTTACGTTTTCTTATCTTTTGTTTGTTGTTGTTTTCTATTCTTTCTTTTATGTCTTACTTTTCTTTTGTTTTAAGTTTTTAGTTATTAATTTTTATTTGCTGCTATTTTTTCAGTATTTTTATTTCTGATGTTCTTATTTCTATTACATTTTTTCTTTTTTTTTTCATAGTTGAAATAATATTTATGCCTTATTTTTATTATTAAAAATTTTTAGCTAATGTTTGACATCACTAAATTAGTTTAAGGGAGAAACATCGTTGATTATTTCCCTTCCTCTAACATTATTTAGCAGTGTAATTTTCTCATCTAAACAAAAGAATTTCTCAAATTGACAACAGCACTTTATGATTAAGATCTTTTCTATCTTTTTACAGTAATCTATCATATATAAATAATGTTCAAAGTCATTACATCACTTCCAAACTTTTGTAATCTTGTTCATTACATTTATCATATGAATTTGATTCTATTTTGTGTTTTACTTGCCCTTATATTCGAGAGTGAGTTTTTCTTCTCTAATATCTGAAAGATATTCTCTCAATTGAGAGTATTTAAAAGTTTAAAAAAGGGATCTAGCTTGTAAAAATGACAAAGGGTATAAAATGAGCCCAAAAATAAGAAAAACTGAAAAGATGCATAATTATCATAAAAAAAATTAAAAGTAATATAAAGTGTATCAAAAAAAAAGATGAAAAAAGTATGCCAGTCAATTGACTAGAGGCACAAAATGAGCCCATAAGAAAGCAGGCTTCCTCTCTCTTTCAAACCTTTAAACCTTAGAAAAATTCATGTGTCACTTGATATTTTCAAAGACTTGATTTTGAAATTCATAAATGAGATTAATTACTTTGATATATTATTCTATAAGATATTTTTTTGAAACCAAGTTTTGAATGGATCACGTTTTCTTATCTAATTGGTTTTTATGAGTTAGATCTTTGTTTTCAAAAGATGGTTTGTCCTGTAAGAAGCCTGAGCTAGGGTTAACAAGATCGGTTGTTCTGCCATTTTTTAGATTTTAATGATGTTAACTCATTTTCTTATAAATTTTTTTATTCAATCGCATGGAAAATTTATCATATTCATGATTTATTAAAAAAAAGGTTTTTTATTCTTTTTTGTCATTTTTATAGTCTTTTTCTTTATTTCTTTTTTATTATTATTTTCTTTTCTATTTTCCTCCTCCTTTTTGTGATGTCAAAAGAGGGAGTAGTGGTAGTGTTTGTGCAATTTTGTTGTACTTTTTTTACTATGATTATTTAGTATTTGCCTTCACGTTATGTTTCATTTAAATGCTTAAGTTTAATTTTTTATCAAATGCTTGCCATCATCAAAAAGTGGAAGATTTTTGTAAATTTGGATTCATAAATTTTAATTTTGATTATAGCAATATTTCTGACACTTCTATTTTTCTTACTATTGCCCTTCCTACTAATGTTTCAGGTCCACAAGGTCAATTTAAAAATCAAGCCAGCTCAAGATTAGGTTGATTAGGATTGAGTTAATCTGTAAGTGTACTTCAAGTATTTTTACCTTTTTTTGAGTCAAATGTAATAAAGGGGGTCCAAATGCTTAGTAACCTTGCACACACACACACACTCAAGGAAAAATAATGTCTATTTTAGAGTTCTCTATTTGTAATCAAATCATTTGGGATGATCCAAAATCATCCTAGATGATCAGTAAAAAATAAAAACCCTAATTAGGGCATCCTAATTAAGGCAATCAAAATTAAGCAAATCATCCTGGATGATATTATCATCATCCTTGACTATATGATCAAATAAAAAAGAATTAACCACCAACTCTTTTATGCATGTTATTATTTTTAGACATCATATAAGACATTATTCTAGATGAAGCATTATAATTATACCTAAAGTAGCTGATGATTAAGGAAAGTAATTAAGATTTTATTAATCAATCATATCATCTTGGAAGATCGTAGGATTGTCCTAGATGATCACAAGATCATCCTAAATGATCAGCTAAAAAAACCTTAGTTTCTTCCTGGATGACCAAAATGATGTTTTGGATGATATTTATTTATTTGAATAAATTATACTAAATGATCCAATAATTGTCCCACACAATCAGTTATTTTGTCATTATCCAACATGAAAAAGTCTAACCAAATAGAGTGATGGTCGGGATGATTCTTGACAATTTTGAACTAATCATATAGGATGATGTCCCATCGTCCTTAATAATCAGAGTAAATAAATCTGTTAATTGTCCAGTCTCCTTTAGATCATCCTGGCGATTGAGTTAAATTCGTTGTCTTGGACAATCTTTATTAGTTTGTTACAATTTAGGGAAAATTTGAAGCCCTCCTATGTAAGATCTCATATTTACTCAAGATGTGATCTTTTATAATTGTCCTGACCTAAGAGAGTTAAGAGGAGAGGGAGAGCATGGGAGAGAGAGAGAGGATCTTGTGAGGAGGAGTTTGTGAGGGTTTCACAAAGGTTGCATCAAGGAAGCATCTGAGTAAAATTCTCCAATCATCATCCATAGTTCCTTTTAGTATCTAAAGGGGTCTACTTCAGGGATAGATTGAGGTTTTCTGCTTACTTCTGGAGTAAGTGAAAGGAGTTAGGTTCCCTGCCTACTTCAGGAGAAAGCGAGAGAAGTTAGGTTCTCAACCTCACCGGGGACGGTGGAAAGGGGTTTTATACATGCTTCTCCACCTTACTGTGGGAGTAAAAGGAGAGTCAATAAGTTTAGTGCAATACCTAGAGGAGAGGGTCCGAGGAGGGGATGTAAGTCAAGTTGAATGAACCACTATAAAATCTAGTGTGTTCTTTCTTATTGCATTTCTGTATTTAATTTTTGCACTTTATTTTCTAGTGAATGATTATTTGGTTTAGACCAAAATTTCAATTTGAGAATTTTTAAAACACCAATTCACCCCTCCCCCCCCGGGCTGCTTACTAGCCTTAGACTAGTTCATAAGGGTATAATATCCCTAATGAACTATCAGATTCATCCCATTCAAATAACAAAAATATAATAGATCATACTAGAGGATCTCTATATCGTAACGTATGATGTGTTAAAAAATTATGAATTATTCATTCTACTTCTTACTAGACGAGACTAGTTTTGAACTGATTGTACTGTAAAACTTGGATCGTATTGTTTGAACAGTGATGGCTAAGTTGAATTTCTAGAGTTTCTTGAAGCCTTTTATAAAAGTAATTCTTTAAACATTTTCTAAATAAGATGTGAAGAGAGGAACTTTGTTGAAGAAAGAACTCTAAGAGAGAGTTTTTGAAGAAAATCAGGGTTTGTGAGAGGAAGGATAAGGTGAGCTTGAGTGTAAGGGAGTAGGAGTGTGAGGGGAATCACACGATTCCTAGTCAGTCTTCACAGTTCTCTACCTTCTCTAGGAGGGAGAAAAAGGTGTCAAGAATCTCTGCCTGTGAAACGAGTTTCAATCATCCAGCACATTAGGTTTGTGAAAGAATGTTTTATAAGTGCTTCTCTATCTTGCTGAGAGAGAAAAAGGATAGTCACTTTGTATTAGTGCAATACTCATAGTAGAGAACTCTTTGGAGTGGATATAGGTTAAGGTTTGACCGAACCACTATAAAACATGATGTATTCACACTAATTTTACTTTTTCTACTTCATCTTAATTCTAACTGCTTGATAAATTTTTGAGATCAATGTTTTATTATGATAATTAAAATTTTATCATCACTATTTTTTAGGCATATTTAATTTGTTGGCTTCCACATACAAAAATTAAAATTGCTTATTTCTGTGTTTTGAAAAATCTAAAAAAAAATGTGTACTTTGCTTTGGACTATTTTAAAAGCACCAATTCACCCCCCCCCCACCCCCACCCCCCCCCACCCCTCTTGGTGCATCTCATACTTTTAAATGGTATCAGAGCAGGGTCTCAAAAATAGTGTTTTAGAAAATCTTGAAATTAATTATCAATTACACATTTTGGCAATCATAACACTACGGAGAGTTATTCAATATCTCGTCCACCTTTATTTGAAAACATCCCATTTGATTTATAGAAAATTTGAATGTCCATATATCTCCAATCCATTAACTATAGAATTTGGCATATGATTCAAATTGGTTGCTCATTTCCATCGCATGTTGTTAGTGGTGTTAAAACTGATATTCCCTTTAATGAATGGATCAATAAGGATAGGGAACTTGTGTAGTTGAATGCTAAGTGTTTGAATTGTTTCATTTGAGCTTTAAAATCTGATGACTATATGTTAGTTTCTACATGCACTATCGAAAAGAGATATGGGATAGGTTATGTATCACTTATGAGGGAACCAGTGAAGTGAAACACTCTAGGATAAATATTTGTTTGCATGACTATAAACTTTTAGCATGAAACCTAGTAAAATTATACAGTGTTTGCCTAGCACATATGATACAAAAATGACTGCAATTACAAAATCAAAAGATCTAAATGTTTACTCTATTGATAACTTGCTTGGATAACTCATTACCTATGAGCAAGGGGTGAGTCAAAGACAAGATGATGCAGGAGAAAATAAGAAGGAGAGAATAGAGAAACTAAAAGCAAATGATTCTAACAATAACCAATCTGTAGTAAATGAGGATGATAAAATAGCCTTGATGATGCACCAGATCAAGTGCTTTCTAAAAAGAAAACAAAAATGTCATCAAAATAACTATAGCAAAGGTAAATGTCACAAATCTACTAAAGTTTCATCTGATATAGTTTGCTTTGAGTATATAAGCAAGGATACATACAAGTTTACTGCCCCAATCTAAAGACTCACACAATCAAATAAAAGCGTGAAGAGAAACCAAAGTACAAAAGGGACAAGAAAAAGATAAAGAATGCCATTTGGTCCGACTTTGCCTCAGAATGATCAAAAGAAGAAGCAGAGGATGAGGTAACAAATTTATGTCTAATAGATAATGATAATCTTGATCAATCTAATCAAGATGAGGTATGTAAACTCTCCTTTGATGAATTACTTATTATTTCTAAAAATATTCATCATTCATATAGGAAGCTTAAGAAAATTCATGCTAGTCTTAATATTGAATTTTCTACTTTGCAAAAAGAGCATACTAGTTTAATTACTGGTCACTCAACTTTAGATAGAAATCATATAGCTTTATTAGATGAGTTTGATGCATTAAATAAGAAGAATATTGATTTATTTGATGAACACAATTCCTTGAAAACATTATATACTGAGCTATAAAAAGTATTTAAGGATTTAGATGAGCTTACATGTCAATTAGATTGCAGCAAACATGCATTAAAAGTTGAAGTGGCAAGCTATGAATATGCAAATAAATATTTATAAGCAAAAATTACTACTTTAGAAAATAATAAATCTCCACCTTCAATGGCTCAGTGGTATAACTCTTCAATACAGCATATATTACATAAACCTAAAAAGAGGCATCATCATCCACATAGGTTAGTGAACCCATTTCCTTATGTTAAGTGTTAGTCTTGTGGCATGTTATGAAACATAGCCCGCACTTGCACTTTCCACTACAGAACATATTTATTATGGAGGCCTAATTGCATTCATCATAGTATAACATACATACATCTCATTCATTCAAGCATAAGGTGGAACTCAAAATCACTTGAGATCCCAAAACTAACATTTGAATAACATTGTAGGGGAGCTTTCATAAAAGTCATGGTAAGAGAATGTGGTGCCATTATAGTGAATGCTAGAAGATATATATGATTGGTGATATGAAGTCATTTATTACATTATAGGAAAGGTTAAGAGGCAAGGTAATATTAGGAGATAACACCACTAGAAAAGTGGCTAGATCAGGTACAATTAGAAACTCAAAACACCTTATGATAGAAAATAACATATTTGTTGACAATTTAAAACATAATTTGTTAAGCATTAGTCAACTGTGTGATAAATGTTTTGATATAATATTTCTTTCTAAAAATGCAAGATTAGCCTAAATGATAAACTTATGTTAGAAGGAAAATAAATAAATAATGTTTATATATTAGACTTAAATTATATTGAATACTCAAATTCCCTGTATTTAAAAATAATAATATATAATTCTTAGCTTTGGCATAGGAGACTATGTCATGTGAGCAAGAAAATACATAGGAATATCACTTAGGAAGGTCAAGTTAGAGGCATATCTAAGTTAGACTTCACTAAGAACCACCTATGTTATACCTGCCAACTACGTAAATAAGTAAAATCATCATTTCATTCAATTAAAGAAATCAACACCTCTAGGCCACTATTAATTCTTCATATGGACCTCTTTAGACAGTTAGTACAGCAACCTACAAAGGAAGACTTATAGATTTGTGATAGTAGATGACTTCTCTAGATTCACTTTAGTAAGATTCCTAATACATAAGAGTGAGTTGTTTGAGAAATTTAGAACATTCTTAACTTGGATTCAAAGGAAATTATGATGTGAAATATCAATAATCCATAGTGATCATAGTGGAGAATTTTAAAATGATAGGTTTGAATCCTTTTGTCAGGAAGCAAGAATATAATATAACTTCTCTACCCCTAGGACCCATCAATAGAACAAAATAGCTAAGAGAAAGAATAGAATATTAGTTAAAGATGCTATGCCAATGTTAGTTGAACACTCTCCCTAGATATTTTTGGGTAAAAGAAATGAATATTGCATTTTATATTTTAAATAGGGTAAATTTTAGATATGTTGACCTTAATTTCCCTAAACGATTGGGTCAAAGGGTTGACCTAATAAAATTTACCAAGCCAAACCCCAAGACGACATCCCTTCTATTCACTGGGTCATACCAAGTCTACTAAGCCAAGATTGAGGCCCTGGGTCAACTTGGTTGACCAGGTTAGCCTAAGTTGACCAAAATTGACCTAGATCTCCTTAATTTAATTTCAAATCCATTTGAATCCATCTTAGCTCTATTCATAATCTCCCTTGGGCTCTATGGGTCAAACCAACCCTGTTGAGCTCAAACCCAAGCCCTTGGTTAACCTGGTTGACCAGGTCAACCTAGGTTAACCCATTAAGCTCTATGGGGTCAATTGAATTCAAATATAATCTACAAGCTCATCCTTAGCTCAATCCTTTTACTCCATGGGCTTAACTATGTTGACTAGGTCAACCATTGACCTTATCAACCCAAGCCTTAATTAGGTCAAATTAACCTATTCAAGTCAATTAAGACATATCCAATGGATTGAATCCTTCCTTATTGCTCCCTTTGTCCAAAGCCTGGTTAAATCAACTTAATCTCCCTCCAAATTCACCCAAGAATAGATCTAGGCAGTTCTTTCTAGGCTTAATTTACAAAGGACTTTTGGTAATCTCTATCTCTTCAAGCATTGTTAGCCCCTGAGAATTGGTGAGAGAGATCCCACAACCTCCCTGTACTTTCCCCAACTCAAATCCACCATCAATACCTCGCTGGCGATGAGATCTCTAATGAACCAAAGCTCCAAACCTTCCAAGGCATTTTGTACTCAATTTAGTTACTAGGAGCTCAAGGAGTCTTCTACAAACTAAATTGTGGACAATCAACAAGTTTAGAGAAACGTTAAATGGATTAATCTGTCCATAAACCTAGATGAATACTCAAACCCTAGCCTAGGACACTTAAGGCTAATTAGCTGTGTAATAATTGCTTTTCATACCATGAAATCACCTCCCCATGAATTATGTTCATGTCTATTGGTTATGTTTAAAATTTTAAGTGATTTGGTTAATTTGATTGTGAGAATAAACTGATTATTATTTTAGGGTTATGGTATGCATTAGTTCAAGCCATGAAGGATCTAGGTCATTGATCTTTTGATCAATGGTGTAGATCTCATCAAACCATGGGCTATCCTCCACCATGTAGCACCTCTATCATTTGGATTCAGATCTGACTTCACTCGAATCGTCCATCCAAAACTATAGAGGATCTAATGGAAATGGCAGGGTGCTAACACAGTTAAGTTAAAATTGCGTCTGCTACCACTGCCAATCAACATTAATGGCCAATGAATGCCTGACTGCAATTATTGACCACTGATTGCTCCCAGCAACAATCATTGATTGTTGCAATATAAACTGATGAATCCCTGGTCGTTGCACGGCCCCACCACCGGATTAATGTTAATTAGGTTTAAAACTTATTTTAAATCTTTATTTTAAATTATTTATTATTTTAAGTAATTCATAATTATTTAACTAAATATTTAAATTTTTAATTATTAATTAATTAACTACTTTGTAAATTAAAAAAAAATGTTATTAAATTATTTTGAAATCATAGAATTACTCTTATTATTTAAATATTAATTAATAAATATTTTCCAAATTTAAATTCTTTAAACTAATTAATTAATTAAATAAAAATATAATTACTATCCACATTTATAATTTTTTAAATTATCTTAAATTCCAAAAACTTTAATTCTGAATTTAATTTAATTTAATAAATTTTTTAAATATTTGTTTTTTTAATTAATTTAAAAATACCTTTTAATACATTAAATTTTAAAAGTTTGTAATAAATTCATTTTAAATCGGATTTTTACATATAATACTCTAAATTTTTTTAAAAAAATAGATTTTTTTAAATTATTTTTTAGAAAAAGAAACTTTTCCATTAATCTCAAATAATTAAAAGCTCTTTAATTGGATTTTAATTCAAACCATAATTTAATTTTGAATAAAAATCATCTTTTTGATTAAATTAAATATTTAAATATTATTAAAAGTTAGAAATTTTCCCCAAATACTTGGGAACCATCCTTTTGGTCATTTCTGACCTTTCAAGGTGGTTCCAAGCAGTCTAGAGCTGATTTGGATCAAAACTCCTAAAATGCCCTTTATTAAATAATTTTAATAATTCATTAATTGTCTTAACATTAAAAATTCATAACTAATTCCATAAAATTTCAAATTAGGAAAACTAATACGAGTTCAACTCTAATTAAAATCTAGTATTTATTAAAAATATTAGGTTTCTAGAAACTAACTTAACTCAAAACGTCAACTCTTCGGTCAATAGTAGTTCATTAACTAGGTCCCAAAATTTTGACAATTCAAAGCTTTGCCTAGAAAACTCCAAATCAAGCAAACTCACTTCCTAACTACTTCCCCTAAAGCCTAATTTTTAATTAAAATAGTAAAACTCCAAAACCTAGCTTGTTTCCAATAGTGTCCTTTTGGACCCCCTTAACATAGCATATAGGATGACCTCAGACATCCTAAAATCTACTAACTCAATTTGAATTTCAAATATTACTATCCTAAATATTTAAATTGATCTGCAAACTAAATTAATTAAAATGGATCCCAATTCATCGATACTTAAATTTGAATCAATTTTTCCCCTTTTGACTTTCAACAAACTCGAATGCAAAATAACTTGAACAAAATACTAGACATAGGAACTATCCAAAGCCACACAAGCCTACTACTACACACATAGATTTGTTAGAAAACAACTTCTATCTCAAGGATTAGGGCCGGTGATTTTTCTTTTCTGCTTTCTATGTTGTGATACTTCTACATGTGGCATATGTAATTGATTAGCTTTTGTTTGACTTGTTGTAATCATTGAAATATTTATCTTATTAATATAATTTCTATATTTTACATATAATATAATGTGTGTGATAGATCACCTATGGGTTTGGGGTACATTTGTTACTAACCAAGTCTTATGCAGGTGGCCACGCTCATACAATGCCAAAATAAAGGGGAAAAATAATTAAAGCTTTAAAACTAACGCTATTTTCTTTAGAGGCTCTAGAGACTACTTAACTCCATTTAAAATTAAAAGATCTTAGCCAAGCATGTTTACCTTTCTACACTAATATTAAATGCTTGGGATGTGATATATGAACTCCTTGGGATTTTTTTTCTTTATTAGGATAACCATACAGGGGAGTCTAAATTTTCTTTTTCAAATGTAATGTAATTTATAAAAGTATTGAGTTATGAAAGTCTTCAAAAGTAAGGCATTTTAAATACCATGTACCCAGAAAGAAAAATAAAGGCCCATCATAGGTAATTTCTTAGTCATTTAGGTACTCTTCTAGAGGACAAACTAAAAGAGGATGATCCAAAGGAAGATGATCCAGAGAAGGATGATACACTTAAAAATGAAGACTTGAAGATGAAATGCTTTACTTTTAATACTTGTGGCATTCAGTAGGATTAGAATCAAAGTTATTGTCGGTGGGGCTTGACCACCATTTTTTTTGTAGACCCTAGGCTACACTTATACAGCACTTGCCATGGACTTTCTTTCTTTACTTTACTCTGTGGATTTATATTGATGTGTTTATATTAATTGTGTAGTAGAACTTACCTATTTTTTTAGGTTTCTTTCTTTCATATACTTGGCCTGATTAGATTGGCTCTTTAAGGACTAAAAATATTTTTTCTATTTATAACTAAAATTTAATATTTTAGGAATTAAATAACTTAAAAATCTAGTGACCTACGAAATAGACAGAATTGTCTGGGGTCACATGCATATTAATGAATTTTTCCCTCTCCTTTTATAAGATGCTTCCAGCTTACAGGTATAGTCTAGATAATATGGTTTATGAGGATGAGATATCGGATGTGAGGTAGCCTAGTGTTTTCAAAAAATTATTTTTTATAAGCCTTTTTTAAAATTATATGCATAGTTGATTAGGAGACCTTGTAAACTAGCTTGTATTAAATTAGAAACTAATTGAATTAAACTTTAAGTACATTAGCTCTAGGGGCATTTACCCTATATAAGTCTAAGGCCAATTAGGAAACTCTCTAAATATCAGCCTTATTTCAAAAAACTGAAATACCTACCCTTCTTTCATAAATATAAGATAGCATAGATTTTATGTGCCTAGGTGGTTAGATGGCTTTCCTTTTTAGGTAGGATATAAACCCAAGTGCACTAGTTAGGACATGGTTGTTAGTATTGGGTGTAGAACACTAAACCCATGTTAGATTTAGGGTTCAAGGCTACTACATTCGGTGTCTTATAGTACACCTCATCAGTTGGCAATCTCCCTTTTCTTCAGGGGATATAAACCTTACCTATCCACATCACATGTATGATGCCACATTCATTCTTTCCTTCTATACTCTTCAAGTGATTGATTTCTATTCTCTAACCTTTTCTCATTGCCTTAACCCCTCCGGATGCTAAGATGAATCATATATGCTGACCAAGCTAAGTTGAGCCCTTTCTTTCCCTTTGAGTAGGATTTCCTAATTTCCACTCTATTCTAATCCCCTTTGGGGAGAATAACATCATATTATTAATTTAGAGTATTCTCAGGCTCTGTCCTAAAATGTAATTTACTATGGAGGCTTGTGCCTGTGGGAAACAGAATTCTACAATAAATAAATCCCACTTGAGCTGATATATCAGGTGGGGGAACTCCATGATACTGATAAGGTCATACATTTTATCACCCATCAGGATGTGCTGGTAAGAGCCGCTATCCTTAATGGTTGATCATATGTAGGATTCAATCTTCCCTCCCATTCGCTCACTTGTGAAGAGCATGAAGGTTTGCGATCATTTTTATACCTCTGGGTGGTGCGGTTGTATACTCTTGCACTCTATAGCAAATCCCTTCCAAAGGTCCACACGATCCAAACTTAAGAAGACACCCTGTGAACTTCTTAAGGGTAGGACACACAATCTTTCTCACTTACATGTTTTTGTATGTAAATGTTTTATCCTAATCAATGGTAAGTTTCCCTTAGGAAAATTTTATCCTAAATTTGATGAAGGCGTCTTCTTAGGTTATTCATTTTTAGTAAAAGCCTATAAAATCTTCAATAAGAGGACCCTAGTAGTCAAAGAGTCTACCCATATGGTTGTTGATGAATTAGAAAAGACCTCTCAACCAAAACCTTAAGAAGAAGAAGAAGTTGAGGTCATTCAAGGCGTATAAACCATTGAAATAGGAGGTAAAATAAAACCATAGTAGTCATTTCCTAGAGATTGGATATATTTTTTTTGTTATTATAAATATTTTATCTTAGGAGACCCATCTAAATGTGTAAGGACTATGTATGGACTTAGGAAGGAGGTTCATTGCTATGTATTTATTTTGATGATATAACCCACCAATATTGATCAAGCCTTAGGAGATGAATTTTGGATCCTAGCAATACCAGAAGAGCTAAACCAATTTGTTAGGAATGATGTGTGAGAATTAGTCAATAGATCTAAGGAGTAAAGTGTGACTGGAATAAAGTGGGTCTTCAAAAATAAGATAAATGACACTAGAATAGTTGTACAAAATAAGGCCAGACTAGTAGCTAAGAGGTAAAACTAAATTGAAGAAATAGACTTTGACGAAACCTTTACCCCAGTAGCTAGACTATAAGCAATAATAGTGATGTTAGCCTTTGCTTGTTTCAAGGGCTTTAAATATCAAATAGATGTTAAGAGTGCCTTCTTAAATGGGATAATCAAACAGGATATTTATGTTGAGTAGCCCCCTAGATTTGAGAATTTATAATTTCCAAATCATATTTTCAAATTAAAAAAGGCACTGTATGGGGTTAAAGTAAGAACCTAGGGTTTGATATGAAAGGATAAGCACCTTTCTACTAGATAGAGGCTTTGTTAAGGGTAGTGTAGACATCACCCTCTTCATAAAAAGATTAGGTGATGAGATACTCATTATCCAGACTTATGTAGATGATATCTTATTTGGATCTTCAGATAAAAACCTATGTGACAAATTCTCAAAAATAATGAGTAAAGAGTTTGAAATGAGCATGATGGGAGAACTTAATTATTTCCTGGGATTTAGTGTGAATTAAATGGATGAGGGAACCTTCCTTAGCCGATCTAAGTACATCAAGGATATTTTAAAAAAAATATGAACTGGATATTTCTAAGGCTATGAACACACCCATGAGCTCCAATATTAAATTAGATAAATATCTAAATAAAAAATTAGTATATCAAAAAAATTTAGGGGAATAGTTGGATCTCTCCTCTTTTTGACTGTCAATAGACTAAACATAATATTTAGTGCATGTCTTTATTCTAAATTTTAACCTAATCCAAAAGAATCTCACTTAACTACTATCAAGAGAATCCTTAGATACCTATTAGGAACCTCAAACTTAGGAATCTGATATCCTTGACACATCACTTCTTTTGAAATCAGAGAATATTCAAATTTTAATTTTGTAGGATGTAAGGTATATAGGAAAATCACTTTTGGAACTTATCAATTCATAAGAAAATTTTTAATTTCTTGGTCCAATAGAAAACAAAATTTAGTAGCCCTTTCCAAAGCAAAAGAAGAATATATAATAGTAGGGAGTTGTGTTGCTCAAGTTATATGATTAAAACAACAACTCTTAGATCTTGGACTACATGTAAGAATCATCTAATTATGTGTGACAACACTAATATAATCTTCATATCCAAAAATCCAATTCAACACTCCCGCACAAAGCATATAGACATTAGGCATCACTTTATAAGAGATCATGTAGCAAGGGAGATATAGAGTTGCATCTTATAATTACAGGAGATCAATTGGCATATATATTTATAAAACTGCTAGCCTTTGACACTTTTAGAATCTTGGGGACAAAATTATGTGTTATAGGTATTCATGCTTAATCTAAGAAAAAAAAAATATATATTATATTTCTAAATAATCCATTATATATGTTTTTAACCTGCATATGTATGTTCGTGCACTCATTTTTATTTTATTTTTAATTGTTTATTTAATTAAGCAAAAAAAAAGGTTATTATGTCTGTGTTTGTTCTTATGTATGTTGTTTGTCATTTATGTCAAAAATTAAAAAATAATAATATTATTTTTAGTTTAAGATGTTTCGTGATAATCACACACATATCTCACTAAATCATCAAAATTATAAACTTTTTATTCCTATCATACCATATGATACACAATCTTACTATACGATCTTCATAAATATATAAATCATGGCCCTTTTTTTAATCTACACATCATACTAAATAAACCACAACTCATACTGTATAATCCACGTGTCACTAATCGTTAAGTAATTAAATGTATTTGGTATGAAACTATTTAAATTCATATTGTATGATACTTCCCTTCTTACGGTAAGATACACATTTCAAACTGGAATAGAATTAATTTAACTCAATCGGTATGATAATAATTGCATGTTTGTACTGTATGAAAACATGTTCATACTATACGATTCTTTTCATCAAAGGTCAAACTAATGACTCCTCAAGATGAATGAAATTCTTTAAGATAATCCAATATGATATTTATCGTACTGTATGATTTGACTAATTTTTTGACAAGTCTTCCAGATGAATTTACTACTTTAATCATAATGTACAAATGTCTTTCATTCTGTACAATTGGTCAAAAATCTATAAAATGGAGGGTTTATATGGTTCAACTCACTCAAGTTTCTTTGAATTCTCATCCTCTCAATGTTTATGTCCAATGGTTGGTGGAAGCAGACCGGACAGACTGATCCAAGGGACCTCTTCATCCTCTCATCATTATGATGTTCGGTTTCTTTTATTGTAGATGAATAATCCTACCATAAGTTTAAAGAGGGAAAGATTTCCCCATCTCGTATGTTAAACCAACCAGCCTTGAATTTTCTGGTTATGATCCTTTTTGCCTCCACCACTCTCAAGTTTCTCCTTACCTTAGCATTCCCCTTTAACTTTAAACTCATATATAAATTCTTAGCAAAAATTATGATAAATTCAAAATGCACCACCTTGACTTTGTTTGTTTGCAAATGAAATATAGAAATAACTAAAGTAGATCTAGTAGAACACATAGGACACTTTACCCATGGTCCTCATTCTAAATCGCTGATCTCAAATGAGTTTGATTGGACATCCATTAATCTACTACATAGGAATGTACCCTCAAACCAACACCAACCCTTCATCCAATCTCTAACTAAGAATGCCCATATCATGCAACACATCCTTTGAACATCCATTATACCGAAAGTTGGTTATTGAATGAACATAACCCCACTTCCGTCTGTAGTCACTTACCTAATCATGTCAGGATCCACCTTTCAAGTAATTTTAGTTTGTTATATATTTTTTCTTGTACTGATTTATTTTTTTGGTTACGTGATACACCACTTTTTGGTGATGTCAAAAGGGGTAGAAGATGTCTATTTTTTATTGTATGTTATGTTATTATTAATATAATTTTTTGCTTATTTTTTTGTACCCTTTTTTTTTCATCTTTAAAAAAAAATAAATTAAAGATTTTGTTTATAACATCCCAAATTTTTAAAATTGATCATCTATTGAGGGGGGACTTAGGAAAACATAACACTTATCTTACCTATCAACTAACATTATTTGACATCATTAAAAAGGGGGAGATTATTGTAACCCAGGATCCCAAATATATGATTTTAATGATGACAAATAATATTGATAGAATTATTACTTCTTTCCTGAATATTTTAGATGTTATTTTTATCTATGAGCACTAACATTTTAGGTAAAATACACACTACTCTAGACTGTTGAAGACATAAGACTGGGAAGAATATGATGTGAAAGAGTCTGTAATTTGTATTTTTCTTATTTTTATTTCTTGAGTCTAGTCATAAAAGTGTATACAAATTGGGTGACCATGCACATACACATATAAGGGAGATTTTATTTTAAATAAATTTTTTTAAGATAAATTATATTGTATAATTTTTATTCTAACTATATGATCAATTATCTGAGAATAGGCTTAACATCTAATTGGAAGATTAGTTCCTATGAACTAATTATACTGTATGATCTTGATCGTAATGTATAATTTATTTCGATGAAAACCCTAGCTGCTTGATTAATTTAAGTAAGATTTTGAAATTTGATTTTTGAACTATTCATACTATAAGATTACAATCATATTGAATGATCATTTAAAATCTTGCTAAAATTAACCCCAAATAATTAAATCATAGATAATTAATGATTTCTTTTTGTACTATATGATCCTTATAGTATTGTACGAAGAATCGAGGTGGAATTTGGTCATCTTATATATCGTACTAGACAAAATTATGATTTTTATTTTAATCGTAAAGTGTGATATTAATATCAAACTAGATAAACTAATTGAAATTAACTAACTATTCTATATGAAGTGTACAATACATGAAAATTAACAGAGATAGCTTTTGGTCGTCGTAGGATTTTTCTGACAAATAGAGGACATATAATAGATTGTACTGGATGATCTGTATATCGTAGTGTACGATCTTGAAAATTTGTGAATTGTTTATTCTCCATTATATGGGATGAGACTAGTTTTAAACTGATTGTACTATACAAACTTGGATGTACTGTACAAATAGTGATGGCTAACTTGAATTTTTAAGTTTTCTTGAAGCCCATTATAAAAGTTATTCTTCAACCTTTTTCTAAATATGATGTGAAGAGTAATATGGCTAAAGAAGGAACTCTGAGAGGGAGATTTTAAAAAAAATAAGGTTTATGAGAGGAAATAGAAGGTGAGCTTGAGCATGAGGGAGAAGGAGTGTGAGGGGAATCATACGGTTTCTCCGAGTTAGCTGCACGCTTGCTCCTTCTATGGCCTTGTTGAGTCTTGTGGGAGCTCTCGTGGGAGAGAGGCTTTTTATTCTGTCCTAGAATTTCTCTTCCTTATCTAGGAGGGAGAAAAAGGAGTCAATGCTCTCTCCCCATGAAAGGAATTTCGGTCCTTTGTAGTATCGGGTTGGTGAAAGAGAGTTTTATAAGGACTTCTCCTCTATGCTCAGGGAGAAAAATTAGAGTCACTTTATGTTAGTGTGCACTTAAAGTGAAGGACTCCGAGTGGATGTAGGTCAAGGTTTGACTGAACTAAAATAAAATCTCATGTGATTATTTTGATTTTGATTTCTATATTTTACTTTTTACACTGTAGGTAAAATTTTGAAAACAGGTTTTGAAATATATTAGTTTACTTTGGAAATTTTGAAATTAAAGTTAAATTCTAATTCTAAAATTGAATTATCCCATTAGAAAGAGTATGTCAACTCAAAAGGTGAAAATAGATTTTCAGGATGGGATTTAGATTTAGAATTGTGAATCTCAACTTAAGTATTGCAACCGTATGCTAAAGAGAACTTCGTATGGCCTTGAAGGGCCAAAATGGGGATCAACAAAATATACAATTACATTAATCAAGAAGGGTGATCATTAAGTTTATATCAAAAGCTTAATCAATGAGAGATACATCTCCCCAAAAGGGAGAAAATGTCACTTGATGTTAATTCTTTAGAAATGATAATAACGATCATTTCTAATTTTCCCAAAGAAATCTGATTAAATTTTGAAAAATCAAATTTTGGAAATCAGGTGTGTGTGGTTCTAAATCTCCTATGAGTGCAAGCCCTTTTAATTAATTACATCATAGGGAGACAGAGTCCCATACGAAAACTCTCAATTAAAATTGTGGTTTGGAAACACAAAAGAGAATGGATCAATATTGAACACTTATTAATGGAGCCAAGGGAAGTGAAGTAGGGGACACTTTGAGATTCGAAAACCACACAGAAGTGTTCCAACTTAGTCTAAGTGTTGGGCTTTACATTTTTGGGTTGAGAGAAGATTTAATTAAAGTTGAGTATTTTATTAGAAATTTGGAATTATATTCCCAGAGGTTAGGGTCTTATAATAAAAGATATACCACGGATCCTAAATCTAAATTTGAATGCTCGACCACAGTCGTCTGATCCTAATTAATGCAGTACAGAACCTGGATATACCTCAGCCTAGATTGGGGAGCTAGCTAACTACCTAATCGATTTAAAATAGAAGAATCTCATCTTTTATGAAAGAATGGTAGGGATGTTTTCTTAATGGTTTTGGAGAGTTGGGGCCGACATCTAGAGATTTTTCTAATTTGGCCCTTTGACTTATATTGGATAAAATATGTTAAGGACTAATACAATTAAAATTTTAACTCTTTTAAATATATTTCTAATGCAATGCATGCTAATCGAGAACTTCAAATCAGGTATTCTTAAAATTTTTGAAAAAGGCTTAAAAATCATTTTTTAGAAGATTGGGCTTCCCCAGGTCCGGTACCTCATCCTCATAGGTTAGATTATTCGGACTCTGCCAGCTGGCGGGGAAGGGTCTAAAGCAAGGAGAGAAGAAATGCAAAAATGTACATATGACCCCAGGGTGGTCCTCATCTAATTCCCTATATTCATTATCTTTATATATTATTTAACTCCCAAAATTTTAAACTTCTAAATTATAAGTATAAAACTTTCACACCCTTACGAGTCGCATATTTCCAGGTAAAAATAGAAGTGGCACATAAACACCAATAAACTAAAAAAAATAGGTACTTTTATACCCAATCATCACATCACATCACATCAAATATAAATGAATTGATTAATAAATATCCATAGGAAAATTACCTTACTTATTATAAACCAGGGTCTGTAGAAGATAAAGTGGTCAGGCACCACTGACAATAACTCGGATTCTAAACCTAATAGAGATGCAAGTGGTTTTGAGTGGGATATTTCTTGCCTTCAATTCCTCAGTCCTATTCTCCTTCGGGCTCCTTTCCTTCAGGCTCCTTGGTTCCTTCGCAGTTGGCTACCCAAATGGATAAGACAGCTCTTCCCTTAAGGTGAATGCCACCCTTTCCATTTTGGGTAGGAAAAGCTAATCCAAATTTTGACTTCCAAATAGAAAAGGACTATCCCCCTTAAGGGGTGTTCTTTTTTCTTTGGAATCCAAGCTTTGGATTTATATATCCCATCTCAAAACTCCACCTTCACAACACTTAACATTTACACAAATTATATTTATATAAAAAAGAAAATTCTAAACTCTCCTGCATGGTTATCCTAAGCATTTGATAAGTCAAAAATATTCCCGAGCAGTTATATATATTGCAAAAAAATAAATAAACACACTGGCCATACTCTTTTTATTATTTGGGGGGGCTTTAGTAGTTAAAGCACCTGTGCAAGCATATTTATAATTGATTTTTTTTATTTGGCCCCCTTTTATTGCCCTACATAACCAAATACACATGCAGAAAACATAGGGAACATCCAAATCTTACCTATCCTAAGATTAATCTAATCGCCAAACATAATAGTCATACACAAAGTGCAGTAAAAGTAAGCAGACACAGCAAGTGCAATATCATTACAACATGTAATGAAATCTCAAAAAAAAATTCAACACACAATAGAAAAATAAACACCAGCCTTACCTAGATCTAGAGTCAGTTGTCCTAGCAATCCATTTAAAGTGTGTGCGGGAGGTCGTGCAGCTGGGGTAGATCCTAAGGGGGGTAGTTAATTAAAGTTATCTAATATTTTGGGTTTGTTCAGGCTTAAGGTGAGGTTTATGTTAGAGTTTAAATATTAATATATTAAGATTTTATTTAAATATATTTTAAGGGTTAAGAAATTACCACATTTGTTTCAGATCGAGGCCGTGATGTTTATTTCACCTTCCTTGGGGCTAAGCTAATAGCCTCGTAGGCATGGGTTACCTAGTAATAATCGGGATTGATTAGGTTAATTTAGTTAGTTAAAATTAAAAGGTAAAATAATATTAAATATTTTAGTTAGTGACTGATTTTAAGAGGTTGGTTGAGAATTTTGTTATTTAAGTTGCAAAATTGTATAATTTTAAATAAATTATGACATTTTAAGAATAAACTAACTACGTTGACTAAGGGGTCAAAAGTTGTTTTTAGAATTAAAGTTAATCCTATAAGTTTCAAATTTTTAATAAATACTAGATCTTAATACGAGTTTTTAGACTATTAACACGTTCAATTTGAATGTTTCCATGAAAAGTTATGATTTTTAGAAGTTTTGATCAGATTTTAACCTAAGGATGACCAAACAGTTAACTTTTTTGGCTTTGACCAGATTTTGGCGATTTGAAAATAAGGATGGTGCCAAGGGGGGCATACTCCACAACTAGAAGGCGATAACTAGGATGGTGCCACGAAGGGTGTACTCCACCACTAGAACGCAAGTAAAAGCTAGGATGGTGCCATGAAGGGCGTACTCCACCACTAAAAGGGCAAGAACTAGGATGGTGCCACGAAGGGCGTACTCCACTACTTGAACATAAGTAAAAGCTATGATGGTGCCATGGAGGGCGTACTCCACCACTAGAAGGCGAGAACTAGGATGGTTCCATGAAGGGCATACTCCACCACTAGAACATAAGTAAAAGCTAGGATGGTGCCACAGAGGGCGTACTCCACCACTAAAACATAAGTAAATGCTAGAATGGTGCCATAGAGGGCGTACTCCACCACTAGATGGAGAGAACTAGGATGGTGCGATGAAGGGTGTACTCCACCACTAAAACACAAGTAAAAGCTAGGATGGTGCCACAGAGGGCTTACTCCACCACTAGAATACAAGTAAAAGCTAGGATGGTGCCATAGAGGGTGTACTCCACCACTAGAAGGCAAGAACTAGGATGGTGCCACGAAGGGCATACTCCACCACTAGAATACAAGTAAAAGCTAGGATGGTGTCACGGAGGGTGTACTCCACCACTAGTGGTTCTAATTTGAGGAAAAGGGAAGTCCCAATCCTAAGGAGAAGATAAATAGACTAGAATGTTAAGAAACGTAGGATGGCATGTCAAACTGGTTTAAAGCTTAAGGAAGAAAGAATAAGGAAAATCTTATTGATATGGTAAAAAAAGCTATATCAGGCATAGTACTTCTTAAGGAAACGCCCATTAATAGGCAACATTGGGTGGTTTTCCTTACATTCCACTAGTTGATACGAGCCTCCTTCGTAGACAATCTCTACAACGAAGGATCCTTCCCAAGTTGGTTCAAAATTCCCACCAATTTTTTGGTGGGCTAAGATAGGCCTCCGAAGGACCAACACGAAGTCCCCTACTTGGAAAGTCCTAGGTCACACTAACTTATCATGGGCTTGAACCATTCGGGTCTTATATGACTCTAGACTTTGTTGAGCTTGGAGACGTCGCTCTTCAAGACCTATGAGTTCTTCTAATTGGAGTTTTGTATTTTACTCTATTGTGATTTTATTTTGAACTGTGATTCTGAGTGAGTGATTTGTATTTCCAAGGGTAAAATGGCCTTGGACCCATTCACCAGAGCAAACTGAGTGGATTAGATCAAGGTTCTATAAGTGGTTTTGTAGGCCCATAAAGCTTCCACCAACTGCTCATCCCATTGATGTTTGTTATCATTGAGGGTCTTTTTGATAATTTGCACCATGGTCTTGTTGAAGGCCTCGGCCAATCCATTAGCTCAGGGGTAATAGATTGTCGAGTATCTCCAATCAATGTTATGGCATCTTACAAAACTATTAATTTTCATAGACTTGAATGCGGATCCATTATCGAATATGATTTTATGTGGTACACTGAATAGATATACATTATGATTATGAAATAATTTTAAGACATGGTGGGATATTACATTACGCAAGGGAATTACTTCCCCCCATTTGAAAAGTAATCAATCACAACTAATATTAAGCGATGACCTCCCAAGGAAGGAGAGTCAATAGGCCTGATAACATCCGTGTCCCAACTCTCAAAGGGTCACAAAACTATTATGGGGTGTAATACATTAGGTGGTTGATGTAAGACCACTCCATGGACCTGACATTGATGACAATGTTTTGCGATATTCATGTAGTTTTCAATCATTGTAGGCCAGTAGAAGTCTTTTAATTCTCAATTTTATTTCTGGACCCAATTGATGTTCACTGCATAGTCCATAATGAACTTCGCTGATGATCTTCAGAACTTCTCATTTTTCTAAGCAACACGGCCAAATTTGATCGAATGATCGACGATACAATCTATTGTTGACTAGTGCATACGATAATGCACATTTCTTAACCTGGTTAGCGAGAAACCTATCTTGGGGAAGTTTCCCTCTTGAAGGTAATCAATCAATGATTTTCTCCAGTCGCCTTCTTCATTAGTTGTCAATGAGGCAGAAAGGATCTAAAGAGACTACTTGTTGATATATTCCAAGTCTATAAGGTAAAGGGATTTATGATCCTGAATCTCTATAGGGATGGAATCTTCCTCCAGACATTCGAATTCTTTTGTAAGCGTTGCTAAGGCATCTGCTGTAGAATTACTTAGATGGTGAACCCTATACAGAGTTATGATAGAAATTTGTTCAAGCAAGTGAAGGGTGTATTGGTGGAATTTTAAGAGATTAGGATTTAAGACCTTATAGGTTCTTTCAACCTGGTTGATCACCAATTGAGAGTCACCAAAGATCTTAATCACTTTTATCGCCATTAAAATTTTAAGTTCCAAATTACTTATCAGAGCTTCATACTTAGCCTCGTTATTCATATAAGGTTTTGATAAATGGTAGGAACACTGCATCATTCCCTTCTCTGGTGTTACAAAAATTAAGCCAACTCTGGCTTTTCTGAGGATTGTAGATTGTTGGGTTGCATCCCAATGAGCGGATACCGTACCATCAAAATACAACTCCCAGATAGCCTCTTCTGATTCCCTCAAATTCATGATTTGTTTGTCAAGTAAATCATCATTCAAAGAAGAATCCTCTGGCAGCGGGGGGTGCTGCTAGGAAGTCGGCAATGGCCTGCCCTTTTATAGCACGGAGGAGAATGAAGGTAATCTCAAATTGGAGTAATATAATGAATCTCAAATTGGAGTAATATCACGAACCGTCGATCTAGTCAACCTAACAATGTAGATCAGGTCATAAGATATTGCGATGGATTAACTCTAGAAATCAAACTGATTGAGTGGGAGAGCATGTAATGCCTCAGTTTTTAGGCTGCAAAAATTAAAGAGAGATAATACTTTTTAATTGATGAATATTGAATTTCAGTAGGCAAAAGTTTCTGACTAAGGTAATAGAGAGCATTCTCCTTCCCTTCATTGTTGACCTGAACTAACGGGGCACCTAAGGATTCGTCTAAGGTTGCAGTGTAGAGGATCAAAGATTTTCCTGGAACAGGGGTTGCCAAAATTGGTGGATTAGAGAGGTAATGCTTGATATCATCAAAGGCATTCTGACATTTGTCATCCCATATGAACTTAGTGTCCTTCTTGGCAATGACAGAGAAGGGTTGACATCTCCTAGAAAGATTAGAAATAACCTCCTTATATATGCCAACCTGCCATGAAGAGACCTTAACTGAAAAAGGCTCCTAGGAGGTGGCATATCTAAGATGGCTCCAATTTAGGCGGGATCAATTTCAATTCTCTGGTGCCTCACTACGAATCTTAAGAATTTTTTTGAAGTGACACCGAAGGCACACTTCAAGGGATTCATTTTCAAATCATAGTGGCGCAACCATTCAAAAACAATTTTTAAGTCATATAGATGAGCCTCTTTGACTTTACTCTTGAAAACCAAATCATCATTATAGCATTCAACTTGATTATGGATTAAGTCGTCAAAGATATGAGTCATGACCCGCTGGTAGGTTGCCCCAGCATTTTTCTGGCCAAATGGCATTACCTTATAACAAAAGATTCCTATGGGAGTTCTAAATACAGTGTTTCTCTCATCTTCTGTGGTCATCTTGATTTGGTTATAACTGGATGAGCTATAAATAAAGGATAAAAATTGTATGCAAAGTGGCAATATCTACCATGAGTTCAGGCATGGGTAAGAGGGAATTTATCTTTGGGGCATGCCTTATTCAGATCCCTATTGTCGACACAAATTCAAATTTGACCATTTTTCTTTCAAACTGACATGACATTGGCCACCTAAGAGGGGTATTATTCCTCTCGGATGAATCTGGCTTTGGCCAACTTCTTAATTTCAGAAATGACTTGTTGATTTATCTCTAAGCACATGCATCGAGGAGCTTATTTAATAGGCATGGCATCATCTCGAATCCTAAGTTTATAGGAAACTACATCAGTATACAAACCAAGCATTTCATCACATGTCCAGGCAAAGTAATCCTTAAACTCAGATAATAGCTAAATTAGATCTTGGGATTCACCCTCACTTAGTAAGGTATTAATAAAAGTGGGGCGAGGTTCATTGTCGGTTCCCAAGTTAATTTCTCTGAACTCGTCAACTTAATTTCATCTTCAAATTCAAGGGGTGCATCCCAAACTTGAAGTTCATCGGGTTCATCTAAAGTCTCTAAGTAGAGACCATCGAGGGGACAGATGGCATCCGTAGGGACATTCTGAGATTAAAGATGGTATGTTATCATAAGGCAAAACTCATCATCGTCAAACGAACTAATGGTACCAAAGCTGATACTACTTGTTAGATTTTTCTTAATTTTAATTTGTCAAATATTCTCGTGGTATCTAGCTAGGCCCTTAATCCATCGGTACGATACGGGACCTTTAGAGAAGGAATTTTTTACCCAAATAGGGAAGTATCCAAATGATAATTCCATTATCTCATTAAAATCTGCCTTCTCAAGGGTTACATCACCTTCATCCCATATAGAGGAGGAGCCAGGAAAACATTTATGGGCTTTCTTTACTGCACCATTTAGGTTGGGGGCCACTTTAACCTCTAACCCTGCAGTCCTGTCGGCTGATAATGGGGTAAGGAAAAGGGCCTCAATCCTCCTATTAAGCTTTTCGTACATGGTTAATTCAAGCTCATCACTTTTAACTTTTGAGATATATATCTCAGGGTCACTTTCCTGGTCTAAGGTGAGATCAAATTATGGAGGAGTATTTGTGTTCTGGTAGTCCAAAGGACTCATAACACCTTGATTTTCTACTTCACCATCAGAATTTTATTCTGGATCAATATATATGTGTTGTTCTCCTTTCTAGTGAAGCGTTGCCTCGACCACGTGCCCTTAGAGCCATCCTCCCACCTCTTTGAGGTAATGTATTTACAGGCCTAAGGATAATAATATCAAAGTTGTCATCATTATTTGACTCTATAATTTCTTGGTTTTTTCTTCATATTTTTCTTTTTTTCTTTTTTTTCTTTTTCTTGGTTAGAACTTTGTCCAACCACTTTCTCCTCAATTTTGATCCCAAGCTTAGAGCGGGATGAAGACCCTTCTGGTATAAAATATGTAGCATCCTCATAAATCTTGATTTCTTGAATCGAGAATGGTTGTAGATCACCCCTGATCACATGTTCAATGTCGTCTCGTTGGTACTTGATGCACTGGTGTAGGGTAGATGAAACCATTATGTATTCATAAATCTAAGGCCTACCTAGGAGGGCATTAAATGATGTGGCTTAATCAATTATGTGAAACTTAGCTTCAGTTTTCAGTTCTCCTATCTTTAAAAGCAAAGAGATAGAACCTAAAGCCCTCTCACCCTTTTCGTTGAACCCACAAAGCACCAACTTGTCAGTTGAAAGCTTACTAGTATCAACTCTAAGGTAAGTAAGGGTCTTTATATTCATTACGTTGACCGATGCATCCAGATCAATAAGGACTCTCGATAACTTGACATTTCCCACATCTACAGTGATGTAGAGGGGACAGTTGTGGTCGGCAGTTCCTAAAAGTAGGTCTTCATTTAAAAAAGTTACCCTAGGGACCTCTTTAAAGTAGAGTGCCTCATCTTTTGAAGTTGAAGCCAATTGGGCTAAGTAAATCTCAGTGTTGAGAAGTTCCTTAATTAAAGACTCCATCATTTCTTTGGAAAGAAAGAGGGCATCATAAATGCTCAATTTAATTGGTAACTTCCTAAGATGGGCTAAGACATTATAATCAACCTTAGGCATGACAGACTTGAAACCTTAAGGGATTAAAGCAAATTTAGATTGTTGAGGAGTGTTTGTATTTAAATCTTCAAAGATGGGTTGCTTGCCTTTATCCTGAGGGGGAAGCCTAGGGGGTAAGACTTTACCACCACAAAATTGCACCTGCTCGATATCTTCTAGAGGGAAAACTAGAGCGATGTCTACGCTCACCGTAGGTATTGGATCATCAGTTCCTAAAAGGGAGTCAGAATCTAAAAATTCTATCATGATAGGACTTGCCTAAAAATCAATTTGGGTGAAGGTCCTTTCTGATAAGGCTTCAAATTTGATGTCTCCTTAGAAGGTCGAGTCAAGAGGGTCAAGTTGCTTAGAATTGAGATTGGTTTCACCAGAGTTTTGATTTAAAATAGAAGAGTCATCAATTTGCATCTCAAATTTATGGCTAATCATCAAGACAGAGGCAAAAGGATATTTTTTATTCATCTTTTGACCCTTTGCCTTTGATGGGGCAAAGTAAAAGTCAAACAATAAGAGTGGGGAAAGGGTTTTCACACTACCATCTGCCACTCAAATACATCTCTCATCAACACACTTCCTCTCTACAAAATCATCTCTCTTTTCTTTTTTATGTTTTATAGTAGTTTCTATGACTACTGGAGAGGGAAGCGGCTCAACATCCTCCTGCGAAGGGTCCATGTCAACTTTTCACACCAGGCCCTGGGCTATTGTAGTCAGCTGCTGAGAAAGACAAAAATATTTGTTAATTAACTTTTTAAATGCCTGGGATAAAGCAATGTCCCAACCATCTTTAACAGAAAGAGAAGTGTAAAGGGGGTTACCTGATATGTTCTTAACCGAAGCCTTGTCCGAATCTACCAAATACTCCTTAGGAAACACAATGTTACCTTCCCTGAGGTTTCTTTCTAACCAATCTTTAAACACAATTCTATCCTAGAGTGGGTGGCCAAGCATGCGGTGGTAAGGACAGTATTTGGGATCATCCTTCCTACACTCATCCTCCGGCCTTCTGGCTTCAGATAATTGAAAATATGGTTTTACCAAAAGAGACCACAACTTTCTTCTCAAAAGATTTTACCAACTTAGGACCCTTCTTTTCCTCGGGCTGCTCCTGCAAGAATGGCATCCTAGGAGCCTCTTCCTACAGACTATTAGTCTTGTTTAGAAGTTTTTCAAAAGTTTTCATAGTGAAACCTTTCAGAACAAAAGCAATCAAACCGTGGATATTCTTATTTAAAAGTTTTTCGGAAGTTTTGATAGTCAAACCATTCAGAAGAAAAGCAATCGAACCGTGGATATTCTTTTGAAGAATATCCACGGCATGTTGCTCTTGCAACTGGGGTTCACACTTCATCAAGAGGTTTCACCACCTCAAGATGTTCTCTACTAGAGACTCTCCCTGGTTTTACTTTTCAACAATGAGATCACCCACATTAGTGCGTTGCTGCACTCTGGAAAATCTCTTTAAAAAGAGTTTTTCTAGCTCGTTAAAGGTTCTCACTGAACCATTGGCTATATCGGCATACCATTCAAAAGCAATGCCAAACATATTACTAATAAATTGGCGAAAGAGTAGAGCATCCGACTCTTCTACGTTGCAACAACTTGCTCGAAGGTGAGCTAGATGTTGTCTCAGGTTTTAAATTCTAGTAAAAATTTCAAATGATGGTGTCACAAAGCCTATAGGGTAAGGAACTGAGTCATATTCTTTGGGGTAGGGCCTACCCTTTAGAATAGATGCGGTCCCTTGTGAAAGAGCTAAGGCCTCCCTTACCTGGTCCTTAATCAGTTGCTTAATATCTTTCTTGGGTAATGTTGGATGAGTAGTGGAAACTGTAGGCTGAACAAGGAGTACTTCTAGTAAACAGGGAGAAACCAGTAGTACTTAATCAAGGGATTTAAAGCTCGATTGTGCCCTTTTAACTTTCTTTGCACTCTCCTAAGCTGACTGTTGAAGTTTTAAAGAAGCCTCATACGATTTGTCTAATTGCTCTTGCATTTCTCAAACTTGTGACATCATGCTTGCAAGCTAAGTCACTCAACCATGCAAATATTACTAGTATAGTCTTTCTCTTCCCCAAGGAGGTCATCAAAATCTAGATTAAAGGTGGTTATCACTTCTTTATTTAACAAAATATTTCTTATCTCCTGTACTACCTCCTCGATCGGTCTGTCCCTAATCGACTCGGGATCGATGGGTAAGTACCCTTTATAGTCAACCATCTCATAGAGCTCCTCAAACCCTAACTTGGAAATAATAGCTAGGAGTTTTGGGTTATTATCTGACTGAGACTCTAAAACTAGCTCATCCGTCATCTCTTGATCTTGCTCAATTTTCTTCCTTTCGACTATCCCATAACTAGTAGTCAAAAGAGTGGCATCCTTAACTAGTAGAGAGACACATACCTTGGGAGGTGAGTAAAGAGCTTGGAGGGTAATAGCTCCTACAACAGGCAAGGTAAGTTCCTCGTACCCCTTAGTAGGGAGCCCAAGAATGGCACATAGAGTTTGGAAATCATCAGCTACAATAATAGCAGGAGTAGTGACTGGAATATCAACTGAACTGGTAGCAGGGGTACTATCAAATACGATAACTAGAGTGCTGGCACAAACATCTATTAGATCAACTGACACTTAAGGGGGACTAATTGGGACTAGTTGTAGTTAAAGGATGAATTTCGAAGTTCTAGGATGCGATGGTGGAATCTCCAACTTGGACCTCTTAGGCACAAATTTCTTTTTAGGAGATTTCGGTCTCTTGCCCTTGACATCAACAGGTCTCCGAATCTCAACTTCCTTAGGATTGATGACCACTGAGGCCAACTTTTAAGGTTTAAGAGGGGGTATCGGGGGCCTACCAATAGAACGGTGGCCTCTCTCGAACCTAGTCAACACAATACCTTCCATCTTTGAGGATGGAAGGCATGGCACCCAATGGTACCCATAAACTAATACTGAAGTAACAGGATGTCAAACATATTTTTTATTTCTCCTAGTAGATTAGGGGGTCAGGTTCTTCGCCTCAGATGCTTCTTCTTTTAAGTCCTCCTTCTGGAAGCGATGGGAGATAACTTCCTTCAAATATTTCACATATTCTTCCTTGGTCTGTCTAGATTGTGCAGCACAAGTGTGAATTATGTATCTCATAGCCCTTGTTCTTTACAGATGCCTTTCCTTAGGAGTCTTTTTGGTTGAGTAGTCAATAGGATATGGTGGGTAACGGGCTTTCCTAGCCACCCTCTCCTCCCCTTGAGTGGCAGCAAGAGGGTAGAAGAGACTCCCCTTGAGGAGGGGAGAGGAGGCAGGAATATGTAGTTCCTTAATAGCCTCAGGCTCTATATGATCAAAAGTCTTAAAGGGGACGACTTTTTTTACTTTTGAAATTTTCTTTCTAAATCTCCTTAGATAGTTCTTCATTTGATTCTTAGTAGTAAAATTAAGCCCAAAACTAGACCCCTCTTCAAAAGCTGACTTAAACTCAATAAAGGTTTTAATAATCAGCTCAGGTTGTTCTCTTCATCACTACTCATAAGTAAAGTGGGTGCTAACCCCATATTCAGTTCAACAACAGGAGGTACCTCTTTGCTAGCATATAAATCAATAATCTTAAGTCCATCCATGGACAACTCCAGAGTTCTGAAACCCATTCTAAAAACCATAGTACTTCCCAGATTATTCACTTGAGATGACAGCTCTCGGTCAAAGGAAAAGATCAATTTATCGGCCATTAGAATTTTCTAAAAATTAAAGAGAGGATTGGAATTAGATCTTTTTTGAAATAATTTCTCTTTTTAGAAAATCAAAGCTCATAAGAAAATCTAAACCCTACGAAACATATCGAGTTGTACCAATTACTACTCGATACATATCAATAGGATAAAGATACTGATTATGAACTAAAAAAGGATTAGATTTTTTGTCACCATGTGCTAGCCCACAAATAGATGTTGTGGGAAAACATATGATGATTTGAAATTTAAAGAGAGTTTGAAAGGATTTGAATCTTGTAAAATTTAAAATTAACTCCTCCCAAATCCCAAAACACAACGGGCAGAGTTTCCTCTTGCCCGAAGGCTTATGGGATTGTGAGAAAACAAAAGTAAGTTTGGTTGCCTAACTCTCCCCACCTCTAAAAATCAAAGGAGAAGTAAGGGGTTAAGGCCAAAGTGTTTAGATCCCAAAACTAGGATCTTTAGGACTCCTTACAATTTTAAGGCTTTATATACTAAATCAAAAAATCAATATCATAAATTCATAAAATTGAAAAGGAGACTTCGAAAATCTAAATTGATGCTATCGTCCTACCGATTGACCCAGGGATATAAGTTCAAAATCATAATTAATTTATGATTAAAATTTTTGGAGGTTTCACCTCTCTTTTTCAATATGTATTTTCTCCTAGATGTTGGCCACACTCACCCAAGAGGGACAAACGGAAGAAAAGGTAGTTAAGACTATCGATGTAACAAAATTTTATCACTATTAGAGATGGAGAGAGAGATTTAGTCCAACCGGGCGTGCCATTTTTTTGTTAATGGAATATTGAAAACAGGTTTTAAAAAAATATTAGTTTTCTTTGGGAATTTTGGAATTAAAGCTGAATTCTAATTCTAAAATCAAATTATCCTATTAGAAAGAGTATATCACCTTGAAAGGTGAAAATAAAATTTTAGAATGGGATTTAAATTTAGAATTGTGAATCTCATCTTGACTATTGTAACCGGATGCTAAAGAGAACTTTGTATGGCCCCGAAGGGCAAAAATGGGGTTCAACTAAATATTTGATTACGATAATCAAGAAGAGTGATCATTAAGTTTATATCAAAAGCTTAATCAATGAGTGATACATCTCCCCAAAAGGGAGAAAATATCACTTGATGTTAATTCTTTTGATATGATAATAACGATCATTTTTAATTTTTCCAAAGAAATTCGATTAAATTTTGAAAAATCATATCTTGAAAATCAGGTGTTTATGGTTCTAAATCTCCTACGAGCGCAAGCCCTCATAATTAACTACATCGTAGCAAGATAGAGTCGCCTATGAAAACACTCAATTAAAATAGTGGCAAAATTTTGTTAAAAATTTTCTAGGAGTGATACAAAAAAGTGGTGAATTTTGGAAACACAAAATAGAATGGATCAGCATTAAATAATTATTAATGGAGTAAAGGGAAGAGAAGTAGGGGACACTTTGAGATTCAAAAATCATCTAAAAGTGTCCCAACTTAGTCTAGGTGTTAGGCTTTATATTTTGGGGTTGAGAGAAGATTTAATTAAAGTTGCGCATTTTATTAGAAATTTGGGATTATATTCTCGGAGGTTGGGGTCTTATAATCAAAGCTCTACCCCGGATCCTAAATCTAAATTTGGATGCTAGCTTATAGTCGTCTGATCCTAACTAATGCAGTGCAAAACTTAGACTTATCCCGGCTGGATTGGGGAGCCAGCTAACCACCTAATCGATTTAAAATAGATGAATCTATTCTTTTTATGAAAGAATGGTATGGATGTTTTCTTTAAGGTTTTGGAGAGTTAGGGCCGACATCTAGAGATTTTTCTAATTGGTGCTTTGACTTATGTTGGGTAAAATATGCTAAGGACTAATGCAATTAAAATTTTAACTCTTTTAAATGTGTTTCTAATGTAATGCATGCTTGTTGACTACTTCAAATCAAGTATGCATAAAATTTTTCAAAAAAGCTTAAAAATAATTTTTTAGACTAGGCTTCCCCAGGTCTGGCACCTCATCCTCATTGGTCAGATTATCCATACTCTACCCACAGGTAGGGAAGGGTCTAAAGTAAGGAGAGATGAAATGCAAAAATATGTACGTAACCTCAGGACAGTCCCCAACTAATTCCCTAGATTCGTTATCCTTCTATGTTATTTAACTCCCTAAATTTTAAACTTTTCAATTATGTGTATAAAACTTTCACACCCTTACGAGTCTTACGTATCCATGAAAAAATAAAAGTGACACACAAACGCCAAAAAACTAAGAAAAGCAAGTAGTTCTATATGTAATCATCTCATCACATCAAATATAAAAGAATTGATTAACAAATATTCATGGGCAAATTTCCTTGCTTATTACAAACCAAGATATGCAGAAGGTAAAGAGGTCGGGTACCACTGATAATAACTCAGATTTTAAAGCTAATAGAGACGTAAGTGATTTTGAGTCAGATATTTCTTTTCTTCAATTCTTCAGTCTTTTCCTCCTTTGGGATCCTTTCCTTCTGGCTCCTTGGGTCCTTCATAGTAGGCTACCCAAATGGATAAGAGGGCTCTTCCCTTAAGGGGAATGCCACCCTTTTCGCTTTGGGTAGGAAAAGCTAATCCAAATTTAAACTTCCAAATAGAAAAGGACTATCCCCCTAAGGGGTGTTCTTTTCTCTTTGGAATCCAAGCTTTGTATTTATGTATCCCATCTCAAAATTCCACTTCACAACACTTAACATTCACAAAAATTACATTTATATAAAAAAGAAAATTCTAGACTCTCCTATAAGGTTATCCTAAGTAGTTGATAAATCAAAAATATACCCAAGAAATTATATATATTACAGAAAAATAATAAAATACATTTTCCACTCTCTTTTTATATTTTTTTTTTTTTTGTGGTGGGGGGGGGGGGGGGGGGGCTTTAGTAGTTGAAGCACCCGTGCAAGCATATTTATAATTGATTTTTTTATTTGGCCCCCCTTTTTATTGCCCTGCATGAGCATGGACACCTATAGAAAACTCAATAAACATCTAGATCAACCCTAACTTAAGGATAATCTAATCGCCAAACATAATATTCATCCACATAATGTAGTAAAAGTAAGTAGACACAGCAAGTGTAATATCATCACTACATGCAATGAAATCATAAAAAAATTTAACACATAGCAGAAAAGTAAACACTGGCCTAAACTAGATCTAGAGTCAGTCATCCTAGAAAATCATCTAAAGTGTGTATAGGAGGTCGTGCGTCTGGGGTAGATCGTAAGTGGGGTAGTTAATTAAAGTTATCTAATATTTTTGGTTTGTTAAGGCTTAAGGGGAGGTTTATGTTAGAGTTAAAATATTAATATATTAATAATTTATTTAAATATATTTTAATAATTAAATAATTACTATCTTTGTTTCACACTGAGGCCATGAAGTTTATTTCACCTTCCTTGGGGCTAAGCTAATAACATCGTATGCCTAGGTTACCCAATAGTAATTGAGATTAATTAGGTTAATTTATTTAGCTAAAATTAAGAGGTAGATTAATATTAAATATTTTAGTTAGTGTCTGATTTTATGAAGTTGGTTGAGAATTTTATTATTCAAGTTGCAAAATTATACAATTTTAAATGAATTATGACATTTTAAGATTTATGTAAATGCGTTAACAAAGGGGTCAAATATTGATTTTTAGAATTAAAGTTAATCCTATAACTTTAAGATTTTTAATAAATATGAGTTGTTAGACTGTTAGCACATTCAATTTGAAGTTTTTTATGAAAAGTTATGATTTTTAGTAGTTTTGACCCGATTTTGACCTAAGGTTGACCAAACAGTTGAATTTTTTACTTTGACCAAATTTTGGGGGTTTGATATTTTTTATAAAATACTAGATTTTTTTGGAGTCATTAGCCTTTTAGTTTGGTTGATTTAGAATTTTCTACAATTAGTTATGAATTTTGAAAATTTAAGTATTTACCAAAATTATTAAACAATTTCAATTAAGGGTCCTTTTAATGATTTGAACCCAAATAAGTCCCAAACTCCTTGAAATCAACCCCAAAGATCAGAAATGATCTAAGGGGATATCAGCAAATGTTCAAGGAATTTTTGGGATTTTTAATAATTTTTAATTAATTAAAATGATTAAACATTGATTTTTGGTTAAAATTAAATTAAGGATGAATTTAATGTCAAATTAAAGTGGTTCAACTTTTCATTGATTAAAGACTAAATTATGGTCAGCTAGAGGCATTTTAGGGAATTTTTTGGATTAATCATGATTTATTAAAACTTTATAAGGCTAAAGGGTTAATTAAGGGATTAATCCTAAGCAAATTAATTAGGAGGCCTAAAGCTCTCTGAAAAGGGTATATATTTCAAAATAACAAGGTTTTAAATATTATTGAAAGCTAAGAGTTTAACTTGAGAGGCCCATGGATTCAAAAGAGACTCCCTTCTAATGGCTTAGAGATATTTAGCAATAAAAGAATATAGTAGTTGAGTAATAAATAAATATTAAAAAATAAAAATAAAGAATATTAAAGCTTATAATTTAAGATAACTAAATATATTTAAATATAATTTAAAATAATTTAATAACTGTAGTAATCTTTAAATTAAACTTAATTAAATCGTAACTATCTTCTATAACTTTTTTATAATTTAAAGATAATCATTTAAAATTAAATTTATTCAATATCCAAATATTCAAATGTTAAAAATATAACCTTAAAATAAGGAATTAATTTAGATATACATTTAAAAAAAACATAGCTAATTAATTTTAAAATAAATTTACATAATGAATTATATATTTTAGTTAATTTATTTAATACTTTAAACTAAAATACCTTAAAAATAGGATTAATAATAATTTAAAATACATTAAGCTAATAATTTAAATTAATCATAATTTTAAATTAAAGTATTAATAATTCTGAAAATATTGAAATATATTTGGCTAATTTTATATTAGTATTTAATTTACTATAATTTATTATACTAAAAAAAGCATTAAAACAAATTTAAAATAAATTTAAATAAATAAATAAAGAAACTAACGGCATCAGCCCTAACAGAGGACACGCAGCTACATCGGACGCGTCGGATCTGTTCCACGGTAAAGGTGGGAGACGTGGTGCGATCTCAACCGCATATTCGAATCCGCATTAATGGCCGAGCATTGATGGCCAATGATTACACTTCGGCAATCATTGGAATTTATTATCAGATGCGGCGCCGCGATGGCTTTGTCCACTTATCCGAGTCAATAGGGACCCTTAGCCATAGGATCTTCCACGGTTTGATCCAAAGGTGGGGATTAAATCCTACAGCTTGATCTCGATCGTGTGACATCAAACGGCGGAAATCCATCTCCACTATTTAGCATGGAAGGCCCATATCAAACCAAATGGAGATCTCAACCTACCACGGGTTACACGGCTGGAATAGAGTTTGGTATGACGAGATCTCGTCTGTTGATCGTGAGATCAACAACCAAAATTTTGTACAGCTAAGCTAGGTTACAAAAACACCCTAGAAAGGGTTTTTTTATTCAATCTTTTGATCAGATCAATCATTTTACTTAAAATTTTAAACACAAACTAATTACAAGAATAGAAATGTTGGGGGAACATTAGCTTGACCTAAAACACACTTAGTATGAAGCTAAATAAATCTAACTATTATGAGCTAGACCTAAGGTTTTTTGAGAAATTATACCATTGGATCTTCAATGTCTTTATATGGTTGAGCTTGTAGACTGTCCACATATAAATCTCTAGCAGGAATCCACACAAAAAAATGCCTGGATCGACTGCTACAACGCTAGAAGGCACCAGGTGGTTGGTTCATTGGAAAGCTCGCTGGCGGTGACGTGAAACCAATTGGGTTTGGTAGTGGGGAGGTAGAAGAGGGCCTAGACAGTTGAAACAAATAGAGAGTTTGGTCTGGGAGGCTGTAGGAAGTGAGAGGTGATGAGTGATGCTCAAAAATAGGGTTTTACCCTATTCAAATAAGCTAGATTAATCTGGATGGTTGTGATGCATCAGAGGCCTCTCTCTGATGGAGGACAAATGTCCCAAGCCATTGGGTGGCAGGGAGAAAGGATGGAAAAGGCCATTTGGTTATTGGTTAGCTCAAGGAGGTCGGGGGGACCACTGCCATTTAAGGCTAAACCAAGGAGAAAGCTTGGTTAAGGAGCCTGTTAGAGAGCTTTAGCTTTCACTTAGGACTAACCCAACCGCCTAGATCAAAGGGAAAGGGGCTCACACATGATAATGAACCTTTGGAAGGATTTAAGGCCTTGGGTTGACTTTGTTGACCAGCCAATGGCTCAAGGGGAGGCTGAGGTGGCAATGCGGGATGAGAGCAGCCGGTGGAGTGAGCCCCAAACCTAAAGCCATTGTGTTTAGTGTTGCAACTCGGGCTTCCGAGTTTATGATTTTGATGATAACAAATAATATTTATTAATCTTTTATTTCTCCTAGTATTTGCAGTGCATATGTCTTTCTATGTTGACTAATATTTCAGGTACATCATGCACCGTTCTTTGAAGATTCAAGGCTCAAGATTGCATAGAATTGGTCGTATTAAATAAATCTGTAATTTTCTTTTATTGAGTCAAGTCTTGTAATGATGTATGTTAGTTTGTTGATCATGCACACACATAGAGGGAGCAAAAAATGATTATAAATATTTTAACTTTTCTGTTCATCGTACTGTACGAATTTATTTCGTACTGTACGATCTGGTGTAACAGAAATAAATTAAAATATTTTATTTTTCCTGGAAAAATTATTTTTGAATATAACTAATCGTACTGTACGATCACCACATAGTACTGTACGATCTGTTATAATTAGAAAGATCGCCGTCCAATAAATTAGGCCAAGATTTGAATTTGAAAAGTTGTTTGAATCGTACTGTACGATCCTAATCGTACTGTACGATCTTTAAAACATTGCCTAATTTAATCCGCTGATTATTCAATCAAAACGGCTTAATTTTGATGTGTTGATCGTACTGTACGAACTGTATCGTACTATACGATCAACAGAGACAATTTTGGCAAACTGCCCGTTTATTGAAATGTTCGTACAGCACTTTCATACAGGATATCGTACAGTACGAACTTCAACAGAACTGTTCGTACAGTACTAACTGGACATCGTACAGTACTAACAGGTCAATTTCTGCACATCGTATTGGACGATCTTGAGATCGTACGGTACGATATTTGACGGCTGAATTGAGTATTTTTAGGGTTTTTTGAGCCCTCTATTTAAGCACTCTCATAAGACTTTGTAAGAGTCTTTGGCAGCCACTGTGTCTTTATTCTTTTGGAGAAAACTTGAAGAGAGGACTTGAAATGGAGAGAGGAAAGGGTGAAGTTTGTGAGAGGGAGAAGATCCTTGGAGGGTGTTTCAAGGGAGTGTGAAGGAGATCACACGGTTTCTCCGGCGAGCTTGCATCTCAGTACCATCGAATTCAAGGTTTGTCTTGAAGGAAGTTTTGGGAAGAAGAAGATCTCATTGGTGTCAATGGACCCGGCTCCTCCGCCGCACCGGGGAAGGTGGAAGTGATTGTGTAAGGGCTTCTCCGCCTAGCTGTGGGAGCTAAAGGAGAATCACTAAAGGTTTAGTGTAATACTCGGAGGGTGCCTCCGGGGAGTGGACGTAGGTCATGATTTGACCGAACCACTATAAATTGGTGTGTTCTTTCCTTTACTATTTTCACACTTTATTTCCGCATTCATTTTTATTGCGATTAATTGCGTGGGTGAAATTGATTACATATCTTTCTATTGTGAATGAAATTCGCTTCCACATAAAGTTATAAAAAGATATTTCTTTTCATTAATGAAGTTTTTAATCATCCAATTCACCCCCCCTCTTGTCGTTTAGTAATTTCAATTTGTATCAGAGCGGGTTTCAAAAATAGTGTTTTAGAAAACCTTGAAAAAAATCGATCATGGCATATTTTGGAAATCGTAACATTGCGGAAGGCTATTATATTACACAACCACCCTTATTTGAAAATATTTCTTTTAATTTTTGGAAAATTCGCATGTCAACTTTTTTGCAATCAATTGATTATCGAATGTGGCATATGATTCAAACTGGCTATTCTTTACCTTCACGTATGATAGATGGAGTCAAAATTAATATTCCTTTTACTGAATGGAGTAGAGTAGAACTAGTCAATGCACAACTAAAAGCTAAATGTTTGAATTGTTTTTTCTGTGCATTAAATTCTGACGATTGCATGAAAATATCTACATGTGCCACTGGGAAAGAAATTTGGGATAGATTATGCATTTCATATGAAGGTACTAGTGAAGTCAAACAATCGAAATTGAATATTCTATTGCGTGATTATGAACTTTTCAGCATGAAACCATATGAGACTATCTTAGACATGTTTACTAGATTTAATCAAATTGTGATGTCATTGCATGATTTAGGTAGAGAACTTTCAAACGTTGAAAAAGTTAGTAAAATTCTATGTTCTTTACTTGATAAATTTGATGCCAAAGTCATAGCTATATGTGAATCAAAAGATTTGAATTCTTATTCTATAGATAATCTAATCAGCTCACTCGTTGCCTACGAGCAAAGTGTGAGTCAAAGATTTTTGGATGCAGGTGATGAGAAGACTATTGTGCTAAAAGCCAAACACACAGATGAATATGGCTTAGTAGATGATGAAAGCAAAGAGATATCATCGATAACAAATAAATTTGAAAGTCTATTGAAGCATAAGCATGAACATCAACAAAAGCGGAGTAAAGGTAAAAATTGTCAAAATGTTAAGTTTTGTTCTGACATAATTTGCTTTGGCTGTAGAAAACCCGGACATTTCAAGCGTGAATGCCCCAACTTAAAAACTCTTCCTGCAAAGGAAAAGAGTAAAAACAAACCATTTGTAATATGGGGAAAAGATAAAAAGCAAAAAGTCTCCTGGGCAGACTTAGTTTCTGATTCATCAGAACAGGAGCAAGATGATGAGGTATAAGTATGTTAAGGTTTGTTTGTGTGTTTTGTTTATGTGTCTTTTTGATGTGTTTTGTATGCTTTTTTATGTCTTGTATGTTTAACTTGTTTTATAATTGTATGTTTTTGTTTCGTTATTGTGTTGTTATTTTATATTTTATTTTATCTCTTCTTTTTGATAATGTCAAAGGGGGAGAAAGTATTGTTGTTTATTGTATTTTGTTCTAATTTTTTTTACTGTTATCTTTTTTAAATAAAAAAAAAAAAGAAAGCTTTCCCCTAATTTTTAATGTAATTCTTTTACTGAGGGGGAGTTTAGGAGAAATTTTTTAAATTGCAAAGTCAACCAATATTATTTGACATCATCAAAAAGGGGGAGATTGTTGCAACTCGGGCTTCCGAGTTTATGATTTTGATGATAACAAATAATATTTATTAATCTTTTATTTCTCCTAGTATTTGCAGTGCATATGTCTTTCTATGTTGACTAATATTTCAGGTACATCATGCACCATTCTTTGAAGATTCAAGGCTCAAGATTGCATAGAATTGGTCGTATTAAATGAGTCTGTAATTTTCATTTATTGAGTCAAGTCTTGTAATGATGTATGTTAGTTTGTTGATCATGCACACACATAGAGGGAGCAAAAAATGATTATAAATATTTTAACTTTTCTGTTCATCGTACTGTATGAATTTATTTCGTACTGTACGATATGGTGTAACAGAAATAAATTAAAATATTTTATTTTTCCTGGAAAAATTATTTTTGAATATAACTAATTGTACTGTACGATCACCACATAGTAATGTACGATCTGTTATAATTAGAAAGATCGCAGTCCATTAAATTAGGCAACGATTTGAATTTGAAAAGTTGTTTGAATCGTACTGTACGATCCTAATCGTACTGTACGATGTTTAAAACATTGCCTAATTTAATCCGCTGATTATTCAATCAACACGGCTTAATTTTGATGTGTTGATCGTACTGTACGAACTGTATCGTACTATACGATCAACAGAGACAATTTTGGCAAACTGCCCGTTTATTGAACTGTTCGTACAGCACTTTCGTACAGGATATCGTATAGTACGAACTTCAACAGAACTGTTCGTACAGTACTAACTGGACATCGTACAGTTTTAACAGGTCAATTTTTGCACATCGTATTGGACGATCTTGCGATCGTACGGTACGATATTTGATGGCTGAATTGAGTATTTTTAGGGTTTTTTGAGCCCTCTATTTAAGCACTCTCATAAGACTTTGTAAGAGTCTTTGGCAGCCATTGTGTCTTTGTTCTTTTGGAGAAAACTTGAAGAGAGGACTTGAAAGGGAGAGAGGAAAGGGTGAAGTTTGAGAGAGGGAGAAGATCCTTGGAGGGTGTTTCAAGGGAGTCTGAAGGAGATCACACGGTTGCTCCGGCGAGCTTGCATCTCAGTACCATCGGATTCACGGTTCGTCTTGAAGGAAGTTTTGGGAAGAAGAAGATCTCATTAGTGTCAAAGGACCCGGCTCCTCCGCCGCACCGGGGAAGGTGGAAGTGATTGTGTAAGGGCTTCTCCGCCTAGCTGTGGGAGCTAAAGGAGAATCACTAAAGGTTTAGTGTAATACTCGGAGGGTGCCTCCGGGGAGTGGACGTAGGTCATGATTTGACCGAACCACTATAAATTGGTGTGTTCTTTCCTTTACTATTTTTGCACTTTATTTCCGCATTCATTTTTATTGCGATTAATTGCGTGGGTGAAATTGATTACATATCTTTCTATTGTCAATGAAATTCGCTTCCGCATAAAGTTATAAAAAGATATTTCTTTTCATTAAAGAAGTTTTTAATCATCCAATTCACCCCCCCTCTTGTCGTTTAGTAATTTCATTTAGGTTTAAAGAGGGGTTTTGACCACCTCAAAGGAGGGGTTTAATGACTTGTTGACTGATTTGACCAGTAAATAAAGTTAACATTGCCCATGTGGTAGCTAGGGGAGTTGAGGAGTCATTTGGAATAGTTTAGGCAAGGGTCAAAGCTTTAGGGTCAAGGATATGATGGATGAGAGTATAAGCCATAAAAGTTTGACCAAAATTTGGAGTTGAGTTGGTCAACTCAAGTTGGGTTGAATTGACCAAATGCTAAATCATACTTGGGTCAAGTCTAGGGGTTAATTTGAGTGGGTGATAGGAACTGGGGAGCTCAAATGGGTTAGTTTTACCCATTTAAACCCTTTAAGGGTTAATAGGTCAATCTAGGTTATTTTGGTCAACCAGGTTGACCCAAGGGTTGGACTTGGGTCTAATGTATTTGTTTGGCCATTTGGAGTCTAATGGATATGGTTTTAGGGTTTGAAAAGGTCATTTAAGTCAAATGACCTATTTTGGGCTATTAATGGGTCATTAGGTCAACCTAGGTTGATTTGGTCAACCAGGTTGACCCACGGGCAATAACTAGGGTTAACAAGTTTGGAATGATGTTTTGAATGTGTTGGAAGGGATTTCAAGGCAAGGTGAGGTCATTTTGGTCAAAGTGACCATTTTGACCCTTCAGGGGCCTTTAGGTCAAATTGAGTAAACCGGGTCAACCAAGTTGACCCAAGATTTCAAGTTGGGTCTAAAAGGTCCCAAATATTGTTTGAAAATGATTAGAGGAATTTTAAAAGGTTAATGAGTTAAGTCAATTTGAGTTTATGCCAAAAATAAAAAGTTCACCCTTAAGGGCATTTTGGTCATTTTGGCCTCAAGTCCTGGGTCAAATTGAATCCAGAAAAAATGTAGATTAATGCTTAACAAGTCAATATGAAAGGCCTGGAAAGGATCAAAGGGTTTGGAGGTTGCTCCAAAGTCAAATTCCACTAGGTGATAAGTCCAGTGGCATAGGTCATAAAATTTGAATGTTTTGCAACCTCTGGAACTGAATTTAGTTTATAGGGTTAGAGTCCTCCGAATGGGCCCAAATTTGAAGGGTTGGAAAAGAAGACATGTTACATCAACATGGAATTTATAGATCCTTAATCAGATGCCAATTGATTGGGTTTCAAGGTGATGGAAGAATCACCTAGAAGGGGTTTTAGGATCTAAGTCCTTAACCTTGGATTTTGGGTTTGGATTGAATTAAGATCTAAATTGATTCTGAGGTCTAGGAACTAGGAGGATCCTAGGATCTAAAGTTAAGGGAAACCAAAGGTCTAAAAAATCCAAGGATCTAGAATCTAGGAAGAGGTTATAATGGCCTCATATAAAACGAGGTCAACATGCACTTCATCTTAGTTAAATTTGCTTGATAAATTTTTAAGATCTATGTTATATTATGATTATTAGAACTTCATCCTCACTACTTTTTTAGGCATATTTAATTTATTAGCTTTTTCATTCAAAAATTAAAATTTCTTATTTTTAAGTATTTTGAAAATTTCAAGAAAAAAAATAGCACTATTGCTTAGGATTATTTTTGTAGCACCAACTCATCCCCCCCCCCCCCCCCCCCCCCCCCCCTTCTTGGTGCATATTTTACTTTCATTTGAGTATGTGATTGTTGATGATTATTTAAGGCCTACTTGCGTTAGATTCATTTCTCATAAAAGTGAATCATTCAAGAAGTTTAGGTCTTTTTCCACTTGGATTCAGAGGAAATTACATTATAAAATTTTAACCATTCATAGTGACCACGGTGTAGATTTTGAGAATGAGAAATTTGAATCTTACAGTAAGGAGAAAGAGATAGATCATAATTTTTTCAGCTCTTAAAATTCCTCAGCAGAATGAGATTTCTCAAAGAAAGAACAGGATCTAATAGAAGCCCCTAGAGCCACATTAGCTAAATACTCACATCATAAATAATTTTTGGTAGAAGCAATGAATACAACATAAAAGTATGACACCCAACCTCTCTCACCTTCATATCTTTGGATGTAAAGCATTCATTTTGAATAATGTAAAATATCTACTAGGAAAATTTGACCCCAAATTTGATGAAGCTATGCTCCTAGGTTACTCAAATGTTGCAAAATCCTATAAAGTTTTCAACAAAAGAACACTTATTATAGAGGAGACCACTCGTGTTCTATTTAATGAATTTGATAATTCTTGAGAGTTTAAGGTAGAAGAAGAAGTTGTTGTAGAAGTCACCTAACGATTAGAATTTGCAAATCTCGAGGAAAATGTCAAAACTAAAAATATATTGCTTAGAGAATGGAGATATACTTCAAGATTATCCTAAAGATTAGATCTTAGGAGACTCATCTGAACGTGTTAAAACTAGGAATAGACTTAGAAAAAAGAAATAATTCTACCTTCATTTCAATTACTAAACCCACTAACATAAATCAAGCACTATTTGATGAATATGGATCATAGCCATATAAGAAGAGTTAAATCAATTTGTGAAATATCTAAGGATAAGTGTATGGTTGGAACTAAATGGGTTTTCAAAAACAAAATGAATGGTTTTGGTGTAGTGGTTAGAAATAAAGTAAGATTAGTGGCTAATGGGTATAATTAGATAGAAGGATTTGATTTTGAAGAGGCTTATTCCCCTCTAGCTAGATTTGAAGCCATTAGGGTGCTACTAGCCTTTGCTTATTTTAAGGGTTTTAAATGGTGTCAAATTAAAGTCAAAGTACCTTTGCTTGTTGAACAACCCCCGGGCTTTGAAAAATTATTATTTCCTAATCATGTGTTCAAATTAAAAAAGATATTATATGGACTTAAATAATCACCCAGGGCATGGCATGAAAGGCTAAGCATATTCCTACTAAAAGAACCTTTGTTAAGGGGAGCATAGACACCACCCTAATATTGAGAAAGGTAGGAGATGAACTACTAATTATCCAAATTTATGTTGATGATATTTTTTTTTGGATCCTTTGATAAAAGCCTTGGTGATGAGTTTTCAAAAATAATGAGTAAGGAATTTAAGATGAGTATAATGGGAGAACTGACCTACTTTCTTAGATTTAACATAAGACATAAGAATAATGGAACTTTTCTTAGTTAATCAAAATATCTTAAGGATATCTTTAAGAAATATGAAATTGATAAATCTAAGCTAATCAACACTCCCATGAGTTCCACTATTCAGTTAGATAAGGATTCAAATGGAAATTTAATTGATAAAAAAATAGAGTTATTGGAATACTTCTTTACTTGAGTACTAGCAAACCTAATATTATATTTAGTATTTGTCTTTATATTAGATTTCAGGCTGATTTAAAAGAGTCCCACTTAACTGCTATTAAGAGAATTTTTAGATATCTCTTACAAACTTAGGACTTAAAAATTTGGTGTCCTAGGCATAATACCTCTTTTTAAATCCTATGATATTATTATTCAAATTTTATTGGATGTCGTGTTAATAAAAAAGCACTTTTGGAAAATATGTACTCAAAAGATATTCCTTAGTCTCCTGGTCCAATAAAAAATAGAACACAGTTGCCATGACCACTACTGAACCTAAGTATATAGCCTTATGAAGTTGTGTAGCCTAAGTTATCTAGTTAAAATAAAAAAAAAATCTAAATTTAAGATTACTTGTATGTAGAATTTTAATCCTTTATGATAATACTAGTGTCGTCTATATTTTAAAGAATCTAATCCAACACTCCATGACCAAATACATTGACATAAGGCACTACTTCATTATGGATCATGTTACTAAAGAAGACATAGAGCTACACTATATAGCCACTAAAAACCAACTTGTTGATATCATTACAAAAACATTGGCCTTTAAAACTTTTAACATCTTAAGAATGAGATTAAGTGTAATAGATATTAATGCATAAAATTGTTGATTTCTATATTTATTGTTTTATTTTTATTTTATTTATATATATGTTTTTATTTATGTATTTTTAGTTTATATTTTTCATTTTTTTTTATTTTTTTTAGTGTTTAAAAAGTCAGATTAATGCTCACTTTTGATATTGATTTCTTACATGATATTTTTGGCTTACTTTTAGTTTTAGAAATTAGTAAGCAGTGATTGACTTCCCTAAATCAATTAAAGAAAAAAATATCGATGATTGTCACTCTTCCTCTATCTCCCTTAATGGGTTAATATCTTTTGAATCAAAATCTAGTTCAAATCAAAAGTTGGACTTTGAAATTTAGATATAGTTTATCTTCCTACAGTAACCTATCTCATATGAATATTACCCAAAATCATTAAATCACTTTCAAATTTTATTAATCTTATTATTGCATTTATCATATGGATATGATTTTATTTTATTATTTACTTATCCTTATATTAGATAGTGAATTTTTCTTCTCTTGTACTAGAAAATAATCTCATAACTAAAAATCATTAAAGGTTTTGAAAGAAAGCCAACTCACAAAAATGACAAGAGTCATAAAATGAGCGAAAAAGAAAACTTAAAGATATGCAATGACTGCAAAGTAATTGCAAGATACACCAAAGTATATCAAAGATCAAAAGATGCATATGAGGACCTCTGAAAGAGCACCGCTACGACTGCAGGATTATAAGAGCAGTATACGACCGCATCCACCTCGAGGGATAGAGACGATCACAAGCCTCCATGCTCCTCGCAAATAGGCTAAGTGGATGGGACAGATTAGACCATACATACAATTAACCATGGAGGATAGAGGCTCTCGCCTACACACCTCGATGGATAATAATATATATGGCCTAATCACAGTCACGGGTTTCCCCCATTCGATGCATCAGCTTGAAATGGGGTTTATGAGATGGTGGAATTCAGTTTCCCATGGGCGCAAGCTAGAGCCCGAGAAGACTCTCAATTAAGGATCATATATTATCCATTTCTAAAATGGGATTGGCATAAGGGTATATACTAAGAAGTCCTACTCAAAGGGAAGAAAGGTCCCAAGGGGATGAATTAACATATGTGGTTCACACCAGCATTTGAAGGTTCTAGGGTACTAAAGAGAAACTGGGAAAAAAAAGAAGATCAAGCATCCAATCACATGCGTCCTATGTGACACAGATGAGTAGGATTTAGAGTCCCTAAAGAATAGGGAACTTACCTACTATTTAGGAGTACTACGAGATCGAATATAGTAGCCTCGAATCCTAAATCTAGGTTGGGTTTAGTGTTCTACACACACTAAGACCCTTGTCCTAACTAATATAGTACAAAACCTGGACTTACCCCAGCCTGGATTGGAGATCTATCTAATCACGTAATCGCTTTAAAACTATGCTATCAAGTCACTTATGAAAGATGGATGGGTGGAACAATTTCTAGAAGTGTCCGACATCTAAAGAGTTTCCTAATTGGCCTCGGACTTATATTGGGTAGATGCTCCTAGCTAATGCAATTAAAATTTTGATTAGTGGGTTACTAATGCAATGCATGCTAGTTTAGAAGATCTCAAATCATGAATGCTATAGACTTTAAAAATAGGCATAATATAAAAATAATTTTAAGAAGGAGACTAGACTTCCTTAGGTCCGGCACTTCATCCTCATAAGCCAGATTATCCGGACTCTACCCGCAGGCAGGGAAGTGTCTCATAGAAGTAGAAATAAGAAATGCATTTAATATGCATGCGACCCCAGACGATTCTGGCAGTTCCCTAGGTCGTTAAGTTTCTATGTTATTTAAGCCTTAAGTATTAATTTTTTAATTATGAGTATAAAATTTTTTATAGTCCTCAAAGAGCCTAACGGATTTCTAGGTTAAAATTGGAGATCCTCTGAACTGTCTGAGTAGCCTTACCCTTGGGCTGCACCAAATCATTGTCCTGGAGGTGTATATATCCAGTGGTCATCAACCTCTCTGCTTTATCCTTAAAAATATAACATTCCTCTAAAACATGCCCAATGTGTCTGTGGTAAGAACAATAGAGTGGGTGGTCTCTCTGTCTCTCCTCCTCCACTCTATTGTTGTTTGGGAATATCAAAATATTCTTCTTAGTATAGAATTTAAAAATCTTTCTTAAACTTTCACATTTGAAAGGGTATTTTTTACTAAAGTTCTCCTGTAGGTAATGCTTGTTGCAAATCAATTTTCATAGATTATGATTTTGATGATAACAAACAATCTTATTTTTCTACGACTACCTTGCCTACTGACATTTCAAGACCACAAGATCAAATGGCAATTGAAACCAGCTCAAGATTGGGTAGACTAGGTATGAGTCAGTTTGTAATGTACTTTTTCCCTTTCTTGAGTCAATTGTAACCTTTGAGGTGTCTAATGCTAAGTAACCCTACACACACATACTTGAGTGATTTTTGTATCTGAATTAGAGTTTTCTAATTTTTATTCATATTATCCAGGATGATATTTATATCGGCCTGGAAGATCGGGTCAAAAATAGAAACCATAATCAGGGCACTTGGTTAAGGCAGCCGTCATTAAGCTAATCGGCCTGGACGATACTTGTATCGGCTAGGACGATAGGTTCAAATCAAAAAAAATTAGCCGTCATGATCAATTTAGGTATTCTTTATTTTAAACATCAGCCATGATGAACTCCACATCAGCCTGTACGATGCAGCATAATTATGCCTGAATTAATCTCATAATTATTGAAAGCAATTAAGGCCAATTAATATGATCACATTGGCCGGGCCGATCGCAGGATCGACCAGGACGATGTACTGGACGATTGACATCAGCTAGAATCTGTTCAGGATGATTTTTCTCAGATTTGAACTAATCGTCCAGGACGATATTATATCGGCCTGGATGATGTAACCAATTTTCTTTTGATCGTCCCAAATCATCCTTACTGATTGAGCTTACTTTGTACTGATCGGCCCTATCGTCCTAGATGATAATGTCGGTTCTTGAAATTCTATTTAAAAGACCTGAATTTTCTCATGCAAAAAAAGATCTTTTGCTGCTGTCTTGACCTGATAGAGCCTAGAGGAGAGAGAGAGAGGATTTTTTGAGGAGGAGCTTGTGAGGGAGATTCACAAGGGTTGCACCAAGCATTGTTCCACTTCTTCTTCCACTAGAGTCTCTTATCCTTGGAAGGGTTGAGACAGGTGAGCTTCAGCAATCAATCGAGATTCTCTGCCTGCTTCAGAAGGAAGCAAAAGAAGTTGGATTCTCTGCCTGTTTCAAGAAGAAGCAAAAGGAGTTGGGTTCTCTGCCTCATTGGGGTTAGCAGAAATGAGGTTTTATAAGGGATTCTCTGCCTTGCTATGGGAGCAAAAGGAGAGTCATGTTTGTAGTGCAATACCAAGAAGGCACCTCCAGGGAGTGGATGTAGGTCAAGTTGATCGAATCACTATAAATCTCTGTGATCTATTTCTACTGCTTTTGCATTTATTTATTTTTCCTCACTTGATTTCTATGTTGATTTTGGCTTATGATTGTTGTTCTTTGCTTAAAGAAAAATTTATAAAATACCAATTCACATCCCCTCTTGATTAGCCTCAGGCAAGTTCTTAAGGGCTTAACATCCCTGATGAACTTTCAAGTGGTATCAGAGCGAGATTCTAAAAATCAAAGTTTGAAAACTTTTTGAATTTTGATCAATGCCTAACGACGGTAATCATAATACAATGAAAGGATATTCCATTACACGATGACCTTTTTTTGAAAATCTTCCTTTTGATTTTTTGAAAACTCGCATGTCTACTTTTTTACAATCAATTGATTATCGCATGTGGATGCTTATTAAGGAAGGGTATTCTACACCTTCTCGTGAACTTAATGGAATTAAAATTGAAGTACCTTTTACTGAATGAACTTTTGATGAAAGAGATCTTGCGCAACTTAATGCAAAATGTTTGAACTATTTTTTCTGTGCTTTAAAATCCGAAGATTACAAGCGTGTTTCCACATGATCTACTGGAAAAGAAATTTGGGATAAATTGTGTATCACCTATGAAGGCACTAATGAAGTTAAGTAATCTTGTTTGAATATTTTATTGCATGATTATAAACTTTTTCGTATGAAACCTAATGAAATGATTTTTGATATGTATACGAGATTTACTCAGATTGTTACTTCTTTGCATACCTTAGGAAGAGAACTCACTAATTATGAAAATTTGAACAAAGTTTTGAGATGCTTACCTTCTTCTTTTGATGTTAAAATCACTGCAATTACTGAATCTAAAGATTTGAATACTTATTCGATTGATAACTTACTTGGCTCACCATTGCTTACGAGCAAGGAGTCAACCAAAGAAATCTTGATGCATGTGAGAGAAAGAAAGAGAAAATGGTGGCACTTAAGGCAAACAACTCAGACTTTGATTCTTTTAGGTTTGAAAGAGATGATATTGCCTTAATTACAAGGCAATTCAAAAGATTTCTAAGAAAGAAGCAGAAGAACCATCAGAACTGGAGCAATGGTAAGGGAAATAAAAATTTTAAGAATTCTAATGATATGATTTATTTTGGATGCAGGAAACTAGGACATGTCAAAGCAGATTTCCCTTCCCTTAAAACTCACCCAAGCAAGGAGAAGGGTGAGGAGAAACACAAGTTCATGAAGGATAAGAAAATTTTCAAAAGGAGTTCCTGGCAGACTCTGCATCAGATTCATCTAAAATTTAACCTAAAGAGGAGACAACAAACTTGTTCTTAATGGCAGATGATCATCTTGGTCAAGATGACCAAGAAGAGGTATCTGAACTAACCTATAAGCAACTCCTTTAAGTTTCTAAAAAAATACATGCATCATATAGGAAACTTAGGAAAACTCATGCTAGCTTGAAATTGGAATTTTTTAATTTACAAAAGGAGCATGAAATTCTTCTCAAAGATCATTCAACAATTGATTCAAATCATATGGCTTTACTTGATGAGTTTGATGCATTAGACAAAAAGCATACTGAGTTATCTGATTCTTATGATTCTTTAAAGTTGTCCCATTCTGAGTTAGAAAAAGAATATAAACAATTAGAAAATTTAAAAACCTTTTAAAATAAAAAATGTTTATTTCATGCATCACATAAAAAGCTTCACCATAGATTAGTGCATCCTTTTCCTGGAGTTAGATATTTTTCATGTGGCATGCTAGGACACGTAGCACACACTTGCACCATTCACCATAGTACACTTTGGATTTGGAGACCCAAATTGCATGATTCACAGCATAACTTACATGCATTACATTCTACTTTCCATAAGAAGGAACTCAAATATGGTTGGGTTCCTAAATCTGATGTTTGATAATTTTGCAGGAGTGCTCTCACAAAAAGCCTCGTGAGAGCATGTGGTACCTGGACAATGGATGCTCTCGACATATGACTAGCGATGTCAATCAATTCATTTTGCTGGAGACCAGGAAAGTAGGCATGGTTACTCTTTGAGACAACACCACTAGGAAGTTGGTAGGAGCAGGTATAATTGGTAATTCAAAGAACCTTTTGATTGAAAATATTTTACTTGTAGATGGATTAAAACACAACCTGTCCAGCATCAGTCAGCTTTGTGACAAGGACTTCATCATAAAAGTTTTGGCAAATTCATCCATTAAAAGCTTAAATAATAACACTATTTTGTAGAAAAAGCATATCAATAATATTTACATGCTTGATTTAAATAACATATAAAGTGCTGCTTCATTTTGCTTAAAAACTGTTGTTGATGATTCATGGTTGTGACATAGGAGATTATGTCATGTTAGTATAAAAATCTTTAGAAAAGTGACCCAAAAAGACTTGGTTAGAGGTGTCCCCAAACTTAAGTTTTCAAAAGACCACCTTTGTGATGTCTGCCAATTAGGAATGCAAGTCCAGTCCACTTTTCACCCCATTAAGGACATTAGCACCTATAGACCTTTAGAAGTCCTTCACATAGATTTGTTTGGACCAATTAGCACTACTAGCTTGGGATGAAAATTTTAAGGTTTTGTGATTGTCGGTGACTACTTGAGGTTCACTTGGATTAGATTTTTGTCACACAAAAATGAGACTTTTGAGTAGTTAAGAGCCTTTTTTACTTGGATTCATTAAAAGCTAGGTTGTGAGATCTTGACCATCCATAGTGATCATGGGGGAGAGTTTGAAAATGAGAGATTTGGTGATTTTTGTGAGAACAAGGGGATTAGCCACAACATCTCAGCTCCTAGGACCCCTCAGTAGAACGGGATAGCTGAAAGGAAGAATCGGACCTTAGTGGAATCCGCTAGAGCAATATTTGCTGAGTATTCACTTCCAAAATACTTTTGGACTGAAGTGGTTAACACAACTTATTATGTGTTGAATAGGGTGAATGTTAGAACCAAATTAGATAAGACACCCTATGAGATCCTTAAGGGTGGGATACCCAATCTTTCCCACCTTCCTGTCTTTGGTTATAAGATTTTCTTTCATAATAATGGGAAGTCTCACTTAGGAAAAGTTGACCTAAAATCTAATGGAGTGTTCTTAGGATATTCTAGTGTTGGGAAGTCTTTTAGGATGTTTAATAAGAGAACTTTGGCGGTGGAAGAAACTAATAATGTAGTGTTTATTGAGTCTGATCCTAGAAAACCTAGAGTTGGGGATGATGATGATATTGGAGAGATTATCACTGGAGCAGAAAATTTATAGAAGAGGGTGGATCACCAGAACACTGAAGGAGTAGGAGAGGTTACCTAAGGAGTAGAAAATATAGATCTGGAGGAAAGGGTTGAACCTTCACACACTTTGCCTAGAGATTGGAGATACTCTTCGAGTCACCCTAAAGATCTGATCTTAGGAGACCCTTCTGATAGAGTTAGGACTAGACATGGACTTAGGAAGGAAGTGAACCACTCTGCCTTTATCTCAATGATTGAACCCACCAATATAAACTAAGCCCTTTCTGATGAGTTTTGGATCTTAGCCATACTAGAGTAGTTGAACCAATTTGTTGGGAATGATGTTTGGGAAATTATAGAAAGACCTAAAGGACATAGTGTGGTTGGAACCAAGTGGGTCTTTAAGAATAAAGTGAATGATTCATGTGTAGTGGTTAGGAATAAGATAAGATTGGTGGCTAAGGGGTGCAATCAAATTGAAGGGATAGATTTTGAGGAGACCTTTACCCCTGTAGCTAGATTAGAAGCCATAGAATACTATTAGCCTTTGCCTCCTATAAGGGATTTAAGCTTTTTCAAATGGATGTTAAGAGTGCCTTTTAAATGGGGTAATAAAAGAGGATGTGTTTGTAGAATAACCCCCAGGTTTTGAAAGTTCCTAATTTCCAAATCATGTTTTCAAATTAAAAAAGGCCTTATGTGGATTAATGCGGGCACCAAGAGCTTGGTATGAGAGGCTTAGCACATTCCTATTAGAGAGGGAGTTTTTTAAGGGGAGCATAGACACCACCCTTTTTCTAAGAAGAGTAGTAGATGATTTACTCATTGTTTAGATTTATGTAGATGATATACTTTTTTGATCTTCTGATAAGAGATTATGTGCTGATTTTCTTAAGATAATGAGTAGAGAGTTTGAGATGAGTATGATGGAAGAGTTGTCATACTTTTTGGGATTTAGCATAAGATAATTAGATGATTGAACCTTTCTAAATCTATCAAAATACATAAAGGATATTTTGAAGAAGTATGAGATGGATAAAGCCAAGCAAATTAAGACTCCCATGACCTCCAATGTTTAGTTGGATAAGAACCCAAGTGATAAGTCTGTCAATCAGAAGAAGTACAGGGAGATGATTGGATCTTTACTTTACTTTACTCCTAGCCGACTTGATATAATGTTTAGTGTATGTCTTTGTGCTAGATTTCAAGCTGACACTAAGGAATCCCACCTAACTACAGTTAAGAGAATTCTTAGATACATTTTAGGGACCCAAAACTTAGGAATCTAGTACCCTAGGCACAGTACTTCTTTTGAGATTACTGGATATTCTGATTCTGATTTTGTAGGATGTAAGGTGGATAAAAAAAGTACTTCTGGAACATGTCAATTCATAGGACAGTCTTTAGTCTCCTTGTCTAATAGAAAGCAAAATTCTGTTGCTCTTTCCACTGCTCAAGTTGAGTCCATTGCTTTAGGAAGTTGTGTGGCCCAAGTCCTTTGATTAAAACACTAAGTACTAGATTTAGGATTACCTGTAGGCACCATCTCTGTTCTTTGTGACAATACTAGTGTCATCTGTATTTTTAAGAATCTTATCCAACATTCAAGAACTAAGCACATTGACATTAGGCATCACTTTATTAGAGACCACGTGACTAAGGGAGACATTGAGTTACACTATGTGGCAACTGAGAATCAACTGGCTGACATATTTACTAAACCATTGGCCTTCGATAGTGTTAGTAATTTAAGGACCAGATTGGGTATGATTGACATTAATGCATGAACTTGATTTTTACTGATGTTTTATCTTGATTACTTTGTTGTATTTTTTAGTTTATGTTGTTTATTTTTTTTGTTATTTATTTTTTGTTTTTGGTATTTTATCTTTTCATATGCCTTGCTTTGTTTTTCAAATCATCGCTGAATTGACATCTTTTGCCTTATTCTTTATTTTGAAAATTTGTAGTTAATGTTTTACATCTCTTAATCTGCTAAAGGATAAAAACACCGTTGATTGTGTCCTTTTCTCTAACCTATTTTGGTGGTAAAAATTTCTTTTCTAACCAAAAGTCTATCTCAAATTAACAACTGGATTTTGCAATTGCGATCTTTTCTACCTTACTATAATAATCTAGCTTATACTATAATAGTCAAAGTTTTTATGTTACTTCAAGATTTCTCGTTCTCCTGTCAATGCATCTCTCACATGATTTTTTATTCTATTTTGTGGATTGTTCTTCTCTATATTAGAGAGTGAGTTTTTCTTCTCTAATATCTGGAAGATATACTCACAACTAAGAATATTTAAGAGTTTTTGGAAAAGAATCTAGCTTGCAAAAATAATGGAAACAAAAGTGGCCAATAATACCAAAAACAAAAGATGCGCAGCGAGGCCAAATTAAAAAATATATATACACAAAGTGTATCAAAAATCAAAAGATGCACAAAGTGCACCATTCAATGGACACGAGGCATAAAATAAGCCCATCAAAAAGTAAGCTATCTTCCTTTCCTCCAACTCTTAAAACTTAGAAGATTTTATGTATCACTTGAGATTTTCAAAGATTTGATTTTGAATTTCACGATTGTAACAAACTACTTTGATACATTATTCTATAAGATAGTCTTCTGAAACTAAGTCTTGATCGGATCTCTTTATCTTATCCAATTAATTTTTTGTGAGTTAGGCTTTTTTATTTCAAAAGATGATTTTTCCCTAAAAGAAGTCCGAGCTTAGAGTTGACATGATTGGATATTTTACCATTTTTTGTATTTTTGATGATGTTAACTCATTTATTTACAAGTTTTTAAAATCATTCACATGGAAACCATGTCATATTCATGCCATGATAAAAAAAAAACCCTTTGTTTTTTAATTCATTTTTTCTTTTCCTCCTCCTTTTTGTGATGACAAAAGGGGGAGAAGTTTGTACTAGTTGTTCGAGTATTTTGGTTCCATACTCATATCCTTTAAAAACTATTTTTTGATTCATCTGAAGTTTTTAATGGTGGTTCAAAAGTTCTGGAAGGATTTAACCGGAATTTCAAATGTTTTAACGAAAAGCTGTTGATTATCAATGAGGGGGGATTGTTTGATAAGAAAGTTGTCCCCATTCATGTCCCTGGTAAAGGAAAGGATATAATAGAGGAGCTTTTTCTAAAGAAGTAGGAGGTTTTGCCTTTTCAGGCCGGTTATGAGAAAGTTGATGGTGGTCAGAGTTTAGGAGCCTCATCATCTGCTGGAGTGAGACTTAATTCTAACAAAGGTTTCAACACGAAATCACTGCCTTCTTCACCGGTTATATGAGTTTTTCTCTTAGATTTTCCGTTAATCAGCAGTACAAAGGATGTAATTAATGTGGATGAGGATTTGTCTCTGAAGAAGAATGTTGGTTTACCAGTGGATGTTCTGAAGTTTTTTTAGCTAATACAAATTCTGCTGTGAATAAGGAAAGCAATGTGAAGGTTAATTCGGTATGGAGCAAATGACCGAATGTGAGGGTAGACAATCTGGACCTGGGCTCTTTCTTGTCTGGAGATGGTAAGGTGGCTTTACTTCATGCTGAAAAGGAATTGGAAAATGCTAAGAAATTAGAAAAAGCTATTATTGTGAAGATTTTTGGTGACAGTATTCCGTTTCATGTGATAAGCACACACTTGAGAAGACAGTGGGATAAATTTGGCAAATTCCACATCACAGGTTTGGGACTTGGCTGGTTTCTGTGCTCTTTTGAAGATTCTAAGGCTTTAGAAAGTATTCTTTCAGGAGGCCCTTGGTGGATTAGTGGGCAGATTGTTGGATTGGACCAATGGTCGGCCACCTTCAATCCTATGTCTCTCAAAGGCATTACATCTCCTGTGTGGATTAGATTGCCTAATTTACCTCTTCAGTGTTGGGATGAGGTAAATATCTATAGAATTGCTTCACTGGTTGGCAAGCCGTATCTTCCTGATGGGAACATGTTCCAGTGGAGTAGAAGGGAATTTGCTCGGGTTTGTGTACGCATTCCTCTTGATATGAAGCTTCCACAAGGTGTTTGGGTGAAGGGTTTAGCTGGAGAATTTTATCAAAAAGTGGAGTATGAAGGGGTATCTAAAATCTGTTCTGAGTGTGGAAAAATTTGACATGCTTTAAAAGCATGTGTTGATTTGAAGAATAAGGTGGTAGTGGATTCCAGCATTGCTCATCCTGCTGGTGTGGATGGTGGCCAGATCTCTCAAATGAATGCTGTGAAATCTGTTACTGATAGAGGGAATATTGAAGGTGACTCTTGGATTCAGGTGAATCATGGTAAAAAGAGGTTTAACAAGGTGCTGTAAACAAAAGATTTTTTAACAAAAAATTTTCTATCCCTATGAAGAAAATGTTTATTCCTAAAACTGGAGTTTCTAATCTGAAGATTGCGGGTAAGCTGGAGGTTCATAACTTGTGTATTAAGCAAGTTGAGGCTACTAAGGATAGCCTTATTCCTGAAGCAGCGGTGAATGAAATTTCTGTGGAAGATATCCCTGCTGTGGAAGCTCAGCTTGTGATGGAAGCATAATAGGGAGATAATACAAAGGTTAATTCAGTTGTTGAAGTTCTTAACAAATTTGATGTTTTATCAGGATTAGAAGAGACAAATGAGGTGAAAGCATTTGATTCTGAAGATGTGAATGGTGCAGAGGACGGAGAAATTTTAGATTCTAATAAAGGCTTAGCTTTAAACGTCTTTGATAAAGGCGTAGAGCTACAACTAGAGATTTTACAGAAGAAAGCTAAGGAATTTCAAGTTACTAACATATCAATGGGTGGAAGTCATTCTTATGAGAAAAAGACTAAGCTTATTAAAGAGCTTAAATCCCTTGGGTTTGGCAACATTATTCCTCATAATAGAAAGATGGAAGGTGGAAAAGCTAAAAAGGTTGGGGGGCCTTCCCCCATCTTTAAGAAATGTCTTCATTGTTGTTTTGGAATTGTAGAGGAGCCAAGAAGGTTGAGGCTACTCTATATCTTAAGGAGGTGATCAAGGATCATAGGGTTTTCTTTGTAATATTATTGGAGACGAAAATTAATCCTCAGGACAATAGCCACCTTATGAAATTTTTGGGCATGAATTAGGACTCTTTTGTAGTTCCAGCAGTTGGTTTGTCGGGTGGTCTGATGGTGATATGGAGAAGAGACTTAGCAGCTTTCTCTATTATTGAAGCTTCTTCTCAGATGATTTTGGTTAAACTGGAGGTGCACGGCAAAGGTAGCTGGATTGTTGCTTCTGTTTATGGCAGTACAAATGCTCATGAAAGGAAGAAACTTTGGAAAGATATTGAAAGGCATTGTTCAAGTGATCTTCCTATGGTAGTGGGAGGGGATTTCAACTGTGTGCTTTCCCAAACTGAGAAAAGAGGAGGGAAAAAGTTCAGCACTCAAGGATCAAAGGATTTTAATAACTTCATGATCATTAATGATCTTCATGAGGTGAGATCGATGGGGCCAAGGTTCACTTGGTGTAATAATAAATCTGGTAATGCCCAAATCTTGAAGAAGTTAGACAGGTGTTTGATTAATTCCTTCGCATTGAACATCATTCATCTTGTTATAGTTAAGCACTTGTCCCGTATAACATCGGATCATTGTCTTATTCTATTGGAAATCTTCAAACCTGTGGAGTGTTTTAACAGAGATATCCAACATGAAGAAACTTGGGCATCTTATCGTGGTGCAGCTACATTGGTAAAGAAAATATGGCTGAAAAACTATTTGGGTGATCCAGCATATGCTCTCAATTTGAAGCTCAAGAGGACTCTAAGAGGTCTCTTTTTCTGGAGTAAGGCAAAATTCATGAATCTGAATTTATTAAGGGATAAACTGAAAAATGAAATTTTGGAAATCTAATTGGAGGAGGATGAAGGTTGGATCTCTTATGATAGATTACAGCTTTTGAGGTTTAAAATAAATGAACTCAATGTTACTTTGGCACGACTCAACACTTGGTGGAAACAAAGGGCTAAAGCAAGATGGTTGGACGAAGGTGATTGTAATTCATCTTTTTTTCATGTTGCAAATGCCAGAAGAAGTAACAACTGGATTAGTCATATCAAGACTAAGGATGGTATTGTAACGAAGGAAGAAAGCTGTGATCCAGAGAACTTTCTCAAATTTTTTCAAGTTGAAATGGCAACATAGAAAATGCTCACTGGATGGATGGCCGAATCCATCTGCTGTCATTAGTAATGTTGACCAAATTATGCTTGATGCTGAGTTTACAAGGGAGGAGTTACAGGAGGTTGTGAAGAATTCGGAGAGAAGCATTTCTCCAGGTTTGGATGGGATAACCTTCTCTTTTTTTAAGGACTTTTGGAACATGATTAAAGAAGACGTATGGATTGCGGTTAATCATTTCCTGTCTTTAGGTGTTATGGATCGGTCTTGGAAAGAGACCTTGATTGTCTTGATCCCAAAAATCAAATGTCCTCAAGATCCTGTTCACTTCCGTCCTATTAGTTTGTGTATGAATATTTATAAAATCATTGTGAAAATGTTACTAAATAGATTGGAAAGAGTTATACATAAGCTCACTTTAGTGGACCAAGCGGCTTTTGTAAGAGGCCGTTATTTATCTGATCATGTGCTTTTGGCTCAGAAGGTGTTTAACAAATTCAGATGGTCCAAATCTAGGAGAGGAATGCTAGCTATTAAGCTTGACATGGAGCAAGCTTATGATAGTATGGGATGGCAAACGTTAAGGCAAGTTCTTATTCATTTTAAGTTTCCTAATAAATTTTTGGAACTATTATTGCAATGTGTACTTAATCCCAAGTATTGCATTTTGATCAATGGGAAGAAGACTGATTGGATTGAAGGAAAATGTGGATTTAGGCAAGGTTGCCCTTTATCCCCATTTTTATTCATTTTATGCTCTCAAATTTTTTCTGATGCTTTATTTGTAAGAAGAAATAGTTTGGGTATTTCTATTTCTCCGTTAGCACCTAGAGTATCATATTTACTCTATGCGGATGACATTCTAATCTTCTCGGAGGCAAAGATTAAAGAGGTTAAGGAATTGAAGAAGATTATATATAGTTATTGTGGTTGGACGGGGCAGAAGGTTAACACTTCTAAGTCCATGATTCTTTTTGAAAAGAACACTGGAGAAGTATTTAGAAGAAGATTGTTAAACAGCTCAACTTCAATGTTATGAAGGAGATTAGTTATCTTTGTGTAAAGATGACTTTGAGAAGAATGGTGGCATCGGATTTCTAGATTTTATTGTAAGCTGCGGCTAATAAACTAAATACATGGGGAAAGAAGTGTATTTCATTAGAAGGAAAATTGGTGTTAGCTAAATCAACATTCCTTTCTTTACCTCTGTTTTTATCTACTCTTTCATTGGTTCCTTTGAATATTCTAAAGGAGTTTGATAAGATGTGTAGAGGGTTCTTATGGAGTAAAAGAAATGGTAATGCTGGTCTCCATTATGCATCTTGGGATTTACTTTGTAGACCGAAAAGTGAGGGTGGTAGAGGCTTATTCTCAGCAGATTCAAAGATTGGTCCTTTACGAGCCAAATTTGCTTGGAATTTTTGCACAAGACCAAATACTTTATTGAATCTTATTCTTAGAGCTAAGTATGGAGGAGATGTGTGGTTGGATACAGTGAAGAAAGGTTGTTCTTCGACTTGGAAGATTATAATTAAAAATATTGTTAGATGGGATGTTGCCAATGGAAAATCAATCAATTAGCGGCAGGATTCCTTGATTTTAGACAGATGTATTACTTACTGGCCTAGATTTGTTAATATTCAGGAAAATTCAGAAATCTATCTTAGCTCTTTTATTTCCAATGGCCATTGGAATCTGGATAAATTGAAGGTTGTATTTGGTGAAGAGCTATTATACCTTATTACTAAAATTCCTATCAGGAATGACAGGATTTCAGATGTTATTGAATTAAAAGGCAAATTCATTGGGAAATCAATTACAGCCTTGGCATGTGAGGCGACTATGGTTCATAAAGAAGAATTTGCTCATTGGAATTGGATGAAAAAACATAAGTTGAAACCAAAAGTTGAACTTTTTTGGTGGAGACTTTGTAATAATGCCATTCCTTCTAATTCCTTTCTTGTGAAGAGGAGGTTAAGTAACTTTTCTGGGTGTTCAAGAGGTTGTGGAGAAGATGAAGATAACAGCCACTTAGTAGGAAATTGTTCCCAGTTCAGGAAAGTAATTGCTTTACTAAATAAGTGGGGATTTCTTGTTCCAGTTTTTAACAATTTTGTAGATTGTTTGGAAGGTCTTCAGAGATACGTGGGGAAGAATTCTTTTATTACAAATATTTTTTGTACAACTGCTTGTCTTATTTGGAAGAGCAAATGTAAGTTGGCTCATGGCAAAGATGAGGATTCGGATAACACCATTGCTGCAAACGTTATCTCATTTGTTGTGAGAAGTAATTTTTTAAATTTCCAACCAGACAACTGGGATGCTAACCAGCTATTTCTGTTTTCTCCTTGGCATCCCCCTCCTCCCGGGTGGATAAAAATAAATGTAGATGTAGCTCTTAAGAGGAAAACTTTGGCTGGAATTGGCGGCGTTGGCAGAGATGACAAAAGAAGATTTTTGGTTGCTTTTGGAACTCAGTCCTTTCATTGGGACATTTCGCAATTGTAGTTATTTGCAGTTTTATATCTGAAGAATGTGGTTCAAGATTGGATGTTTGAGGCTCAAGGAGTGATCATTGAAGGGGACAACTTCAATATCATCAAACTGCTACAAAATTCGGTCAAAAGCTGGAAGGTTAATAGATTGATTGATGATAATTTGGCTTTCTTACTTGAGTTTAAACAAATTGTATTTTCTTATTCGAGTAGAAGTGGCAATAAATTAGCAGATATTTGTGCTAATTTGGCTCTTGATAGATCTTTTCTGTGGGAAGATCTTCATGATGCTTTGATTCCTTTTTCTTTCTTGTATTGCTTGAAGGAGGAATGTGATGCTTTAGGTATGAATTGAGTAGTTTGTTTTTGGTTGGCTTTTAATGCATTTTAGCATTTCTTTCAAAAAAAAAAACTGCTTTAAAACTACGAGTTTGCCATCATCAAAAAGGGGGAGATTGTTGCAAATCTGTTTTATTAGATTATGATTTTGATGATAGCAAACAATCTTATTTTTCTACGACTACCTTGCCTACTGACAGTTCAGGACCACAAGATTAGACGGCAATCAGAACCAACTCAATATTAGGAAGACTAGGTCTGAGTCAGTTTGTAATGTACTTTTTCCGTTTCTTGAGTCAATTGTAACCTCTGAGGTGTCTGATGCTAAGAAATCCTACACACACACACTTGAGTGATTTTTCTATCTGAATTAGAGTTTCTTTATTTTTACTCACATTGTCCAGGATGATATTTATATCGGCCTGGATGATCGGGTTAAAAACAGAAACCCTAATCAGGGCATCTTGGTTAAGGCAGTCATTATTAAGTCGATCGGCTTGTACAATACTTATATCGGCCAGGATGATAGGCTAAAATCAGAAAGAATCAGTTGACATGATCAATTTAGGTGCTCTTTATTTTAAAACATCAGCAAGGATGAACTCCACATTGGCCTGAATGATGCAGCACAATTATGCCTAAATTAATCTGGTAATTATGGAAAGCAATTAAAGCTGATTGATATCATCACATCGGCTGGGCCGATCGCAGGATCGGACAGGACGATGTACTGGATGATTAACATCAATCAAAATCTGTTCAGAGTGATGTTCATGTTGATTTTTTTTTTTTTTGAATTAATCGTTCAGGATGATATTTTATCATCCTGGACGATGTAACCAATTTTCTTTTGATTGTCCCAAATCGTCCTGACTGATTGAGATTACTTTGTATTGATTGGCCAGGCTAATATTCTTATTTAAAGGACCCAAATTTTCTCATGCAAAAAAGATCTTTTGCTGTTGTCTTGACCTGAGAGAGCCTAATGGAGAGAGAGAGAGAGAGAGGATTTGGTGAAGGGGAGCTTATGAGGGGAATTCACAAGAGTTGCTCCAAGTATTATTCCACCTCTTATTTCGTTAGAGTCTCTTGTCCTTGGAAGGGCTGAGAGAGGTGAGCTTCAGTAATCGATCGAGGTTCTCTGACTACTTCAGGAGGAAGCAAAAGGAGTTGGGTTCTCTGCCTGCTTCAGGAAGAAGCAAAAGGTGTTGGGTTCTCTGCCTCGCCGAGGTTGGCAGAAATGAGGTTTTGTAAGGGCTTCTCCGCCTTGCTGTGGGAGCAAAAGGAGAGTCACGTTTATAGTGCAATACCTGGAGGGCACATCTAGGGAGTGGACGTAGGTCGAGTTGATCGAACCACTATAAATCTCTATGATATATTTCTATTCCTTTCGCGTTTATTTATTTTTCTGCACTTTGATTTCTATGGTGATTTTGGTTTATGATTGTTGTGCTTTGCTTAAAGAAAAATTTTTAAAGTACCAATTCTCCCACCCTCTTGGTTAGCCTCGGGCAAGTAATTAAGGGATTAACATCCCTAATGAACTTTCACTGCCGACTCTCTAGAATCTTACAGAAGGGTCTAGATTGTGCTACTGTTTGACCAGAAGAGTGTGACTACTGCTGCTTAACTGCCTAAGGGCTTCTTTCCCTTATTTGAAGGTCCATAGGTACTATTTACCTCCTCTCTCTTAGGTGGAGGTGCCGCTAAAGACTCCTGCCATTAAGGTCTACGTGAAGGATGACTATTAACCTTAGGAAGGACTGCATCGGGTATGCTATCCTGCAAACTGGCAACCTTCATCAATAACTTCTAGAAGGTTCTAATGCTAAATCCCTCAAGGTAGGGCGCTATAGGACCATCTATGTTTTTTAGTAAGATCTAGACTATGTGATGCTCCAGTAACTGTGACTCATTCTGTAAACTGAGATTCCTCCATCTGACTATATAATCTGGGAGAGTCTCTCTAGGGCGCTGTCTAGTGACCATTAACTCTCCTATAGTTACCCAGTGCTCCGCACTGAGTAACCTCTATATGAACAACTGCTCTAGCTCTATAAAGGTCCTGACCAAGTCATTGGGGAGGTCGGCGTACCAAGCAAATGCCACTCCAACCAAGCTGTTGATGAACAACCTCAATATCAGAGTGTCGTTCCCCCCTATGTTGCAACATATGGCTCGGTACTGAGCCACATGCTACCTCAGGTTACCAAGCCCATTAAAAGCTCTGAATCATGGGGGAACAAAACTAGGAGGATAGTGTTGCAAACCTATTTTCATGGCTTATGTTTTTGATGATTGACAAACATTATTTCTCTTGTACTTCTTGTTGCTTCTAACATTTCAGGAATCGAAGATCGGACGAACAAGACGAAGCCAATTCAGGATTGCGTAGGTTTAGGGTTGAGTCAGTCTGTACTTCTGTTTTTCACTTTTTGAGTCTACTTGTAATGGTCAAAGATACTGATGCTAAGTAACCCTACACACACACTTGAGAGATTTAAAATTTCTGTTTTTGCTCATATCGGCCAGGACGATATTTACATCGTCCTGGACGATCAGGCTTAAAAATAGAAAGTCTAATTAAAGATTCTTAATTAAGGCAGCCGACATTAACATATCGTCCTGGACGATACGTGTATCGGCCAGGACGCTAAAGCTCAAAATAGAAAGAAGTAGCCTCCATAGACAATTAAGGTATACTGTATTTTTAAATTATCGGCCAGGACGATCATTGATCGGCCCGGACGATATTCACAATTATGCCTTAATTGAACAGACAAATCAGGGAAGTAATTAAGGATGATTGATACGATCACATCGTCCTGGACGATCGCAGGATCGGTCAGGATGATATATTCAATATCCTTGGTCACTCCTGGACGATCGGGATCGGCCAGCATGAAAACAGGGTGATGCTCAGGGCGATTTTCCTCTGAATTGAACTAATCGGCCTGGATGATCGTAAGATCGTCCAGGAAAATCAAGCCAAATTTCAATCATCCAGCACCCAAAACAGGGTGATGCCTAGGCTGATCTTCTGAGTTTTGTACTGATAGGCCAGGCCGATGTCCATATCAGCCTGGACGATATTGTCGGCAACTTACAATTAATGAGCTCCTTTGAAGCTCTTCTATTTAAGACCTCTTGTTCAACATTTTGAAAGACCTTTTGGCTGCTGCCTTGACCTGAGAAGGCCTTGAGGAGAGAAAGAGAGAAAGGGAGAGAGAGAGAGGATCTTGTGAGGGGGAGCTTGTGAGGGATTCATAAGGGTTGCTTCAAGGATCGCTCTGCTTCTTCTTCGTCTAGAGTTTCTCATCCGTGGAAGGGTCGGTAGAGGTAAGGAGTTAGCTTTTAGTTGTGGTTCTCTTCCAGCTTCAGGAGGAAGCAAAAGGAGGTAGGTTTTCTGCCTTGCCGGGGTGACAAAAATGAGGTTCTTGTGAGGGCTTCTCCGCCTAGCCGTGGGGGCTAAAGGAGAGTCACATTTTTGTAGTGAAATACTTGGAGGGTGGCTCCAAGGAGTGGACGTAGGTCGAGTTGACCGAACCACTATAAATTTCTGTGTTCTTATTTTCTTGCTTCCGCACTTTTAATTTCGCATTTATTTTTATGGCGTGATTTTGGTTTATATTTTTTTTATTCTTTGTTAAAAGAAATTTTAAAATACCAATTCATCCCCCCTCTTGGTTAGCTTGGGACTAAGTTCATAGGGCTTAACATCCCTAACAAACTTTCAAGTGGTATCAGAGCGGGATTCGAAAATTTAAGTTTGAAAACTTTTTGAATTTGATCCATGGCTAACCTTGGGAATCGCAACACTACGGAAGGGTACTCTATTACCCGACCTCCCCTGTTCGATAACCTACCTTTTGAATTTTGGAAAACCCGCATGTCAACATTTTTACAATCTACTAATTATCGCATGTGGATGCTTATTCAAAAAGGTTATTCTCCACCTTCTCGTGAAATTAATGGTGTTAAAACTGAAGTTGCTTTTATTGAATGGACTTTCGATGAACGAGATTTAGCTCAATTAAATGCAAAATGTTTGAACTGTTTTTTCTGTGCTTTAAAATCTGAGGATTACATGCGTGTCTCAACTTGCAAAACTGGTAAAGAGATTTGGGATAAATTATGCATCACCTATGAAGGTACTAATGAGGTTAAATAATCCTGTTTAAACATTCTCTTGCGTGACTACAAACTTTTTGGTATGAAACCGCATGAATCAATTTCTGACATGTACACTAGGTTTACTCATATAGTTACTTCACTGCATGCTTTAGGAAAAGAGCTTTCGAACTATGAAAAAGTGAACAAAATTTTGAGATGCTTGCCTTCGTCATATGATGCTAAAATCACTACAATCACTGAATCTAAGGATTTGAACACTTACTCTATTGATAACTTACTTGGCTCACTCATTGCTTATGAGCAAGGGGAGAATCAAAGAAATCTTGATGCAGGTAAGAAGAAAAAGGAGAAAACAATTGCACTGAAGGCGCACAAATCAGATTCTGAATCTTCCGGGTCTAAAAGCGATGAAGTTGCCTTCATCACAAGGCAATTCAAAAGCTTTCTAAGGAAGAAACAAAAGCAGAACGGGGTAGCTGAAAGGAAGAACCGGACCTTGGTGGAAGCCGCTAGAGCCATGCTTACTGAGTATTCACTTCCAAAATACTTTTGGGCTGAAGCGGTTAACACAGCTTGTTATGTGTTGAATAGGGTGAATGTTAGAGCCAAATTAGAGAAGACACCCTATGAGATCCTTAAGGGTAGGACACACAATCTTTCCCACCTTCATGTCTTTGGTTGTAAGGTTTTCATTCACAACAATGGGAATTCTCACTCGGGAAAATTTGATCCTAAATCTGATGAAGGAGTATTCTTGGGATATTTTAGTGTTGGGAAGTCTTTTAGGGTATTTAACAAAAGAACTTTGATGGTGGAAGAAACAACCCATGTAGTTTTTGATGAGTCTGATCCTAAGATACATGGAGTGGAAGATGATGATGTTGAAAAGATTACAAGTGGAGTAGAAAATTTGGGGAAGGGGAGAGAGCACCAAAGTAATGAAGGAATAGTAGAAGTTACCCAAGGAGTAGAAAATTTTGATGGAAGGGGTGAACCCTCACACACTTTACCTAGAGATTGGAGATACTCTACAAGTCACCCTAAGGATTTGATCTTAGGAGACCCTTCTAGTGGAGTTAAGACTAGAAATGGACTTAGGAAAGAGGTGAACCACTCTGCCTTTATCTCAAAGATTGAACCCACCACCATTAACCAAGCTCTTACAGATGAGTTTTGGATTTTAGCAATGCAAAAAGAATTGAATCAATTTCTTAGGAATGATGTTTGGGAGCTTGTAGAAAGACCTAAGGGACAAAGTGTAGTTGGGACAAAGTGGGTCTTTAAGAACAAGGTGAATGATTCAGGAGTGGTGGTAAGGAATAAAGAAAGATTGGTGGCTAAGGGGTATAATCAAATAGAAGGGATAGACTTTGAGGAGACCTTTGCCCCTGTAGCTAGATTGGAAGCCATTAGATTGCTATTAGCCTTTGCCTGTTATAAAGGATTTAAGCTTTTTCAAATGGATGTCAAGAGTGCCTTTTTAAATGGTGAAATAAAAGAAGATATTTTTGTAGAATAACCCCCAGGATTTGAGAGCTCCCAATTTCCAAATCATGTGTTTAAATTAAAAAAGGCGTTGTATGGTTTAAAGCAGGCACCAAGAGCTTGGTATGAGAGGCTTAGCACATTCTTACTAGAGAGGGAGTTTGTCAAAGGGAGCGTAGACACCACCCTTTTTCTTAGGAGAGTTGGAGATGATTTACTCATTGTTCAGGTCTATGTGGATGACATACTCTTTGGGTCTTCTAATAAAAAATTATGTGAGGAGTTTTCTAAAACAATGAGTAGAGAGTTTGAGATGAGTTTGATGAGAGAATTGTCCTACTTTTTGGGGTTTAGCATAAAACAATTGGAGGATGGAACCTTTTTGAATCAAACAAAATACATAAAGGACATTTTGAAGAAATATGAGATGGACAAAGCTAAGCCAATTAACACTCCCATGACTTCTAGTGCTCCATTGGACAAGGACCCAAGTGGTAAGTCTGTTGATCAGAAGAAGTATAGAGGCAAGATTGGATCTTTACTTTACTTGACTGCGAGCCGACCTGATATCATGTTTAGTGTTTGCCTTTGTGCTAGGTTTCAAGCTGACCCTAAGGAATCCCACATGACTGCTGTTAAGAGAATTTTTAGATACCTTTTGGAGACACAAGGCTTAGGGATTTAGTACCCTAGACACAGCTCTTCTTTTGAGATTATTGGTTTTTCTGACTCTGATTTTGCAGGATGCAAGGTGGATAGAAAAAGCACTTCTGGAACTTGTCAATTCATTGGATAATCTTTGGTCTCTTGGTCTAGTAGGAAGCAAAACTCTGTTGCACTTTCTACTGCTGAAGCTAAATACATTTCTCTTGGAAGTTGTGTGGCCCAAGTCCTTTGGTTGAAACAACAGGTATTGGATTTAGGATTACATGTAAGCACCATCTCAATCTTCTGTGACAAGACTAGTGTCATATGCATCTCTAAGAATCCTATCCAACATTCAAGGACTAAACACATTGATATTAGGCATCACTTTATTAGAGATCATGTGACTAAGGGAGACATTGAGTTACACCATGTGGCAACTGAAAACCAACTGGCGGACATCTTTACTAAACCACTGGCCTTCGACACTTTCAGTTCTTTAAGGACTAGATTGGGTGTGATTAACATAAATGCATGAAACTTTTAGTTATTTTCTTTTGTTTTTTATTTTATTTTTTGTCTTTTGTTGTTTTGACTTTTTAGTATGTTTTATTTTGTCTCTTTTTACTTAGTTTTCAAAATCATCGCTGATATGGTATTATATTCCTTGTCCTTATTTTTTTAAAAATTTGTAGTCAATGTGTTTTCATTTACTTAATCTCTTAGATGATAGAAATATTTTGTGATTGTGTCTCTTTCTCTAACATATTTTAGGGGCATAGTTTTCTTTTCTAATCAAAAGTCTATCTCAAATTAAAGATTGTTTATGAAATTGAGATCTTTCCTTAAGCTTGCTTAAGCAAATCTATCTTGTATTTATAATGATTAAAGTCTTTTTGTCACATCAAGATCCCTCGTTATTCTTGTCTTTGATTATTAATTCTGCTTGTGATAATTCTTCCTTATGTTAGAGAAAGAGCTCCTATTCTCTAATATTTGAGAAGATATATTCACAACTAAGATTTTTTAAAGGATTATAAAAGAGAATCTAGCTTGCAAAAAATAACAAAATTTGACCAATGATGCCAACAAAACAAGTGCAAACACACCAAAAATTGAAAAATCTATAAAAAGATGCGCAAAACGCCACTAAATTGACAAGAGGCATAAAATGAGCCCACTCAAAAGCAAGCTATTCTCCCATTTTAAATCTTTTAGAACTTAGAAGTTTTGGTTCTCAAAAGCTTGATTTCGATTATCTTACGATCCTGACAAATTTACTTTACTTCATTATTTTATAAAGATTTTTTTTTAAGACAAGTGATGGGTGGATTCTTTTTCTCATATCCAATCAAGTACTTGAGTTAGGTCATTGATTTCAAAAGACGATTCTACCCTAAGAAAACGTTTGAGCTAAGGGTAAACCATGAACGGATATTCTACTATTCTATGGATTAATGAGATTGTTAACTCATTAACTCACAAGTTTTTTTAAATCAATCACATGGAATACTATACCATTTTCATGCCTTGATTAAAAAAAAATCATTTGCTATTTGTCTTTTGTTCCCTCCTTTTTGATATGTCAAAAGGGGGAGAGGTTTGTGAGGTTCCTTTTTGTCGATCCTGAACTCTTACTACTAATTGTTTTTGTAATGGTTTGCCATCATCAAAAAGGGGGAGATTGTTGCAAACCTATTTTCATGGCTTATGTTTTTGATGATTGACAAACATTGTCTCTCTTGTACTGCTTGTTGCTTCTAATGTTTCAGGAATTGAAGATCGGACGAACAAGACGAAGCCAATTCAGGATTGCGTAGGTTTAGGGTTGAGTCAGTCAGTACTTTTATTTTTCACTTTTTGAGTCTACTTGTAATGGTTAAAGAGACTGATGCTAAGTAACCCTACATACACACATTGAGAGATTTAGAATTTCTGTTTTTGCTCATATCGGCCAGGACGATATTTACATCGTCCTGGACGATCAGGCTTAAAAACAAAAAGCCTAATTAAGGATTCTTAATTAAGGCAGCCGACATTAACATATCATCCTAGACGATACGTGTATCGGCCAGGACGCTAAAGCTCAAAACAGAAAGAAGTAGCTGCCATAGATAATTAATGTATACTGTACTTTTTAAATTATCGGCCAGGACGATCATTGATCTGCCCGGACGATATTCATAATTATGCCTTAATTGAACAGACAAATCAGGGAATTAATTAAAGATGATTGATACGATCACATCGTCCTGGACGATCGCAGGATCGGCCAGGACGATATATTCAATATCCTTGGTCACTCCTGGACGATCGGGATCGGCCAGCATGAAAACAGGGCGATGCTCAGGACAATTTTCCTCTGAATTGAACTAATCGGCCTGGACGATCGTATGATCGTCCAGGACGATCAAGCCAAATTTCAATCATCTAGCACCCAAAATAGGGCGATGCCAAGGCCGATCTTCTGAGTTTTGTACTGATCGGCCAGGCCGATGTCCATATCGGCCTAGACGATATTGTCGGCAACTTACAATTAATGAGCTCCTTTGAAGCTCTTCTATTTAAGAGCTCTTATTCAACGTTTTGAAAGACCTTTTGGTTGCTGCCTTGACCTGAGAAGGCCTTGAGGAGAGAAAGAGAGAAAGGGAGAGAGAGAGAGGATCTTATGAGGGGGAGCTTGTGAGGGGATTCACAAGGGTTGCTTCAAGGATCACTCTGCTTCTTCTTCATCTAGAGTTTCTGATCCGTGGAAGGGTCGGTAGAGGTAAGGAGTTAGCTTTTGGTTGTGGTTCTCTGCCAGCTTCAGGAGGAAGCAAAAGGAGGTAGGTTCTCTGCCTTGCCGGGGTGGCAAAAAGGAGGTTCTTGTGAGGACTTTTCCGCCTAGCCGTGGGGGCTAAAGGAGAGTCACGTTTTTGTAGTGCAATACTTGGAGGGTGGCTCCAAGGAGTGGACGTAGGTCGAGTTGACCGAACCACTATAAATTTATGTGTTCTTGTTTTCTTGCTTCTGCACTTTTAATTCTGCATTTATTTTTGTGGCGTAATTTTGGTTTATGTTTTTTTTATTCTTTGTTAAAAGAAATTTTAAAATACAATTTCACCCCCCCCCCCTCTTGGTTAGCTTGGCACTAAGTTCATAGGGCTTAACATCCCTAACGAACTTTCAGATAGGTCTCCCTCTCGTACTTTACTGGGTAAGGCCTACCTCTGCTAACAACCTCTTTAGCCTTCCTGGAGGTAATGGCCTACTAAACCTTCTGGACTATCAAATCCTGAATCTGGCGAGCTGACAGCTGTACTGGCTGACTTTAGACAGGAGGAGTGTGAGTAGGTGCTATGGGTGGTGCTAGGACAACTCTCTAGACCCTGTCCACTCCTACGGGGTCTAGTGCAATTGGTGGAACAATTGGCTCATCCCTGGAAGTACTAGTAATGGCTGCACCCGTCATCTAGGGCATTGCCCCCAAGGTTATCAACTGGACAGTTATTATTTCCATGGCTCTGGCCTTCTCTGTCATCTGTTCCTATTAGTGCAAAACTGTAGCATCTATATCCACTGACCTAGAAGATCCACCCACCTCGGGTTCTCCCTGCTCAGCGTCCTCAGGCTCCATCTGCTCATCTGAGTGACCTCGCCGGGTAACCACACAAACTCTATGTACTGCTATATCTTCATCCGGATCATCTCTGAGTGTGTCATCCTAAGAGAAGGCCCGGCGGAGTGCCTCTATGTACGGACTCATCAAGGAAGTTATCCTATGGGGATCAGGATCTGACTGAGTCTCTATCCGAACTGATGAACTATCAGAAGGGACTACATCCATATCTACCATCTTATCGCACACCATCAAAATTGCTTCTGATTCAGTGGAAGCGATTGCCTTTGACTGTCCAATTGCGTCTACTAGCTGAGTTATCTTTGCTTGCTGAACTGTGTCGATAGTGGTGTCCACTTGCCGACATCTCCAAACCCACCTACCACGGTAGGGATCCGTACTGGTAACCGGCTGCTTTGGGGCTACCACAATTGAACTAATCGAAGACCGAGCAGGCTCCCTCTACTGTCTCTATCCGTGGCGACGTGGGCGTCATCCGACTATGGGAGTAACTACCGGTGGTCTAACAACTAGAGCTGCCTCTATTGGCTGCTAATGTGTCTATCCTCTCTGCCAACTATATATCTGCTACACAATTTGTCTCCCCAACTAAAAATTAGCCTGAGAGATCTGTAAGAGTAACCTCTCTTGATTGACAGGCCCTCTACCATGTACAAGGCGAATGATATTTTGAATCCTCTGAGAGAGGGATCAAACACTAGCATCTCTAGAGACCCGGGGTAAAGTAGTGGTAACAGGAGGGGCCACCATAATGTGGGCAACATACTCCTCATACCAACTATTTTCCAGTGGAGAGAAGCATCCTCCCTAGATCTCCTCTATCTCAGGAGCTGCAACTATATCCGGGGTGGGTGTAACTGTAACTAGTTGTGGTCTCCACTACCTAGGAGCCACTGTCCTCTGAACTAGCTCCTGGTGAGCTATCGCCTCAGCCATCTGCTGTCTATCTGTCTTAGATGGAGTCTCTTATTTCTATTCCACCTAGCCCTTCTCCCAAGGTCGGAGGTAGAGGAAGATGGAACATCTAAACCCACTACCTAGGTGGCAGGGGAAATAGGGACAATAGGAAGTTTTAGGGTCTGCCTGGCGGTCTCATTATAAGAGAGCCAAGAAAAAATAGAAACAAAGTGAGAATAGGGCGAAGGAGCCTCGATCTAGGAACCCCTCTTCCTAGTGAAAGTGTAAGGGGGAACCCTAACTCGAGGTACCTCCATCGAAGCGATAGGGGTAACAATAGCAACAGGCTATGAGCACTGACGGGCTGGAGCAACCTGTGCAACAGGAGTGGTAGACACTCGCCTCTTAACCATAGGAAGAACGGAGGGAACTGGAAGTGGCCTAGGTACTGGTCTCCTAACCACAGGGCGCACTGGCTGCGCAGATACATGCACAGGACAAGCAGGTTTTTGGGCTGTCCACCGAGCAGCTGGGCATCCAAAAGGGTGCCTGGCTGTACGTCCTCTCCTCTAGGGAGGAGAGAATGCAACAATCTCAGCTGGGGTGGGTCCTCCAAGAGTGATGAACACTAAGTTTGTGAACCAAAAGTGATCCCTCCAGCGGGTGGACTAGCAAGCAGGGAATTAGAAAGAGTCACCTGTACATCGGAGCCAAAACTAAAGGTAATAAAAGGAACAAATGAAACTATGGCACTGTTGCCAAGAAAAAAATTGAAAAGGATAGAGAGAATGAAAATTAGAAAAGAAAGAAGGGATTGTTGAAGATGGATAAGGTACAAAATAGCCTAAAAGGCCAGAAAGAAGTAGAGTAGGGAAGAATCCTAACTAAGGGGAAATAATCCTAGCTAAGGAAAGACCCTAACTAAGAGTGAGACGGTCCTAATCTAAGGAGTATCAATCCCTGAGTACATACAAGAAAAGATAATATATAATCCAAAGATGGAGAGAGAAATTGATCCCATGGTGGTCACCAAAAATCTATGGACCTCCGAAAGAGCACTGCTACAGCTACAGGATTGCAAGAGGGGTATACGACTGCATCCACCCTGAGGGATAGAGACGATCGCAAGCCTTTGCACTCCTCATAAATAAGCCAAGTGGAAGGGACAGATTGGACCATATATACGATTAACCATGGAGGATAGTGGCTCTCACTTGCGCACTATGATGGGTAATAATATATATGGGATAATCACAGTCATGGGTTTCCCCCATCCGATTCATCAGCTCGAAATGGAGTTTATGAGATGGTGGAATTTAGTTTTCCATGGGCACAAGCCCATGTGGTTAATTACATCTCAGGCTGGAGCCTAAGAAGACTCTCGACTAAGGATCATACATTATCCTTTCGTAAAATGGGATCGGCACAAGGGTATAGACTAAGAAGTTCTACTCAATGAAAAGAAAAGTCCCAAAGGGCTGAATCAACATACGTGGTTCACACCAACATTTAAAGGTTCTAGGGTACTAAAGAGAAACTGAGAAAAAAAAGAAGATCAAGCATCCAATCACATGCGTTTGAGGATGGAGGTGGTGTCATCCATGTAATACAGATGAGTAGGATTTAGAGACCCTGAAGAATATGAAACTTACCTACCTATTTAGGCATACTACGAGACCGAATGTAGTAGCCTCGAATCCTAAATCTAGGTTGGGTTTAGTATTCTACACACACTAAGACCGTGTCCTAACTAATACAGTGCAAAACTTGGACTTACCCTAGCCTAGATTAGGGAGCCAGCTAACCACTTAATCACTTTAAAACCATACTATCAAGTCACTTATGAAAGATGAATGGGTGGCATAATTTTTGGAAGTAGGGCCAACATCTAGAGAGTTGTCTAATTGGCCCTAGACTTATGTTCGATTGATGCTCCTAGCTAATGTAATTAAAATTTTGATATGTGGGTTACTAATGCAATGCATGCTAGTTTAGAAGATCTCAAATCATGAATGCTATGGACTTTAAAAACAGGCTTAATATAAAAATAATTTTTAGAAGGAGACTAGACTTCTCTAGGTCCGGCACTTCATCCTCATAAGCTAGATTATCCGGACTCTACCCGCAGACGGGAAAGTGTCTCATAGAAGAAGAAAGAATAAATGCATTTACTATGTATGCGACCCCGGATGATTTCGGCAGTTCCCTAGGTCATTAAGTTTCTATGTTATTTAAGCCTTAAATATTAATTTTTTAATTATGAGTATAAAAAGTTTTATAGTCCTTAAAGAGCCTAATAAATTTCCAGGTTAAAACAAAAGGGGCATGAAGCTCACCAATAAATTATTAAAATTAAATAACCCTAGAGGCGCACAGCAGAAATAAAACATATTAAAATAAATAAACTAATTAATAAATGTCCATAGGCCAATTGCCCTTTAATTACAAACCAGGGTTTGTAGAAAAGTAAAGTGGCCGGATTTCTAAACCTAGGATAGACGCAAATAACTTTGAGTGGGATATTTGGGTCTTCAAATCTTCAGCTCTTCAATCTTCTTTAACTTCCTCTCATTAGACTCCTTAGATTTCTCCTCCTTGTACTCCATGGATCTATCCTTCTTAGACTCCTTAAATCTTTCCTCCTTGGACTACTTAGATCTATCCTCCTTGAAATCGTTAAATATTTCCTCCTTGGACTTCTTGGATTCGTCGTAGCTTGAATATCCAAACAAAGAGATAATTCCCCCTAAAAAGGGGTATTGCCTTTTCTTTTTGGATATCTAAAGTCATCCAAACTCGATCTTCCAAATAGAAGAAGTCTCTTCCATATGAGGATGCCTTCTTCTTTTGGAATTTAAGTTAGATAAGAATATCCCAACTCAGAGTCATTTTCATAACTCTCACTGATAATACAAACATTTTACATTAATAGAAAGTAGTAAATCTAAAGCCACCTGCAAGATTATCCTAATAAAAATCTCAAGCAGTTATATAGAAAGTAAAATCCACATCACAGCCATGCATGGCCATGCTCTTAATTATTGAGGGCTAAGCATCTTCTGGAGCACCTGTAGCAGTTTTTATATAATGATATTATCCATTATTTATTTAAGGGGGCTGAGCAAGCACCTGCACAAAATATTATTAGAAATCATTACAGTTGCCCCCCCACCCCCTTTAGCATTGCATGAGCATGGCCACCTATAAGAAAAGTAATATATATGTATTGTTCCTAACCTAGGGGTAAATCTAACACATATCATATCAATCCACAGTGCAGTAAAAGTAAGCAAATACCTCAACGATTCATCATAATATGTAGTGAAAACCTCAAAAATCCTAGCACACAGCAGAAAAAGTAAACACGAGCCTAGTCTAGGTCTAGAAGTGGTTCCTTAGCAGACAATTCTACGTGTGTGTAGGATTTGTGTGGCTTTGGATAGGTCCTATATAGGATGATTAGTTCTAATTGCCAAAGGTTACAATTTGTTAAAGGTCAGAAAAGGAAACTTTATTTAAAGTTTAAATATTAGTGAATTAGGATCTATTTTAATTAATTTAGTTTGTTGATCATCTTTTAATACTTAGGGTAGTGATATTTGAAGTTTAAATTATATTAGCTAATTTTGGAAAGTCCCGGGTCCTCCTAGGTCCTAGGTTGAGGGGGTCCAAAAGGCCACTATATGAAATAGGTCAGGTTTAGGGTTCCTAATAGTTTAGATAAATACTAGGGATTAAGGTGAGTAGTTAGGCTTTAAGTTTGCGAGATTTGGAGTTTCCTAGGCAAAGTTATGAATTTTCCAAGTTTCGGACCCTAAACTATATGCTGGGGTTAACCAGAAAGTTGACTTTTAGATTTAATTTAGTTTCTAGAATCTTAATATTTTTTTATAAATACTAGGCCTTAATTAGAGTTGAATTCAATTGAGTTTGCCTAATTTGGAAGTTTCTACAATTAGTTATGACTTTTTAAAGTTTGGGTATTTATGGGAATTATCTAAATTATCTAATTAAGGAATGATTTTATGGTTTTGATCCAAATAAGTTCTAAACTGATTAGAATCACCCCCAAAGGTCAGGAATGACCTAAGAAACTATTCTCAAGTGTTTGGAGAAAGTTTAGAATTTTTAATAATTTTTAATAATTTATTAGGAGAAAAAAGGTAATTTGTAATTAAGGTTAAGTTAAGGGTTAGATTAAGGCCAAACTAAGAGGCCCTAATTATTTGAGGTTAAGGATTAGATACTAAACAATTTAAGCTATCATGGGTATTTTTTGAGTTGAAATGAATTTATTATAATTTTTAGAAGGTATTGAAGCCCTATTTATCGGGAAAATTAGGGTTGGTTAATTAAGGGGTCTAAAAGCTCCTAATAATTTCTAGAAAATTCTGAAAGATTTAGGATATCACTAAGTTTAAATGTTGAAGTTTTCAAGTCAATCAAGGATCTATCATAGCTCCTATAATTTTTCTAAGTTTGCTAGACGGCTCCTTAATTATTATCCTTAGGGTGTCACTATATTATAGGAGTTTAAAGTGAAGTTTTAGCTAACCCTCGAGGTCACAATGTAGGGGATACATAAACAAATTAAATATATCATGTCCTTAGATCTAGGAGATCCTAAACTAAGTGGTGGTGCATCCTACACATGTAAACTATGATAAAGAAAAGTAAATACACTTAATAAAATGATTAGTAAAAGATTAGGACTCAATCACCCACTAATCCACTCCCCCATAATGAATCTTCACATACACAATCTATGTTTAAAATTTCATTGGAAGTAGATCTCCTAAAGTTCAGATTTAATTATAAGTAATTTTAAAATAGTTTTAAGATACATATAAATATATAATTTTTTAAAATTAACGTAACTAAAAATAAATTAATTCATAATACATAAATTAAGGGAGACCCACTGACCACCCTAACGAGGTTTTCAAAAAGGGTTTCAAAATAATTTTTATTTTTAAAATAATTATTTATAATTAATTATTTAAATAATATTAAAATAAACAAGTTATAAAGTAAAACAAAAATCTAACAAAAAAGGTAAATGTAATCTCTAAAAATAATTTTAACATAAATTATATATTTTTTTAAAAATTTCAAGGGGTTATATGCTAAAATCTGATTTAAAATAAAAAAGATATGAATTATTAAAGTTTAAATGCAATAAAAAATATTTTAAAATAATTAGTGAATGAAATAAAATTAAAGATAATAAAGTCACTAAAATTTAATGTCATTTATTAAAATAATAATTGTAATATTCCCTAAAATAATGATAAGAATAACAAAATAGTTTTTAAATGAATAATCAAATAAAATAATAATAATAATAATAAAGAAAGATAGTAATAACAATAATAATATTATTAATAAAATAGTTAAGATTATGAAAATAATTATAATATCAATAATAATAATAATGCTTTTTGAAATAATATTTATTATTATTAAAATATCTAAAATAATAATAATTATATTAATAATAGTAGAATAACAATAATAAGAATAATAAAAATAATAATAATAATTAAAATAGAATAATAATATTTCTAAAATTATAGTTTTACTATTTTTTAAATAATTCAAAATACAATTATTATTTTTGAATGGAAATAATTTTAAATTAAAGGGGATTCAAATACAAATAATTCAATGTATTATACATAATTTTTGGATAAAAAAATAATTTTTAATGATTATTTGAAGATTCTGCATTAAAACAAATTTTAGAATAAAACAGCCTTGGCAGGCCACGTGCCGCAGGACGACTAGCTCCAGGGATAGCGGTGGCAGCGCACCAATCATGGGCAATGATTGGCACCACCGCCAATCATTGCGTCAAGATTTTCTGGGTGGCAGAACCCACACGCCTCACTTAATTAGCTCAGCACGCGCGGATGCCATCAGTTCATCCGTTGTTTCGAGCGAATGGTCCAAATCTTGCTGGACTATTAATCAAACCATGAGGCTGAGCCGCACGGTCGATATGAGCTACGAGATGGCTAGATCTGAACCGTTGATCGAGTGATCAATGGTTCATATCAAATCACAAGCTCTCGACGTTTGGATCAATGGGAACATGATTTGAATGTTCTATGGCCTTGGGTCGCCGGAGAACTCGCCGGCCGCGGCCTTGAACGATCGGGTTTGGGTCGAAAAAGGTAGGGGAAGGTAGTGGGAGCCTCCTCACAAAATTTCAGGGGCTGAGGAGGTCTATGGCCAGAGCAATCAAAAAACGATCTCAAAGAAGCCCTAATTTTCACTATTTAAAGCTCCCTTACTTGTGATCAAAGGGTAGGATCTAATTGGTCATCAAATAGGAGGGAAATCTCTTGATTTAGCCATGGATTTGAATTAAAGAGCATTCAGGAGGCTTTTAATGCCTTTATTAGGTCTTAAATAGGTTTAAATAGGTTATTTTGACATATTTAAGACTTGGGTTGACCAAGTCAATGTTTGACTTAGTTAACTTAGTCAAATAGGTCAAAGGGAATAAAGGTTTGAGCTCAAGATGCCATGGAATAGATTGGATTGGAATTAGGGCTCAAAAGGGAATTTTTATTACCTCCTCCCACCTGACGCTGCTCTACGTTCGGCATTGCCTAATCGAGCGCCACGTCGCAGGTGCCTTTTCGCTGACCCGACCAGGCAAATATTGAGCCATGGCACGTGCGATTTTTGAATATTATGGCCAGGCAAGCGAACCGAAGAAAATCATGGCAAATCCGAAATTTATGTTTAATTTGAAAATAAACATCACCGTATTTTGTCTTTCACTTCAGTCATCATTTGGTTGCATATACGAAGATTTGTTTTTGACAACTATTCTTCTTCTTCCAAGTTCGAAGCTCCGCGCATTATCAAGTTTGAAGCTCCCGCATTTCCTGGTAGAAATCATCTTCTTGCAAGTTCGAAGCTTACGATAAGAAACAATGCCTCAGGTGAGTGACTTTATTGTTAAGCATTGCCTCATCTAATTCTTTGTAAATGAGGTTTAGGGTTAGGGATTATGGATGAAGTCATATAGTACTCGATACCGAGCGGTATATGTAGTTATACATACTCGGTACTGGTCGGTATTGGTTGAATACCTAGTTAAATCCTTCCTTACAATCTGTACTGCTCTATACCGAGCAATTTAACCAGTTTTGAATACTCGGTATTGCTCGGTATTATGTTAGGTATTGCTCGGTACTGCTTGGTACTAGCGTTTAGGGGTCGGTATAAGTTAAGATAAAAAAATGAAAAATATTATTGATTGAATACCGAGTTAAAATGATCCTTGCACTCAGTACTGCTCTGTACCGAGCGATTTAACCAGTTATGATCACTTGGTATTGCTCGATATTATGTTAGGTATTGCTCGGTACTAACGTTTAGGGGTCGGTATAAGTTTAGATAAAAAAATAAAAAAATATTATTGATTGAATACCGAGTTAAATCGATCCTTGCACTCAGTATTGCTCTGTACTGAGCGATTTAATCAGTTATGATCACTCAGTATTGCTCAATATTATGTTAGGTATTGCTCGGTACTACTCGGTACTGGCGTTTAATGGTCGGTATAAGTTTAGATAAAAAAAATGAAAAATATTATTAATTGAATATCGAGTTAAATTGATCCTTACACTCGGCACTGCCCTGTACCGAGCGATTTAACCAGTTATGATCACTCGGTATTGCTCGGTATTATATTCGGTATAGCTTGGTACTACTCGGTACTGCACGGTTTTATACACATTAACATCGGTATTAAGTTTATTATGTTTGGTATGACTTTAATAATTGGTATTCGTTATGTAGGGATATACTCATAAGATACATTTCAGATGTCGAACTTCAAGTTTTAGAGAAGTATGTAATGAACTTGTTCGGAGATTTGGAGATCCTCTGGTTGAAAGGTTACATCAATTGCAAATTAGCCAGTTCCTAAGGCTTCCTCTTATGCCTCAGAATGTTCCACTTATGTACATACTGCTAACGAATTGGGATTTGAAGACTGAGAGTTTCATTATTAAAGGATACAGGATAGAATTCACATCAGATGAGGTTGCCTTAATCATAGGCAAGCCAAACAGAGGTATTATATTTGACATTGGCAGTGCTAGATCCACTGGCAAAACATCCAATGACATTCGGCATGACATTGAAAGGATGGATCATTCAACACAGATGGATGATTTAGTAAAAGGATTTGTGCTTTACCTATTGTCCAATATTTTTTATCCAATGGCGAACTTCTACATTCCAGCATCTATTTTGAAAGTTGTCAAAAAATGTAGATAGTTTTATAATGTAAAACTGGCCAGAATCGATTAGGAATTTCCTAGAACATGAATTCAATAGTGTTGCTAATAAAAAAGCAAATGGAGCCGCACTGGGATATGTAAATGGTTTCGTCATGATTGTAATTGTGAATATTGTTAATTTATTCAAAGGATCATTAGTAATTCCAATTTATATAACAAAAATAAAATGTCTTATTTTTTGCAGATTTGATTTCTTGAACATTCAACCATTCATGCCATGCAAGATGATCTATCCCGGCCACGTTTTACTCAATGGGATTGTAATTTTATGTACAGTGAGAAAGAAGTAAATAGTATTTTTGCTGAACTTCAGAATCATGAGGTAGCTTCAATACATTTTATTATTTTAATGTCTGCAAAATTTATATGTTTTAATGATTAACTTATATGAAATTTTGAAATTTATACATATTCTTCAACATTTAAGAGGAATAACAGATGCTGAGAAGGCTTTATTGAACATACCTTCAAATATTTCATCAAAGTCACCCACTTTATCTCCACCAAGTCCAGCAAGTCCAGTCAATGTATCCAGTCCATTCAAGGTGGCAAGCCCACCTAAAGATGATTCTTCTACACCTACCCCAGCTAGTCCACCTAAGGTGGCAAGCCCAAGATTTAATGATTCATCTGCACATACTGAGCATGAATCAAGTCCATTCATAGATGAAACAAACATCAAGATATTAAATCAAGCTATGTACGAGCTTCTTAATAAAGACAAATTCATGAAGGAGAAGGTAGCTTCGGTGGAAGCAACAAATAGAATACTTGAAAATCATGTTTTGAACTTGGAGCAATCTATTTTAAAGTTAAAAGATGAGAATTTTGATTTGAAAGAGGAGATCATAAGAAAAGACCGTGTTATGATGTAGTTCTTCAAACATCAATTTCCTTCTTATTTTGCAACTTACAAGAATAAAACTTCTGCTAAATCTTCTACACCTTCTACTGAATCTGAAAAAATGATTTATAAGGATGCCAGCCCGACTGATGATGAGGAATTTGATCCATCCTTAGAAACTGGTATTGCTAAAAGAGTTCATCAAAGAAATGATAGAAAAAGGAAAATTGTATCTACCCCATTTACAACCGGTCTTAGGAAGAAAAAAACAAAAGAAGATTGTTCATCCAAAGAGGAGTTAAGTAAGACAATTCCAAGTGATGTTCCTCCCCAATCATCTGAACCTTCTACTACTACTACACCACCTCCTCCAACAGCTCCTGTTCCTACCCAATCGCCTGTACTTGATCCTGCTCCTACAATAGCTCCAACTGCTCATGTTCCTACTGATGAATCAGTTCTGCCTACTGAAGTTTCTGGAGTTATTTCACCAGCTCATACACAAAATAAAGAGCCTGAACCTGATCGTGTACCTGTCCCTCTGGCTTATATGGACGAAGCAAATATTGCTTACGATAAGTCTATAATTATTTATGAAGTTGATGATACAAAAGAGATTGAATTGCATCCTGCACCTGAAGAATTAGATTACACTGGACGAACACTACTAACTGATGATAAATGCATTTTCATTAATAACTGCCTGAATCAATTAAAGGATAAGTGAGTTTTATCCTTAAATCTTGTTTATACCGAGCTAAAATCATGTTTATACCGAGCAGTACCGAGTAATACCGAGCTTAAAATCTCGGTATTGCTCGGTATTATATAAAAACTACTCGGTACTATGTAAATCATATGATTTAAAGTTCGTTTACTATTTTTAAAGGCATTATACCGAGCAGTACCTAGTAATACCGAGCTTAAAAACTCGGTATAGCTTGGTATTATGTAAAAACTACTCGATACTATGTAAATCATATGATTTAAAGTTCGTTATTATTTTTAAAGGCATTATACCGAGCAGTACCGAGTAATACTGAGCATAAATACTCAGTATTGTTCGGAATTATGTAAAAACTACTCGGTACTATATAAATCATATGATTTATAGTACGTTAACTGTTTTTTATGGCATTATACCGAGCAGTACCGAGTTAAATCATTCCTTTTTGTATTGTATTTAGTTTTAATTAATCTTTTTAATTTATGTTTTTGGAATTATCTAGGGGTAATACTATTTTCGTGTCTGGAAATATAATAATTTCCAGAAGTCAATTGGACGAGTTATTGCTGTGCCAGGAGCTTGATATTTGTCTTGTAGACGCTTTTGCTCATTTACTAATCCAAAAGAATGCACTTTGTCTAGGGCATAATCAGCCATTCCTTTATGTCTCAAGTTTCCATTGGGTTAGTTTGATATTTGTACTTATTAGTTCTAAACATGTTAATGATTTTAATCAGCATTATTATTTTATATCAGGGATACTACATACAATCAAAAGAGTCGAGCACAACTATCTTCGTATCTAATATAACTAGAACTGCTATTAGGAATGTAAATTTTGTATTTGTTCCTATAATACACAATAATCATTGGACACTTCTTGTTTGTAATTTGAGAAAGAAATGGTGGGAGTTCTATGATTCATTACCGAAAAAAACACACAAAGCCATACTCCCATAAGTTGTAAGTAATTGTATGTTTAATTTACATTTTAGGAGTTACATCATTCTATGTTAATTTAACTTATATTTTTCAGATTTCTCATTTCTACAACGATACAAAGGCTGCTTTTAACATCAATATCACAAAATGGCTAATCAAGGGATTTAGGAACATCCCAACACAAGATATAAGCGTGGACTGTGGGATGTTTGTTTGTAAATATATGGAAGTTGTTATACAGCAGGAACCTGTGCAATGGTATTTTTATAATAACTGGCAATCTAGTATGCCATTATTCAGGGCAGAATTAGCATATGGCCTATTATGTACTAAATTTCAATAGATTATTGAGTAAATAGTGTCCTTATTTTGTATATTTCTTGTGTAGTGTTAATGTACTTCAGTATTTGAGTACCGTATACTAAAATGTAATAATACCGAGCAATACGAAAATAGATCGATATTGCTCGGTATTAGTTTAAATATGCTCGGTACCAAGTTAGTGCAGTTCAGTATGCTCGGTATTAGTTTAAATATGCTTGGTACTATGTTATTCCAGTTCAGTATAGAGCAAATACCAAGTAATACCGAGCTTATACCGAGCTGATTTTTTGCTCGGTACTAACTCCAAAGGGTGTTTCTATTGCAATACTGAACGTATATTTGAAAAGAAATCGATATTGATCAGGAGACGGTTCGTAGGTTGGTAAGAGCTTAAATACTATCAATTTATACGTACTACAAAAAACTCCAAATAGCAAAATTCACATATACAATCCGAAAGTTACATTCATAATAGAAATATCTCAAATTTCATAAATTACATGAAAGAGGATTGACTACCTGAATCTCCAGTGGTAAAGTGTATGGTTATTTGAGGATTCTTCTCTGTCGGTTTAACTTTCTTGGTCTTCCTTCTCTCCCAGTGATCCTTCAATCTTGCATTAGAAACGCCGTTGGGCCGGCACTTCTTAGGATCTTTAATAATTTCATTAACGGCTCTAGAAATTGCTTTGTTCTTTCTGCCATGCTTGATTGAATGTACTTTGGCAGCCAAACTACTCAAATAATCTATGACACACTTTATAGCCTTCTCATTACCTTGTGCTTCTGTGCTAATTTTATGTGCAAATCGACATATGTAATTTCTGAACATCAAGTTAGTGGAACCCTCAATAGGTTGGCAACCATTGCTACCGACGCATGGGATCTTCCCTCCAGAATATAATTCTTTTTTAGCATTAACTGACCATCTTGGGAGTAAATATTTAATGGAAATACTAACAATATCTAGTTGTCTCATTACTCTCATGCAATGTGCATATAATATTTCCATCATTTCAAACTTTACACAGTTGCATTCAATGGTGCCTTCTAATGAATTAAATTTAACAATCCATTTGTGTGAATCAGTGGAGTTGTCTATGTTCCATACAGAAAACCTTGATAAATCCGATGAGGAATGTTCAATGCATAATCCACCAAGTCCATGTAAGAACTCCTCTTCAAAAAATGCATACAACTTTCTTGAATAAAATTTTGCTACTTGCTTTAATATTGGACTACTTTTCATATAAGGCTCTATATCTGTTTGACTACATCTGAATTCTTCATCTTGTTCATTTCTACGCCAATTCCTCATCACCTTTTCCAAACTGAGGAAACACTCGGTGATAGTACTTGTTGGCTTGGAATAACCATGGCATACATGATTGGTTGACTCACTACGTTGGGTTAATAAAATACCAAGGTTAAAATAGTCTTTGTTGAATGTAGTTGACCACTTCTCCCTAATTTTGTATTGGTCATTCAACCATTGATGGCTTTGTAGGTTTCCTTCTGAGATCATTTCAGTCCATTTTCTCTCAAATTCCTCCACAGAATCACATTGTCTGAAACAATAAAAAAATAAGAATTTAACTCTACTGTTGCTGTTAAAGCACCATACCTTCGAAGGAGCCTTCTTGTACAGATGCCATTAGCACAATCGATGCCGTATATTAGGCAATGCAATCTCTATTGCCCTGGACATAACTTGGTCTTGATCAGTAAAAATAGTTATGGGATGTTTGTTATCCATAATTCTTAAAAATGTTCTAAATAGCCAGGTAAAAGAATCAATAATCTCCTCAGATAAAAATGCAACTCCTAATAGAATATTTTTCTAGTGATTATTAACTTCGACAATAGGGGCACAGGCTAAGTTATATTTATTTAGACGATAACTAGTATAAAAAATGATCACATCCCGAAAATAGTCATAATCAATTCTACCAAGACCATCAACCCAAAAAAAATTAATAAATAATCGTCTTCATCTGTTTGCACATCCCAGGCAAATATATTGTCATCAATTTCCCGGTCTTTGAACAGCTTGATTAGTGAAGTAGTATCTCCACTCTCAATCTTCGCTCTTCTTTCTTTTTGGATGTGGTTGTACGCATCACTCTTGGTGAACCCAAGATTACCAACACCTCCAACTTCTTCAGATAGGTATGTAAATGCATCAATAATTCTTATCCCTGCTTCTGACATCGATTTCAGAACAGATGCATTCTCATCACTGATGCTCCTAGATTACCTAAGCAAATATTGATCATCCGGCCTAGCAATTCCATGATTGTGACTCTCTATAGATTTACTCACCATCCAAATCCCATCTTGACTCACAGAAAATCTTACCATGGTAAGACATCCTGTTCGTGTACTAGATTCTGATATTTAACCTTCGTACCAATCTCCATTTCCTTCTTGAAACCTGACTTAGAACAAACGAAATCCTTTGACTTGATATTCCTTGTATTTGGCCAAAAATGGTGATGCTCTTTCCGAACACTAAATCCATGTGAATGCGTGTAATGACAATACTTTTCATATGCTTCCTTCTCAGAGTTGTAAACACCCTGTGAAAAAATTCAAACTTCCAGTTTAATATTATATCTACCTATCAATACCAAACTAATATCGAGCTTATACCGACCTTATACAGAGCTTATATCGAGCTTATACCTTTGTTGAATGGTCGTAATAAGGAGTTTTTGCTCAGTACTAATGTACTATGAACTTATACCGAGCTATACAGATCAGTACCGAGCATATACCGAGTGGTACAAAACATTACCAACCGTATACCGAGCTATAAAAATCACTAACGAACTTGTACCGAGCAGGTTGAATAATAGGTACTATGAAGTAATATCTTCTATTTGCTCGATATGAGCTGTATTTGCTCGGTAATACCGAGCGCCACTATGTAGTAGCGATCAAAAAACAAGTAAAGTCAAACAGTACCGAGTGACATGAATCAGCAAAAATAATTTTTAAAAAAAAAACATACATTAAAGATAAAGAATTACTTGTATTAAATCAGAAAACGCTTCAACAAAATTCAACGTTGCAGTTTCATCAAAATCTTCGAAGTCTTTGAAAGCAAAAGCAACATTCAAACTCATCTCCTTCAACACTTGACGATTTCTTCTGCTGCAGTATAAGAACCCTAAAGACTGTATAACATCTTACGTGTATTACCCAAAAGCTTATTATACCTGTGGTAAAAGTCGAGTATTTTTTTACTTTTCCTACCCATTTCTATTACGACACGATGGGAATACCGTAAATATTTTAAAAAACTACAAAATCATATAGGTTGCCATCGGGTCATTCTGGCTTAACGGGCTGCTACATGGCGCTCGATTAGGCAATGCCGAATGTAGAGCAACGTCAGGTGGGAGAAGGCAATAAAAATTCCTCAAAAGGGCCTAAAAGGTCAACCTAGGTTGACCTAGTCAACCAGGTTGACCCGGGCCCAGGTCTAGGCTCAGCAGATTTGATTTGACCTAAGAAATTGATTGGGAGGGGACTTGAGACTTGGCTTGGTCAATTTGACCAAGTCAACTCTTTAGACCCAGTAATTTGACAAAATCAAGGTCAACAGCATAAAGTGGACTAGATAAATGAAAAGAGTCATAAAATAAGCCCACAAATAAATAAGCTTTATTCACTTTCAAATCAAATAAAGCTTAAATTACTGGGTCTAGAGAGTTGAAGATATCAAGTGATTGAAGAATTCATGTGCAACTTGATATCTTTAAACACTTCAATTTTGAAAATTATGATTTTGGTTAATTAGTTTGCAATATTATTCTATCATATATTTTTCTAAAACAAAGTTTGAAAATATCACTTTTCTTATCTAATTTCTTTTCTAAATTAGACTTTTGTTTAAAAAGAATTTTAATATATAAGGAGTCTAAGCTAGGGTTCACAAGATCAAGTTTCTATCCTTTCTTGATTTCAGTATTGTCAATTCATTTCTTACTAATTTTTAATCTACTAAAAAAGGAAATTTATCATTTACTAGAGTTGATCGATTAAAAAAAAGTGTGTTCTTCTATTTTTATTTTTAACTAGTTTTTATTTGATTTTTTTATGCTTTTAGTATTTTTATTTGTTTTGAAATCCTCTTGATCATCACATTCCATGTCTTGAATTTTTCTATTTTGCTCACATCATCCAGGTTGATACACATCATCTTGTATGATCAGAATAAAAATACGAATCTCTAATCCCTGCACATTTAACGGCTGATATAAATCAATTATTGGTGATTGTCTCGTATGATTCATACATCGTTTTGGGCAATCCATGTAGTAGGAGTCATTGGACGATTTTAATGTTGTTAGGCCGATCCAATATGAAAAATTATCCAGGATGATCCACATGTTCGTCCTATATGATCTAGTTAGTCAATATTCGTATAGGATGACTTCTCAGGTCAATTGCATTGTATATAATCATCAAATACAAGACCTAATCGTATTGTATGATATAACCAAAAATTTTGACCAATCATCTAAACAAATTGCTTGCACCAATCATCTTGGATGAGCTCACCATCATGCTGTACGATATAAGATTTATTTATAAACAACTAGTTTTCCTGCATTTCCTTTACACCCTTCTAATCCCTTTTTCTTCCTTCTTGAATTCATACTCTTGCAATGGATGGGGGAAAATATCCAGAGAACTTGTAGGAAGCTCTTCTAGGCATTTTATTGATCTTCGATTCATTGAGGAATCTGATGAAGTGGCCTACTACCGCTATAAAATTGTTCTTATTAATCCTTCCAAGATTGTCAATAAGAATACTCTGAACTTTTAAGTATTAAACCTATTCGCTCATACAACTCTTGGCTTCATTCTTACCCTTACATGTTCCTTCAATTTTGAAATGATATTCAAATTATTTACAAGCCTTCGCCTTAATACTAATTTTACTACTCTTCAATTATATAATAATAAAAGGCCTATAGAGGTAACCTATCAGGATTTCCTTGAATTTCTTCACTTATCCACCACAAGCGCTAAACTCCATATCATAGCTTCTAATCCTGATTTTAATTGGACACCTATTAATAACATCCTTAGGAAATCAAATCATCACCTTTATGAATCCATAATCAACTCCTTAGTCAATGATGCCTGAACCATCTAGCACATCCTTAGAAATTCCATTATTAATAAAGATGGGGATCGAATTCACACTACTATTATCCTTTCACTCACCACTTGCTACATCATGACCAACCTTAATTTCATTGTAGCTGATCTTCTAATTTGCTGCATTTACCATTTAACCTGCATTAGGGATCCAAACCACAAAAGAAAACCCAATCTAGCTTTAGAACATCCTCATTGCTTATGTCCTTGAATTAAAATACAATCTTTAATTCCATGCTCCACCTGTTCACCTCCCTCTGTTATACTCCAATAAATTCTTTCATGTCCTTCACAGTACTCATCATCACCCTATGCACGAAGAGCCTATGGCTAAAGAAGGACCTATTCCTGCACCTGCCCCTATCCGCCAGCAATCTCAGATTGATCAGCTAGTCCAGCAATTTGATTAGTAGGAGACTAGATTTGAATCCTATGTAGCCAAGTATCAGTACTATGATTAGGACATAGATCGATTTGATGCTTACATAATACAATAGTAACAGCAGCATGACAAGGATATGGCCTTGCTTGGCAAATAGTTTTCCTCTCTTCACTTATACTTTTAGCCACCATCACTGCCACCTCCACCTGATCAAGATTTTTCCTTTTTCTAGTTTGTCAATGCTTTTATTTATGTGTTTGTAGCTAGTCTCCCTTTCTTTGCTTTGTTCTATTTAGTATTTTTTTTTTCTCATTTTTTTTTTCTCATTTTTTTATGTCAAAAGGGGGAGTAGTGTGTTGTTTTGCATCTTATGGCTTAGTAAAATTTACTTTGTTCTATTTTTTGTTCTATTTTTGTTCTATTTTTTCTTATGTCTCATTTTTTCTTAAAATAAAAAAATTAACTCCCCCTACTTTTGAAATTTCATCTTCCTAGGGGGAGTTCTAGAAAATTTCAATGAGCTTTGAAAAAATTTTAACAACAATATTTAACATCATCAAAAAGGGGGAGAATTTTACAAATTTGGGTCAAATTATAATACTTTTTATGATAACATGTATTATTGTTTCTTTACTACTGCTATTCTTGCATATCTTTTTTTCTAGCCCTACTCATTAACTTTTTAGGTCCACAAGCTTACTTATAATGCCAATCAACTCAAGATCAGGTAGACAAGAGTTGAGTTTGTTTGTAATTTTAATTTTAATATAATTTTCATCTTTCTTGAGTTAAGTCATGTATCTTGTGGACCCGTAACTTTGTACACACTTACTTAGGGGGAGTGATTTGGTGAGTTAGTAAAATTTCTATTTTTTTACCTAATCATACAGGATGATTTTAATCGTACTAGATAATCAGTTAAAAATAAAAATTCTAATTAGGGCATCCATATTAATTAATGGTGATTAAACTAATCATACTATATGATCCTTGTCATAGATGATAAGTTCAAATTATAAAAAATAGTCGCCAATCACAATTTAAGTTATATTTTATTTTTTTTTATTTTGTTTAATCGTAAAGGATGATATGCATCATTCTGGATGATTTATGACTGTCAAGCCTAAATTGATCCAGTTATTAGGGGAAGAATTATGATTAGATTGCTCGATCATATCATATAGGATGATCTATTTTATTTCATAAGATGATCCTCTATTGTCCAAGACAAAAACTATAATTTCTTCTAATCATCCAAGAGATTATACTGGACATCTCGAGAGGGTTGCGTGAGGATATTTAGAACACCACCCATCATCGCATGTCGTATTGGATGATCAATATAATATCTTAAACTAATCATCCTAGATGATCGTAGAATCATATTAGACAATCTGTACAAATACTTGAACTAATAGTAAAGGGCAAAGCTGGTCATACTAGCTGAAAGGGATATTTTATACTAATCGTACAAGATAATCTATCGATCATACCAGATGATCATTGATGGTAAGTTAAAAATTAAAGCTTCTTTTGAGGATCTCTATTTAAGCTCTCTCATTGTCACTTGAGACAATCTTTTATTATGGAGTTGATTTGAGAGAGAGCTTAGAGAAGGAAGCAAGAGGGCTTAGGAGAGAGAGAGAGAAATCTTTGTGAGGGAGAGTTATGAGGGATTCACAAAGGTTACTCCATGCAAGGTTTTCACCATCTTCTTTAAATTGCTTTTTTGATTCCATGGTGGCTCTAGGGATATCTTTGTTAGCATCAGATCTAGATTCTTTGCCTTCACTAAGAGAGTAAAAAAGGATTCTTAGGTTCTCTGCTTACTCTAGGAGGGAGTAAAATGATTCCAAGATTCTTTATCTACTCTAATGGGAGTAAAAGGATTTTTAGTTTCTCTGTCTATTCCCAGAGGGAGTAAAATGATTCATGGTACTCTGCCTCATCGGGTCGATGGAAATGTTTTTAAGGGCTTCTTAATCTTGCTGTGTGGGCAAAAAGAGAAACATTTCTTTGAGTGCAATACCTGGAGAGGAGGTTTTTAGGGAGTGAATATAGATCAAGTTGATCGAACTACTATAAATCTAATGTGTTCTTTCTACTTACTTTTTCACATTTAATTTCTATATTATTATGTGATTTCTTCAATGGTCGAAATCTCTGATTTTTGTTATTATGAAATTACTATTACTTCCTCATAAATTGCTTATTTTAAAATATTCAAAAAGATTTTCTTTTTTTGTTAATTTTTTTTAAATAACCAATTCGCCCCTAATCTTGGTTAGCATTGGGCTACTTCATAAAGATTTAACAACCCTCATAAACTTTCACTCACAAATTAAACTTCCTTTCCATATATATATATATATATAGTATTCTAATTTTATAACTACTTTAACATATTGGAGTTGCTTAAAATTAATGTTATATATAGGTCATATTAAAGTTCATTAAAATTAAAAATTTTATGATACTTTATGCAAAACATTTTTGATATCAAATTTTATGATGCTTTTAAAATTTTATCTATTTGTGCGAGAGATATCAAGAATGAAATTTTTGTAAAACATTCGATGATAAATTATAAATGTTTTACAAATTTAAATAAAAATAATAATCCTTTTCAATTAATAGGTTTCAGATTAAGTAGATAATTACTTCAGAAATATCTCTATTAAGTGTATATATGCATGGTTTTAAAAATTAGACTAGACCGGCTCAATTGCCGGTTCAATCGTGAAATGTTTCTATGGCCAATTTTATCCTTCTAAAAAATTGTACTAGCATCAAATCGGTGAGAACGGATTTGAACTGCCTGTTGAACCAGCCAACTGTTGAACTGATCATGGTTCTTAAGAACATACTAGTTCAATTCATAATATATTTAAATAGTTTAATTTAATATAAAGTAGTTTATTAAATATTAAATTAATTTAAATATAAAATATTTTATTTAATAAAAGAATTCAAAAAAAGTTAAACAATTATGTACTAAACACTTATTAATCATATCTACATGATTCTAACACCCATATCTTAACTCATGGATACAAGAAAATGTATATAAACAACATAATATAAAGCTCATAAGTGATATATATGCTATTAAACAACTAGTTGTTTTTGTAATGTGTGCATGGTGGATGCTTCCATGTGATTTTTTGGAAAAATTTTATGCAGAATATTTAAATAAATATGATTATCATAATTTTTTAAGTACTTTAATTTATAGTTATTCAAATAAAAAATAATTATTTATAATTTTTTACGATCTGAAACTTCCCTCTAAATATTCTTCATTTCGTGTATTCTTTACTTATTTGCATGTGGATTTCTCAAACTGAACTACTGGATTATTGTTGGAATATGTGATGAAATTGTCCTTCAGCAATTGTTATCATAGTTTGGTACTTGGGTGTCATTGATATGAGTGATTCATCAGACGAAGAAATATATTGAGAAAGTAATATTATTTGTAATAAAAGGGGAATGTCTTAGGTCTCAGTACATTTCTTGCTCTAATGCATGAACTCGTTTTTTGGCGGGAATTTGCCTCCGATCGGACGTTCCTCTACGTCCGGTCGGAGGACGTAATAATTGTTCCTAATGCATGCTGTTTTCTCTTTTCCATTAGAAATTAAGGTTCATTTTAGAAGTTAATTGTTTTATGTGTAATGTGAATATACTTTCAAAACGTGAATGAATATGCATTCTTTAATCGTCTCCAAATATTAGGCTGCAATTTTCGTGTTACTTCTATTCCTTTTTTTTCCGCATATATGAATGCATTGAGTTGATGTCCAATATTAAAATAAAATGAATCTTGTATATATATATACTATCCCTCCAAACTATAATGTGATTGAGTTTTTATTTTTATTTATTTATTTATTTTTGAATTTCATCTAGTTACTTGTAAAAAAAAGAAAAATTTATCTATATATAAATAAATAAATGTATTTTGCAAGAGGATATAATTTAGTTTGTTGAGTTATTTGGTTCAAAAGTTACCCTCACTGTCAGGTTCAAATTGATAAAAATTATAGCTAAATAAAATTTTATAAATAATACCTAAAAAATAAATAATATTGCATGATTTTATAAATAAAATTTTATTATATATATATATATATATATATATATATATATATATATATTATTTTATGTAAATTATAGCTAAATATATAACATAAAATATCAATTATTTATATTAAATTTATATATTTATTTATAAATTAATTTCTATTAAATATGAATTAAAATTAAAGATTGAAGATATTTATATTTAAATTTAAAATTAGAATTTATTTATATTTAAATATATAATATGAATATAATATTTTTTTATATTTAACTTAAAATTGTGTAATATTTTATATATACATGAAATTTATTTATTTATATAAGAAGTCTACAAAATATGAAATTTTTAAAATTAAATTGTGATAATTATTACATTAATGTTATTATTTTTTAATAATATTATTATTTATTTCGTCATTCCATTCAATCTTATGCATGAACATCTTACTCTATTCGGTCGAATTTTTTTAATCTTATATATATTTATATTGGGTGAAATATATATATAATATTTCTCACAAACAAATAATAATTACACACCGGCACACCCCCGACACCATGCATCAGACGGTACGCATTCAATCACACAGAAAACAATTTAGTCCAGAGCCGTCTAGTCCAAATCTCTTAGATTGATGGTCACGATTGGGAGGCGTACTCAGCGAACTCCGCACCACGAGACCACAGTCGTTTATGCGCAGGCAAAGGCTGGTTAACGTCTTCTCACTCCATAATAAATGCCGTGCCGCGCCCAGCTCCATTTCTGTCCCTCCCCCCTTTCATTCCCAGATCGCCAACCTTGCTCGCAAGATCTGCTGAAAACCTAATCCTATTTCTCCGATTCGACCGAAGCAAAAGAAGAGAGGAGATCAAAAAATGGCGTGGTATGACAGGGGATTGAAGGGGTACTGGAAGCGGAGGGCGTACAAGAGGATGGACGGCGAAGGTGGCCCTGGAGCCCGGAGAGTGAGGAGCATGGTGGTCCTAGGTGGCGGAAGAAGACGGCGAATCTGGCGTCTCAGAGTATCACCTAGGCTCCGCTTCCTGCGGGTTCTCTCACCGAAGCGGTTCATCGCTCGGATCCGTGACGCGTACGTTCGCATGATGCTGGCGTTCGCCAGTTCCGGCGCAATCGGCGGATATGGAGGTGATATGTTCGCCGGCTTCGAAGCGCCGCCCATGAAGGAGTACGATGAGCGAATGATACTCGAGATCTATAAATCGCTCATGGTGCGAGGCCAACTTATTGCTACCTCCGGCGTTGGAGGCGTCCTCCCCTCCGGTGAGCTTGTCGTGCGGCGTTAGGTTTGTTTTGGTTCTCTATTGCTCTCGCCTTTCTGCTTGTAATAACTATGCTGTATCCATTCATGGCTGAAGAATAAAAAAATAAAGCTTCGTAATGCTCTGTTAGTCTGTTTGCGTTCGACTTTGGGAAGAAGGAAGATTACTTGACTGGAATAATGGAATTATGTTTCATTGATGATGAATGCTCCCAGATTAAAAATTAATTTATTTAGGGCTTAAAGAAAAAATGTTTATTGTCGGAACAGAAATTAAATGGTGATTACTGATTTGTAATACTTATAAATTATTTGAAAATAGGCTTACTGAGTCTAATTCTGTCTAATTTTTTCGTTAATCTGATAATGACGACTAGCCTGTAATTACCTATCAATTTTTTATTTTAAATCTAGTTTTTTTTTTATTTTTTTCGTAAAAATAGGGTCAAACCCCGTCCATTAACAAAAAAAATATTTTTGAAGTTACGGGGCTGTTCGTTATGGGACTGTATTTTGGGATTAGTAAATCTGGAGTGTGTTAAATTCCAAAATCAGTTTGGTATGATATATGTAAATCTTGATAAATTTTAAGAAATTGTTTGGCAAGATAATCTAATTATCTAAGATTTAAAAGGATTAGTTCATTTAGAAATTAAATTTAATGTATTTTGAATCTAATTTGTTATTTAATTTACCCAAAAAAAATTGTTATTAAATTATGATTTATTTATGGACTTTAATTTTAACTACATTTAATAAGTTTTATTAGGATTAATTAATATTAATGGAAATCAGCTTAATTATTATTAATTATCAAATTAGTTATTTAGATGTTAATTATCAAATTGGTAATTAGCTTAACTAAGCCCTAAATTAAATATTTAAGTAGTTTAAATTTAATATTAATTATAATACTAAAAAATATTATAACCAACAAATTATAAATGTGAATTAAATTAATTTAATGATAACTATACTACTATTTATCATACAAATTAAACTAATTAAAGTATTATCTATTTAAAAGTCAAAGAATTAATCCTATAATACTTTCCTCTTCCTATTTTTTTTGTAAAGTACTCTTACTTCTTTGTTTCTTTTCGCGTTTGGTAGAGTCTTTGCTCGTTCGTATGAGTTAGAGTTTGCGTGAGGTATGGCTTTGAACGAGTCTCTTGTCATTGCTTGATTTTGGTTTGCTTATCATCTTCAGCATTTCTACGTTGTTATTCTGCTGCGTGTTATGTTTAGTTTTGCAAGTATCGAAGCATCTCCATATCCTCCGAAGATGTTGTTCATGTTAGATAGGAAGTTTCAATAGAAGTTCGCCACGAAGATAACGATATTTCTCCTCTTTAGCATGCTTCTTCAAGTAAATCTGGGTTCTTAAATATGTAAATCCGTCGAACGGTGGAATTTACTAAATCCAAGATTTACACGGTAAATTCGTAAAATTTACGCAACATTCAGATTTACGACGCCTTGGGCAACTGTTTGGTGAGATTTAATATAAATCCGACATTAAATCCAATACCAAACAACCTTTATATGTGCAATAAAACTGTGTAAAAACAAGAAGGAAGAGCTTCCATAAAAACGTGGAAGCTCCAAAAAAACTAGTTTGTTATGATAAGCCCATGACGTATCAAAACAAAGAAGTCTAGAAACCTGAAAAGATTGCTAGCCGAAACAACTAAATCAAGGCAATATCCCAATGGGGCCAGGGCTAGGGAACAAATGAGTTCGATCAGATAAATTAATAGCTGCTATTTTTTTCCTGAAAATTTCCAAAAAAAAAAAAAAACTTGAGGGTTGGACTTCGAACAATTAACTAAATAGATATTACTTTTTGGGGTTCGGATCCTCTCCAATTACCTTCTTATATAAAAAATATAAATTTGTTTCATTCTAGCGCTCCATTTTATTTTACATGTTTTGACTAATGGAAATAGAAATCAGGTCTGCAGCGGAGTGGTCGACAGAATAAATTCCTCCCATCTCATTAGGGCGTGAATCCCTTAATCGTCCCAAAACATAATAATAATTATTATAATGAAAAAATATTGTCTTCTCATTTATTTAGGGTTGATTACAGTGGTCTGCGAGAGTTGCGTCTCCTTTATTGTTATCCTGGTAGGAGATAGGATAGGGATCCAAATAGTGGGGTTTTTCTTACAAAGCTACCCATCTGACGCAGAGATTCGCTTTCAAGGCCTTGCAGCGGGACTAATATTTAATAAGTATTGCAAGATGGTTCAGGGAGTTAATGTAATATGCTATGATAAGGTGCTTTTAATTGCTTTGTCATGTAGCAGTTAGGAAGTTTGATAAACTCGCCATTATCTGCATCCGACCTTATTTAATCCAGAGATATTATTTAAAAAAGAAAATTTATGAACATTTTCATTAGAATGAGAGTATTATGAATTTTGAATTTCTTAAATTCGTTTAAAATTACCCAAAATAAAATTGAATCAATTTTAAAATTTTTACACTTATGTTAATTTAAATTTTTTTTTTTTAAATCTTAACTTCAATGCGCTAACGGGTCTAATAATTTTACATATGATTTTAGAATAGTGGCTAACGGGGCCTAAATTTATTTTGACAAATTTCAAGATTAACTATAAAAATAGAAGCTGTGTTTATGTTCAACAATTAAATTTTAACAAATGATAGAAATCTCAAATGATCTTCCTATAGTCAAAGATTGCTCAAAGTGAAGCAATTTCAAACCACTAAAACATATAATTGACATAAGATGTGTCTACCGACGTTCTTTTTATTTCACTTTTTATGCTTATAAAAATTGTTCACTTATAAATTTCTTATTTTTGTCATGTCAACAATAAATCAGTTTGTATAAGTTAGTTTGCCTTGATGAAATTATGCTTTTATTTTTAAAGTGTGGTAGAAATTTTCTCTATGTTATAAATGTGATAAATAAGCAAACCAGGAAAAGGGAGCTTCATTATGAAGAGAACCAATTTGATTTTATCTTCTAGTTGGTTAAAGATTAATAAACTGTTCTTCATGGGTAGCAGAAGAAATGGACAATTAGCAGACAAAACATAGCTGATTCCAGTTTGAAAGTGCATTGAAAGATGCCAAAAAAAAAAAAACATTCACAGTCTTCACTGCAAAGAAAACAAGAAGTTCTAACAGTCACGCAATAGAAAATACAATGGGTTAGGAGGAAATGAATAGAAATAATTGGAAATGAATGGGAACTCGAGCCGAGCAGGAGAAATGAAATAATTGGAAATGAATAGTGAATCGTGAACCGCGAAACCGAGCAAGAGAAGCACGGACGTTCGTCGAGTGGAGTCTAATATGTTGAATCATCGAGCAACTTGAACAAGAGAATGGTGAATCGCAAACAATCGGTAGTCGAGCAGGTTGGCTAATTGCGAGAGGAAATAGAAATTAAGGCTTTGAGGGGAGCAGACATCGTGGAGAAATTACTATGTGCGGAATTCAAATGTATTCGTATTCCAATCTCCGCATGCCACGTCACCGGATGCACTCTGGGGCCCAGTGCATCCAATGACATGGCGCATGGTGATTGGAATCCGAATGCATTCGGATTCTGCACACAATAATTTCTCCAAATCGAGAGAGTTGAAATAGAAACTTTTTTTTTTTTTTTGAAATTAGATGAATCTTGCTGGTCTTTCAAAATTTCGGTGGAAATTTCAGACCCGGGGAGGGGGGGGGGGGGTTATGTGCTCGTGTAGGGCGCTCTCTATCCGGCCTTGTTTCTGAATGTGATTGTGACCATATCGAGCATTTATTTTGTGGTTTAGTAATTATTCCTCTTCGGCAATCTCAAAGCATTAATAATATATAAACCGAGTCTAAGTTCAGTTAAAGTAAAACAATGAAAGAATAGACCTAAATTGTTGGCTTTAGCAAATCAAATGAAAGTTTAGCCACGCAAAGGACTTAATCAATGTTTAAAGCGAGGGAAAGGTAATGAAAAAAATTATGTTCCACCTCATTGCTGGCATTTGTTTTATAATGATTCTTTTTAGAAGAGTTGAATTTCTATATTATTCTATCCGGTTAATGTCGTGTGCAAATTATTCAAATATGTCTGGCACTTAAATGCGACCAGGTGGATTTGCCATGATAAAGTGAAGGTTCATCTGAGTTTTGTTTAATCTGGTTGTGCACGAATTTTAATATGTTGGTGTGCTTGATTGCATAAATAAATTTCATATGGCTAGCTAATGAAAGTTCAAATTAGTTTAAATTTAAGAAGTGTCATAATTCAAGATATTGTTCAAGGATTCTACAACAGATTAAGTTCAAATCCATATGAAGCAAGGAACTATATAACAACTTCCAGCAGATTTAATGCAAGAATCCCTATTATATCCTTCTTCAATTTGAATTTTGTGATGTAGCCTTGAATTAATTCATAAAAGGAGTTAGATTTGTTGTAGGAATTTTCTAATATTTCTTTTGAACCGTAGGGTTGAATATAGTGGAATGTAGGGTTGGAAAAAGGTAGAGTGATGATTTGTAGTTGAGTTTTGGAGTGTGTGGGAATTTTCTGAGCTTAAAATGGTGAATTGATTGCAAAAGCAAAACTTGGTTATTAAAAACCTAAACCGGCTAACGTGAGAAATAACATAAATTCTTTAAAATTGTTCCAAATATTATTGACTTTCCTTACGTAGATGATTCAAATACAAAAGTTCAATTGAGAACTTTAGAAAAAGAAATAAATACAAATTAACTATGTGGGAAACACTTGTCAACTTCAAAAACTAATAAATCCTCTAATATATCATCAAAAAATTATTTTGATTGGGCATGAATCTCGAGGAAAAAATCATGTTTGAAACTTCAAAAATTCAATTGGAGATCATTTCAACTCCGATTTCAATGAACTTATAGTTGAACTGAACGTCACGTCTTGGAAATACAAACCCAATGACACAAAATTCGACCAAATCTGAGCTCAAATTGGTCCAAATCAAAGGCCCAAAACACATTTGGAAGGTTAAATGCATAATTTGAATTACCAAACAGTTTCCAAATGTGCCATGCTTATAGTCGAATCAAGTGGCTCGACAAGTTGAATCCAACGAGCCCAAGATCATCGAATTTAGATATCATTTAAGCCTTCAAATGTCTGATAAACAGTCCATGATCATAAGATTCAACATCGGCCGTCCATTCAAACTACTCCCAATTTTCCTCTGATGTTCATCCTATTTTCTGGCCAATGCACTCTCAGGAAACTATAAATAGCCCCTCATTTCTCTTAAGAGGGCACCCAAGAAAGAAGAGAAAAAGAGAAGAGAAGGATGAAGAGAAGGAAGAGAAGGAAGAGAAGGAAAGAACTCCTCCTTGACCACTGCCGGACACCGGACTTTCATCCTGCAACCGACAGACACCAAAATCAAGTAAGGAGGCAAGAACGAAAGGAAGAGGAGAAGGAAGAGAATCTTCCTCGACCACCGTCAGAGTTCCTCCTGAACTCCAAGTGACGCCGGAGTTTTGCCCGAACTCCAAGTAGCGTCGGAGTTTTGTCCGACCTTCAAGTGGCGTCAGAGTTCCTCCCAAACTCCAAGTGACGTCGAAGTTCTGCCCGACCTTCAAGTGACACAAGAGTTCTGCTTGATTACCCATCATCTTCGGAATTCTGATATCGCTTTGTAACTGAACAACAACTCGAAAGTTGTAATTTGATCGTCCTCAAATTCAGGGACGAGTTAGCCATTTGTAACATAAGCCAATACTAGTGGAATCTTATCAATTAGCCATGGCCCCATGGTTTTTTTCTTTTTATAGGGCATTCCACATAAAAATACTGGTGTTCCTTTTTTATTTTTTTTGTGTTCTAGATATCCATGCAAGCTGAGATGAAAACTTTTTTAACTCTATCGCCATATATCTTCTCGTCCACAACAGTTTGGCGTCGTCTGTGGAAAAACATCCCACAATTTTAAGTGTTTCTTCAATGGACAACAGAAGTAGCAATCATATCTTAGGAGCTTCCTTTTCTAACTCCCACAAATCTAAAAACCAGTCTATAAATCATGGACGCCTAATATCTGCCTCTTTTTATCCTGTGGGAAAAATGTTGCTGGAGAAGGAGCCTCACAACTTTCCTTAAAGGAGCGAATTCGAATGATGGAAGAATCTCATAATGAAATCCTTCAAGTCCTACGAGAGACCCAGCAACCGGCGCTAGCACCACAGGAGGATATTTTTCTCCCTTGAGATCCACCACTAGTCGAAGTTGTTCAACTCGAACTTCTTCATATAGAAATCCCTCTCCCTTTGCCAAGGAGGCATCTACAATCACATCATAACAATGAACTTAATGGTACAACAAGTTCTACCCATCATTCACACACAGGTCAAAAACCTCGTATTCCTCCAGACCTCCATGAAGACTTAGCCCAATCGCATATTGATGAGCTCCCTTGCAACACCATACGTCATGGACTGCGAAGATTTGTCCAAGAGGAGTTACCCGTAGGAGGTGTAAGGCAATCTCTTCATCAGTGGGACTTTCAGGAGTCATCACCCATGACTGAAGCCATTCATCAACACCCCATTCTGGTAAGATACAAATGACATAGTATTGATTCATATGATTGGACATCTAACCCGTATGAATATATCGATCATTATAGAACCATCATACATATCCAGCAAGCCTCGGACACACTCCTCTACCAAGTTTTTCTAGCTACCCTCAAAGGATAAGCTCGAGCGTGGTTCTATTCACTTCCAATGGGAACGATCCATATATTTGTCAAATTGGCCAAAGTATTTGTAGAACAATTTGTTGTTAATCGTGGAATTGCTAAGGATTCGTCTCACCTCTCCAGGATCCGCCAAAATGAAGGATAATGGTTGAAGGAGTATTTTTAATGATTACCCACTAAGGCTCGATAAATTCTAAGAGTACATCCTGAATTGTTGAGAGGATTTTTCCTTGGAGGCCTTCATCTTAGCCCCTTCTATCTAGCACTCATGCAAGATAAAATTCAATCATATGCCAATCTAATACATCGTGTGAAGACACAAATCTCTATAGATGAAGCCATAAACACTCATAGAAAGTAGTTTAAACAAACAAATTGAAAGTGCAAAGATACAACTGTGATGGATAATTCATTTTCACAGTGAAAAAAATAAGGGAAAAAATAATCTACCTCCTAGGCCTCTATTGCCACGATGGGAACCTCGACAAGAGAAGTATTCACCACTCAACACATCTTGAGTAAATGTGTTGATGGCCATCTGAGATCAATATACTATGAAATGGTCAAATCCTTTGAAACATAATATTGAAAATCAGGATCAATACTGCCATTTTCATTGTAGTCGTGGCCACACTACCGAAGCCTAAAAGAAGCTCAAGGATGAAATTGAAAGGCTTGTTTGCCAATGTTATCTTTGATGGTTTATTCAAGATCCACCTGCCCGAGAGGAAGCTCGTCCAACTGTGGGAAAAAACCAATAAAAATATAGGCAAACGTTGAGTAATCATTTAACAATTAGTGAGATTGAGATCATCACAGGAGGCCCTTTATTCTTTGATAAAGTATTTTTTTTGTAGATGAAACCATGATGCCAAAGAAGGCTCGTATCGATCATTCTATCACTTTTGATGATTTTAATTTGGAGGGAGTAAAAATCTCTCATCAAGATCTGCTTGTGATTAATGTAGGGATATGTGACCCATGTTATAACGTCAAAAGAATTCTTGTGGATAATGGAAGCTCAGTGGATGTCTTATTCTACTATACTTTTCTTAATATGGGTCTCACTAGAGAAAAGTTTCAGCCTACTGCAGGTCAATTGTATGAGTTTGATAATCGACCTGTAAAAACAAAAGGGACAATAAGTCTCCCAGTTTTACTTGGAGAATTTCCCCGACAGACTATACACTCCATCCAGTTCATTGTAGTCAAGTTAGAATCAATTTATAATGCTATCTTTGGAAGGCCAGTCTAGTCGATCTTTAGGAATTTTGTCTCCATTCCTCACCTTAAGATGAAGTTCCTTGCCCCAGCAAGAGTTAGTGAAGTATTCAAAGATCAACAAATAGCACAAACCTACTATCTTAGGAAGGGGAAACCTCGTCCAACAGTTACCCTAAGAATCAAGAATTTTGATCTGTAGAGCGAGGATATCCCTCAGAGAGCTTCTCATGTAAAAGACCTTACTACTATATCCATATCAAAAGAATGCTCTTTAAGGACCGTGTAGATTGGGAACAATTATTACGTCCTCTGACCTGACGTAGAGGTACGTTCGGTCGCCAATAACATATCGCCACGTGCTCTTACTCTTTACCGCGCGGCCCGACGACTTGACCCGGAGCGGAACCCAGGAATGCTTTATTTTTTTGCTCAGGATTTGCTCGGGATTTGCTCAGGATTTGCTAGAAAAAACTATGTACAACTCAATATTTGCTCAGGATTTGCTCGGTATTGATAGGGATTTGCTCGGTAGTGCTAGGTATTTGCTCGGTATTGCTAGAAAAATCTAGGTACAACTCGGTACAACTCAGTATTTGCTCAGGAGTTGCTTGGTATTGCTAGGGATTTGCTCGGTAGTGCTAGGTATTTGCTCGGTATTGCTAGAAAAATCTAGGTACAACTCGGTACAACTCAGTATTTGCTCAGGATTTGCTTGGTATTGCTAGGGATTTGCTCGGCGGTACAACTCAGTATTTGCTCGGTATTGCTAGAAAAAACTCGGTACTCGGTACTCGGTACTCGGTACAACTCAGTATTTGCTCAGGATTTGCTCGGTATGGCTAGGGATTTGCTCGGTATTGCTAGGTATTTGCTCGGTATTGCTAGAAAAAACTAGGTACAACTCCGTACAACTCGGTACAACTCAGTATTTGCTCAGGATTTGCTCGGTATTGCTAGGTATTTGCTCGGTATTGCTAGGTATTTGCTCGGTATTGCTAGAAAAAACTAGGTACAACTCGGTATTTGCTAGATATTTGAAATATATCCAAAAAGTGATGGGATGTTGTTCGGTTTGTAAAGGAATTAAAAAAATGCATGTACGAGAACCCAAAAAACGGCGGGTCGGGTCGGCGACTTTTCTTAATGCTACGTGTCGCTAAAATATTGGTGGCCGAACGTAGAGGAGCGTACGTTCACCGGACAAAATAATTGTTCGTAGATTGGATCCCTCCTCTCAGACGAAGAAAAGAATAAAATATGTAGATTTTCTATGAAAGAAATAGGTTGTTTTTGCATGGAGTCTAACATACTGGAATCGACCATGAAGTGATTGTGCACTCCCTCAAAGTCAACCAGACGTCTAAGCTAGTAATCCAACATAAATAAAATTTTGTGCCAAATCATCAGCAAGCAATGAACAAAGAAGTGGATAAGCTTTTGGATCTTGGATTTATACGGGAAGTACACTACCCCACTTGGTTGGTGAATATCGTCATGGTAAAAAAGGCAAGTGGAGCTTGGAGAATGTGTGTAGACTATACAGATCTCTATAAAGCCTACTCAAAAGATAGGTTTTTGCTTCCTCGTATTGACCAGTTGGTCGATACCACCTATGGACATTAGATGTTAAGCTTTATGGATACCTACTATGGCTATAATCAAATAAAGATGTACCCTATTGATGAAGAGGCAATTGCTTTTCAAACATACAAAGGATTACACAGCTTTTTGGTGATGCCATTCAAGCTAAAAAATGCTGGAGTCACATATCATCGTCTTATGAATAAGGTTTACAAATACCACATTAGATGCTCCATAGAATTATATGTTAATGATATGATGGTGAAGAGTCTTAAAAAATCTCTATATATATATATTCCTTAGAACAGTGCTTCCATCTGTTACGATGCTATAACATGAGACTCAACCCTACCAAATGTGCTTTTAGAATCGCATATGGAAAGTTCTTAGGATTTATCGTAACCCACCGAGGAATCGAGGAAAACCTGAGAAAATTAGGGCACTAAGGGACATGGTACCCCTAAAGAATATCAAGGAAGTCCAAAGACTAAATGGAAGAATTGTAGTGCTATCTTATTTTCTGAGCTATTTAGGAGACAAATATATGTCCTTCTTCAAGATACTTAGAGGTGCTCGTAGCTCTGGATTCCAATGGACCGATGAATGCAAAGAAGCCTTTGAAAATCTATGAAAATATTTGGCATCCCCACCACTACTTTCTAAACCAACATCGGGAGAAAAGTTATATTTATATATGGTTGTTTCTACTCAAGCTATTAGTTCGATCTTGGTACAAGAAGAAAATACTGTACAACGACCTATATATTATGTCAGTAAGATATTATCTGAAATAGAGGTATGTTATCCCCTAGCAGATAAAATAGCTTTGACATTAGTTTATTCTGCCAAGACACTATGCCCTTACTTTCAATCCCACACAATTGAAGTTTACATAAATATACCACTTAGAAGTATCATACAAAAGCCAGAAGCATCTAGCAGACTCATCAAGTGATTTGTAGAACTGGGAGAGTTTGACATCCACTACTTGCATAGACTTGATATCAATTTTAAAACACTCACAAATTTTGTGGTTGAATGCACCATCTCTGTAGTCGAAGACCCCCCTCCCACCCCGAGAGCTCCTCCTTCTCCTCCGTGTTGGACTTTATATGTTGATGGAGCTTCTAGAAGTTCTGGTGCTGTAGTAGGAATTCTTTTTATATTTCCATATCAAGTTACTCTTGATTATGAGCTCCGACTTAAATTATGTGCCATGAATAATGCAGTAGAATACAAGGTCTTTATTACAGAATTGAGGCTAGCAATTGACCCTGGGCTGCAGAACTTGGTGGTTCATACTAATTTGCAATTGGTCATCTTTCAGGTGGAGGGGGAGTTTGACATCCATAACCCACAACTGGCCCAATACTACAACATTGTAAACTTGCTCTTAGCCCTTATAGAAAAGCATCAGATCATCCACATTCTATGAGAGAAAAACGCACGAGCCGATGCTCTTTCTAAACTTGCTGCATCAATGGCAGGAGATATTTATAAAAGAAAGTATATTAAAGAGATTCACTTTTTAAGTATCCAAGATTCGTGGGTCATACAATCAATTGATTAACCAAGAAAGGCATCTTGGATTGATCCCATTTTATCAATTTTATAGGATAGGGTGCTACCTAAAGAGCTCATGGCTGCAACATGACTTCGAAGACAAACAACAAATTTCACTATTATTGGTGGCGAGTTTTACAAATGCTCTTTCAATGGACCATACCTCAAATGTCTCCCACCTTTAAAAGTCGATTATGCACTCCGAGAAGTCCACTCAGGAGTATGTGGATAATATCTGGGAGGAAAGGCATTAGCCTATAAGATCATGAGACAGGGATTCTACCGCCCTACAATGAAGTAGGACACACTTGAGTTTACTCTAAAATGTGAAAATTACTAGTTGTATTTCAATCTCATCATACACCTGCACTAGAGCTTGAATAACTTCAGAGCCATTGGCCTTTTGCCCAGTGAAGAATTGATATAATGGGACCCTTCCCTATAGCCACTAGATAATAAAAATTCATCATCTTGGTTGTAGATTATTTCATCAAATGGGTGGAGGCAGAACCTCTAGCAAAGTCTACTGAAACAAATATTAAATGGTTCTTATGGAAGAATATAATCTATTATTTTGGCATTCCTGCAAGGGTCATCACTAACAACAGGACATAGTTTACTAGGAAGATCTTTACATCTTTTTGTAAGGATTTTCATATTCATCTAGTCCACATAACTATCGCCTATCCTCAATCAAATGGGAAAATAGAGGTTACAAACTGAATAATTCTGAAAGGACTGAACACATGCTCAGAAAAGGCTGGGGGGCAATGGGTTGAAGAACTTCCAAATGTCCTCTAGGCTTATCAGAACATTGCCAGAACTCCTACAGGAGAAACCTTGTATAATCTCTACTTTGGTATAAAAGTAGTCATACCACTTGATATTGGAGTCCCAAGCAATAGAGTTTAGAGTTTCAACTGTAGTAACAATGAGGAGAAGCAAAGGAATAACTTGGATTTCCTCTAAGAAGTAAGAGATGTAGCCTCACTCAGGACCGCTGCATACCACCAAGGGTTACCCATCACTACAATCGGAGGGTGAAACCTCAATCCATCTCTTGGGGACTTAGTTTTACGTAGCATTGAAGCAACCATAAAGGGTCCTTAGCGCCACAAGCTCTCTCCCCTCTAGGAGGGTCCTTATTTGGTGGTAGTTATGGTTAAGCTTGGTACCTTCAAACTGAAGGATACTAATCGAAAGATGATCCCTCGAACTTGGAATGTTAGCAACCTTTACAAGTATTATTAGTAGGTGTTTATAGTATTATTTGTCTTGCGTTATGTTCTGCTATATTGATAGTATTGTTTATCTTGTGTTATATTCCCCCAAGTTATTATGTTGTCCTTATATGTATCCTTTAAGTAATATTATGCTAACTTTTCATACATCCCTTATGTGTTGATTGGGGTAGAACTCTTCTAGCCCCCGTATCATTAAGTTATACTAGAGAATTATTATATTGTCTTATATAATATAGTAATGTGATGTTCACTTTGTTGTGAAATTATCTTCTTTTTTAAAAGATAAAAACCCACAAAAAAATTTAGCCTCTTTATCCATGACTCATGAAATACACAATTTATATTGTATCTCAATCACTGGATGATCAATCCCAGGGGGATTTGATATGAACTCTTATATACAGGTTAATGCCATCAAGCAAATGCTTTGACTAACAACCTCAGATAGATCAAAAATCCTAGGAGGATGTCTTGAATTTCAAATTATTGGATGAGCAATCTAAGGAGGACTTAGTTTGACCTCTTCAATACATGTTAAATATCATCAATCAAATGCTTTGATTAACATCCTCATATAGGTTAAAACATCCAAGGAGGATGTCTCTCACATACACTCAAGTCAAGAGAGTCCACTTAAATTTTTCTTATCATCCAAATTGAAATAAAACTAAGTAAACTTCATATATATTTGAAAAAAAAGAAGAAAAAAAAGAAAAATACACACAACTTCTTAATATATCACTGAACATCACATACATCATATGAAAACATCAACACCAACTACATACAATCATCACTAAAATATATAAAGTGACACAATCAACTACAAAATAATCCTACATAATCTAAATATCATAATCCTCCTCCTCAAGGGAAAAAGGCTTTTTACAACTTACTATCTATCTCGTCGCCATCAAAATCTAGAGAAGGGTCACTAGAAGCCTAACTAGGTGTTAACCCCTTGATCTTTGCAGTAGTCTTATGCTGCACAAGATGAAAACCATTCAGAAAACTTCTGATGAAACCTTCCTCCATACACTCCAACTCCAAGTCCTTTACCTTCACATTATATATGTGGTTATGAGCTTCCTAAATCTTATTATGAACGATCATCTTGAAGGCAATAGACTTTTTAAAATTTTCTATGACTTTCGAAGGTGATTGTTCTGACTTGGACATGGCTTCCTTCTCAGAAAATAAGCTCTAGAGTCTCTTGACCTCATTCGCAAAGGTTTCAATCTTCTCTTCAGAGATATGCTGATCTTTAACATACTGGTTGATTACTTCTTGTGCATCTACCAACTCAATATGTTGATGGTCCATCTAGTAATTCTGCAAAGAGGCTGAGGTTGTCATATTAGCCAATTCTACCCTACACTCTGCTAGCTGCTCCTCTACAGCCTTCATCTTCTTGACTTTGCTATCATACATCTTTTCGTACTCTCCCTAGAAGTACTTGAACTTATAAAACTCGTTATTCCAGTCATTTAAAGCCTTAGTAATTTCAATTTCAAGGTCCATATGTATCACCAATTGAAATAATAAAAAAAGGTATTTATAAGGGATATATTCTTATGAGGGCATCAAAAGAAAAAGCAAAAAAGAGATTAGAAACTCACCAACTCTTCAGTCCATCGACGACCAACACATTGATGCTTCAGAACATCTTTTAGAATATTTGACTTGGATGGAGAGACATGATGACTTTTACTAGCAACAATTAAATCTCCTCCACTCTTTTCTTCTTATATGTTTGCGGATCACCCTCATTTCCCAATCGTTTAAGAGAAGCCTTTGAATGTTAGATAACTGCCTTAGAGACTTTGGCAGACTTCTTTAGCATGCGACCATGTGATCTCCTTGCTTGAGTAGATAATCTCAATTTGAACATATATTATTCATCTATATATCTACTTAGATATCTTAATTCATTGTAAAGGGTGTCGATATCAGGGAGATTGAGGATCTTCAGTAAAATTCTTCTACTCCAATATGTAAGGGAATAGAAAAATCCTTTAGTTTTCCCATTTCTCTTAGAGTTTCCAAACATTCTTCACAAAAAAAAGTCTCTAACCTAGGTTCTTGATTGGTCTCAAATGCAGATATCCAACCACTTTGATTTGAAGGAGATATGAACCTGAATATCACAAACAAGTCTACCTTTGAGAAAGGAACTCTGTGGATAATACCGCTCCACGATCTCGGAAAAATAAGATTAACCCCATGATAATTGACATATGTACCTTTAAAAGGACACCGCCGCAACTACAGAGTGTCGAGAGGTATACGATCGCACAGCCTGATGGATAAAAATAATCGTAGGCATCCACACTTCTCATAAGCACCAATGGAAGGGCAGATTAGATCGCACATACGACTAACCATTAAGGATGGTGGCTCTCACAAACACACCCCGATGGGTAGTAATATATACGACCTGATCAAAATAATGGGTTTCCCCCACGCGATACATTAGCTTGAGTTGGGTTTATTTGATGGTGGAGTTCTATTTCTCATGGAAACAAGCCCCCGTGGTTAACTACATCTCAAGCCTAGGGCCCTCGATTAAGGATCTGATATTATTCTTACCAGATAAGGGATTATCACTTAAAAGGGAGACTAGGAAGTTCCTACTCAAAGAGAAAGAAGGGCTCAAGTGGCTTAGTTAACATGCAGGGTTCATACTAACATTCAGAGTGCCTAAGGCAATTGAGGAGAGAGAAAAACTCAAACACTCAAAGCATCCAGAGAGAAAGGATCAAAGTGGCATCATCTATGTGATGTAGATAAGTAGGATTTATAGTCCTTGAAGAGAAGGAACTACCCACTATTTAGGCATACTACAAGACACCTAATGTGGTATCCTTAAATCCTAAATTTAAGGTGAGTTTAGTATTCTACCCAACACTAATACCCATGTTCTTAACTAATACACCTTGGCTTATATCCTGCCTAAAAAGGAAAGATAGCTAACCAACTAAGCGTATTACATTCATGCAATTTAGTCTATATGAAAAATGGGTAGGTAAGTTTTTGGAAGTAGAGCCAATGTCTAGAGAGTTTCTTAATTGGCATTAGACATATGTAGGGTGAATGCTCCTAGAGCTAATGGAATTAATGTTTAATTAAAAGAATTTCTAATGTATTACATGCTAATTAAAGACCCAAATCATTTATGCTTGAGATTTTAAAAATAAGCTTATAGAAAATAATTTTTTAGAAAAGATTGGAGCTCCCCAAGTCTGGCACTTCATCATTATAAGCTAGATTATCCAGACTCTACTCGCAGGCCGGGAGGAGCCTTATTAGAAGGAGGGAGCGAGATGCAATAATATGCATACGACCCCGAACAGTTCATCTATACCCTAGGTCCTTAGATTTCTAAATTATTTAATTCTTAAAATATTTTTTTATTATGAGTAGAAAAAATTTTAGTCCTTAAAGAGCCGAGTGAAAATAGGCCACATACATGCAAGAAAGAAACCTAAGAAAAGTAGATAATTTCATCTGCGCATAGAAAATAAACAAATCAATATAAATCTAGAAAAAGTAAAGTAAAAAGTCCACGACAAGTGTCGTATAAGTACAACGCAGGGTCTATAAAAAAGTAATTGTGGCGAAGCCCCACCGATAATAACCTGGATTCTAATCTTAATGAATGAAACAAGTCTTAAAAGTTGGTCATTTCATCTTCAAGTCTCCGTCTTCGAGTGGATCGTCCTTATCTGGATCGCCTCCCTTCAGATCGTCTCTTTCGGGCTCCGTCTGGTTTTTCCTCCGGAAGGGTACCCAAATGACTTAGAAATTACCCGAGAGGGGGCCTTTCTTATTCTCTTTATACCGAGTGTTTGAAATGGCAAACTTTTAAAGACTTTCACAACTCGATGTACACACAAATTATAATATATTTGAAAAAAAAAATCTAGACCCGAACTCCTATATGGTTATCCTAATAAAAATCATCCTAAGTAATTTGATATATCATATCACAAGCTGTTAATAATAGTGCAGAAAAGTAAACACACTTGGCCATGCTCTTTTAATTTTAAGGGGGATAAACAATATCTGGAGCATCTGCAAAAAACATCATTGTTATTTAAAGCTTAATCATTACTGCCCACTTTATTTTAGTGCTGCATGAGTATGGCCACCAGAATAAGATTGTATTAGGATAAAAGTGGCCCTAGCCCATGGGCAATCTAACACACATCTTAGCATAAGAAAACATATAGAAAGCAAATTAATGAAATGAACATCACATTAATCATCAAAACACATAGGAGTAATCAGCACACGTGCCACACACAATTGCATCACAAAGAGCATAAAAAGAAGTAAGGCACTAGCCCGAGTCCTAGAGCTAGAAGTGGTGCCCTAGCAAACCTATATGTATGTAGTAGGCTTGTGTGGCTTTGGATATGTCCTATGTGGGGTATTTAGTTCAAGTTGCATAAAATTCAAATTTGTTGAAGGCCTGAAAAGGAAACTTTATTTAAAATTAAAATATTAATAGATTATGGTCCATTTTGGTTAATTTTAGTTTGTTGATCCATTTTAATGCTTAAGGTAGTAATATTTAAAATTTGTATTGTTTTAGCCAATTTTGAAAAGTTTGGGGTCCTCCTATATGTTAGGCTAAGGAAGGTCCAAATATGTAACTATTGGAAATAGGATAGGTTTAGAGATTCTAGCATTTTAATTAAATATTAGGCCTTAAGTGGAGTAATTAGGCTTTGAGTTTGCTGAAATTGAAGTTTTTTAGACAAAGTTATGAAATTTAGAAATTTTGGGCAATTATTTAAACATATTTTATGAATAAAAGGTATTTAATTTTAATTAAATATATTAAAAAAAAGATCAACGACTCAAAATTAATGCAATTCATGCACGCCGGATTCCATAACCCTAAAACAAAAAAAGGTTTAATTCTTAAGGATGGCTCAACTAATTTTAATGAAATTTTAAACATAGATTAAGGACATAAACAAAAGTCATGGGGAGGTGTTTGGAAGCTCTGAAAAGCGCTTATTAGAAAGCTATATCTAAGTGTAATGACCTAGATTTAAGTTATTGAGGAATCTCATAGTTGAATCTTCAAGTTCTTTATATGGTTGAGCTTGTAGAGTGTCCTCATACACTTCTTTAGTTGGAGTCGAGCCTTGGATCTCCCTCGATCGATGAAAAATCACTTTAAAAGCTCTTTTTCCATGGATCACCTAAAATCACCTTGCCGACGGCTTTGACTGGTGGGTTTGACTTGGAAATAGTGGAAGAGAGTTAAGTGACCTCACACCCTAAAGCTTTCAGGCTAAGAAGGCTTAGGGAGGAGACAAGAGCAAAAAAGTCCTTTTAAAACCCTAATTCCCTCTATTTAAAGCCCTAGACTCATGATAAAGGGTTCGGGATGAATCTTGAGCAAATTAGGAGGGAAATAGGGGTCATTAGGTCATTGGTTTGATTGCTTGATTTAGAAAAAAATTTAAGCTCATGAGAAGGAAAAAGGAATTAAATTAAGCACACTGAATTAAAATCAAGCTCAAAATCAGATCTAATTTGGGTCAATTTGAGATTCAAATTGATTTGCACAAATTAACACAATTGAATTTAAATAAAATGGCGACTCAAATCATAACAATCTCGATGCAGCCGAGGCAGACTCATCGGCCTAATTGAACACGATTGAGTCTAATTTGACTCAATATGAGCTGATTCAAGCTCGAATTGGACTTGACGGAGCTTAATTAAATCAATCAAAGGCCCTTGAGGGCACTAAGAAAAATCAAGGTCACTAGATCTATAAGAAAGCCGAGGCAAACTCACTCCACATGTCGCCAAAATGCCAATCAACTCCTGAGGAGGGAAAAATTGTAGTCCCGCTCGTAAATTGAACTCATCTCATCAAAAATCCTAGGGGAAGGGAAGAAGAACGAGCGGATTTTTTAGGCACTTTCATCACAAGATCATTATGGAAAAGAAATTTCTTCCTAAAAATGACCAAGGCATCACCCGTTATAATAGATACAGCAACATCAACTTTGACCACTTTCGGAGTTCTCTTTAGACCCTCAGTTTGGATAGCAAGGCGATCTCCTTGGGTAAAGGGATGTTGGTTGACATCATTTTGCCCATTTAAAATTCTACAAAATGAGAGGGACCTTGAATTATAGTAGGGGATGCCACCTAAAAAAAATTGGGGAATGCCTCAACTGTAAGAAGGTTAGAATGAGGAAAGAGGAAGAAAGGGAACGACTGCAAAATTTCAACTTCTACATAAGCAGAGGGGCCCTGAATTATAGTAGGCGATGCCGCCAACAAAAAATAGGGGAATGTCTCAACTGTAAGAAAGTTGGATTAAGAATGGAGAAGAGGAGAATGTGCTAATTTTTCTTTACCCAAGGTGGGGTACTTATAGGATGAAAAGGGGTGAATTATTTAAAAATGAGTGAGAAATGTTTTGAAAATGAGAGGGAAGAGGCCTCTAGAAGCTTTTTTGAATTTTCCTAAACTTTTGAGAAATTTTCAAATTTTTTTGGACAAAAAATGTCAATTTTTTTATTTAAAAAAACAAAAATAAAAAAAATTATTAAGGGGGCGGCTGTGGCCTCCGCCCCTCTTTAAAAAATAAAGTGGGCCCCACACACACACACACACACAAATATAAATATATATATATATAATGCAGCCAGTTATAACCAGCTACCTTGACCGCGAGCATAAAATAGTGTGTCCTTTCAACGCAGAAAGTGGCCTGCCAGTTCGGCTACCTACATGTGTCTGGGCTCCGATTTTGAGCTCAAACAGTTAAAATTGGACGTTTTTGGGGTCCCCATATACATTTTTTGATGTTTCGGACTCAATTTTTGTACTTTCAAAGCTCATTAGAGCTTATAATACCTAGTTTGAGAAAAGTTTCATTTTTTGGAGTGCAATTTTTTTTACATTCAATCAATTTGAAGTATCATGACATATTTTTTGTGACTTCTGGAGCTTCAATGTCCGAAAATAGGGGTCAACTAATATATCATCTCAAAAAATATCTTTATCGGGCACGAAACATGAGGTAAAACTTCAAAAATTAAATTAGAGACCATTTGAACTCCGATTTATGCAAACTTATAATCGAACTAAATGTCTCAGAAATATGAACCCAACGACACCAAATTCGACCCCAATCCGACCTCAAATTAGTCCAAATCAAAGACTCTGAAACACATTTAGAAGGTTCAATCCATAATTTTAATTACCAAATAGTTTTCAAATGTTGTATGCTTATAGTAAAATCGAGCGTCTCGATGAGTCAAATCCAATGAGCCCAAGATCATCGAATTCAGATATAAATAGAGTCTTTAAATGTCTTATAAACAATCCATGATCAATAGATTCAACATCGGTCATCCTTTCAAACCATTCCCAATTTTGCCCCTGATCTTCCTCCTATTTATTAACCATGCCACTCTCAAAAAACTATAAATAGCCTCCTCATTTCTCTTAAGAGGGGACCCAAGCAAGAAGATAAAAGAGAAGAGAAGGAAGAAGAGACGGAAGAGAAGGAAGGAACTCCTTCTCGACCACCACTAGGCTTTAATCCGACAGCCGACAGACACCAGAATCAAGCAAGGAGGCAAGAAGGGAAGGAAGAAGGGAAGGAAGAAGGGAAGGAAGAAGAGAAGGAAGAGACTCCTCCTCGACCACCGCAAGAGTTCCTCCCAAACTCCAAGTGACGCCGGAGTTCCGCTCGAACTCCAAGTGGCATTAAAGTTCCGGCCGACCTTCAAGTGGCGTCGGAGTTTCTCCTGAACTCCAAGTGATATCGGAGTTCCACTTGACCTTCAAGTGACACAGGAGTTCTTTCTGATCACCCATCATCTCTAAAATTTGATATCTCATTGTAACTGAACTTTAACTTGAGAGTTGTAATTTGATTGCCCTTAAATTTAGAGATGCGTCAGCCATTTGTAACTTATGCGTCAGCCATCTGTAACTTATGCAAACACTAGTGGAATCTTATCAACTAGGCATGGCCCTGTGGTTTTTCTCTTTATAGGGCTTTCAACATAAAAATACCGGTGTTCCTTTTACATTCTGTTTGTGTGTTGGATATCCGTGCAACGCTTAGACGAAAAATTTTCTAACTCTATCACCGCTTATCTTCTAGCCCGCAACATCCTTTATAGAAATTACTACATGTTTAAAAAGTTATCTATAGGTTTTGCTTTTGAAATTTGAATTTCCCTCAAGTAGAAGGGTATTTTTATAAAAGCTGGTTAGTAGGAATGGGATTATATGCCATGACCACTCCTGTGTTTTATAGAGAATGGCTATTTGGTTGGCTTGAACTGACTCAATAACTTTCATGATCATCCCATTCAATAATATTTGATATATTTAATCATACATATGGATCCCCAGCAAAATATTAACCAAATAAAATAGTATTGATCAATTTGACTCTAGTGTGCTAATCGTTACATGCCCATACTTTTCTTTATGCTGTGAACAAATAGTCTACCTTGTATAAAAGACTCATGAACAACTTTTGCACTATGTAAGGGAATAGTCCACAACCCAAAAACAATCATATGAAGCCATAAACATAAATTATTTTCGCATAATACATCCAGATGAATAAAGTAACACTTATAATATTTTTATCACTAAGCTATTTTTTTCTATATAATTTATAATAAATCTATGATGCACTCAATTATCTCTTACACATTATATGGAACGTAATCATGTAGAGTTGATGAAGCATGGGCATGTGAAAGGGTGTTTGTTGAAGTTAGAAGATTATCATGTTGCATCATCTAAAATATATTCTTTTCTCCGTGCATGTGGGTTTTTAGAGTTGTATTGGATGACATCTGCTATTATTTTAAGCAATCCTATTAGAAGGTTGTTCACTTGGAAGAACAATTATAAGTCTATTCAAAATAGTTCAAAAACACATATAATTATTTGGAATTGTCAAAGCTAAAGATGATTATAGTTTTTATTTTTATTTTATTTTTATTTTTTTTAAGAAGGAACATTTTATATCATCAAAAGAGAAAGGTTACAACCAAAACAAACAAAAAAAAAAAAAAAACAAAAAGAAGGATTACAAGACAACAATAGAGAGAGTGAAACTAGAAAATAAAGAAGACGAATAAGCCAGTCTGGCTCAGTTAATGGCACAAGCTCCCTACCACCCAAATGCCAGGCGCAGACCATCCAGAGGAGGAAATAATTAATAGTCTACAAAAAAGCGAAAAAGAAAACAAAACCTGAAAGAAGGTCACCAAAAGAACAATTAAGAAGATCCAACACCAATGGTTACCAATAAGCCATGGAGCCTAGGTGGTGAGCCAAAAGCCACATCATAGCCCGTAAATGAGGCTAAACATCCAAATATCCAACAATAAAATGAATTACTTCCTTCTAGAGTTTCTTCTTCCACGTTTGCTAGTCATTTTGATCCACACATGCTAATTGAACTTTCAAGACCTCATTAGAAATTAGGGAAACTAGGACATCAACCAAAAGCTTATTCGACGGTTCCAACAAAGTTGCAGGAGAATCCATACATCCAGCAGCTAAATCCAATGGTTTCATAAACAAAGCACCCACCAAAGAGCTCAACTATGGATCAACCACGCGGTCCCCTACCCGTGTGGGACAATCTCATCAAAAACCACAGCTACACCATCACAGGCATCAACATCGGGATTAGGATTGACAATAGGACTTGCTTCCAAATTGACTAAGAAATTGTTAGACTCAGATGCCTCAGCCCCAACCTCATTAATACCACAAGAAAGAGCCATCGATATCCCTTCACAAAGAGCAAAATCCTCAGTGTTGCCATTGCTCGTTTCCATAGCCTAAGCATCATCCATACCAATTTCCTCATTAACCACAGCCTCAATAGGACTAACACGAGCTACAGTAGGAATAAAATTTTCCACAGAACTGCCAACAACCACATTTTCCACCACGACATTAACCTTCCCATCAGAATTACGATTAAAAAATGAATCAATCACCGGATTTGAAGAACGACATTCACCGGGCAAATGATCAATCGATTTACATTGCACACAAAAATGGGGAAACTCCTCCATGACAATATGTTGAACATAATCAAACTTTGCAGGACCAATCCAAACTTTATTAGAATATTTTTGTAATGTCAAGCTCAAACTAACATATGATTATAGTTGTCGTAACCTTTATAGGGGATTTAAGGTTTGTTTTTTGTAGCTTCAAATTAATTTTATTTTCAATTAACATATAGGGGTGGTCAATTGACCTTTAGTTTCTTCAAGTGATAAATGAAATTTTTATTTCCTTCAATATTTACATAATATTAATTCTTTTAATCAATTAATTTATTGTGCTTTACCATTTAATTACAAAATAATGTATTATAGTCGACTTTTAAAAGCAATAAATTTATTATTGTTATACTCAATTTAAAATTTCATTAGTTATTAATTTATTGCATTAATGTTAAAGTATATTTTAAAATAAACTTTGATTAATTTACGATTTTTTAAGATTTAATTATTATTCGTAGTATTTTCAGAGATCCCGACCTAAAAAGATACTTCAATAAACATACGGTTCCAATTCATTTACTTATAACTGCACCAAGTGATGACAATCATACCAGCCATCAAATTTATGTCTTACTTTTTTTTTTCCCCATCAATTTAAATGCACTAATTAAAGATGGAAACAAAGTTTCAATTGGAAAAAGTTTGGTTCAGTTGACATTCAATAAAAAAATGTCAATACAAGGCATTTGTGTTTAAATATTATCTTAGAAAAATATATCTAAACTCAGATAAATTAAATCCGTGAAAGAATAGACATGGGCTTCAATAGAATGATTCAGAGTCCGAAATGAGGGGGAGTTTGGAAGGTGAAAGCAAATTTATTGCTATTTGATCGCACCCATTCAAGGCAAGCTGGATATAAATATTATTCTTTATTGTTTTTGGTTATTTCGTCCAATATAAATTATAATTTGTTGTTGTACAAAATAAGGAAGTTTTTGTCTAATCTGGCTCTATTGTCATCATTTTCTACCATAAGCACAAGTGAAAGTTCTCTTACAACAATTCATAATTCCTTCATTTCCTTCATTTTTTTTCTTTTTCTTGCTTAGCGACCAAATCTTTATAGGCGTTATTTTATAAAGGAGCAGATTAAGCCGCAGAATTATCTAAAGGAGCATGCTTAATATAAAATTTAAAAAGGAGAAAAATGAGCCAAATAAAATAGTGCATTTAGAATGCGCCAAATAAAATAGCGCATTTTGAATGCGTTATTATTATTCTCGCACTCAACTCAAATATTGAGAGAGAAAGAAAGCCGTAAAGGGAGAGGTGAATATGCCAAATCCTTTGGCTTATTCACTTAAAGCAAGAGAGAAATGATTGAGAGAGAGACATACAGATGAGGAGAAAGATGGGCTGAGAAAACAAATGGGGAGAAAAAGGAAAAAAAATGGGGGAGAGATTTAAATAATTTTTTAATTTCCAAAATAAATTTTAACCACTATTTTTAATTAATATTTATATAATGAAAAATATAAAAATGTAAAAAAAATATATTAATTATATTTAAAAAGTGTAACATTAAAATTTTTACTCTATAGAAATAATTAAAACTATTTTTTTAGTGTCATGTGTATTTAAATTTGAAAATAAATTTTATAAATTTCAAATTTAAATATTTATGCAGTAAAAAAATAGTTTTAATTATTTTTATAGAGTAAAAACTTTAAAGTTATACTTTTTAAATATAATTTATATTTTTTTCACTTTTTCTATATAAAATTTTTAAAGATTATTTTATTTTAAATTATATAAATATTAATTATAAATATTAGGTTAAAATTATTTTGAATTTAAAAAATTTATTTAAATCTCTCTCCCTATCTCTCTTTCTCTCTCCCCATATGTCTCTCCCTCCGCACTTTTTGTCCCAAAACTTTCTCTCTCACTTTCTCTCTCACCCTTTCTCTCTCATGGTTTAAGTGAATATGCCAAAGACTTTGGCACATTTATATCTCTCGCTCTCCAGCTCTCTTTCTCTCTCAAAATTTGAGTTGGATGCACCAATAATATTAACACATTCAGAATGCGCTATTTTATTTGGCGCATTTTCTCTTTTTTAAATTTTGTATTAAAAATGCTTCTTTGCTTTATCTATTTCATTATAAAATATCGCCATTTATATATTAGTATATATCTATATAGGTAATATGTATGCACCTAATAGGTTTCAAACAAGAGATTCAATCTAAGTGTTCACATCATTCAAGATTGGGGACTTGGTTGGAATTAAAATGACTTCATAGTAGGGCTGTATAGAAGTGGCTAGTAGATCCATATTCAATATCTCCTAGACGGATTATGCATCTTTCATCATCCATTACAAGCCTCGTCAAAGGACTCATCCAAAGAAACCTATGCACTAAGAGGCATTCACCTTGGTAGAGCCCTCTCAGCAACTACAACAATAAAAAATCAAGCCCACCCACCAATCATTGACATCCTTGATCCCAATACAGGAAGTAAATGATGCAAAAGCCCATAACTATGATTTCTTAGGTTAAGTCAACCCTTCGTTCACAATTATTTTTCACCCAAAAGAACTTGCTACTCATACCTAGAGGTCTGAATAATAATTCTAGTGACTCGTCTCATGCATCTAGATAACTTGCATTCAAAAACATTCTTTATATGCTATATCACAAAACTCACCCATAAAAACCCGACCAAGGCACTTGCTTAAGAGTATGGAGCTATGTTAGAGACTCATATTCACACGAATATTGGTTAGCTAGGCCACATAAAAATTTCAATTTGAAATAATAAAGCTATATATTATATTTTTAATTTGTTTAGGCCTAGCCCTTCCTATACCCTTGGAACCTTATAAATAATAGTAGACGGGCGTATTTAGGATATTTTAGCATGTATTACATTCTATGTGATTTACTTATAGATCTTAAAGCCTTTTTCTAAATCTTCATACTCAAATAAATATCTCTCATTTTTCTACCATTATCACTTTAATAATATGTTAATCAACTTTGGTGTTCTTCAAAGGCACATTGGGATCTAACATCTTAAAAGGTGTAGTGAGCATGAATTGATGCCAATAACTTGAAGACAGGAATATCTTAAATAGTAACAAAACATTAAAATGTCAATGAATATGAAGAACTTGACTTGTACCATTTATCATGAATTGTTGGAGATGGAATAAAGACCAAATAGGATAAACAAGAATGCACTAGGGGGAAGATAGAGGAATGCTCCAACGGGAGAGTACCCAAGAAGGGTCATCTTATTAGGTAGCTCATTGATGGTTGCATACTAGAACAAAAACTTCAATGCCAAATGATGCCCATACACTCATTTACATTATTTATGAAGAGTATAACCCTCCATCTCAACGAGTGTAAAAGAGGGTGCCCTAGCTAAACTATGTTATTTCTAGGGAGACTATCAAAGCAGGATGACCTCAAAAGTTCAAATTGTCCAACTTAGAATCATATTGGGGAAGGTTATGCACTATCAACCATTTTGTGTATTTTAAGTCTGTTGAAACACGATCACTATGAATTAGATTGTTAAACCTAAGTTTATGTCCCAAGGATATCCAAGAGGGGGGGGGGGGTGAATTGGTATTTTAAAAATTTATCCCTCTTTTGAATATTTTAAATCAAAAGTAAACTTTAATGAATTTTTAGAAATAGTTTTTTTAACCACAAGTTTTAGAATAAAAAAAGCAGTAAAGAATAAAAGACACAAGATTTATAGTGGTTCGGTCAAAACAAGACCTACATCCACTCCCCGGAGGTACCCTCTGAGTATTGTACAAATACCAATAGTATCTCTCCTATTGCACCCACAGCAAGGTGGAGAAGCCTTTACAACAAACTCTATCCACCACTACCCGGTGGGGCAGAGAATCGTCGTCCTTTTAAACTATCCCCAGTGTAGGCAGAGAACCGTTCGTCCATTCACACTCTTCTCGTGTGGGCAGAGAACCCTTCGACTGTTCACACTCTCCTAGTGTGGGCAGAGAACCCTTCGTCTATTCACACTCTCCAAGTGTCGATAAAGAATTAGATCTCCTTGACAGATCTCCTCACAAGAAATCTAGAAGGAAGAAAGAAAATAGTGAAGTAATCACAATTCAAAAGCCAAGACTCTTACCTTTAAACTCCAAGTGAAGCCTTCACGCTCCAGTAGCAAGAATCCTTCTTCGAACACTCTCTCTCACTCTCTCCTTGACTCTTCTTTCAATAGGCACGAAGATCAATGAGCAAAAGGATTTGGTGGCAGTCAAAATTGGACTATATATAAAAGAGACAAGAAAAATCATCCAAAAACTACAAATTTTCAAGTCAACACAAAATGGATCGTCCTGTGCGATCATGGTTCGTTCTGGACGATTTTACTTAAACTGTCGAAAACAATCCTAATGAATATTGGTACGAACTAAGTTCGTAGATGATCATCATCCCGTACGAACTAGGTTCATCCGGTACGAACAGTTATACTATAGGTCGGTTCCCAAAAAACTGCAAGACGTAAGCAACTTACGTTAAGTCGGTTCATTTCATCCTCGGACGAACAGTACTTCATATGGAAAAAAATTTTACGGAGAGCAAGTCGTCCAGGGACGATTTTAATTTCATCTAGACAAAATTTTTACAGAGAGCAACTTATCCTGAGATGATTATAAATTTTTTCTAGACAAAATTTTTATAGAGAGCAACTCGTCCTACCATGATTATCAATTTCGTCTAGATGAAATTTTTACAGAGAGAAAGTCGTCCAGGGATGATTTTAAATTCATCCTGGATGATCAGGACTTAGAAAAAATTTTCCTCAAATCCTATTCGTTCCATTGCCCTTACGAGGAGATAACAGACCTGATCGTCCCGTACAAGTTTTATTCGTCCCGTATGATCATAACAAAAATTTTAAGATCTCCTTAAAGTGTGTGTGTGTTTATTCACTCAATTACAATCACTCACTCTCAAACTTAATTAAAAAAAAAATTACAAGCTTCAAATTATAAGATATCTCATACTGAATTTGATTTGAAGTCTTCAATAGTTTGGAGTTCGATTTTCCTAAAATGTTAGTACACACAAGAGCAAAAATAAATTTCAAAAAAAAAATGTTAGGAGATAACTACACATAAAACAATAATATTTGGAATCATCAAAATTATACAAGTTGCAAGAATGTAAAACTTGCAAATAGCAACCCTCTTAACAATCTCCCCCTTTTTTATGATGGAAAAACAATTATTGTTTATTGGATTTTAAATTCTAAGAATATCCTAAACTCCCCCTGAATTGATGAATATATGAAAATAAGGAGGCATTGAATCAAAATTTTAGTTTTTTAAAAGTTTATACAAAAATAAAACAATTACACAAAACAAAATGATACGAACGAATAAACAAAATAAAATACGAATGAACAAACAAAACAAAATGATACGAACGAACAAATAATATCTCCCCCTTTTTGACAACAGCAAAAAGTGAAGAAGAAAAAGACTTGAAATGTAAGCAGAGATATGAAAAGCAATTGATAATTTAGTCTTGAAAGTGATTTAAATAAATTATGCAAATAAAATTAAAACATTAGGCAAATCATAAAAATTTATAGAATTTAATAAGAGATATAACTTAGATAATAAAAATAATTTATCAAAAGCATGGTTCAACTTAAACACTAAGATAGAAAATCATTGCAAGAATGATGAATAAAAAATTATATATTTCAAATTTCAATATGAAATATAAATGAACATAAGATCAATTTGAATTAAGAGATTAAAAGAGTTTGGAAAGAAATAACTACCACATGTGGCATTTTGCGCATTTTTTTATTTTTAAATTTGTGGCACATTTTTGTGCATCTTTTCACTTTGGGCTTATTTTGTGCCTCTTTTTCACATTGCGAACCTTTGCGCATTACTTTTGATTTTTGTACATTTTTACAATTTTCAAGAGTAATCGTATTCTTTCCAAAAAATAATAATAAAAAATTTTAAATCTTTCTAAGTGCATAAATATTAATTGATAAGTGAAACACAAAATAAGAAAAGCATCACACTTGTAATAATAATATTAACAATAATGTAATCTAAATAATAGACATGGATTGATAATCTTAATAACATCAAGTTATAAGTAAAACTTAAATTTAGAAAAATTTGATTTTCTAATGAATTAAATTTTAACTTACAATTCAAGATATATCACTATTAAGATTAAAAATCTAATGATTTTCATAATGCTACCACACATTTCAATAATATTAAAGCCAAAAACACAAGATCATATATTGATATCAATGTGATGAAATTACAATCTAACACAAGATATCAATATAAAAGTACTAAAAGAAAATACATCAAACTTCCTAAAAACAATAATAAACACACAAACTACAAAAAAATACATAAAAGCAAATGCAACTATCACTGAGATGGACCCTAATTTAGAGGAGGAGGAGGAGCTACAACACCAAAAATGTTAAAATATGTACTCATCATCATCATATTGGTGCTGATATCATTCATTTGCTCCCTCATAAATCCCATGTCATGTTGATATTGAGCATCCTGTTGCTGAAGATGAGCCTTAATTTGATTAAAATGTTGATCAAAATGAGTCTCTAGTCAATGAAATCTTTGAATAAAATTCTGATAATTTAGTTCATTAGCAGGTACAGGAGCAGCTTCTGGTTCTTCCTCTGTAACACTTATGACATGTGCTTTATTTGAATCATCATTTTTTAAATCGCTCTAAAGGATCTGTCGTTGTAGTAGAGCGGTTTTTTATATTCTTGATCAGAATGAATCAAGTTGTATTTCTTCTCCAGAATATAGGTAACTAAATGTCCTAAGGCAATGTTCCCCTTTCTTTTCTGCTCTTCATGGCCTATTTTAGAAAGCCCATAAAGATAGTCGAGTAAAAGTTGGGCTTCATCTATAGCCACTTCAGACATGATCAAAAAGGTCACCATAGAAAGAAGAGGGGTTATATTGATTCTATCACCAGCTTTAGGAATAATTAAAGTTCTAAGAACATGCTGGATGATACGTGCATCTCGTACAAGATCGGATACCCTAGTCACATGCTCATCAATACTGTTTTTTCTAATCACTCTATTGATTTGAAACCATTTATATTGATCAGTGGTAATCAAGTTGTGGGCTCTAGCTCCTTCAGTCCTTAAGTTTAAAAAAGCTCCTAAGTCATGCTTGGTGATTTCAACTTTTTGTTTAAAGACAAAGGAACGAATTTTAGAGTGGTCAAAATTAAAAGACATGTTGGCGAGAAAGTAGTGAAATGTTTCCTTATTGTATAGGTGGACAAGGGTAAGGATAAAACGAAACTAAGTTGAAGTGAATAAATTCATTACTTTGAAGGTAAGATCTTCTTAGATTAGGATTTTGGAGGGGGTGATTTTGGTTGAAGCAAACCTAGGAAAAGAATCCTCATTTGCTTTGGAAAGAAAGTTCTTGGATGAATTCCTATGAGGTTTCTTGGCCAGAACCTTTTGGCGCTTGCTTGAACTTGCCATTTTAAAAAAAAAAGAACGAAAGGGATTGAAAGTGATGTTTACAGTGTGACTATTGAGTTGAAAAGATTGCTTATTTATTAAAAAATGATTCATTCGTACCAGACAAAAATAGTCCGTCCCGTACAAAATTTTCAATTCGTCCTGTACGAAAAAATTTTGTATAGATGATCTAAAGCGTCAAAATGAAACAGCTTTTCGTAATCAACACAACTTGTGAAGCGTCCTTTCATACAGACTTTTGAACAGTCTGATCGTACAGACGAACACGTGTTTATCCCGGGATGATCAGAACTTATATCATTTTAATGGCAGTTGAAATCGTCCCCTACATCGAACCGACATGTGTTCATCGAGAGGAACCAAAGGTTCATATGTATGAAGTTCATATTAAAAACTACCTTATCCATCAAACCACTTTAGTCATTCGTCACATCGTTTGAAAAACAATTCGTCCTGGATGATCGTATAGACGAAGTGACCAATAAACACTGAACTCAGCATGCAAAACGGTTTAATACACGATAGTTTGACACAATACACACATCATCCCATACGAAAAACTTTCTTCTCGGACGATTGTCACTAAAAAATTTCAAACCAAAGACATAAAACATAGTAAAAACACGAAACAATGAAGAAACACAAACTCTAAAAGAAAAATCACACATATAAAATCAAAAACTCATAAAGAACACAAAAATATTTAATTAGAAAATAAATATCAATTTTGCAAAAAAATTTTTATTTAAGCATTCAAATCAATCACACCAAGCATTGTTCTTAATGCACTGAAAGTAGCAAAAGCTTAAGGTTTTGTAAAAATATCTGCAAGTTGATTTTCAGTAGAAACATGATTGAGTTCAATTTCTCCTTTGGATACATGATCCCTTATGAAATGATATCTTATGTATATGTGTTTGGTTCTTAAATGTTCAATAGGATATTTAGAAATGCAAATAGCACTAGTGTTATCACAATAAATTGGAATAGTGCCTATAGTCAATCCTAAATCAATCAATTGTTGTTTCAACCAAAGAACTTGTGCCACATAACTTCCTAATGCAATGTTTTCAGCTTCAGCAGTAGAGAGGGTTACTAAATTTTATTTTCTAATGGACCAAGAGATTAAATAATTTCCAATGAATTGACATGTTCCAGAAGTATTTTTCCTATCCACCCTACAACCTGCAAAGTCAAAATCTAAATAACCAATTATTTTAAATGTATAGCTAAACTTAACAGATATCTTAAAATCATTTTCACTGCTGTCAAATATGATTCTTTTGAATCTGATTGAAATCTAGGACACAAACATACATTAAACATGATATCGGGCGGCTAGCCGTCAAGTAAAGCAAAGATCCAATTATCCCTCTAAATTTTTTTGATCAACAGATTTTCCCTTAGGGTCCTTATCCAACTGAACTGAGGAACTCATTGGTGTACTAACAGGTTTAGCATTGTCTATTTTATATTTTTTGAGGATGTCCTTAACATACTTTGACTGACTAAGAAATGTACCTTCCTCAATTTACTTAATGCTAAATCCTAGAAAGTAACTCAAATCACCCATTAGACTCATCTCAAATTCACTACTCATTATTTAGAAAAATCATCACAAAAATTTTTATTTGAAGATACAAAAATGATATCATCCACATAAATTTGAACAAAGAGTATATCCTTTTCAATTTCTTCAAAAAGAGAGTTGTATCCACACTTCCTTTTTCAAAAGATCTTTCAAGTAGGAAGGTGCTCAACCTCTCATACCAAGCCCTAGATGCTTGTTTCAATCCATATAACGCCTTTTTCAACTTGAAAATATCATTTGGGTATTTAGAATTTTCAAAACCTAGAGGTTGTTCTACAAAAATATCCTCTTCAATTATCCCATTTAAGAACGCACTTTTCACATCCATTTGAAACAATTTAAATCCTCTAAAATAGGCAAAGTCTAGCAAAATCCTAATTACTTTAAGATTAGCTACGGAGGTAAAAGTCTCCTCAAAATTAATTCCTTCAATCTGATTATACCCCTTAGCTACTAACCTAGCCTTATTTCTAATGACTACTCCTGAGTCATTCATTTTGTTTTTGAATACCCACTTAGTTCCAACTACATTTTGATCCTTTGGCCTTGTAGTTAATTCCCAAATTTTATTTCTTACAAATTGATTCAACTCTTCTTGCATGACCAAAATCCAAAATTCTTCAGAAAGTGCTTGATCAATATTAGTGGGTTCTATAGTTGAAATAAAGGCTGAATGATTGACTTCTTTATTTAATCCACACCTAGTCCTTACACCCTCACTTGGTTCACCAATAATCAATTCCCTTGGGTGGTTTTTAGAAAATCTCAAATCTCTAGGCAAAGGGTTTTCTATTTCCAAATTTTCTTCCAAATTCATCTTATCAATCTTTTGGGAGTTAATCTTAAATTCATCTTCTTCAATATTTGGTTCTTTCATATTTTCAAATTCATCAAATACAACATGTGTGGTCTCCTTAATTATCAAAGTTCTTCTATTAAATACTCTATAAGATTTTCCAACACTTAAGTATCCAACAAAAATTCCTTCATCTGATTTTAGATCAAATTTTCCTTAGTTAGATTTTTCATTTTTATGAATGAACACCTTACAACAAAAAACATGCAAATGTGACAAATTTAGTGTTCTCTCTTTTAGCAACTCATAGGGTGTTTTATTCAATTTAGATCTCACATTCATCCTATTCAGAACATAACTTGCAGTACTAACCACCTCAGCCCAAAAATATTTTGAAAGTGAATATTCTCCCAACATTGCTCGGGCGGCTTCTATTAATGTTCTATTTTTTCTTTCGACTACCCCATTCTGCTGAGGGGTTCTAGGTGCAGAAAAGTTGTGATCAATTCCTTTATCCTTATAAAATTTTTTAAATTTCTCATTCTCAAATTCTCCTCCATGATCACTTTGTATAGAAATAATTTCACACCCTAGTTTTCTTTGAATCCAAGTCGAAAAATTTCTAAATTCCTCAAATGATTTACTCTTATGAAATAGAAATCTAACCCATGTGAATCTTGAGTATTCATCTACAATCACAAATCCGTATACCTTCCCTCATATACTCATAGTTCCAACTGGTCCAAAAAGATATATATGCAAAATCTCCAATGGTTTACTATATATGGTAAATTCTAGTTTAGGTATACCTCTCACTAAATTCTTTTGGGTAATCCTCCTAAGGTTTTTCCTGCTAGAATGACAAACTCTCATATGCCAAAGTCATGACTCATCAGATACTATTTTCAAACGAAAAGCAGTAGGAGATTGAATGTAGTTCAAATCTAGCATATAAACATTATTTACCCTTTTTCCATTCAAAATATATTTTCCATTTAGGGTTAATATGCAGCTAGTAGGGAAAAATTTTATACAATAACATTTATCACAAAGCTGACTTATACTTAAGAAATTATGCTTTAAGCCTTCAGCCAATAACACATTGTCTATAAAAAAGTTCTTAAGATTTCCAATCATACCTGATCCAACCACCTTCTTTGTGGTATTATCTCCAAGTGTAACCTTGCCTCCACTCTTGGCTTCCAGCATTATGAATTGAGTAGTATCTCCAGTCATATGCTTTAAACATCTACTGCCCAGGTACCATATACTTTAACGAGATCTTGTGTAAGAGCGACCCTACAAAATTATCAAACGTTAGACCTGAGAACCCAAACAAGTTTGGGTTCACCTTTTGGCAATTTATAATCAGATGCATGTATGATATGTCTAGGTTTACGCATCTTAGATCTCCACACCAAATTAGTTTTCATCTTCAAAGTACAGGTGTGAGCTATATGTCCAAGCTATCCACAATTATTACATTTTACTTTTGGAAATGATTCCCTAAGTCTTCTAACATTCATCTCTCTATTCAGAGATTGCATAAATTTAGGATACATAATAGGATTAGTAAAATTTTCAAGTTTAGGAGGTATCCTATTATCCTCGAGAGCTTTTATCGTTAATTTGTAAATGAATTCATATCTTCCAAAATATGATTCATATAATTTATTTTATATAATTTGCTCACTGGATTCATCCTTAAAGTTTCTAAAATCTTTCTCAAGTTCTACATAGGATGATTTTAAATTCTCATGATTTTTATTCAAGTCATCAAACTCATCGAGTAGTTTCATATGGTTGTCATCTATTAATGAATGATCTTTCCTAAGGATTTCATGTTCCTTTTAAAGTTCTTCAAATTTTAAACTTAGACTAACATGCATTTTCTTCATTTTCTTACATGCATCATGCATGTATTCTGAAACTTCAAATAATTCAACATAAGTTAAGTCACATACCTCTTCTTGATCTGACTGATCAAGACTATCGGCCATTAAGCAAAGATTAGTGGCTTCTTCTTCCTTTTTAGTTTCTGATGAATCTGAAGCTGAGTCCGCCCAAAAAGCTCTTTGAAACTTCTTCTTGCCCTTCTTTACAATTGGTTTCTCCTCTACCTTCTCCTTGCTAGGAGTGGCTTAGAGTTTTGGGCATTCAGTCTTGATATGACCAGGTTTCCTGCACTCATATCAAATCACATCATTTGAAACCTTGCCATTTCTATTAAATTTACCTCTATTTCATTGTTGGCATCTCTTCTGCTTCCTCTTTAGAAAGATTCTGAACTGTCTAGTATCAATGCGATGTCGACTTCATCCTCAGGTTGTGAGTGTTCACTCTCAGACTCTTCCACTTTTAGTGCTATATTCTTCTCCCTTCGTGGTTCACATGCATCAATATTTCTTTGACTAACTCCTTGCTCATAAGTAATTAGCGAACCAAGAAGATTGTCAATAGAGTAAACGTTTAAATCTTTAGACTCTGTAATTATAGTAATTTTAGCATCATATGCAATAGGCAAACAATGAAGAATTTTATTAATCATTTCAGCATTCGTTAGTTCCCTACCTAGTGCATGCAAAGAAGTGACTAATTATGTGAATCTTGTGTATATATCAGAAATGGATTCATTAGGTTTCATGCGAAATAATTCATAATCATGTAACAAGATATTAAGTCTAGATTGCTTAACCTCATTAGTCCCCTCATATGTTATACAAAGTCTATCCCATATGTCCTTTCCACTTTTGCAAGTGGAAACACACATGTAGTCTTCTGATTTTAAAGCATAAAAGAAACTATTCAAGCAATTTGGATTTATTTGTGCTAAGTCGCATTCTTCTACTATCCAGGCTGCAAAAGGTGTTTCAACTCTAACTTCGTCAACTAATCTTGTTGGTTTTGTATATCCTTCATGGACTAAGATCCACATACGATAATCAAGTGACTGTAAAAAAGTAGATATGCAAGTTTTCCAAAATCAAAAGGTATATTATCAAATAGTAGAGGTCTAGTTATAGAGTAACCCTCAGGTGTGTTTCAATTTCCAAATGTAGCTATCTACATTAATCAAAAAGTAGTCCAAACTTATGATTTTAAAACAATGCTGTGATACCACTTGTTGAAACACGTTCACTATGAATTAGGTTGTCAAACCTAAGATTATGTCCAAGGCTATCCAAGAGGGGGGTGAAATGGTATTTTAAAAATTTATCCCTCTTTTGAATATTTTAAACAAAAAGTAAACTTTAATGAATTTTTAGAAATAGTTTTTTAAACCACAATTATTAGAATAGAGAAAGCAGAAAATAAAAAGTAGTAAAGAATAAAAGACACAAGATTTATAGTGGTTCGATCAAAACCAGACCTACATCCACTCCCCGGAGGCACCCTCCGAGTATTACACTAATACCAATAGTGTCTCTCCTTTTTCACCCACAGCAAGGCGGAGAAGCCTTTACAACAAACTCTTTCCACCACTACCCGGTGGCAGAGAAACGTCATCCTTTTACACTATCGCTAGTGTTGGCATAGAACCGTTCGTCCTTTCACACTCTACCCACACTCTCCTAGTGTGGGCAGAGAACACTTTGACTGTTCACACTCTCCTAGTATGGGCAGACAACCCTTCGTCTATTCACACTGTCCAAGTGTCGGCAGAGAACCGAATCTCTTTCACAGATCTCCTCACAAGAAATCTAGAAGGAAGAAAGAAAAGATTGAAGTAATCACAATTCAAAATCAAAGACTCTTACCTTTAAACTCCAAGTGATTCCTTCACGCTCCAGTAGTAAGAATCCTTCTTCGAACACTCTATCACACTCTCTCCTTGACTCTTCTTTCAATAGGCATGAAGATCAATGAGCTAAAAGATTTGGTGGCAGTCAAAATTGGACTATATATAAAAGAGACAAGAAAAACCATCCAAAAACTACAAATTTTCAAGTCAACACAAAATGGATCGTCCCGTACGATCGTGGATCGTCTTGGACGATTTTACTTAAAGTGACGGAAATGATCCTAATGAATATTGGTACGAACTAAGTTCGTATATGATCATCATCCCATACGAACTAGGTTCATCCGGTACGAACAGTTATACTATAGGTCGGTTCCCAAAAAATTGTAAGACGTAACCAACTAATGTTAAATCGATTCATTTTGTCCTAGGATGAATAGTACTTTGTATGGACAAAATTTTTATAGAGAGCAAGTCATCCAGGGACAATTTTAATTTTGTTTGAACAAAATTTTTACAGAGAGCAATTCATCCTGGGATGATTATAAAATTCGTCTGGATGAAATTTTTACAGAGAGCAACTCGTCCTGGCACGATTATCAATTTTGTCTGAAAAAAATTTTATAGAGAGCAAGCCTTCCACGGATGATTTTAAATTCATCCTGGATGATCAGGACTTAGAAAAATTTTTTCTCAAATCCTGTTCGTTCAATTGCCCTTACGAGGAGATAATAGACCTGATCATCCCGTACCAGTTTTATTCGTCCTGTACGATCTTAACAAAAAATTTAAGTTCTCTTTACGTGTGTATGTGTTTTTTCACTCAATTACAATCACTCACTCACAAACTTAATTAAAAAAAAAAATTACAAGCTTCAAATTACAAGATATATCATGCTGAATTTGATTTGAAGTCTTCAATAGTTTGGAGTTCAATTTTCCTGAAATGTTAGTACACACAAGAGCAAAAACAAATTTTAAAAAAAATGTTTGGAGATAACTACACAAAAAAACAATAATGTTTGGAATCATCAAAATTATACAAGTTGCAAGAATGTAAAACATGCAAATAGCAACTCTCTTAACAAAGTCAACAATGTACAATAAGAATTGATGATGCTTTTATGTGTATGATATTCTTTAGGATTTTTTGGGATTCCACCCTTCAATGGATCTTTGGTCTACTAATACGCATAATCAACTTTTTCTTTGAGATCAATAGAATGTTTATTAGTTAGTATTTATGCTCCCAAAGAGTAACAAAAACCTTGCTGGCTTTCAATAGAACTTGTGATAAAGCTAGCCACGTTAATACTAGTGGACGACTACCATTGGGTGGCTCACCTCACATCTACCAAGATGGAGGAGATTGTTCTAGTTTGATCTAAAAAGGCCACCACCACAATAGTAGGCCATCAATCCACCCTTCAAAACATTTAAAGCTGACTTCATTTGTAGTTAAGCCTTAAGAAGAGGTCAAAGATTAGAAACCAGTAGAAATTAAGGGCAACAGCCCCAAATCTCAAGAAAAGCACTACACTCTTAAGAAGCTCAGTAAGAGTGAATATCTTCAAATACCTATTGATATCGTTGGGCTTCCTTTTCAGAGATGTAAGGGCTCCAACCCACCTTATATAGGAGATTATACTAGTCAAGCTTTGTCATCACCTCCTAAGGAGGATGTCCCTCAACCTACCGTGGATACCACCCTTGTGACTATCTACCCTGGGAAAATCAAAATGGAAGGGAAAGAACCTAGCATAAATGATGAGATGATTGTCCTGATAGTAGAAGAATCTCTTGATTCCATAAAGGATCTCAAGTTGCAGGACATTCTGTCTTAAGCTAGGAGAGTAAGAGTTTAATAATATGATGGATTACAGTAGGTACCTACCCATTGACTCCAAGTTAGTGGAGAGTAGACAGGTCGATGAGGTGGTCAAAGATATTTGAGAGATCCTTAAGAAGAAAGAGCCATATAATCCATCTACCCTTATTTGTATGATCTTTTGATGGATGAAGATAATGCTACTGCCAATAGTATTAACATGGTTGAAATAAGAGCATTAGTCAAAGATGCTGAGTCTAGTAGACATCGGTAAGGTAGGGAAGAAGATTCAATATAGGTTTAATCTGATTCAGATGGATTAGTTACATTGAGGGATAAGAATGAATACATCAAGAACATTGAAACGAAAGTTAAGGAAATGCTACTAAGGGTAGAGGAAATGTAGCATCAACTTTCCAAGATACAACAACCTTAGCTTGAACAATTATAAGCTATAGTACACATAGTTGGTGATCAAAGCAAAAGAGCTAGATTTAGCTCTACCAATTCTAGTTTAAGCTCTAATATTTCCCCCAGTACAACTAGTAGTCCCTACAGTGCCAGCTAAGAAAGTCATCAAGCATATGATTGAGACCCTGGTAAGTGAGGCCATATCCTATCACCAAGGAGTTACATCTATTCTAATGGGTAGGCCTTATCCCGAGGAATATGACTTAGTTCCTTAACCAAAGGGCTTCATGCCACATTCTTTTAAAGTTTTTAGCAGTATAAAAAAAACTCGAGGTAGCATCTAGCCCACTTTTGTGCAAGCTGTTGTAACACTTTGGGTTAGGTGCTATATTATTTCACAAATTTTTTAGTAGTCTCTCTAAAATCTCTTTTGACTAATTTGTGGATTTACCTAATGGTTTGGTGAGAACATTTGCTAAGCTAGAGGGTATATTCTTAAAGAGATTCTCAAGATCACAGCAGTATATAACCATGGGTGATATTGGAGTTGAGAAGTAGAAGCCAGGAGAATCTTTGGTTTTTTTTTTTTTTAAGAAAATGCAGCGAATTGCATTAAGAAATAAAAAAGAAATACAAACTACAAACTAAGACTATCAGATTCCTCCTTTAATAAAGACATAAATAATGGAGGAACCTTATTCAAACTAATATCATCCCAAATAAAAGAGCTAAGAAGAGCATAATTAGCACATACGTCTGCAAATTTATTACCTCTTCTATGTATACAATTGAAAATTACATGATCAAAATTATTAATAAAATGATAAGCTTCATAGAATGAATTACCACTTGACTTTGCATCTTGAAGAAACTTGATAATATTAGCATTTTCCCCTTCTATGATAATTCATTTATATTTGTACATCCAATCTTTGATCACTTCCTTGATAACATGTATAGCAAATAACTCCAAAGAAGAAACATTCCAATGTATACAAGATTTCCCAAATGCCAATAGAAATCAACCTTTGTGATCACGAAATACACCTCCTATTCCAGCTTTGTAAGATGGAAGTAGTGAAGCATCTATATTAACCTTGATCCAATATGGGTGGAGGAGGGTGCCAATGCAAATCACACAGCCTAGATGGCTGATTAACACCCCATATACATGGGTTCCTACTAACACCGTGAGCAAAAATTGAAGCATAGCTGAAGGCATTAACAATAATTTCCAAAGAACTATCTTCAAATCCTTTATGAATCAAGTTGTTTCTAGATTTCCAAGAGATGAAAATCGTGTTACAATATAAGCTTGCTATGAAGGAATTCTATTTAGATAACCAACTACAACATTCGGAAAGAGAAATGAAAACTGGAATGTGATATCCCCAGTTGATTATGTGCTGAAGTGCATCCAATAATTTCTTGCATTTAACCACAGCATGCTCTATATTTTCTTCTTCATTACAATTCCTAGGACAGCCAACATCCCTATGCAATCTTCTGTATGCTAGAAAATGAACAAGTAGGAAGAGCATTATGATAAATCCTCAACCATAGAACTTTCACACATGGCTTCAGTTTGATTTTTCTAATCCAGCTCCAAAACTGAACTGGGGCCGAATGCTGCACCGAGACATCAAACACAAGGGAATATAACGTCTTCCCAGATTTTTGCCAAATTAATTCCAATATATCTTTCCCCATTTCAGGTTAAATTTTTATTTGGCAAATGAGGTTAGCAAGTTCTGATCCCATATATTTATTAATTGTTTCCACATCCCAGCCACCATCTACAATGAAATTTTTAACCGTGCAATCACTATGCTCTTGTGTGATAAAGGTTGGCCAGTTGCTAGGACTTTTTTCCAAAACCCAAATTTTATTTAGCACATCAATAGATTTCCCATTCATAATTGTCCACCTCAAGATTGTCTTTAAAGAATTAACTCCTTCCGAGATAATTTTCCAAGCATTCGAACCAATTTTCTTCACTGCATTGTCTCCTAACAGCTCTCCATACTTTAGATAGAATACCTTATGAAGCAATGAATCTTCTTCTTGAACATACTTCCAAGCAATCATAGCTCTTAATAGACTAACCTTGTTAGAACAAGAGTGAAGAGCTCTACCTCCCCATTTTAAAGGAATACACATTACATCCTAGTTCACATAATGAATTCCATGACTTCCATTTGCTTTATTCCAAATAAAACTTCTACAAATTTTATGCACTTCATCAAGAATGCTTTTGGGAATCAATGAATTGGTGTGCATTGAAAAGTAGTATAAGAAAGCAAAATAATTTTTACAAGCATAATTTTTCTAGCCAAAGAAATCATCTTCCCTCCACAAACATTAATCATCTTCAATGTTTTTTCAATAATAAATTGGAAATCATTTTCAACCAATCTTCTAAGAGCTAGTTTCACACAAAGATAAGTCATATCTTTAACATTTTTGTACTTCAAAATCCAAGAGATGGCTTTCTTATTCCTTCTATTTACAGCTTTGTAAAGAGTAGATAAGATTTGTTAGCATTTATCTTTTGACTGGTCCACTCAAAATTTTTTTCCAAAATTACCGTTATCTCCTTAATACATTTCAATTTTTCTTCAGAGAAAATAATTACATCATTTGCATACAACAAGTGAGAAATCCTTGGTCCAATAGAACTCGCCCAAATTCTAATAGAATCCTCTTTTTCCATAAAAGCATTAGATAGTAACCAGGAGCAAAGAATGAATAAATAAGAAGACAAGCGACAACCTTGTCAGAATCCACTTCTAGATTTGATCCAATTTAAAGAATTTCCATTAATCAAAATAGAAAACTTTGGATCTTGGACACACTCCAAAATAAGGATTGAGAATTTAGATGGAAATCTAAAATAATCCAATGCCTTTTTAAGGGTCGGCCATCCCTTAGATTCATATGCCTGCTCCATATCAATTTTAAGAGAAATAGGACCTTTTGAGGATTTAGATTACCTGAATTTGTGTATAATCTCTTGAGCTACTAGAACATGATCCGTCAATAATCTCCCTTTCAATAAAGTTACCTACTCTTTAGAAATTAATTTAGGAATAATAGATGACATCCTGTTCATTAGCACTTTAGCCACCACTTTATAAACAATATTGCACAAACTGATTGGCCTAAAATTGTTTGGAGCCAATGGGTTGCTAACCTTAGGAATAAGAACTATAAGAGTCTCCTTCCATCTTGGATCCATCTCTGACATCTCGAAGAAATAATTAACAACATTCCAAAAATATTTTCTAATGATCTCCCAATAAGCTTTGATAAAAGAGTAAGTGATGTCATTGTTACTTGGAGTAATATAACTACCACTTTGCTTGATTACTTCTTCCACTTTTTCAATAGAGAAAGCTTTGTTTAAAAAAAAATGCATCATCATCATTTAAACAAATCCACGGTTTTGGCCAGCCTTCAAGGTTGCAACTTTTGTTTTTCCATTTATCTTGAAAAAATGAACCATTACTTATTCAATTTGATGTTGATCTTCCACCACAACTCAGTTTTCATCCTTGATTTTAACAATGAAGTTCGAATTCCTTCTAGCTGAAGCATATGACTGAAAAAATTTTGAATTGCAATCTCCCTTCAACATCCACTTAACATTGGACGTTTTTCTCCACCATGTATCCAGCTGAGCTAGAGTGGAATTGAATTCACCCAATTTTACCTTAAGAAACTAGTTTTCCTCCTCCGAGAGCCCACACTCACTAGCTTCTTTAGTTTGCAGCTCCTCTTTTTCCTTCAACAAGGATTCCTTCAATTTAAATAAGCTTCTATGTTTAGATTTGCTCCAATAAAATAAGGCCTTCAAGGGATTTTCCATTTCGGAGTTCATAATATTAAACATGTTGCACGTAATTTTTTTCAACCAAATTCCCCTTACCACAGCAGCTGAAGCTTTGTTGTCAACCCAGCTATCTTCAAATCTAATCACTTTTCTAAATGAAGTCTAAAATTCCAAGAGATTTAAGAGAATCGGACAATGTTCAGAAGCTACATGAGGCAGATGCTTAACCATCATTCTATGTGAAGAATTAAGAGCAACCAAATTCATAAAACATCTATCCAATCTTTTTAGAATCCGATCAGCTCCTGATTTGTTGTTACACCAAGTAAATCTTGGACCAACAAACCCAACCTCGTGTAAATCATTACAAGTCAAGAAAGTCTTCATTTCCTTGGGTCCTAGAGAAAAAAGTGAATCTCTTCCCTCCCCTTTTATCTTCCTTGGAAAGTACACAATTAAAATCTCCTCCTATTACCATAGGTAAATCCTTGGAAGAATAGAATTCCAATCTTTCCCAAAGCTTCCTTATTCTATATACATCCTTATTTCCATAGATCAAAGAAACTCTCTATTTCCCCTTGTTTGGAACTTCCAGATCACCAATTATAAATTGGTGTGATGATTCCAAGACATAAAACTTGGCAACACTAACTTTCCATATCAACATAATTCCCCCAGACAACCCTTCAGATGGAACTTGAAAAAATTCCCAATCCGAGCCAATAAGAAAGTCCACATCCTTCCTCTCCATATTAGAAATTTTTGTTTCCAGAAACCCTAAAAACAACACATCATAATTCTTCACAACCTCTTTTAAGTATAAAGAAGCCTTCTTCTTTCTTGCTCCTCTACAATTCCAAAAAATTATAGAAGACATTATTGGAAATGAGGGGACGCCATCCCCATTTTCTCCCCATCCACTCTCCTACTCCTAGGAGCCAAATTTATAGGCCTCAAGCCTTTAAGTTGCTTAGCACTTTTTTTCTTTACAATAGAAGAAGATTCATCTTCCCTACCACCTAAATCTTTTTTTGAAACCTCCAAATTATTCTTTATGATATTATCTTCCACTTCTTTAGTACCCTTAAAGTCATGAAGAGAGACAGCTACAACTTCTTCAGGGGAAGTAATTTCCCATTCCTCAACTAAGCCGTCTAAGATATTAAATTTATTCTCAATAATAGTAGAACCATGAGTTTTAACATCCATACTAGATTTGATGCTTGAATCATTATTCATGTCCAGAACCTCCTGATGTAGTTCTGGTGTAGGAACACTTAGTTCTTCTCCCTTGGATTGATCATGATGTCCAGCAGATAAAACCTTATCACCAAGAATTGTGTGGCCTACTTCTCCTAAAGTCTTGAAATCAGTTGTAGCTTGTAATTCTATAGAAATATCTTTCACTGTTTTTGTATTCTTTCTCACAAACATTCTAGCAAGACATTGATTACCTCTTTTAGAGACTTGATTTTTATTCCTTCTTCTTCCTTAATTGACATGGAACCAAGGACCATAACCCTCTTTGACATCAATAGAATCATCAGCTGCTGAATTAACATTATTTTTAAAACAATCTACCTCCACTGGCTTTGAAGAACATTCCACCTGATTTGAAGCATTATTAGCCTGTTTTTGGTTTACCAAGCAATCCTTTTGAGGTGACCAATCCTACCACATTCAAAGCAAAAATTGGGTATCCTCTCATATTCAATTTTATGATAAAACTTGCAAGAGCCTTCCTTCCACCCAAACACCAAGAGAAAGTTGTTCATCAAGCTTGATGCACACACAAACCCTTCCAAACTCCCTCCTTCCCCACTGAAACATGTTTCCATCAATCAAATATGGTTTCCCAACCATAGAAGCTATTATGCAAATTTTTAATTCATCCCAGCACTGTAATGGAAGATTTGGCATCCTGATCCACACAGGAGCTATCAACCCTTTTAAGGAGGTAGGAGAAAATTTTGGTGTCCATCTGTCAATCCCTATGATCTGTCCATTAACAAACCATGGACCATTAGAGAAGACAGCTTCTAACGGCTCTAGAACATAGAATGAACACAATACCCAATCCATCCCCAACATTGTGAGATGGAATTTACCATAAGGAGCCCACTTCCTCCTCAGCTTGGCACTAATTGCTGGAAAAGGAACATTTCCTCCAAATACCTTTATCACCAGAGATTTCTAAAGTTTTTTGGAGATCTTCAATTCATTTTGCAAACAAAGCTATATTATTTTTCCATCATCCGAGAAACAATCTCCAAGCTCAAGATTAAAAACCTTCTTTTCTGCTCTAAGCATTTGATTGAGCATTATTGCTCGGTCTTGAAGGGATAGCAACACGTCCTTCCACACATCCTCCCAATTCTCCTGAATGCAATTTTGGACTTTCACCAGATCCGAATACGAAGTTTCCATCATATTTTTAATACTTTCAACCAATACAACAGTTGTAGGAATCACATTAACCTCCTCCTTCCAAATGAGATTTGCCGGTGGCACAGCTCCGGGCAGAGCAACTACAGATTTGTATCCATCCTTGACTTCACCTCTAGGATATTCACAATGCACATATCTCTCTGAGATCACAGGCTGAAACTTTGATGAAGGTAAATCATCCTCGACTCCAAATTAAAAATTTTTACCAAAATTAAAATTCATTTTTGAATTATTTTGCATTACCACTTCCTTCCCTTTCCCAATAACTTCAATTTCATTCTTCTTAGCAAGCAACAATCCTCCTTCATTGATAGTTAGTGGTTTTCCAACCCTTGACAATTTTTTTGAATTTTGAACAAAACTAGAATTTTCGTCTCCAAAAGCCGGTGGAGAAGATGAAAAAATGGGCCAAAACAAAAGAACGACATGAAGCAGATTAACGAACATCTATTGGACCACCGTGTTGCAAATCTATTTTTTCATGCCTTATGTTTTGATGATTGACAAACACTACTTCTCTTGGACTACTTGTTGCTTCTAACTTTTCAGGAATCGTAGACCGGACGATCATGAAGAAGCCAAGTTCAGAAGTGCGTAGGTTTAGGGTTGAGTCAGTCTGTACTTTTGTTTTTCTCTTTTTGAGTCTACTTGTAATGGTCAAAGAGACTGATGCTAAGTAACCCTACACACACACACTTAAGAGACTTAGAATTTCTATTTTTGCCCACATCGGCCAGGCCGATATTCATATCGTCCTGGACGATCAGCTTAAAACAGAAAGTCTAATTAAGGATTCTTAATTAAGGCAGCCGACATTAACATATCGGCCTGGACGATACGTGTATCGGCCAGGACGATAAGCTCAAAACAAAAGAAGTAGTCGCCTTAGACAGTTAAGGTATACTGTATTTTTAAATTATCGGCCAAGACGATACCCATATCGGCCTGGACAAAATTACCAAATTATGCCTTAATTGATCAGGAAATCAAGGGAGTAATTAAGGATGATTGATACGATCATATCGTCCTGGACGATCGCAGGATCGGCCAGGACGATACATTCAAAATCCTTGAGTTGCTTCAGGACGATAAATATCGACCAGGTTATAAACAGGGCGATGCTCAGGACGATTTGCCTTTGATTTGAACTAATAGGCTAGGACGATCATATGATCGGCCTGGACGATCAAGCCAAATTTCAATCGTCCAGGACTGTTCCCAGGGCGATGCTCTGGCCGATCTTCTTTGATTTGTACTGATCGGCCAGGCCGATGTACATATTGGCCGGGACGATAAAGTCGGCTACTTGCAATTAATGAGCTCCTTGAGAGCTCTTCTATTTAAGAGCTCTTGTCCAAACGTTTTAGAAGACCTTTGGCTACTGCCTTGACCTGAGAAGACCTTGAGGAGAGAAAGAGAGAGAGGGAGAGAGAGAGGATCTTGTGAGGGGGAGCTTGTGAGGGGGATTCACAAGGGTTGCTTCAAGGATCGCTCTGCTTGTCTTTCGTCTGGAGTTTCTCGTCCGTGGAAGGGTCGGTAGAGGTAAGGAGTTTGCTTTTGGTTCTGGTTCTCTGACAGCTTCAGGAGGAAGCAAAAGGAGGTAGGTTCTCTGCCTTGCCGGGGTGGCAAAAAGGAGGTTCTTGTAAGGGCTTCTCCGCCTAGCCGTGGGGGCTAAAGGAGAGTCACGTTTTGTAGTACAATACTTGGAGGGTGCCTCCAAGGAGTGGACGTAGGTCGAGTCGACCGAACCACTATAAATCTTGTGTTCTTATTTTTGCTTCCGCACTTTTTAATTCCGCATTAATTTCTTGTGGTGTGATTTGGTTTGTGATTTTATTTCTTTGTCTTAAAAGTTTTTTTTTAAATACCAATTTACCCCCCCTCTTGGTTAGCTTGGGACTAAGTTCATAGGGCTTAACATCCTGAACGAACTTTCAAGTGGTATCAGAGCGGGATTCGAAAATTTAAGTTTGAAAACTTTTTAAATTTGATCCATGGCTAACATTGGGAATCGTAACACTATGGAAGGGTATTCCATTACCCGACCTCCCCTGTTCGATAACCAACCTTTTGATTTTTGGAAAACCCGCATGTCAACGTTTTTACAATCTACTGATTATCGCATGTGGATGCTTATTCAAGAAGGTTATTCTCCACCTTCTCGTGAAATTAATGATATTAAAACTGAAGTTGCTTTTACTGAATGGACTTTCGATGAACGTGATTTGGCTCAATTAAATGCAAAGTGTTTGAACTATTTTTTCTGTGCTTTGAAATCTGAGGATTACATGCGTGTTTTAACTTGCAAAACTGGTAAAGAGATTTGGGATAAATTATGCATCACCTATGAAGGTACTAATGAAGTTAAGCAATCCCGTTTAAACATTCTCTTGCATGACTACGAACTTTTTCGTATGAAACCTCATGAATCGATTTCTGACATGTACACTAGGTTTACTCAGATTGTTACTTCATTGCATGCACTAGGGAAAGAGCTTTCAAATTATGAAAAAGTTAACAAGATTTTGAGATGCTTGCCTTCGTCTTATGATGCAAAAATTACTGCCATTACTGAATCCAAAGATTTGAACACCTATTCTATTGATAACTTACTTGGCTCACTCATTGCTTACGAGTAAGGGGTGAATCAAAGAAATCTTGATGCAGGTGAGAAGAAAAAAGAGAAAACAATCGCACTGAAGGCGCATAAATTGGATTCTGAATCTTCCGGGTCTGAAAGCGATGATGTTGCCTTCATCACAAGGCAATTCAAAAGCTTTCTAAGGAAGAAACAAAAGCATCATCAAAGTTGGAGGAAAGGTAAGGATCACAAATATATTAAGGGATCTTCTAATGTTGTTTGTTTTGAATGCAGGAAACCTGGACATGTGAAAGCCGATTGCCCTACACTTCAAAATCATTCAAGCAAAGAAAAGGAAAAAGGTGAGGAGAAAGACAAGTCAAGGAAGGACAAGAAGAAAATCCAAAGAGGTTTTTGGGCAGAATCTGGTACTGATTCCTCTGAGACTGAACCAGAGGAAGAGACTACGAATTTGTGTTTTATGAAAGAAAATCAAAGTGATGAGGAAGAGGTATGTAAACCAACCTATGATGAATTGTTTGAAATTTGTGAAAAAATCCATGCATCATACAAAAAACTTAAGAAGACTCATGCTAGTCTAAAATTAGAACATTCAAATCTACAAAAAGAGCAGGAAGTTTTTCTCAAAGATCATGCAACAATTGATTCTAATCACATGACTCTTCTTGATGAATTTGATGAGTTGAACAAAAAGCATTTGGAATTAGTTGATGAACATAATGCATTAAAAGCTTCACACACCTCACATAAGATTGATATTAAGAAATCTAAAGAGATTGAGAAAAATTTGGGGATGGAGAATGATGCATTAAAAAGAACTAACTTGAGGATTCAAAATAATTTTGATACATATAAGAAAAATCGGATGACTTCCACCTTTGATCTTAAGCCAGAACCTAGAAAGAGGCAATATAACTCAAACCATTTAAAAAACCCTTTTCCTGGAGTTAGATGTTTCTCATGTAGCATGCTAGGACACATCTCACACACTTGCACCGTTCACCGTAGTACACATTGGGTGTGGAGACCCAAGATGCATGATTCACAGCATACCTTACCTGCATTACATTCTACTTTTCTAAGAAGGATCCCAAACCTGTTTGGGTTCCTAAATCTGACTGTTGTTGAGTTTTGTAGGTGTGCTCTCACCAAAGTCCTCGTGGGAGCATAGGATAACTGGACATAAGGAGGCTTGCAGCTCAAAATTGCTTAAACTTGCTGCTTTATCACATGCTTGAAATTCCTTCTGTGTTATTTGTTTATTCTATTTTTGTGTTAATTTGTGTGCTTGCTTTGTGTTAGTTTGCTTTAATTTCATTTTGTTTTTGTTGTTTTTGTTTTTATGTGATCTTTAAATATGGCCTTCCATATGATTAATCTTTTCAAGCTTTTAGATTTTTAATGTTTTTGGACGTAGTGTTTTACTTTTCAAAATTGGTTAAATGGAGTATACTGTTGATGTTTTCCCTCCTTCTGACTTTGTTTAGTGGTATGATTTCTTCTCTAAAAGAAAAGTCTAAACTCGGTTTAACCAATGGCCTATTATTTAAAGATCTTTTTTTTATCTTGCTACATTAATTTATCTTATGCATAATAGCCAAAGTTCTTAAATATCATTCAAGCTTTTGAAATCTTGCCATTACATTTATCACATGATTTTGCTTTTGTGTTGTGGATTGTTCTTCCCTATGTTAAAGAGAGAGCTCCTATTCTCTAATATTTGGAGTATATACTCACAACTAAGTTTTTTTTAAGGGTATATTAAAGAGTTTCTAGCTTGCAAAAGATAAAAAGGAAAGAGGCCAATGAAGTCAAAATTGAAAAGAATGCTATATACACAAAAGTGTATCAAAGAATCAAAAGATGCTCAAAAGAGCAAATCAAAATGACAAGAGGCATAAAATGAGCCCACTAAATGCAAGCTATCCTCTCTTTTGTAAAACTCTTAAAACTTAGAAAACTCATTGATTATGTGATGTTTTCAAAGACTTGATTTCAATTTGCATGACTGAGAAAAATTACTTTGGGTTATTAAATATGAGATATTTTCTTTGTAAACAAGTCTTGAATGGATCTTATTATCCTATTTAGTTATTCTGAGTTGGATCTTTGTTTTCCAAAAGAATTTTTGTACCCTGAAGGATGTCCGATCTAGGATTAACAGAATCAGATGTTCTACCTTCTTCTGATTGGGATCTGTTAAACTTCTTGATCTCTTGAAACTTTAAAAGATAATTTTTTGGAAAGAATTCTCATTTGATGCCCCCATAAAAAAAAAATTAGAAAAATTAAAATCCAAATATATTTGCTTTTGTTTTTGTTTATTTATTTTCTTCATATTTTTTGTTTTTTTTTTCTTTTCTTTTGTTGTGTTTTGACTGTTGTTTCTTCTGCTTTATTTTTGAGGGTCTTGATCATCACCATCTTTTCTTTGAAATCAATTCCTAGTCACATCGTCCTGGCCGATAGATTTATCGTCCTAGACGATACGACAATTCACCTTGAAAATCCATCTGCTGAACTCTTCTGTGCTTGATGTAACTCATCGTCCCAGATGATAATATATCGTCCTGGATGATTTGATCGAACTCTGGTGATAGTCCTAGCCGATAGAAAATTTTGTCTGGCCGATGCATTTTACGTACATCATCCTGGCCGATACACTGGATTGTCCTGGACGATCCACGTGTCAGCATGTTTTGATCTTTAAATTTGGCCCCGGACGATCCATTATTGGACAATCGTCCAGGTCGATCCACTGTTCGTCCTGGACGATACACGTGGCAAGCATTTTAAACGTTTTAACTTTGGCCGGTACGATCAATTATTGTGCATCGTCCTGGACGATACGCCTAATCGGCCCGGATGATCTGCTTTTTCAATAGTCGTTCGGCCTGACTCCTCGGGCCGATCGCCTGTGTCTAATCGGCCTGGCCGATATCTGATCGGCTCGGACGATCGGACCACCTTTTTGACCAATCGGCCTGTACGTAATTATTGAACCATATCGGCCTGGACGATTAGGCGATCGGCCTTGACGATATGGTTGTTTCTTTAAATTCAGGCCAATTCCAGCCATGCTTTCTCACCCTTTACCTTCATCTCTTGTGTATTTTCTTGCTACCTCTCTCCTATGGCTGGTGGGAAGCGTGTTCGCCAGGCGTCTGGGAGTTCTTCGAGGTCGACTTTGGATCCTTGATTCTGGGAGGCAGAAGATCAGGCTGCCTATCATCGCTACAAGGAGAGTTGCATCACCCTTTCCTGGATAATTAATCCTGCACATCTCTCATACCCGGTAATGGACCTTTTTGCCCACACCTCTCTTTGTTTTATACTTACTCTCGCCGTCCCTTTCTCTTTCGAACTCCTCACTGAATTTTATGCTAGCCTGCGCATTAACCACACCTTCACAGTCATGACCTCCTATGTGAATCGACGCCCTATCAAAATCACATATCAGGATTGTGTTGATCTTTTACAGCTATCCACCACTGGGGATAAGCTGCACCTAATAGCCTCTGATCCTGATTTTGACTGGTCCACGGTGAATCACTTCCTTCGTCAGACCAATACACCTTTCCATGTTGGAGAGACTAGCTCTTTGGTCAAAGATGCTAGGACAATCCGACATGTCCTTCGCACCTCCATTATCCCAAAAGCCGGGGACCGAGTTCACATCACCCCTCTACTGTCCCTCACTACTTTCTACATTATGGCCCAAAGAGAATTCAATACCGCTAATATACTCTTTTGCTACATCGATCGCCTAACCACAATTCACGACCCAGGCCATAAGAGAAAACCCAATCTAGCCTTAGGACACATGATGGCCTATATCATTGAAACCAAATACAATCTCCAATACCCTAATCGTCCTGACCTTCACCCTACCTACAATTCTGAACAATTAGATTAATCAAGCTGGCATTGAGATACTGCTTAAGTTCCGTCAGGTTCCAATTCCCATCATCAAGGATAAAGTTATTAAGCACCAAGTTCTCAAGGTTGACACAATCTGCAAGCATTGGCCACTTGTTGAAACATTTGTCAAGTAGCCAAATGTAATTCATAACATTGATACAAGTACCATTGACAATCTTCCATTTGATAATAGGCTTAAGGAAAGTAGTGCCATCCAACATGATTGATCGGGAAGCAGATTTCCCATTCCTGGGTTTACCATTCCAAGTATCAGAACCATACTTGGCAGTTAAATAGTTGTGAAACAGAGAAGAGGGATTTTGATAAAATCTCTAAGAACTCCAAGCACGAAGAGGCCCGATTTTCTTGACAGCAGAAAACATACCCATCCCTCCAATAGCTCTTGGTAAACAAAGTTCATCCCATGCAACGTAGTGAAGGCCCCAGGTCTCCAAATTCTGATGCCAAATGAAGTCTCTACAAATGCGGTCTAACTCATATAAGACTAGCTTGGGGATCAATGAGTGGGAAGAGTTGAAAATGGATAGAGATAACAAAGAGGACTTAGCAAGAATCATCCTCCCAGCCATAGAGAGAGATTTGACACTCCACACATTGAGCTTCTCCAAAGCATGATCAACAATAAATTGGAAGTCACTTTTTACCAACCTCCTAATAGCAATTTTAGTGCCCAGATATTGAAATTCTTCCATGATTTTGAGACCAAACTTATTGCCAATTTTTCGTCTGATAGCCGATCTAATAGAATTACCGAACAGGATTTGTGACTTGGCCTGATTAATACCCTATCCAGTCCAACCGCAATAGTCCCTGATTAAATTCGTCATAATACGAAGCTTAAAGGAGAAAGCTTGACTGAACAGCAAAACATCATCTACGTAAAGTAGATGAGTGATTCTAGGTGCTCTAGGAGAGGTTTGGATGCCCAAGTGATGAGCTCTTTGATTGATAACATTAGAGAGGAGCTGGGAGCATAAAATGAAAAGGTAGGGCAACATCGGGCAGCCCTGTCTGAAGCCACTCTTGGCTTCAATCCATCTAATACTTTCGCCATTAAGAAGAATAGAGAAACGAACGTTAGTAACACATTCTAAAATAAGGAGAGAGAAGTTTTTAGGAAAACCAAACCAGTTGAGAACAAGCTTCAAAGTCTCCCAACTCATGCTATCAAAGGCTTGGGCCATGTCAAGCTTAATAGCCATAAGTCCCTTCCTATGCTTAGGAATCCTGAATTTGTTGAAAATTTCCAAGGCCAAAAGGCAGTGATCAGATAATGACCTCCCCGAAATAAAGGCCATCTGTTCAGCCGAGATGATCTTATCAATACAGCATTAGATTCTATTAACAAGAATTGTGGATGCAAATTTGTAAACAGTTTGATAAAGGCTGATGGGCCAAAAGTTGGATGGAGAAACTGGGACTTTGATTTTGGGAATGAGGACAACCAAAGTATCCTTCCATTTACAATGCATACTTCATGAGAAAAGGAACTTCCTAATAGCCTTCCACGTAGCTTCTTTAATAGTATCCTAATAGAATTTGAAGAAAGAAGAAGTGCAACCATCAAGTCCAGGAGACTTATTTGAACTTTGTTGGAAAACAGCAGCAGTGAATTCTACTTTAGTGAACTCAGCTTCCAGAAAAGCTCTATCAGCTGCATTAATCCTCTGATCCGGGTCGACATTAAGCCAATTTAGATTGTTGCAGTTTCGGTGCTTCCACTTGTCCACAAAGAAATTTAAAAAAATAGATTCAATGAGGTCTTCATCATCAACAATAATATTGTTTCCATCCTTAATCTGTCTGATCATATTTCCATTCTTCCTTGCCGAAGCATAAGCGTGATAATATCTTGAGTTGGTGTCACCCTCCTCATTCCATAAAGCCTTAGCTCTTTGGTTCCACCACGTGGAAAGCCTAAGTAAGGTAATGTTGAGCTCCCTTACGTTTCCACATAAAAGAGCTAAATTGTCGGGACTAAGACCGCCATCAGCTTCCTCTTGTAATTGAAGGTTAAGGATGTCATTCTTTAATTCATTTATTAAGAAGATCCAGTTTCTTACACTTGTTCCTGTTCCAGAAAAAAGGAGATTTAAGGGTTCTCTTAATTTTCCTATTAAGAATATCAGCTTCCTCACCATAGTCATGCTGCCCCAAGCATCGGAAATAATCTTCCTAGTGGCAGGGTACGATTTCCAAGTATCTTCAAATCTAAAAGTCTTAACTTTAGTGTGCTGCGTATTATCAAGTTTGAAAACAATGGGGCAGTGATTAGAGGCAATCCTCGCAAGATGTTTGACAGTGGCGGTTGGAACAAGCTGAAGCGCCGTAGAATTTAACAGGCAACAGTCAAGATGTTCCCAGATTCTAGCATTACCTTGCTTATTGTTGCACCAAGTAAATCTAGGACCACTCTCACCCAAATCACGGAGATCTTGATTGGCCATAAAGAGCTTCATCTCTTTAGGACTGTTAGTCAAGCAAAATCTCTTACTACCTCTCTTGTCTTCCTTTGAAAGAAGACAATTGAAATCACCACCTATAATAGTAGGTGTCTCCTCTGTCATCAGCTACTCAAGACTTCTCCATAGATCTCTCCGGACCTACAGCTCCTTGTGGCCATAAACCATGGCCACATTCCAGATCCCACCCTTGGGAGTATTCAAAGCACCGAAAACAAACTGGGAGGAGTGGGAAGTTACAGAAAAAGTTGCCAAGTTATTCTTCCACATAATCAAGATGCCACCTGCAATACCAACAGCCGGTTGATGAAAGAAATCCCAATCATTGCCAATAATCCTATTGACAATCTTCCTATCAATAAAAGATAATTTAGTTTCAGCAAGGCCTATAAAGAAAACTGCATTGTCTTTCACTATCTCCTTGAGGTAGGGGGAGGTCTCCTTCTTCTTGACCCCATTACAATTCCAAAAGATGAGGGAAGACATTAAATAACTGAAGGGGAAAAGTCCCCGCCTTTTTTCTTGCCTTTGCCATCAACTTTCCTCTTCCTGGACGATGGTTCAGTAGGACCCAGGAATTTTAATTGAGGTTTGGATTTCAACTTTAAGGTAGTGTCTGTGACCATTAAATTCATGTCAGCACCAGTAATAATGACGTTGCCAACCTTTTGATCCATATTCAAAGTATTTTTAGAAATCCCCAGCAAACTAGAGGGTACTAAAGAGGTATCATCAACATCATCATGAGGGACTTGATTTTGAGGATGAACTTGAGAAACTTCAAAAACCTTTGAAGTAGCATCAACCCTCTCACTAGATGAAACTGGTGTAACAACAATCCCTACAGGATCGGGAATAACTGATACTGTATCAACCATCTGATTCAAATCCGCATCAACAAGTGCATTGAAGCTATTGGATTTGCAGATATCATCATCAAGATTATTAATCTTCAAAGTTTTATCACTATCCACTTTCAATGATTCATCTAAGACAGTCTCATCGGGATTACTAGAAGTATTATTCCTAGCAGCACATTGATTATTCTGATGGTTGATTCCCTTCATCTTTTGTCCCATACGATTTCCTGTTTGATTCGGCCTCTTTTTGAATTTTACATGAATCCACAGCCCATAATTCTCCTGAAGACTGTTGTGAGAAGTATCTTGGTTGACATTATCTAAGTGTCCTCCACAATGGATAATTAAGAAATAACCATTCATGGTAACCCCTCAATCAACTAGGGAGTCTTACTCAAATCTTTTTTAAAGAGACATTTGTGAGAGTTTATCTATTAAAAAGAGAGTCAGTAAAGAAGATCTTAAAGAGACTTTTAAAGAAGTAAGACTTTATATTGTAGGAGGCCACGAAGCTGGAAGAGAAAAATAAGAGGGATGAACTAAAATTTTGCCTCTACCACTGCATATTGTTCCACTAAATCAAAGACTACATTATCTTTAAGGACTAGCTTGAGAAATATTTCAAACAGGACAACATTATAATTACTAAAGAATACTTGGTAGATTCAGATCAAGGGCCTATCAAAACAATTTCAGGTAAAAAATCTAATATTTCCCTCTCAATGAATATGGTTGGGATATTACTCTATCCTAAACATTTAAAAAGTAGATTAATAAATATTTTCATCTTTCTAAATAGTTGGTGATGAGGGCTCGAGGCCTGATCTTAGAGATTGAGTTGGAGGCATTGCAGGTTGATGTTGAGATGGTTTTCTCTCTAATATTCGTAAGAACAACTATAAAGAGTAAAAACAAAAAGAGTGAAAATTTTGTAGACATCAAACATGTTGATAATTAATGTATTCAAGAGGTGGATGGTGGAGTAAAATCCCTATCCCCACTAATGTAAACTGACTTTTATTTTGCCCCATCAAGGGAAAAGGGTAAAAAAATTAATAAAAAAAGATCCTAAAAGTTTGAGAGGGTTATAAAATTTTAAAGAACTAGTCCCGAGGCTAAATAAGAAGGTGGGGGGGGGGGGTAAATTAGTAATTTAAAAACATCTTTAAACACAAAGAAAAATTATTTTTATAACTTGATGTGAAAATGAATTAAATTCATAATAAAATGATAAATCAACATTCTAACCCACACAGTTAATTGCAAGAAAAATAAATATGGAACTAATAAAAGAAAAAGAAAATATAAAATTTTTAGTTGTTCAGTCCAACCTGACCTACGTCCACTCCCTGAAGGCACCCTCCAAGTATTACACTAAAATATTTTAGTGTCTCTCCTTTTGCCTGCCCCCCCCCCAAACAAGACGAAGAAGCCCTTACAAAATCTTTCAACCAACCTGATGTGACAGAGTATTGAAACTCCTTTCATAGGAAGACAACCTTGACACCTTTTTCTCACTCCTTGAGATGGAAGAGAATGATGAATCCCTTTCTCCTTCCCCAGCACGGCAGAGTAGCCGGATCCTTTGACACTAAAGAGATATTCTTCTTTCCAAAACTTCCCTCAAGATGAAACTTGAATCTGATTTTACTAAGGTGCAAGTTTGTCAGAGCAACCATATAAAATCCCCTCCACACTCCCTTGAAATCCCATCCAAATATTTTCTCCCTCTCAAACTTCACCTTTTCCTCTCACCCTTCAAGTTCTCTCTTCAAGTTGTCTCCAAAAGAATGAAGACACAATGGTTGTCAAAGAAACTTACAATGTCTTTGGAAAAATCCTAAATAGAGGGCTTCAAAAACCCTATAAACTTAATTTTGGTGGCAAAGATCATCAAGTATGATCACAGGGTCATTTAGTACAATGTGCTTAAATACAGGACTTCAAAATACCCCAAAAACTAGCACTAAATATCATCCTGTATGATCTTAGGATCATCCAATATGATGTGTAGAACTTGACATGATAGTCTTTGATGATCTTCAGATAGTCCAATACGATTAGTTCAAATTTATACAGATTGTTCAGTATGATATTGGGGATCATCCTAGATGATTAGAAGAAAAATTATAGTATTTCATCTTAAACAATCAAGTATCATCCCATGTACCTTTTGGGTTATCCAATATGATCTTCACTGATCGTCCTTGAAGATCAGATTGAACAAATTAACCTTAATTAGTCCCCTAATCATAGGATCAAATTAGGCATGATTATCAAACATCGTCTAGTACTATATACATGATTAGAACATAATTTGAATCATAAGATCTTGCCTAAATTATGATTGGTAGTTATTTTTAAAGATCATAACTAATTATCCTAGATAATCTAAATAATCCAGTATGATTAATTAGATGAGCTGATCAAACAGTATGATAGAAATTGTACAATATGATTAGTTTAAAAATTAAACTTCTAATTTTGACTCAATCACACTCCCCCTGAGTGTGTGTGTGCATGGTCACTAAGTAAGCATACACTATTATAGGACTTGACTCAAGAAATCAAAAATACATCACTGAATATTATAAAAATCTTTATTGCATAACCTATTCTACCCAATCTTGAGCCATGAATCTTCATTGGATGGTGCATGATGTTCCTTAAATGTTAGCATACACATAAATAAAAATACATTACAAATACAAGTAGACAATAGGATGTGAGCCATAATGTTTATTATCATAAAAAATATACACTCATGAGCTCGAGTTGAAATAGATCCATCTACGTATATTTTGGTGATTAACAATGAGAATGAAATATTAAATAAATCTTCAATAAAGGAAACTCAAAACTAAATAGTGATCATTCAAAATCCTAAATACTCGATTCATTATATTTTACCTCTAAACGGAGATGAAAAATAAGAGATCTTATCATATGGGACACTCCCAAAGTCAACTTTCAAGGGAGTCCCATCATGATAGATTTTTCATATCTGGACTCCCCATTACAAAATGATATTGCATTGCCTAAAGAGAGCATAGACTCCACTATAATTTTTCCTCCTGATAAGATTATGGTAGTATAACTTCATGGTGACAAAGTTGTTGCGGATCAATGGTTTATGATTTTGATGATAGAAAACATTTTTATTTCTCTACGACTGTCTTATGTACTGACATTTCAGGTTCACACGATCGGACTGCAATTTGGAACCAGCTCAAGATTAGGTAGACTAGGTCTGAGTCAGTTTGTAAGGGCTTCTCCGCCTAGCTGTGGGGGCCAAAGGAGAGACACTTGTTTTAGTGCAATACTTGGAGGGTGCCTCTAAGGAGTGGATGTAGGTCAAGGTTTGACCGAACCACTATAAATCCGGTGTGTTCTTTCTTATTATTTTCTTCCATATTTAATTTTCGCATTTGTTTTATTTGTGTGATTTTGGTTTATACTTTACTTAAAGTTTCTTCTTTACCAATTCACCACTCTCTTTATTTAGCCTTGGGCCAGTTCTATAGGGCTTAACATCCCTAACAAACTTTCTAGTGCCATCAAAGCACTTTCAAGTGGTATCACAGCCATTTTCAAAAAATAAGTTTTTAAAAGCTTTTGATTTTTGATCCATGGCTAATTTTTCTAATCGTAATGTTACGGAAGGATATTCAATCACCAGACCTCCTTTATTTGAAAATATGTCATTTGATTTTTGAAAAACTCGCATGTCTATTTTCTTGCAATCGATTGATTTTCGCATGTGGCATATGATTTTAACTGGTTATTCATCACGTCATGTATTTTAGATAGAATTAAAACTGACATTCCTTTTAGTCAATGGAATAGAGATGAACGAATCGATGCTCAACTGAATGCAAAATCTTTAAATTACTTTTTCTGTGCTTTAAATTCTGAAGATTTTATGTTATCCACGTGCACTACTAGTAAGGAAGTTTGGGATAATCTACACACCATATACGAAATCACTAGTGAAATCAAGCAATCGAAGTTGAATATGTTAATGCATGATTTTAAACTGTTTTCAATGAAACCTTTTGAAACGATTTTAGACAAGTATATCAGGTTCATTCAAATTGTAACATCATTGCATGCTTTAGAAAAAGAATTTTCAAATTTTGAAAAAGTTAACAAAATTCTTTGTTGTCTACTAGATAAGTTCAATGCTAAAGTAGTTGCTATTTATGAATCAAAAGATTTGAATGAATATTCTATTCATAATTTGATTGGCTCACTCATTGCCTACGAGCAAGGTTTGGGTCAAAGACTTTTGGATGCAGGTGAAACGATTGTTCTAAAAGCTGAAGATACATAAAGAGATGGCTTAGTTGGTGACAAATGCAATGACTTGTCAAGCAAATCACAAAGCTCACCAAAGCATAAGCAAAAGTGGAAAAAAGGTAAAAATGGTAAGGATGTTCATATTCCTTCTAACGTTATTTGCTTTCAATGTAGGAAGCCTGGGCTTAAAAAATTAGTGCCCTAATTTAAAAATTCTTCCTACGAAAGAAAAGGGCAAGGTGAAGCAAAACTTAAACTGGGAAAATAATAAAAGGCAAAAAATATCATAGACAGATCAGGTTTTTAAAGTATCGGACCAGGAGAGAGATAATGGTTAAAAGCCTTTCGTGTTTTTGTGTTGTGTTTTTGTTTTTATGTTTTTCCTTTTTTTTATTTATTCTTTGAAATTTTTGTTTTCGTGAAATTTTTTCTTTGATCAACACACACACTCACTTTTCTAAAAATGAAAAATCTACTTTCTGATTTTCTTGAAATCTTTGGTAAGTTGTGTTTGAATTCTCTAAAACAGTCAGAGGAAGGGAAGTCATGATTTTGTTTCTCTTTCTCTCTTCTTAAAGAGGTTATTTTACTTTTGATTCAAAATCTTCATCATATTTTAAATTGGATTTTGAAAATGATTTTTTTTATCTCCCTACATTTTTTCTATTGCATAAGAATCTTTTGCAAGATTGTTGAATCCATCATAAAATATTTTTAATCTAGTTGTTCGTGTTGTCAATAATTTGTATTTACTTTGGTTTTGAAAATATAAGAAAAAAAAGTATATTTTTTGAAAATAATTAAAAAAAAGTGGCCAATGATGCCAAACCAAAATATACGCAATGACGCTAAATTAAAAAAAATACACGAAGTGTATTAAAATCAAAAGATTCTCAAAGAGCCATTCAAATGATAAAGGGCATAAAATGAGCCCACAAAAAAGTAAGCTTATTTTTTCCTATACTACTAAAAGCCTAAGAAAATCCTTGATATGTTTGAAACTTGTGCTTGAAAATCTTGGTTCCTGAATTAGCAATTCATGCATTGATCTTCTATTAGATATGTTTTATGAAAGGAGTTTTGAAAAATTAATGTTCTTTTTCGCATTTATTTCTTGATTTGGATATTGGATTAAAAAGTTTTTGAGCATTTAAAAGAACTTGAGTTGGGATTATCAAACTCTGAATTTCTAACCTTTTCTGGGCTATGCGTTGTCAATCAATTCTACTAAGTTTTTGATTAAAACCAAGAGGTAACCTTCTCATTTTAAGAATATTTGTTTTTCTCTAGATCAGGGAACGTTTTTTTTTCTTTTGTTCGTTTTGTTTTTTGTGCCTCCTCTCTTTTTAATAATGTTAAAGGGGAAGAACATATTGTTGAATTTATATATTTTTTTGTATTTTTTTTAAATTAAAAAAAAACTTTATATTCCCTATTTTTAAAGATTTATTCTAGTGAAAATTCAAATTGAATTATTTGTCATCATCAAAAAGGGGGAGATTGTTGTGGATCAATGGTTTATGATTTTGATGATAGGAAACATTTTTATTTCTCTACGACTGTCTTATGTACTGACATTTCAGGTTCACACGATCGGACTACAATTTGGAGCCAGCTCAAGATTGGGTAGACTAGGTCTGAGTCAGTTTGTAAGGGCTTCTCCGCCTAGATGTGGGGACTAAAGGAGAGACACTTGTTTTAGTGCAATACTTGGAGGGTGCCTCCAAGGAGTGGACGTAGGTCAAGGTTTGATCGAACCACTATAAATCCGGTGTGTTCTTTCTTATTATTTTCTTCTACATTTAATTTTCGCATTTATTTTATTTGTGGTGATTTTGGTTTATACTTTGCTTAAAGTTTCTTCTTTACCAATTCACCACTCTCTTTATTTAGCCTTGGGCCAGTTCTATAGGACTTAACATTCCTAACGAACTTTCTAGTGCCATTAAAGCACTTTCAAAAGTCTTAACCTATAGGCTTCCTCCTTAGAAAAAGGGCAAACAAGTCATGTCTAATGATCCAATTCAATCTCTTCCTACAATCAAATCCTTCTAATCCACTGGGTCCTAATCCTGATGTTCCCAAGGTTGATAACTCGTAGGCCCCTTTACGGGTTTTAACCAAAAAAAAATGAAGAATATGTTGATTTTCTAGAATTATTCGTTCTATCAAATTTAGAAAGAGGTAATACTTGTGCTACCTGGCTTACTCAGTGGGGGTATGGATTAGAGTTTGTCTATGATTTTATTGGGTCTAATATTCCTGTGGCATTGAAAGGTCTTCTAAGACTTAATGTTATTGGTGTTTCCTATGTTCGTATTTAAGGTGTTTGGTTGGTCGGGATCTTTGGGTCTTGGTTATTCTTTATGGCTGGTCTTTTTATCTTGATTTGGCCTGGCGTCTTCCAGTTATGCTGTTTTTTGTGGCAGGTCTTATTTTGGTTTGGTGTCTTTTGCCTCCAGGGGTAGTGGTGGTTTTTCCATTTTTTATCTTATTCCTAGGGACCTTCTTTGTTGTGTTGATTGGTATTATTCTGATTGGTTCTCCTGGAGCTTTCTATAGTATTTAACCTTGCTTCCTTGGTTCTTGGTAGGGCTAGTGCTTGACTATTTTTCCTGGTTATGGTTGGTCTTTTTCTTTTGCTTTCTACTCGTTGGGCTTGGTTGCGGACTAGAGTTGGGGTTGTGGCTTCTTGTTGGGGCTGGTATCAATGTGTTTTTTGGTTGTTGGTGCTATATTTGTTTGTGTTGGCATTGCCTCTTTGCATTTGGGGGTCTGACTTATTTTTGGAGCATTCTATTGTTTGTGATACAGTCCCTTATCATATTTATAACTCATTTTATTTATTTTCTTTTAATAGTCTGGTTTTTTTGAACTACTATTGGCATCTTTCTAAGGTTTTATTTATTTTAGTTAAGGTTTTTATGGATATGGGCTTGAGCTATAATTGCACCAGTTCAGTTCTTGATGGGGTTCCTAGTTAAAGCTCTCCTGCCTCAATGTTCTGTATTGGGATATGGTTTTAGCTACATTTTATGGCTCTAGGTTTCCCTTCCTGTGAGGTCATTGGGTGGCTTATGGTTGGTTCAGGGATTGCCTGGGGTCCTCTCTGGTATCGTTCTATCTTACAGTTGGATGATGTCTTTGGGGCCATTGTTGGTTTGTATGTTGTTCATGGCCTGGGGTTCTTTACGATTTTTGCTGGTGGTTGTTCAGCTCCTTGTGCATTCTTTGGTGTTATTTTATCTATTTGTCAAGGTTTTCTATGTGCTTGTCTTGCAGCTTTTTGGTTATGTTTGCTAGGTTCTGGAGGCTTGGGCTTGGTGGTAGGATGGAGTGGCTTTGGGTTTCCCATAATGATGGTTGCTTGTTTCTTAAAGTCCCGAGCTCTATTTGCGTGTACCTTTTTTGAATTGTAAGTGGTGGTTAGGTTTGATTTCTTTATTTGCTGGCATGTGTTGTCCTCTTTCTGTGTGTTCATGATTTGGTATTTTAGGCATTATTGTAAGTATATTTTGGATCCAAGGTTTGTGTTTTTTAACATTGTTGTTGCGAATTGGTGGGAGTATTTCTTGATCTAGTACTGGAGGTTTTTTGCGTGGAAGATGTTTATAGGTGATATCATTTCTTTGTACTTTGATTCTAATTTAGACCATTTTCATTTATACTTCAATATTATTTTGTGCTTTAATTTTTTGTGTTGCAGCTTCAGTGATTTTCAGGTGGAATTGCATATGGTTGTGGTCAAGTTTTTTGGCAGAAAGATCGAGCTTCATGTGTATATCTGCATCTTTATTTTTTGGATGCTTGTCTTTAGCATCATTAGCAAGTTACAAGGTTATCTTATATTTTGGATTAGTGGGGACTATCGGCTCGTAGGTTTTCTTTTACTTTGTTTTGTAGCTCTTTTGAGCATCAGGGAGCTGAGAGGCCCCCTTAAGGACCTTGTAATCATTTTTTTATTATTGTGTAAGACTACGGGTTTTAACTTTTAAAAAAAAGAATGAGATTGTAATTTTTTATGATAACAAAATATTATTATTCTGATTTTACTATTTCTTCTAGTATATATTGGATATTTCTGTGTACTAATATTTCAAGAAAATCATATACCACTCCAGATTGTTGCAACTTATATTTCAAGATTAAGTTTTATATCATGTGAGTTTTTGATGATACAAGAATGTTATTGTTTTGATTACTATTTCTCCAAACATACATTGGATATATTTTCATCTTGTTATTTATGTGTACTAATATTTCATGAAAATCATATTCCAAACTACCAAAAACTTCAAGACAGATTAGATTAGGGTTTTATGAAATGGAGTCTATAATTTTTCTATTTTTCATGAGTCTGAGAGAGTGTGATTATAATTGGGTAATCGTGCACACTCACACTAAGTGAATGAGTCAAAACTTTAAATTTTAAAACTAATCATATTATAAGATTTTAAATCATTTTAGACGATTTGTCAAGGTAGTTTCTCCAAAATGATGTTAATCAAATCATGCCCAAAAAATTTTTGTTACTATCCATACTATATGATAATGGTTTGTACAGATGACTCACAGACTAAGAAATGGGTGCATACCAGTTCTCCCCAAATAAACTATTTAATTTTTAAATTGATCATACTGTATAATGTTGGGTTCAAATAGATGACTCATAGAGTACAAATTGGGAGCATAGAATTTCATCCAAAATGATCTCATTAATTTTTTATCTAATCATATTGTATGATGTTGGGTTCATACAGATGACTCACAGAGTATGAAATGGGTTCATCCATATTCATTCCAAATAAAGCATGATTTATTTAAATAGTTCGTATTGTATGATGTATGGTTCGTACAGATGATTCACAGTGTACGAATTGGATTCATACAAAATCATACTGGACGAATTAATTCAATTTTGAACTATTCATACTGTATGATGTCAGTTTGTATATATGACTGATAGTGTATGAAATACATTTGTATAGGATCATACATGAATTTTTTAACCATTCGTACACATGAAGTGTGATCGTACTATACGATCTGAGTACATAAAAGTTCAAGTTTTCAATTTTATGGATAATTTTTCTTATCTTCCATATTTAAGTGTCCTAAAAATTGACACTACATAGATCTTGCTGCGAATTTCTTTCAAGAGTGGAAAAGGAGAGTGTTTGGGAGAGTGTTTTAGGAGTGAATATTAAGAGATCTTATGAGAGAAAATTATGAGGGGATTCACAAGGTTACTCAAAAGTAAGGATCTTTTATTTGTTCTTCAAGTTTTCTCTCTACTTCCTTCATAAATTTTTAGAGAAGATTTTCAAAGAAGATCATGGTACTCTGTCATCACCTAAAAGGTGAAAAAGTATGTTGGTGCTCTACCATCACCAGGAGGGTGAGAAAGGAGGACATTAGTACTCTGCTATCACCAAGAGGGTGAGAATGGATGTCGGTACTCTGCCGCATCGAGTTGGTGGAAGAGAAGTTTTGTAAGGGCTTCTCCACGTAGTTGTAGGGGCAAATGGAGAGTCACTTTGATTTAGTATAATACCTAAAGGAGTCTTCATGGAGTAGACATAGGTCTAGTTGGACCGAATCAGTATAAAATTTAATATTTTTTTATTATTTTAATTTTTACTGCATTTTTATTTTCCACACTTTAGTTACCGTGGTTGAAAAATATTTTGTGAAAATCTATCATTTTGTTAAATATCTTAATTCAATTTTCTAAAATCCAAGAGAAATTTTTTAAATTATCAATTCATTTCCCCTCTTGGTTAGCCTTGGGATAATTCTTTTAGGTCTAATAATCTACTCAAACTTTCAAGTGCTATCAGAGATTATTTCAAAATTTAATGTTTAGACAATTTTTTAAAAATTAATCATGGCTACTTTTGGAAACTGTAACACTCCTGAAGGATATTCGATCACTTGACCACCACTGTTTGACAACATTCCTTTGAATCTTGGAAAACTTATATCTCTACTTTTCTACAATTACTTGACTATCATAGATGGATTTTAGTACATGAAGGTTACATTAGACCCACTAGACTTGTCTATGGCATTAGGAATGAAACACCATTTAGTGATTGCATAGTAAAGGAAAAATAATTACCTCAATTAAATGCAAAATGTTTAAATAATTTTTTCTATGCTCTGAAATCTGGGGATTCTCTACATGTTTCAACCTGTAAAATTGGTATAAAATTTGCATAACATATGATGGAACTAATGAGGTGAAATAATCCAGATCAAGCATTCTATTTCACGACTACAAACTTTTTTGTATGAAACCGAATGAATCAATCAATGACATATGTATTTATTTTACATATATAGTTACCTCATTGCATGCTTTAATTAGGAAACTAACAAATTCTAAAAAAGTTAATAAAGTTTTGCATTGTTTACAAACTGCTTTTGATGCAAAGATAACTACCATAACTAAGTCAAAAGACCTAACTATTTATTCTATTGATAATCTGCTTGGATCACTGATTTTTTACGAGAAAGAAGTGACACAAAGACAAATTTATGTAGGTGACAAGTGGAAAGAGAAAAATAGCACATTGAAAGTGGATAACTCAAAAAGTGATCAATCATAGCCTGAGGATAAAGAAGATATTGCACTCATGATGAGGAAATTCAAAAGTTTACTAAGAAGAAAACAAAAGAGACATTAGCCGTGGGATAAGGGTAAGTTCCACAAGAATGCAAAAGTTTCTAATTACCTAATTTATTATGAATTTAGAAAGCCTGGATATATTAAAGTTGATTGATCAAATCTCAAAGCTAATCCTAGCAAGGAGAAAGTTGAGGAGAAAACCAATGTTAGGAAGGGCAAGAAAAGACTACAAAGAGCTTTCTAGGCTGACTCAGCTTCAGATTCCTCAAAAATAAAAGCAGAAGAGGAAGTCACAAACTTGTGTTTAATGGCAAAAAAACATGATCAGTCGGATCAAGAGGAGGTATGTGTTTATCCTACGATGAATTATTTGAAGTTTCTAAGAAAATACATACTGAACATGGGAAACTTAAGAAATTGCATGCTAAACTAAACATAGAATATTTAAAATTACAAAAATAGCATGAAATCCTAGGGAACAATCACACATTTAAAGATAGAAACCACATGACATTATTGGATAAATTTGATGATTTGAATAAGAAACATGATTTATTTAAAACAACCTATATTGTTCTTGAGAATGAATGTAAGGTGTTTATAGATGAAGCAAATCAAAGAGAATATGAGTTAAAAGTAGACAATGCCATTATAGAAAATGCAAACTCATTTTTAAAAGAAAAACTTAAAGCTTTTAAGGAAAATAGAACACCCCCTACACTTGAACAATTTTCTAATCCTATTTAAAAGCATAAAATTTCAAAACCTAGAAAAGATAGTATAACTAACATAGATTAGTAAACACTTTTCCTGGTGTTAAATGTTTTTCACACGATATTTTTCATCATATCTCTCACACTTATACAATTTATAGTAAAACATATCTAGTGTGTAGACCTAAGATGCATTAAACACAACATATCAAACATGCATCTTGATTATCATGGACAAGAGGTGAACCCAAATTCGTTTAGGTTCCTAAGTCTAACATCAAATAAATTTGTAGAAATTCTTTCATATAAGTTCTCGTGAGAGTATTTGGTACCTGGATAGCAGATGTTTAAAGCATATAACTGGAGATACAACTTAATTCATATCACTAGAAGTAAAGAATGGAGGCAAAGTGACAATGGAGACATTATCATAAGGAAAGTGGTAGGTATAGGCATGATTAGCATTAAGAACAATTTTTTTATATTAAAAATGTATTATTTGTTGAAGTCTTAAAACATAACTTGTTGAGTATTAGTTAGCTTTGAGATATGGTTATAATGTTAAAATTTTTTACAAGCTGTATTATAAGCCAAAATGGAATTGATGTCTTGCATGGAAATAACATAAATAATGTATACATGCTTGATTTAAACTTTGTTAAATATTATAATGCTTTTTGTCTCAAAATAATCACTGATGAATCATGGTTATGGCATAGAAGACTTTGTCATGCAAGCATGAAAAATCTTAGGAAGACTACCTAAAAAGGGTTGGTTAAAGGGATACCTAAACTAGACTATACTAAATCTTAGCAGCTGGCCTACTTTTGTAGCTTTACAAGGAATGGAGGATAGCACGGTGGATAGATTTATTTTAAACAGGTATTGGAATATAAAGGAGCTAGGGAAAAACTTTGGGCTTGATCTCATTAACGTGATTACTCAAAGTAGCATTAATACTGAGTTGAATAAAGATAGCATGAAACTGATTTCCATAAATTCTGGGAAATCAATCTCTTCATTGGCATATGAAGCTGCTACAAAAAATACACAAAGGGTCTTTTATTGGAGCTGGATAAAAAGGCAAAACTATCTCCTTGGGTTGAAGGGTTTTGGTGGAGGATGTTTAAAAAAGCTAACCCTACAAATATGTTCTTAAGTTACAGAAGATTGCAAATGTATTGTTAATGTCCAAGAGGATGCAACATGATTGAGGATATTAAACGTGTAGTTGTAAAATGCAAAAAATTGATTGAGATATACCAATTCTTAAATCAATGGGGATTTGGAATTCCAAATTTTGAATCATTAAAAAATTGTTTAAATTGGATTCCAAACCAAAACTATTGGGTGGTAAATTTGTTCTGTAATGTCATCTATTTCTCATGGAAATCGAGGAATAAAGTGATATACGAAGGCAAAGATGATGGATCGTTATATATAGCTTCGAAAGCACTCAGTTTAGCTACAATTTGTGCTTCCAATTCTACTATTTTCTCGGGTAAATGGGATGCTAATCAGCTTTATAAGATGTCGAATGATCGTTAGCACCCCCCTCCACCCGAGTGGATCAAGGTAAATGTTTATGCTTCCTCACTTCTTATAAAGCTAGAATTGGGGGAGTTTTCCATGACTATAAAGGCAGATTTTTATTGGCTTTTGGACATAGTTGTGTTCATAGGGATATATCAAGACTTGAAATGTTAACCATCCGACCAGTAAAAGAAGTGTTTAAAGATTGGATGTTAAACTACAAGGGTATCATCATTGTAAGTGATAATGCAAATATCATTAAAGATATCCAAGAAGAGATTTATGGAAATAAGAAAAATTTGGGATTTTTTTTCAAAGATCTTAAAAATGTTATCTTTAATTGTATTGATATAAAATGCAATAAGTTAGCGGATCTTTGTGCTAACTATGTTATTGTTAGTTCTTTATTTTGGGAAGATTTTGTTCTAAATAAGGTTCCTCTTTCTTTTATTTCTTTTTTAAAAGAGGAATCAAGTGTAATTTCTTAGTTTCTTATTTCTTATGATTCTAATAATAATTTTAATGCACTAAGTTGCATTTTCCTTAAAAAAAAACTAGACTTTACTAAGGATCACCTGTGTAATGCATGTTAATTAGGAAAATAGGTGAAGTCCTCCTTTTATTCAATTAAAGATCTTAGAACTAGCAAACCACTAGAAGTCATACACATGGATCTTTTTTAACCGGTTATCACTATAAGTCTAGGAGGTAAAGTTTTTGGATATGTAATCATTGATGATTTTCAGGATTCACTTGGGTAAAATTCTTATCTCATAAGAATGAATCATTTGATAAATTTAGAATCTACTTGGATTTTGAGGAAACCAGGGTGTAAACATTTATCAAATTTAAATGATCATGGGAGGGAATTTGAAAATATAAAATTGAAGATTTTTATAGAGAGCAAGGAATTGATCATAATTTTTTAGCGCCACCTCAACATATTGGGGTTGTTGAAAGAAAGAACATAACTTTGATAGAAGCCACTAGAGCTATGTTGGTTGAATATTCACTTTCAAAATATTTTTGGGCTGAAACGGTTAGTACAGCTTATTATATTTTGAATAGAATGAACATCATATCCAAGTTGAATAAGACACCCAATGAAATTCTTAAGGGGAAAAAACCTAATTTTAAATTTGCATGTCTTTGGATTTAAGGTGTTCATTCATAATAATGGTAAAACTCCTTTAAGAAAATTTGATCCTAAATCTGATGAAATAATTTTTCTAGGATTTTTTTAGGGTTGGCAAATCTTATAGAGCTTTTAACAAGATGACTTTGGTAGTTGAGGAGATCACACATGTAGTTTTGATGAATCTGGTATTTCTAAAGAGCCAAGGTTGGAGGAAGAACATATTGAAGATATCTCCCAAGGAATTAAAAAGACAAATTTTGAAGAGAATGTTGGAACATAAAATACATTGCCTAGAGAATAGAAATTTTCTAAAAGTCAACCTAAAGATTTAATTTTAGGTGAACTAAGTAAGGGTGTTAAAACTAGGCATGGACTTTGAAAAGAAGTGAACCACTTAGTTTTTATATCAATGATTGAGCAAACTAATATAAACCAAACACTTTTTGACAAATTTTGGATTTTGGCCATGGTGGAAGAATTGAATTAATTTTTTAGAAATGATGTTTTGTAATTAATTAAAAGGCATAATAATCAAAGTGTTGTTGGAACTAAGTGGGTGTTCAAAAATTAATTAAATGATTCAGGTGTAGTGGTTAGAAGTAAGATAAGATTGGTGGCCAAGGGGTATAATCAAATAGAATGAATTGATTATGTAGAAACATTTTCCCCTATAGCCAGACTTGAAGCAATAAGGGTATTATTAGTCTTTATTTATTATAAAGGTTTTAATTTTTTTCAATGGAGGTTAAGAGTAACTTTCTTAATAGGGTGATACAAGAAGATTCTTATGTTGAGCAACCTAGGTTTTAAAAATTCAAAATTCCCTAATCACGTGTTTAAATTGAAAAAGACATTGTATGGACTAAAATAGGCACCTAGGGTTTGGTATAAGAGGCTAAGTATTTTCTTACTAGAAAGATTATTTTTTAAAGGAAGTGTGGACACCAATCTCTTCTTTGAAAGGGTAGGAGATGTAATACTCATTTCAAAATATATATTGATGATATCTTATTTGGATTCACAAATAAAAATCTTTGTAATGATTTTTTAAAAATAATGAATAGTGAATTTGAAATGAGTTTAATGAGAGACTTAAGCTATTTTCTTGGTTTTAGCATAAAGATGAATGAGTATGAAATATTTCTTAGCCAGTCAAAGTATATTAAAGATATTCTCAATAAATATGAAATAGATAGTGCTAAACTATTGAGTACATCGATGAGTTTCTTAGTGCAGTTAGATAAGGACTTTAAGAGAAATCTATTAATCAAAATAAATTTAGAGGAATAATTAGATCATTACTTAACTTCTAGCGAAGCATATATCATATTTACTGTTTGTTTATGTGCTAGAATTCAAGCAGATCCAAAGGAATCAAATTCGACTGTTGTTCAAAGAATTATGAGATATCTTTTGGAAACCCAAAACTAGAGGATTTGGTATCCTAAGTACAACTTTTCATTTGAAATCATTTGATATTCTGATTTAGATTTTGTTGGATGTAGTATTGATCATAAAAGTACTATTAGAACTTACAATTAATAGGAAATTCTTTATTTTCTTAGTCTAGTAGAAAACAAATTTCAATAGCTCTTTCTACAACTAAAGTAGAATGCATTGCCTTAGGTAGTTGTGAGGCATAGGTTCTTTGGTTAAAATAATAATTAATTGATTTAGGATTTTTTATTGACATTATTCCAAATTTTTGTGATAATACAAGTGCTATATAATTTTTAAAGAATCCAATTCAATATTTTAGAACAAAGCATATAGATATAAGGGATGAATTCATTAGAGATCATGTGGCTAAAAGAGAAATTGAATTACAACAAGTTGCTACTGAGAATCAACTTGTAGATATTTTCAAAAAATTACTGGCTTTTGAAACATTTTGCACCTTAAGAATCATATTAGGTGTGATTGATATTACTGCTTAAATTATAAGTCTGCAATTTGAATTTATAATATATTTCATGTATGTTGATATATTTATTTTGTTTCATAGTTTATTTATTAGTTGTTGTTTGTTTCTCTAGTTTATATTTGTTTGTTTTTTGTTAGTGTTATTTTTATTTTTGTTTTCATTGTTACATGTCATGGATCTTGGGAGATTTGATTTAAAAAAGAGTTTTAGTTTATCATGTCTTGAGTTTCATTTTCTTTCATATTGTACAAATAATTTTGCGTATTGCACGAATTCTATAGACTGTATATGATATTTTTTTCTGAGTTAAATACACAAAAATGAGAGTTTTTAAGCCTATCATATTATACAATCATCTTCAAACTGTACGATATATCATTTTTCATCTATATGATTTGGGACGGTTTTCTAAATATTAGTTATTTTTAAATAGATCGTATGTATGAAATCCCATTTCATCTATACGATCCTATTATTAGTTTTCATGTGGATGAACCTAACCGCAAGAAATGATCATTATTATTATAATCATCGTGGATAAATAATTGTTTGTCTATACAATTGTATGGTCAAAAAGGTGTATGAAATGACTCCTTGGGAATGGAAGTTTTTAAAAATTCATTTCATTTTTGGCAGTTTTCATTTGTATGTATGAAATTATTTTCATCTCGTATGACTTTTAAATCGTACGAACGATCAGATTTTCGAAATGTACGATAGTCATTTTTCTTTAAATTGGAAGGTATTCGATGGTTTTTCTTCATAATCTTCTTAGATCTCAACCCATCTCGTATCCTAACTCTAGAAATTGATAGAAGTAGCAAGCATCCACAAAATTCTAAGGTCTCTTCCTCTCGCTCGCGTAGATTCAACGAAAACTTTCTTTCAAAAGAAATTGAGGAAGTCTACAGTCGTTACTTTGAAGCTAAGATTACCCTGTCTCATCTCCTAATCCAAAGAGACATTAACTTTCCAGTTATGCCTCTTTTTGCTTCAATACAATTCTATTTTATCCTCACTCTTATTTATGATTATGAAACATTCCATCTTTTCCTTATAAACATGAGAGCAAATGAAGATCACTGTAGGATGACTTCATATGTTTTTAAGCAATGAGTAGAAATAACCAAGGAAAATTTAGGCATCTTTTTACATCTTAGGATTGAAGGGGTTAGGGATCACACAATGACCTCTAGATCTGATTTTGACTGGTCCAAAATTAATTAAACTCTTAGAGGTGTTGCTCAAGTCAATCACCTTTCTTATGTGTACAGCCTGAACCAAAATGCTAGGATCATCCAGTATGTTTTGAGGACTTCTATTATACTTAAAGATGGTGATCATATCAAAATAACTCTTTTATTATCCACAGTCACATACTTTATCATGACCATCACTCCTATTAAGGAACCCCAACTTATTATAGACTATATCTATAAGCTTTATGATATTGGACTTCCTCAGAATAGAAGAAAGAAAAATGTGGCTTCAGGATATTTGGTAGCCTACATTCTTAAAAAGCTATACAAATTGATTCATCATCATCCTCCTACTCAGCTTCCTATGAACTTTACTGATGCTTCCTTCCGTGCACTTTTTAAGAGAGATAAAGAAATGAGGGAGAAGAATCTGATGAGGAAGGAGCACCTGCTCCAGCACCTGCACTTGCTCCTGGAACCAATCAGAATTTTATCAAAAATGATCCAACATTTTGATAGACTGGAATCTCATATTGATCAACATTTTGATCAAATTGAGACTCTCCTAAACTAATAGGATGCGATGTACAATAAATATATGGGGTGGATTAGAGTATTGTTTGGGTCTATCAACACGTAAGTATCTATGATAAATAGCTATTTTATGATGTTCACCCCTCAGCCACCTCCAAAATAGGGTCCCTCAGGATTTTAGTTATGATTTTTCTATTGTACTCGTTATTGTGTTGGTTCTTTTGAACTCATATTATGGCTTTGCTATGTTGTGCTTTTTCCTTTCTCATATGATGTGATGGATGTATATGTTTCATTTGCTTAATGAAATATTGTTCTATCTTATGTTGAAATTATTCTTCTTAAATTATTTTAAGTTTTTATAGATTAATCAAATGAAGTTGATATCTAGAAAGAAATTTTAAAATACTTTGCTTTACAAATTAATTTCCTTACAAAATTTAATTTTTGAAAATTTTAAATTAAATTATAGGTGGTTGTAGCTTAGAAGATCATCTTTATGTTGTTATAGACAATCATTATTTAGCTATAATTGTTGCAAAATAAATATTTTATTTTATTTTATTTCTTTTTCAATGTGTATATTTTTTTTAATTATTGGAATTTATTTAAGATTTATTGATATTGGAAAGACCAAAAGTATAAAAGGATATACAAAGCGTGCCTGACTTAAATAGATGCACAAAATGTGCCACAAGTTTAAAAAGATGCGCAATATTCGCCAAAGAGAAAAGAGGCAGAAAATTAGCCAAAACTAAAAGGATGTACAAAAGTGTGCCAAAAATTGAAAAGACACGCAATGTTGTGAATTAAAAGTTCATACAATTCTTTGTTTTATCTTTCTATCTCTATTCCAATCCATATAATAAGCAATATTCTCCACTATTGAATTAGAAACTAATAAAACTTTATTTCATCATTTTTTCAATAATTTTTTTTATATGTCTAGACTGAACAGTGAACCTGGTTGATTTTTCTTATCTTAATTGATCATTGATTTAAAATATATGATTTTTTTTTTTTGCATTAGGAAGTTAATGTTATATTTGCAAATAGTTTAAAATCTTCCTCTTTATCATATATTTGATTTATTAATAGAAACTTATCCTTTCAAGAGGTACTTCTATTTTTATTGTTGTCAAAAGGGGCAGTCAGTGTTTATTATTTGATTATGTAATTTAATCTTGTGTTTAGTGTGTTGGATTGTTATGTCTTTGATTATCCTTTATTATTGTTGATTGTTATGTTAGTCCTTGATTTTTTTTTAATCTTTGGTGTGTATGTATATTTTATTATAATGTCTCGTGTATATTTATGTTTTATTTATTTTTAAATCTTGTTGTTGTATTTTTGTGTGTATTTGTAAAATTTGTTTAGGGTTTATTTTGTAATTTGTTGTTATTTTGAGTTTCAATGGAATCCCTTATTTTTAATTATGCATTCTTTGAGGGGGAGATTATAAGAAAAATGATCTTAAGTGTTAACTCAAACAATAATTATTTTGCCATCATAAAAAAGGGGGACATTGTTACAACTTAGATTTCAAGATTAAGTTTTATATCATGTGAGTTTTTGATAATACAAAAATATTATTGTTATGATTATTATTTCTCTTAACATACATTGGATATATTTTCTTTATGTTATTTGTGTGTTCTAAAATTTCAATGAAATTATACTCCAGACTATCGAAGACTTCAAGATAGAGTAGATTAGGGTTTCAGAAAATGGAATCTATTATTTTTCTATTTTTCTTGAGTCTGAGAGCGTGTGATTGTAATTGGGTAACCATGCACACACACTGAGGGTATAACTAAAAACTTTAAATTTTAAAACTATTCATTTTGTACTATTTCAAATCATACTTGATGATTTGTCATGGTAGTTCCTCCAAAATGAAGTTAATCAAATCATGTCTGGGAAAATTTTTTTATTGTTCATATTGGAATAATAATGGTTTGTATAGATGACTCATAGAGTACATAATGGGTGCATACCTGTTCAGCCCAAACAAACTCTTTCATTTTTTAACTGATCATAATGTACAATGCTGGCTTCATAATGATGAGTCATAGTGTATGAAATGGGTGCATACCAATTCATCCAAAAAGATCTCATAAATGTTTGATCTGATCGTACAGTACAATTCTGGGTTCATAAAGACGACTAAAAGAGAATGAAATGGGGTCATCCACATTCGTACCAAATGAAAAATTACTTATTTAAATAGTTCATATTGCATAATGTATAGTTCGTACTGTGCAAATCTATTTTCATGACTTATGTTTTGATGATTGACAAACACTATTGATTCTCTTGGATTGTCTGTTACTTCTAACTTTTCAGGAATCAAAGATCGGACGAACAAACGAAGCCAATTCAAGATTGCATAGGATAGGGTTGAGTCAGTCTGTAATTTACTTTTTCTCTTCTCGAGTCTATTTATAATGTTCAAAGAGACTGATGCTAAGTAACCCTACACACACTTGAGAGACTTAGAATTTCTATTTTTACTCACATCGGCCTGGATGATTTAGTTTAAAATAGAGATTCTATTCGGGATTCTTAATTAAGGCAGCCATCATTAACATATCGTCCTGGACGATACGTGTATCGGCCAGGATGATAAGCTCAAAATAGAAAGAAGTTGTCGCCATAAACAATTAAGGTGTTCTGTAATTTTTGGTAATCGGCCAGGACGATCTTGGATCGGCCTGGACGATATTTATAATTATGCCTTAATTAATTAGACAAATCAAGGAAGTAATTAAGGATGATTGATACGATCATATCATCCTGGATGATCACAGGATCGGCCAGGATGATATATTCAAAAACCTTAGTTACTTCTGGACGATAAATATCGGCCAGCACAAATTCAGGGCGATGCTCTGGATGATTTTCCTCTGATTTGAACTGATCGGCCTGGACGATCATGAGATCAGCCTAAATGATCAATCCAATTTTAAATCATCCAATCTGCATTCAGGGCGATGCTCTGGCCAATCTTCTGAGATTTGTACTGATCGGCCAGGAAGATGTCCATATCAGCCTGGACAATATTGTCGGCAACTTGCAATTAATGAGCTCCTTTGAAACTCCTCTATTTAATAGCTTTTGTTCAATGTTTTGAACAATCTTTTGCTGCTGTCTTGACCTGAGAAGACCTTGACGAGAGAAAGATAGAGAGGGAGAGAGAGAGAGGATCTTGTGAAGGGGAGCTTGTGAGGGGATTCACAAGGGTTGCTTCAAGGATCGCTCTACTTCTTCTTCTTCTAGAGTTTCTCATCCATGGAAGAGTCGGTAGAGGTAAGAATTCAGCATCTGATTGTGGTTCTCTGCCAGCTTCAGGAGGAAACAAAAGGAGATAGGTTCTCTGCCTTGCAGGGGTGGCAAAAAGAGGTTCTTTATAAAGGCTTCTCCGCCTAGTTGTGGGGGCTAAAGGAGAGTCACGATTGTAGTGCAATACTCGGAGGGCGCCTTCAGGGAGTGGACGTAGGTCGAGTTAACCGAACCACTATAAATCTATGTGTTCTTGTTTCTTGCTTCCGCACTTTAATTTCCGCACTTATTTTTGTGATGTGATTTTGGTTTATGAGATTTTACTTCTTTGTGAAAAGAAATTTTTAAAATACCAATTCACCCCCCTCTTTGTTAGCTTGAGCCAGTTCTATAGGGCTTAAAATCCCTAACGAACTTTCACGTACAAATAATTCATAGTGTAAGAATTGGGTTTTTACATAATTATACTAGATAAATTTGTTCAATTTTGAACTATTCATAGTGTACAATGATAGTTCATAAAGATAACTGGCAGAGTACAAAATCAGGTTTATATAGGATCGTACATGGATTTTTGAACTCTTCGTATAGAAAAAGTGTGATCATACAGTATGATATAAGTACTTTCTAGTTTAAATTTTGTTATTCTTTTTTTTCATATTTAAGTGTCCTAAAAACTGATACTACGTAGATCTTGCTATAAATTTCTTTCAAGAGTGGAAAAGGAGAGTATTTGGGAGAGTGTTTTAGGAGTGATGATTGAGAGATTTTATCATAGGAAATTATGAGAGGATTTAAGAGGTTACTCAAAGGTAAGGATCTCTTATAAATTCTTTAAGTTTTTTCCCTACCTCATTTAAGGCTTTTGAGAGAGGATTTTCAAAGAAGATCATGGTACTCTATCAACACTAAAAGGGTGAAAAAGGATGTTGGTGCTTTGCCTTCACTAAGAGGGTAAGAAAGGAAATTGGTACTATGCCATCACTTGTAGGGTGAGAAAGGATGTCAGTACTCTGTCACACCCGATTGGTGGAAGAGAAATTTTATAAGGGCTTCTCCACCTTGCTGTGGGGGCAAAAGGAGAGTCACTTTGATTTAGTGAAATACCTGAAGGAGTATTCAATGAGTGGATGTAGGTCTAGTTGGACCGAACCAATATATAATTTAGTGTTTTTTTTATTTACTTTTTGATGAATTTTTTTTTCCTCACTTTAGTTACTATGGTTGAAAAATATTTTGTGGAAATCTATCATTGTGTTAAATATATTAATTATTTTTTCTAAAATCCTAGAGAATTTTTTAAAATTACAAATTTACCCCCTTCTTGGTTAGCCTTGGGACAGTTCTATTAGGTCTAACATCCTACTCGAACTTTCACAGATTCCTGTAGACATCAAGATAAGGTAGATTAAAATTTCATGTAATAGAGTTTATATATCTCTTTTTTTATTTCTCGAGGTTGAGCAAGTGAGGTTGTAATTAGTTAACCGTATACACACAAAGGGGGAGAGTGATAAATTTTTAAGACTAATCGTACTATATAATATCTAAATATTTTATATGATTTGATATTTTTTTCCTCCAAACTATAGTTAATCAAATCATGGCTTAAATTTTTTAACTATTTGTAATGTACGATGTCAAGTCATATAGATGACTAAAAGAGTATAAAATTAGGTTCATACCAGATCATACCAAACGAACACATTTATTTTTGAGTTATTTATACATTACGATCAAAATTTGTATAAATGAATGATAGAGTACAAAATTAGGTTTATACCAGATCATACCAAATAAACATATTTATGTTTTGAACTATTCATATAGTATGATCTACCTTCATAAAGATGACTGCTACAGTACAAAACTAAGTTAACCTCATATCACACCAAATAAATACATATTTGGAATATAGAATTGAAGAAAATCACTCTATTTGTTAGAGAAAGAATCTCCAGTTAGAGAGAGAAAGTTCCATTTTCAAATTCCACATTCCTAATTTTTCATCTACTTTTTATGCAGGTTCGTAGGATATGGTGGCGGACGGCCGCTGTCCATCTGTGGCTTCGAATACGAAGGCTTACCCTAATGGTGGATTGTTTTCTATGAATAACAGCAAGCTTGGTCAGTTGAATGCTAGAGTGGATCACAATGCATAGGAAGCACGTAGGAGGAGATTAGAAGGTGCGTTAGTAATAAATGAAAATATTGGTTATGATTCTATTAAGATTAAGCATGTTGAAGGTAAGGGGAAGGATGTATCTCTGAATTTGGAATGTAAGACACCACGATTTTTGAAAATGACTAGATTTTCTCCATTGAAAGCTTTCGACCCCGATGCTTCTTTGCCTGGTATGAATGTTTTTTTAAATATATTTGGAAATTCAAATGCAATCCCTATAGACATTGTGATAAATGCAAATTCCATGAGTTCGGGTAACACAAATATTTATCAAAATGTCCAGAAGCCTTCTGAGAATTTGCAGGTGGATTCTTCTTCGAAAAAAAAACTTGAATGCATTTCTTGTGAATGATAAAATGCCATTGAGCAATGTGGGAGAAAGCAGTATTTATAATCCATGGACTAAGAAGCCTTACATTAAGTTAAACTTTAAGAAATATGATGTTGTTTTAACGGATGATGGGAAGGCAGTAAAATTTTTTGAAGCTTCTAAAATATTAAATGCTAATATACTTGGAAGCTCTTTGGTAGACAAGGTATTTGGTAAAGAAATCCCTTCACATATAGTGGCTGGGGAGTTGAAGCGCTAACGGGTTCAATTTGGCCAATTTCATTTTACTACACTAGGGATGGGTTTGTTTTTTTGTTCTTTCAAAACATCAGAAGCATTGGATGAAGTTCTTTTAGGAGGCTTGTGGTTTGTGAATGGTCACATTATTGGTATGGATAGGTGGTATCCAAAGTTTTTTCCTTCTTCGATGTAAGGACTTACTTCACCTATATGGATCAGAATGCCTCAATTGCCATTGCAATGTTGGGATAAAAATAATGTGGCAAGGATTGCTTCTATGGTGGGTTTACTATTAATGTTGGATGACAACATGTTTCAATGGGGGAGAAGAGAGTTTGCAGAAGTTTATGTGCGTGTGAAACTAGACCAACCTCTTCCCTTGGGTGTTTGGGTGGAGGGTATGACAGGAAGAGTTTTTCAAAAAGTGGAATATAAAATGATTTCCACTTTTGTTTTGAATGTGGAATGATTGGGCAAGTCAAAAGTAATTGTAAAATGGATAGCACGGTGGTGAAAGTAGTGTGGATGGTGCTATCAAGCAAGTTCAAGAAAACCTTGATGATTTGGTACAAGAAATCGAGAAGAATACAACTTTTTGACCATGGGTTCATGTTAATTACGAAAGAAACAAAAGGGTTCCTAAAGGTGTTTCTAATGGAAGACCGGTGCAGAAGTTGTTCATTAAGAAGGCTTTAAGCAATCCTATTACTATGGAGAGAGATAAATACATCGGATTGGGGATTAATGGAATAGAGACAGTAATGAATGTGGGGGTAGAGAAGGTTAATGAAGACATTGTGATGGTGGAAGAGGGTGAAAATAATATGAAAAGTGAGCAGGGAAATGAAAGATTAGAAAAGTCTTTGGAGTTGATCAACCCGTCTAATAAGGTACTGGAAGAGCTAGGTGGTGACATGGTAATGAAGTCTACACTCATCTCTTCTTCTATCAGTATTATTGTTAATAAATTCAAAGCTTTGAATGATTGTGTGGACAAAAATTTTGATTATCATGAGACTCTTAGCATGAAGTCTGTAAGGGACATAAATAATGGCTTATCTTTGGAAAATGGGGTGACTATGGAAAATAGTATGTCGAAGGAAGGAGGAAGTATAGAGGTCTTGAGAAAAAGGAGATTGGTTACACTAATGATGGGGAGTATTTAAACTAGCAATGGAATTGAGATCGCTTGGGCCTGTTAAACTCCTACCTAGTATCAGGATATTGATTGGAATGTTAAAGTAAGAGGCGGGGGCTCTTCCCCTATGATGGATCAATGAATGATATTTCTTTTTGGAATTGTAGAGGGGTAAAAAAGGGAAGCCTCTCTTTACTTAAAGGAGTTTGTAAAAGAGTTTAATTTTTTTTTTTTGTGGGATTGGTGGAGACTAAAATCTCTTTTTTGGATAGAATAGTATTTCAAAAAATTATGGGAGCTAATTGGGATTTCTTTTTCTTTCCATCTGAAGGATTGTCAGGCGGTATTTTGGTGATGTGGAGATCTAATTTTTCTTCTTTGTTTGTTGTGAAGACTTCTGATCAATGTGTAATTAGAAACCTGGATGTGTTTAACAAGGGGGTGTGGATGATCTCTATTGTGTATGGTAGTAAGGATGTTAATAAGAGAAGGGACTAATGGGATTATCTTGAAGAGGTATCCCATAGAAAGGTTCCTTCTATGATTTTTTTTTTGAAGGAATGCAATTGCATTAAAAAGAAGAAACAACCTAATACAATCTAGAAAGCAAAAGCAAACCCTTTAAAACTACTATAATGGATATGTGATTCACTAAGTTCCATTTTAGATCCATTGGGGTGATGGGGATACCAAGTATTAAAACAACCTAAATGGTTCGTTCTATGATTGGTGGTGACTTCAATTGTATCTTAGCTCAAGAGGACAAAAGAGGTTGAAGGAAGTTTGTTTTTTCTCAAGGTCCTAAAGAAATGATGTACTTTATGAATCATAATGATTTTCATGAAAATGGAGTGGTTTAACCAAGGTTCACTTGGTGTAATAACAAAAGTGGAAGAGGAAGGATCTTTGAAAGATTGAATAGATGCTTGCTTAATTCCATTGCTTTGGTTGAGATCCAAGTAGCGGTTGACAGACACATTGTTAGGGTGGCTTCAGACCATTGCCCTATTGTTTTAAAGATTTTTTATTTAGCTTTTAAGAAGAAAAGTTTTTTGAAATGTGAAGATATTTGGTTTTCTTTTCATGCCTCTTCTTGTATTGTTTAAAGAGTATGGAAAAGTGCTATGATGGTGATTATATGCAGATTTTAAACAAAATACGTAAGAGAGCGTTGAAAGAATTGTTTTTTTTTTTAGTAAGGAAAAATTGAACAACTTTTTATTACTTAAATATGGTCTGAAAAAGGAGGTGTTGCAACTACAACAAGTGGAGGCTAAGGAAGGCGGGCTGTGTGAAGATAAGTTGAGGCTCTTGAGAGCTAAGGTGGGGGATCTTAATGTCTACCTTACAAGGTTGAATACTTGGTAGAAGCAAAGGGCCAAGGTAAGGTGGACTAAGGAAGGGGATTCAAACTCCAAATTTTTTCATGCTTTTCGAAATGCTAGAAAAGAATGGTAATTAGATTAACAGTGTTAAGGGGACGGATGGCATAATGGTTAAAAAACCAGAAGAGGTGGAAGAGTTTTATTTTTAATATTTTAATGAGAAATGGAGGGAAAGGGAATGTTGTTTGAATAATTTGCCTTCTCCTGGGAAAGGATTGGATGATGATGATAAAAACAAATTGAATGCTAAATTTTTTACTACGGAAATTATGGATGTTATCAGGAATTTGGGAAGAAATAAAGCTCCAGGATTTGATGGAATAACTTATTCCTTTTTCAATATGTATTGGGACATTATAGGTGAAGATTTATGTTAGGCTATCAACAAGTTTCTCTCTTCAGGTTTACTTTGTAGTGAATGGAAAGAGACTTTGATTGTCTTGATTCCTAAGGTCAAAGATCATGTTTCACTGGCTGAATACCGTCTTATTAGCCTTTATAACTCTATTTATAATATTGTAGCTAAAGTCTTTTTAATAGGTTGCTTTTGGTGGTGCATAAGTTAATCTTGAAAGAGCAGGTGGCTTTTGTGAAAGGAAGATCAATCTCGGATCATCACCTCTTAGCACAAGAAGTTTGCAACAAAATCAGATGTTCTAAAGCATGGAATGGTGTATTTGCAATCAAGATTGATATGAAATAGGAATATGGCAGTATATGTTTGGCAACTTTGTGACAAATGTTGAATATCTTAGGTTTTCCTTCTAAGTTTGCAAACTTGATGATGGAATGTGCGATGGAGCAAAGGTTCTCTATTATAATTAATGGAAGTAACTCAAAGTTGGTTAAGAGAAAATGTGGATTTTGACAAGGATGCCCACTTTCTCCATTATTATTTATTTTGTGTTCTCAGTTACTTTCTAATTAAGTTTTAAGCAGAGGCATAGATCTAGGTATCAGTATATCACCAAATGCATAGAAAAATTCTCATCTTTTGTATGAGGATGATATTCTACTTTTTTCAGATACGAAGCTGAGGAATATAAAAAAAATGAAGAAGTTGCTTCTAGATTATTGCAAGTGGACTCGACAAGTGGTAAATCTACATAAATCTTCTATGTTGATGGGTAAAAATATTGGTAAAAGAAAGAAGAAACAAATCTATAAGTTGTTGAACATTAAGGTGGTTGATGGAATTGAATATTTGGGATTTAAGGTTGCTTTAAGAAGATTGAAGAAGTCTAATTGTCAACATATATAAGCTAAAGCTTCCAAGAGATTCAATACTTGGGGGAATAGATTCATCTCTCTTGCAGAAAGGATGAACTTGGTGAAAACAGATTTTCTTTATCTCCCCTTGTTTTTATCTTCACACTCATTGGTTCCCTTGAGTATTTTGAAAGATTTTGACAAGATTTGTAGGAATAATATTTGGGATAAGTAAGATGGCTCTACGGGCTTCATTTTATGGCTTGGGATGTCTTGTGCAAACCAAAGAGACATGGTGGAGTAGGTATCTATTTTGCAGTATCTAGATTGGGACCTTTAAGGGAAAGATTTGCTTGGAGCCTCTTAGAAATTCTAGAATCATTGCTTAACAGAAACAGTGTGGCTAAATATGGGAAATATTGGTGGAAGGGTGAGGGGAAGAAGAGTTGTTAGGCTAAATGGAAGATTAATATTAATGGTTGGAATTCTCTTAAAAGGATCATCAGGTTGAAAATTGCTAAAGGCTCTTTAATTGATATCCTGAAGGATGTGTGGATTCTTGATAAAAGTATAGAGAAGTGGCCTACATTTATAGCTAATTGGGAAGAGTATAATGTAACTCTGGATTGTCTCATTGATAATGGTGCTTGGAATGTCCCTATATTAAGTAAGTTCTTTGGAGAAGAACTGGTGAACTTGATTGGAAAAGTTGGCATATTACATAACATGGATGAAGAAATGATGGAGCTAAAATTTAAATTGTCTGGCAAATCCAATTCAGCAATGGTTTCAGAATTGTAGAATAATGAAGATTCGGATGAAGTCTATGATTCATGGGTGTATAAGCTTAATCCAAATCCTTGGGTTTAATTGTTTAATTTACATTTATACAGGAATATCTTTCCCACTGTAGACTTTCTTTTACACAAAAGGCTTACTGATTCCAATCTTTGTCCTAGGGTCTGCCATGAAGTGGAAAACATTGATCATTGTAGAACAACCTATTCGAAACTTATTCAGGTAGTAAGTTTGTTGAATGCATGGGGATTTATGGTGTTGGTTTATGGTTCTTTCATGGACTGTATGAAGAACTTAAATTTGATTTCAATAAGGAATCCATTCATTACTAAGGTGTATTTAACTTTGCTACTATTTTCCTAGGATAGTACAAACAAAGTGAAACATGGTGGTGTGGAAGATAGTGCCGCTGTTATTGCAACTAGAGTCATTAGTTTAGTGGATATTTTACACAAAGACAAAATCATCTTGGGTCACAAGTGTGTTAATCAGTCTTTTGGATTGTGTTTCAATTTTTGGCACCCTTCTCTTCCCAAATGGTTAAAAATAAATATTGACGACTCTCTATGTAAATCAAATAAAGTTGGTGTTGGTGGAGTGGTTAGAGATAACAAGGGGAGATTTTTGTTGGCATTTGGCTTTGGTTATGTTCATTGGGATGGTGCACAATTGGAGTTATTATCTTTTAAATCATTTAAAAGTTTTATACAAGAGTGGATTCTTGAGGAAGATGGTATTGTGCTTGGAGGGGATAATCAAAATATCATCAACTTTCCCCACAAATTGTATAGTATACCGGAGAAGATGATGGGAGGACAGATAGATGAAGACCGATTATTCTTGAAGGATTTTAATAATGTTTTATTTCATTTTGTTAGTCATCGTTGTCAAAATTAGCGGATTACTGTGTTAACTTAGCTTGGGAGTATAATTTTATATGGGAGGTTTTTAGTGAAAATAATATTCCTCCTTTTTTTACTTTATTAAAAGAGGAATGTGATAGGTTACCTTTTATTTAAGTAGTTTGTATATAGGTCTCTCATTTTAATGCTATTTGCATTTCTTCTCAATATATATATATTATTTTTTTTTTTTGAAATATTTATATAATATGATCTTCATTTATTTAGATAACTGGAAGTGTATAAAGTTTAGTTTATCCTAGTTCATACCAAATGAAGCCCTGATTTTTTAAACTATTTGTACCGGACGATCCATGATCTTATAGTATAAATATAGGATGGTTGTCTTTAAAAAAATTCAATTTTTGGACAATTCTTCATATGTTTTCAATATAAAGGATCCTAAAATTATCTCAAATATCCTTTGCTTTGAATTTCTCTTGAGTGAGACCATTGAGAGTGTTTTTGGGAGGAATTTTGTGAGTGAAGAGCACGAGATCGAAGGGGAGTTGTGAGGGATTCACAAGATTTCCCAAAGTGATGAGCTCTTTATCTTCTTTAAGTTTCTACCCAACTTATTTGGAGGCTCTTGAGAGAAGATCTTCAAGATTGGATAAAAGTTCTTTCCAATCACAAGGAGAGTGAAAAAGGATGTGATGGTACGCTACCATCACTTGGAGAGTGTAAGAGATTATGGTTCTCTGTCGCACCGGGTTTGTGGAAGAGAGTTTATAAGGGCTTCTCCACCTTGTTATTTGGGCAAAAGCAGAGTCACTATTATTTAGTACATTACTTGGAGGAGTCTCCAAGGAGTGGATGTTGGTCAAGTTGAGCTGAACCATTACAAAATTCGGTGTTCTTCCATTGTCTTTAAACTTTCTTGTATTTTTATTTTTCTGCATTAAAAATTTTGTGGTTGAAAAATCCTCTTTGATATTCATTTCTATAAACAACTGCATATTTTAAGAATAATGATTTAATTTTCTTAAAAGACCTAAAGAGATTTTTTTAAATCTGAGAAATTTTTATCTTAATAATTAATTCACCCCCCCCCCCCCTATTAGTTAACTTTGAGACAGTTCTATAAGGTCTAACAAACTACATGGACTTTCAAGTGGTATTAGAGCAAATTTTAAAATTAAGATTTAGACTAATTAAAAAATGATTATTGCAAATCTTGGAAACTAGAAAACTATTGAAGGATATTCGATCACTAGAACACCTTTATTTGATAACATTCCTTTTGATTTTTGAAAAACTCGCATATGTACTTTTCTATAGTTTGTTGACTTTCATATGCGGATATTAGTACATGAAGGTTATACTAGACCTACTAGAATTGTTGATGGCATTAGAATTAAAACATAATTTATTGAATGGACTTTAGAAGAAAGAGATTTACCATATTTAAATGCAAAATGTTTAAACAATTATATGCATTTTTCTACTTGCTAAACTAGAAAAGAAATTTTGTATAGACTTTGCATAACTTATGAAGGAATACATGAGGTAAAATAATCTAGGTTGAATATTTTATTATATTACTATGTCCTATTTTGTATGAAACCAAATGAGTCAATTTTTTATATGTATATAATGTTTACTCAGATTGTTACTGCATTACATGCTTTAAGTAGAGAACTTACAAATTCAGAAAAAGTTAATAAAATTTTATGTTATTTACCTATTACTTATGATGCAAAGATAACTGTCATAGCTGAGTTCAAAAATCTAAATGTTTATTCTAATGATAATCCACTTGAATAACTTATTGCTTATGAGCAAGGAGTGAATCAAAGACAAATTGATACATGTGAAAAAAGGAAAAAGAAAAATATATCTTTGAAAGTTAATGATTTAGGGAGTGATCAATCAATGCTAGAGGATGAAGTAGAGATTACACTTATGACTTTACAATCCAAAAGTTTTCTTAAGAGAAAGTAACGATAATGTCATTATTGGAATAAGGGTAAGTTGAACAAGAATCCAAAAGTTACTAATGAAGTCATTTATTATGAATGCAGAAAGCCTGGATATATTATGAGTGAATGCCAAAATCTTAAATCTAATCCTAATAAGGAGAAAGTTAAGGAGAAAGCCAATGTTAGGAAGGGTAAGAAAAGAATGCAAAGAGCTTTCTAGGCTGACTCAGCTTTAGACTCTTCAAAAATAGAAATAGATAAGGAGGTTATAAATTTGTGCTTAATGGCCGATAAACTTGATCATTCAGATCAAGAGGAGGTATGTGACCTATCCTACAATGAATTATTTGAAGTTTTTGAGAAAATTTATAATGTATATAGGAAACTTAAAAAATTACATGCTAATCTTAGTATTGAGTATTTGAATTTAGAAAAAGAGCATGAAAATCTTAGGAATGATCACGCAGACATAGATAACAATTATATGGCTTCGCAAGATAAATTTTATAATTTGAATTAGAAGCATAAACTTTTAAAAAACATCTTATAATTAGCTTGAAAATGATTGTAAAGTATTTATGGGTGAATCTGATCAGAGGGAACATGATTTAAAGATTATAAATTCAATTTTGGAAAATAAAAACTCATTTATTCAAATAAAATTGAAAGCTTTTAACGAAAATAAGTTATCTCCCACACTTGAACAATTTTATAATCTTAACCATAAGCATATAAGTTCAAAACCTAGGAAAAGATATTATAACTTATATAGATTAGATAATCCTTTTTTGATGTTAAATGTTTTTCATATGGAATGTTAAGTCAGATTTCCCACACTTACTCTATCCATAATATAACATATTTAGTGTGGAGTCAAAAAATACATCAATTACAACATATCAAACATGCATCTAGATTATAATTGTCAATAGGTGAACCAAAATTTATTCAGGTTTTCAATTCTAATATTTGATAATTTTGTAGAAATGCTCTTATACAATCCCTCGTGAGAGAATTTAGTACCTAGATAGTAGATGTTCAAAACATATGACTGGAGAAGAAAATCAATTTATATTGCTAGAGGCTAGGATGTGAGGCAAAGTGACACTTGGATATAACACCACTTGAAGAGTGGTAAGTTCAGGTATGATTGTTGACACGAATAATTTTTTTATTGAAAATGGTTTATTAGTAGAAGGCTTAAAATGTAACTTGCTAAGTATTAGTCACCTTTGTGATAGGGGGTTTTACATAATTTTTTTCCTACAAGCTACATTATAAGCTAAAATGGAGTTGTTGCCTTACAAGGAGAAATGGTAAATAATGTTTACATGCTTGATTTAAATTATGTTAAATCTTTTAATGATTTTTACTAAAATCTAGTATTGATGAATCTTGGTTAAGATATAAAAGACTTTGTCATGCAAGCATAAAAAATCTTAGAAAATTTACCCAAAAGGATTTGGTTAGAGGCATACCCAAATTAGACTTCACTATGGATCACCTGTGTGATGCGTGTTAATTAGGAAAATAAGTCAAGTCCTCTTTTCTTTCAATTAAAAATCTTAGAAATAGTAAACTCTTAGAGGTTCTCCATATGAATATCTTTGGACCTATTAGCACTATAATGTCTAGGAGGAAAAGTTTTGGGTATGTGATTGTTGATAATTATTATAGGTTCACTAAAATTAGATTCTTATCATATAAGAGTGAATCATTTGATAAGTTTAAAATTTTTCTACTTAGATTCAGAGGAAGCTAGGTTGTGAAATTCTTGCAATTCATAGTGACCACAGTGGAGAAATTGAAAATAAAATTTTTATAAGTTTTTTGTAATGAGCGAGGGATGGATCACAACTTTTCAGCTCTTAAGACCTTTCAATAGAATATGGTTGTTTAAAGAAATAATAGAACATTGATAAAAGCCATTAGAGCCATATTGGATGAATATTTAATTCTTAAATATTTTTGGGCAAAAGATGTTAAAATTGCTTGTTCTGTTCTGAAGAGGGTAAACATTAGATCTAAGTTGAATAAGTCACCCTATAAACTTTTTGAGGGTAGAACACCCAACCTCTAACATCTACATGTATTTTGAAGTAAAGTGTTCATTCATGACATTGACAAAACTCTTTTAGGAAAATTTGATCCTAAATCTAATGAGGGAATTTTTCTAGGATATTTACGTGTTGGAAAATCTTATAGAGTTTTTAAGAAAAGTACATTGGTAGTAGAGGAGATCACTCATATGATTTTTTATGAATTTAAACTTTTTTGAGGGTCTAGGTTGGAAGAAGAAAATATTAAATAAATTACCTATGGAATTGAAAGTGCAAATCTTAAAGAAATGGTTGGAACCAAAAATAATTTCCTAGAGAATGAAAATATTCTAAAAATCTTCCAAAAGAACTAATTTTAGGATACTTGATTGAAGATGTTAGAACTAGGCATGGACTTGGTAAAGAAGTGAACCACTCAAGATTTATTTTAATGATTAAACCCACTAATATAAATTAAGTAGTTTCTAATGAATTATGGATTTTAGCTATGCAACAAGAGTTGAGTTAATTTGTTAGAAATGATGGTTGGGAGTTGGTAGAATGACTAAAATATCAAAGTATTGTTGGAACTAAGTGGGCTTTAAAAAATAAGAAGAATGATTTAGGTGTAGTGGTTAGAAACAAGGCTTGATTAGTGCCAAAGGGGTATAATCAAATAGAAGGAATTGATTTCTAGGAAACATTTACCTCTATAGCTAGACTTAAAGCAATAAGGGTACTTTTACCCTTAGCATGTTTTAAAGGATTTAAAATATTTTAAATGGATGTTAAAATTATCTTTCTTAAAGGGTTGATAAAAAAGGATGTTTATGTTTAGAAACCTCTAGGTTTTGAAAATCCATAATTTTCTAATCATGTATTTAAATTGTAGAATGCATTGTATGGACTAAGATAGGCACTTAGGGCATGGTATGAAAGGCTAATCACATTCATACTAGAAAGATCTTTTATGAAAGGGAGTGTGAACACCACATTCATAAAAAGAGTAGGTGATAACATTCTCATTATTCAAACTTATGATGATGATATCTTTTCTGGATCCTCTAATAAAAATCTTTGTGATATTTTTTTAAAACTAATGAGAAAGAAATTTGAAATAAGTTTTATGGGAGACTTGAGTTACTTTCTTGGATTTAACATAAAGCAAAAAGAGGGTGGCATATTTCTTAGTTAGTGAAAATATATTAAGGATATCCTTAAAAAATATTAAATGGATAAAACTAAACCAATAAGTACTCCCACGAGTTCCTTGGCTTGTTTAGATAAGGACTCTAAAGGCAAATCTGTTGATCAAAAGAAATTTCAAGTGATAATTGGATCACTACTTTATTTAACTGCTAGTGGACTTAATATCATGTTTAGTATTTATCTTTGTACTAGATTTTAAGATGATATAAAAGAATCTCATTTGACTACAGTTAAAAGAATTCTGAGATATCTTTTATGAATTCAAAACTTATGGATTTGGTATTCTAGGCAAATCACTTCTTTTGAAATCATTTGATATTCTAACTCAAATTTTACAGGATGTAGGATTGATAAAAAAAAATACTTTTAAAACTTATATATTTATTAGAAACTCTTTAATATCCTAGTCTAGAAAAAAAATAGAACTTAATAGCACTTAGGCACATCATTGCTCTCGTAATGGCTAGTGCTATCTTTTGTGGTCCATGACCCTTAGTCTGAGAGTTTGATGATGAAAAATAATTCGATTTGAATTATGTAATTATTCATTGATTTTTTCTCTTGTATATGAGTACTAACATTTCAGGGAGATCACATATTACTCAAGATAACAAAATGACTTGAGACAGGGTAAAGTAGGATGTGAAGTCTGTAACTCTGTAATTTTCATTTATTTCTTTTTTTTCTTTTCTTGAGTTTTGCCACAAAGTTTATGCACACTAAGCAACCATGCACACATACAGGGGGAGAGTATACTTTCAAAGGAAAAATTTTTATTCTCTGTAGATCATATTGTACAAATTTAGATTACATTGTACGACCTACTATGGCTCAATGGCTATCTATGAACTTATCGTATTGTACAATCCATATCGTATAATACAATATGTTTTTAATTTGAAACCCTAGCCACCAGATTATTTTAAACAAGTTCTTAAATCATAAAATTTTGAATTGATCGTACTATATGATCAAATCATATAGTATGAATATTTAAATACTTACTTAAATTAGCCATCGTGATTAGCCATTAAATCAAGGATTAATTTTTTATTGGTGATCATATTGTATGAACATGTTCGTACCGTATGATGAATTGCGGCTGTTTCTGATCGTCCTAAACATCGTACTAAATGATCCCGTAATTTTTGAACTAATCGTACTAGCCGATGTGAACATCATATCAAATGACCTGAAGCTTTTAATAGATCGTACTGTATGAAGTGGATCGTACAAGACGATGAACAAAGAGAAATTTTGATCATCCCAGCATTCATCCTGTATGAATAGAAGAAATATAACATATCGTATTTAATGATATTTGTATCATAATATATGATATTGCTCAGAAAAATTGCCTTTTTGTATTCCTTCATACTATGATGAAGGATATTTTAAATTGATCGTACTGTATAAATAAAAACTACTAAATTGAAAATTTAGGGTTTTTGGATCCTGATTTATGTATGAATCTTCTATCTTTTGAGATAACATATGAGAGAGGAATGTGACAAGAAGGGGATTTCTTGAGAGAGCTACTTCGTGAGATTTTGGGTTTGTGAGAGGAAGGCGAAGGTGAGTTTGGGAGGGAGGAGTGTGAGGGGATCATTTGGTTGCTCTAAGCCTACTGCACACTTGCTCCTCCTATGGCCCGAGAAAATCTTATGGGAAGCTTTCTAAGGGGGAGATCCTTTAAGGTCCCTATCCTCTAAGGTACTTTTCCTTCTCCATGAGGGAGAAAAACTAAAAGCTTTGTTGCCATCACTTTGAGGGTGACATAGAGTTTGGTACTTTGCCATACCGGGGTAGGTAGAAGTGAGGTTTTGTAAAGGCCTCTCCACCTTATTGTGGGGGAAAAAGAAGAATTACTTTTGAGTAGTGAAATTCCTAGGGTGGAGGACTCCGAGGAGTGCACGTAGGTCAAGTGACCGAACCACTATAAATCTTCTAGTGTGCTTTTTCTGTTTAGTGCACTTTACTTATATTTTGCATTTTACATTTGTTATAACTGCTTGGTGAAAAGTCTAATATAGATCTTTTGTTATGTGATTAAAATTTCACCACTTACGTGTAATCAAGTTTTAATCATTCACTTCCACATTAATTTAAGTTATTGTTCGAAATTTAAAAATAGAAAAAAATTAGAACTCTTGTTTATGATTGTTACTTTATCAAAAAAATTTCTAATTCACCCCCCCCCCCCCCCCCCCCGCTTTTGGTGCATATTGTACTTTCAATTAGTATCATAGAGGGCTTTCAAAAATAGTGTTTTAGAAAACCTTAAAAATTTTATTATGGCATATTTTGGAAATCTTAATACTGTGGAGGGTATTTCTATAACTCGTCCACCCCTGTTTGGCAACATACCATTTGATTTTTAGAAAATTAGAATGTCTATATTTTTATAATCTATAGACTATCGTATATGAATATTGGCATGAAAACTCAAGTACCTTTTAATGAATGGAGCAATAAGGATAGGGATCTAGCGTAATTAAATGTAGAGTACTTTAACTATTTCTTTTATGCAGTAAAATTATAGGACTATATGAGAGTGTCTACCTATGCTACTTGTAAGGAGATCTGGGATAGACTGTGTATTACGTTTGAAGGAACTAGTGATTTTAAACAATCTAGATTAAACATTTTATCGAATGATTACAAAATCTTCTGTATAAAACCTAGCGAAACTATATCTGACATGCACGCTAGGTTCACCAAGATATTGACATCCTTGCATGCACTAGGTAGAGAAATTTCTGATTCTGAAAAAGTCAATAAGATTTTGAGATGCTTACCAAGTTCTTATAATGCTAAAGTTATTGTAATTACTGAATCTAAAGATTTAAACATTTACTCAATTGATAATTTGTTTGGGTCACACATTGCTTACTAGCAAGGAGTGAGTTAAAAGAAAATTGATGCAGGAGAAAAGGAGTTGACGGTGACTTTAAAAGAAAACAACATAGAAAGTAAATGTTCTACAACAAAGAAAGATGATGATATAGTATTGATGACCCGATAGTTCAAGAATTTTCTAAAAAGAAAACAAAGGCATCATCAAAATAACTAGAATAAAGGTAAAAGCTCAAGAACTACTAAAGTTTCATCTGACACAATTTGTTTTGAGTGCAGGAAACTAGGTCACCTTCGAGCTGATTGCCCCAACATAAAGAACTAGCCAACTAAGGAAAAAGATAAGGAGAATGAGAAATATAAGAAAGGGAAGATGAAGACCTAAAAGGCAATTTGGGCCGACTCTACCTTAGAGTCGTTATAAGAAGAAGTAAAGGAGGTAACAAATTTATGTCTGATGGCTCTCGATAATCTTGATCAATCAAATAAAGATGAGGTATGTCAACTTCCATATAAAAATTTTTTGATCATTTCTGAGAAAATCCATGTTTCATATAGAAAGTTAAAGAAAATGTATGATAATCTTAATGCTGAATTTAGTACATTACAAACTCAGTATGCTAACTTAATTAAAGAACATTATAGTTTAGATAGAGATCACATGTCCATGCTTAATGAGTTCGATGTATTAAACAAGAAGCATATTGAATTATCTAATGCACCATGAATCCTTAAAGACATCGCATATTGAATTAGAAAGGAGTTTAAAAAATTAGAGGAACTTACATGGGAAATATATAGCAATGAACATTGGCTAAAAGTGGAAGTTGCAGAATATGAATATGAAAATAACGTATTGAAAGAAAAAATCATAGCATTTGAAAAAGATAAGACATCATCCACATTAGCCCAACCAAGCAAACCCCTAGCATTACATGCATCACATAACTTTTGGAAGAGGCATCACCACCCGCATAGTTTAGTGAACCCATTTCCTGGTGTTAGGTGCTTTTCCTGTGGCATGCTAGGTCATATAGCCCACACCTACATAATTCATCGAATGACACACCTAGTGTAGAGACCTAGATTACATTCATTACAACATGTCATACATACATCTCATTCATGAAAGCATGAGGAACCCAAACTCACTTGGGTTCCCAAATCTAACCCTTTAATGACTTTGTAAGGGTGCTCTCACAAAAGACCTAGTGAGAGCATGGGGTACCTAGGTAGTGGCTGCTCGAGACATATGATAGGAGACATGAAGAAGTTCATTACACTGGAGTCCAGGAATAGAGGCAAAGTGATGTTAGGAGACACCACCACCAAAAAAGTAGCGGGCTCAAGTATTGTTGGAAATGCTAAAAAAATTTTAATTAAAAATGTTTTATTAGTTGATGGTTTAAAGCATAATTTGTTAAGCATTAGTCAATTGTGTGACAAAGGTTTTTATATAAAATTTCTTTCCAATAAATATTTGATTAGCTTAAATGATAAACTTATATTAGAAGAAAAATGAATGAACAATGTTTACATATTAGATCATGATTATATTGAAAATTTAAATTCATTGTGTTAAAAATAATAATAGATAACTCGTGGCTATGACATAGGAGACTATGCAATTCTAGTATGAAAATAATTAGAAATATCACCCAAAAAAACCTAGTTAGAGGTGTATCTAATTTAGACTTCGCTAAGGACCATCTATGTGATGCCTTCCAACTAGGAAAATAAGTAAAATCATTATTTCATTCAATCAAGGATTTAAATATATCTAGGCCACTATAAATCCTTCACATGGACCTATTTGGACCCGTTATCAAAGCTAGCCTAGGTGGGAAGAACTATGGATTTGTAATTATAGACGACTTCATTAGATTCACTTGGGTAAGATTTATAGCACATAAGAATGTGTCATTTGATGAATTTAAGACTTTCTCCACTTGGATTCAATGAAAATTTGGATGTGAAATCTCAACAATCCATAATGATCATGATGAAGAGTTTTAAAATGAAAGATTTGAATTCTTCTGTCAAGAGATATGAATAGAACATAACTTCTATGGCCCTCAAACTCCTCAGCAAAATGGAATAGTAGAAAGAAAGAATAGAACCTTGGTAGAAGATGGAAGGGTGATGTTAGATGAGTATACTCTTCCTAGATATTTTTGGGCAGAAGCGGTAAACATGGTGTGTTATGTCTTAAATAGGGTGAACATTAGGTTAAAGTTGAATAAAATGTCTAATAAACTCTTTAAGGGTCAGACACCAAATCTTTCAAACTTGCATGTCTTTGGTTGCAAATGTTTTATTCTAATAAATAGAAAACTTCCCTTAGGAAAATTTAATCCCAAGGCTGACGAGGGTGTCTTCTTAGGTTATTTAGTTGTAGGTATGGCCTATAGAATCTTCAATAAGAGAACCCTAGTAGTAGAAAAATCCGCCCATATAGTATTTGATGAATTAGATAAGTCCTCTGAACCTAAATTTGAAGAAGCTGAAGTAGAGGCATTTCAAGGAGAAGAAACTATGACCATAGGAGAAAGAGGAGAACCTTAGGAAAACTTGCCTTGAGAATGGAGATATTCTTGTAGTCATCCTAAAGAATTGATCTTAGGAGAGTAGTCATTCAGCATTCATCTCTATGATAGAACCCACAAGTATATATCAGGCTTTAGGAGATGAAATATGGATCCTAGTAATGCAAGAATAATTAATCCAATTTACTAGGAATGATGTTTGGGAATTAGTCAAGAGACCTAAAGAATATTGTGTAGATGGAACAAAATGGGTCTTTAAAAATAAGGTGAATGAGTCAGGAACCATAGTAAGAAATAAGGCAAAACTAGTAGCTAAAGGGTATAACTAGATTGAAGGCAAAGAATTTGAAGAAACCTTTGCCCCAGTAGCTAGACTAGAAGACATAATGGTGATCTTAGCCTTTGCTTTATTCAAAAGTTTTAAATTATATGAAATGAATGTAAATAGTGCTTTTTGAAATAAGGTAATCAAAGAGGATATTTATGTTGAGCAACCCCCCTAGATTTAAAAGCTCATAATTTCCAAATCATATATTCAAATTAAAAAAGGCACTATATGGGTTAAAGAAAGCACCTAGAGCCTAGTATGTAAAACTTAACTCATTCTTACTAGATAGAGAATTTTTTAAGGGTAGTGTGGACACCACTCTCTTTTTACAAAAGGTAAAAATGAAATTCTCATTATTTTAATTTATGTAGATGACATTTTGTTTTGATCTTGAAATAAAACCTTATGTGATGAATTCTAAAAAATAATGAGTAATGAATTTGAAATGAGAATGATGGAAGAGCTTATTTATTTTTTTAGTTCTAGTGTAAATTAAATGAAAAATAAAACATTTCTTATCCAAACAAAATACATTAAGGATATTTTAAAAATATATAAAATGAATATTGCTAAGCCCATGAACACTCTAATGAGCTCTAAGATTCAACTAGATAAAGACCTAAAAAAATATAGAGGAATAATCGGATCTCTCCTTTACTAAACTTCTAGTAAACCAGACATAATGTTTAGTGTGTAACTCTATGCCCAATTTCAAGCCGATCCTAAAGAGTCTCACTGAACTACGGTCAAGAGAGTCCTTAGATATCTACTAGGCACCCCGAACTTAAGAATTTGGTATCCTAGGCACAACAATTCCTTTATAATATTAGGATACTCAAATTCTAATTTTGCAGGATGTAGGGTAGATATGAAAAGCACCTCTGGCACCTACCAATTCATATGACAATCTTTAGTTTCTTGATCTAGTAGGAAGCAAAATTTGGTAGCCCTCTCCACGGTCGAGGCATAATATATACCAGTATGAAGTTGTGTTGCCCAAGTACTATTGTTGAAATAACAACTTCTTGATCTTGGATTATCTGTAGGAACCATCCCAATCATTTGTGACAACATGAGTGCAATTTGCATATCTAAAAATCCAATTCAACACTCTTGAACAAAATACATAGATATTAGACATCACTTCATAAGAGATCATGTAGCTAAAGGAGACATAGAATTATAACATATAGCTATAGGAGATAAATTGGTAGACATATTCATGAAACCACAAGCCTACGACACCTTTAGCACTTTGAGGATAAGACTTGGTGTCATAGACATTCATACGTGATCCAAAAAAATAGTAAAAAAAATAAATTCAATTAAAAAATCACTAATCTAAGGTGTTCCTTGATCGTCACACACTCACCACAATGAACTCCAAAATTAACATTTTTTCCCATCGTATTGTATGATTCACTTTCATACTGTACGATCTATCAAAACTACACAAATCACAACCCTCTGTTAAACCAATGGTCCATATTCAAATTCTTCTTTTCATATCGTACTGTACGATCCACGTGGTTATGCATTCAAATAATTTGGTATGATATAATTGTACTTCATACTGTACAATATCTCTTTTTTATACTGTATGATCCACATGTACAAACGGATTGAGACGAATTAAAGTTGATTGGTACAATATAATTGAGATTCGTATAGTACGAACACCCATTCGTATTGTACAAATAAATTTATGTCAAAAATCGTACCAATTACTCCTTAGGAGGAACATAATTCCTTCATATCGTACTGTATGATATTGATCATACTATATGATTTGACAATCTTTTCCTAACTATTTATCAAGACGACATAAGTACTTATCGTACTGTAAGATCCACTATTAAACTGTTTGATCAGTTAAAAATTCTATAAATTTGAGAGGAACTAAGATCACTTCACTCATCCTCTCCTCACTACACTCACTCTCACATGTTCTTACTCGATGGCAAGCTCAAGCAAATGCGGTCGACTCATCCTAGGAAGCTCTTCTTACTCTCGTCGCCATAATGATCATTTTTTTGTCTGCTAGGGATGAGGAAGCATACCACAAGTTCAATTATAAATGATGAATTTTTTAAAACCCACTTATTTTTAGATGTCTTGAAGAATATTATGTGCATCTTTTAAGAAGATATAATATTCTCCTTGTTACATCTAATCAAAAAAATGGATAAATTTTCAAAATTGTATTTCTATTTTTAAACACACTCTATAAAATTTTGTATACATCTTTTGAGATGATATGTTATTCTTTAAATTGTGTTTGATCATATAAATATCATTTTCCTAAAACTTTATTTTGATATTAAATCCACTATAGAATATTGTGTTAATCTGCCAATATTGTAATTTATTCTCCATATAGTATTCAATTATAAGATAAGAGAACATAGAATATGTGAAGCTACGTTAATTTTTTCCCCATAATTTCAAGGATGTATAATTCTCAATCCCCTCTTCTTGCTTGGTTCTTCCACAAGTATTGCTTTCCGTGGAAACCAACTCAATCCTTGGCATTACCTATGTGAAAAAGTATTTGTGATACTGCTAGCAATGCGAAAGGGAATTTTTTCTTTAATGTGAATACAAATTATCCTATCTTTCTTATGTAGGATCACTGGTGTAATGGGGTGTGCTTATCTGAACTCCCACATATAACAAGTAAAATATTATATTATCTGAAAAGATAATAATAACATTTTACAAGTATATTTAAATTTAGAAATGAGTTTTTTTAAAAAGATATCTATGTTCCTAAAGATTTTTACCTTATTTTATAGGAATAAGATAATGTTTATTTTAATTTGAAGTTCTTAAATCTATACAGGGGAAAGCTCTTATAGTTAATTGCATCTTAGAAGGGGTGCTCCTAAGAAAACTCTCAATTAAAGTAACAATTTCTTACCCTTTGATTACAAAGTAAAGATAATAAAAGAATTATGAATTAGCCAAGGAGAATACTTAACATTGAACAATTCTTAATGAGTCAAAGGGGGAAAGTAGGAGGTGTCGGATTCTGAGAAGCTCAGAGGCAACCTCAGTCTACCTTATATTGGGCTTTATATTTTATGAGAGAATTTTATGTTTATGTAGGCATTTTATTAAAGATTTGGAATTATATTTCTGGAAAGTGAGGACTTAAGAATTGAAATCTACTATAGAACATAAATCTAAATTAGGTACTACAAATTAGTGAGCCAAACCTACCTAATGAAATATAAATCTAGAGTTACCCCAGCCTAGATTGAGGAACCAGCTAACAATCTAGGTGCTTTAAAACCATGTATCTGATCCGTTTAAGAAAGATGGGTAGGGTCGTTATTTAAGTTTTGAGGAATTAGTGGTTACACCTAAGATAAATTCTAACTAGCCCATAAACTTAAATGATGTTTCAAAATAAAATGTAATTAAAATTTTAGACTCTTTTAATTTGTATTTAATACAAATCATACTAATTGAATCAAATACATTATATGATTATGAAGTAGTTTTTAAATCATGCTTTGTAAATATATGTTTCCTAGAGATTTCACAATATTCCTTTGATAGAATTGCATCCTAACATGCTAAGTGATCTGCCAGAACCCGCAGGCGTGGAGGTGCCTAACAAGAAAGAAAAAGTAATAATATGCATATATGCCAACTGTCGGCAGTCATGAGCTTACTTCTTAATCAATAGAGTTTCTATGTGAGCCTCATAATTTTATTACTATTTTAAGTAGAAAAGACTTTATTCGTACCCTCACAAAACTCTTATTGTATCCAAGCTAAAACAAAACATGACATGCATGAAAATCTAAAAAAAAATAAGCAATTTCTACTATGCTGATAAAGTAAACAATCAAATTAAATTATCGAAAATATAATGTCCAAAGTCCACATGGAAAGTGTCACTTTATTTACAAAATAGAATTTGTTGAAAAGTAAAGTGGCCGAATACGACTAACAATAAACCCCGATTCCAAACCTAAGACTGACACAAGTGATTTTTGAAATGGGATATCTAATCATTTCTTTGTTTCTTCATTTTTTTCTCCTTCGTCTTCTTTCCTTCCGTGAGCTTCTTGAATCCACCAGGTCTAAATATATAAATTAAAAGAAACTCATCCATGAAGAGGTATTTTTATTTCCCTTTGGATATTAAAGTCATCCCAACTTGGTTTTCCAAGTAGAAGGAAAAATTCCCCTAAGGGATATTTTCTCCTATTTGGATTTCAAGTTAGATGTCATATCCCAATTTCAAGTCACTTTCACATTATAACTCTTTCAAATACATTTATATTACATCTCAAAAGAAAAAAAAAATATAGATAATCTACAAGGTTATCCTAAACAATTATAATAAGAATTATTCTAAGCAGTTATATGTTTGCATTTAAATTAAATTCACCAGCAACACTTGACCATGCTCTTTTAGTTTTAAGGGGCTTAACATTTTACACTTGTAGAAAATATGTCAGTTTAAATATTTAATTTTTCCCCTTTCTTTTAGCCTTGCATGAGCATAGTCACCTAAAAAAATTTGTGAGCATCCAGATCATTCAAAACCTAGGTGTAATTTATCGTCCATCACATCAATTCTCAGATTATAGGAATAAATAAATAAATAATGCATCAATCATTATAACCACCATGCTGTGAAAACTAAGGTATAGCCCTTCACACAACAACAAGAAAGTAAAAATTAGTCTAACCTAAAGCTAGAGTTAGTTGTCCTAGCAAATAAATCTAAGTATGTATAGTTGGCTGTGTGGTTTGAATATATCATAAGTTTATCATTAGTTGAACTTTTCTAATTGATTGAGTTTAATTTGTTGAAAGGCCAAGAAAATTTTATGTTTAATTTTAAGTTTTAGTGTCCTTAATATTTTAGAAGTTTATTTTATGTTGAATTTTAATTATTAAAGTTAATTAATAAGATTAGTTATTCAGGGTATTTTAATTAAACATTTTTGGTTCTTTGACTATTTAATTTAATGTTTTATTGAGTTATTAATGATTTATTAATTTTAAATATTTTATTGAATTTTTAATAATTAATGGAACTTTCTTTCATTATCGGCTTAATATTCGACCTATTTTTGAAATCATATGAGACTTTTATATTTTGTTTGTTACAAATTTTTATTAATTTTCCAATTTTATTTAATCATCTATATGTATTTATTATTATTTATTTATAATTTTAAATGTTTATGTTAGTTTTGTTAAGATAGTTGCTATTTGTATGTTTTACATTCTTGCAACTTCTATAGTTTTGATGATTCCAAATATTATTATTTTATGTGTAGTTATCTCCTAACACTTTTTGGAAGATTTATTTTTGCTCTTGTGTGTACTAACATTTTAGGAAAATTCAATTCCAGACTATTGAAGACTTCAAATCAAATTAAGCATGAAATACATGAGATATTTTGAAATGAAGCTTGTATTTTTCTTTGAATTAAGTTTTTGAGGGAGTGATTGTAATTGAGTGAATAAATACATACACACTAAAGTAGATATTGAAAAATTTATACTTATCATACAGGACAAACCATGTTCATATGGGACGATCAGGTCAGTTATGTCCTCGAAAGAGCAATGGAACGAACAGGAGTTGAAGATAATTTTTCTAAGTCCTGATCGTCCAGGATGAACTAAAATTCATCCCAAGAAGAAATGTTCTCTAGAAAATTTTCATTCAGACAAAATTTATATTCGTTCAAGGACGAAATGCTCTCTGGAGAAATTTCGTCCAGACGAACTCAAAATCGTCCAGGACGAAATTTCCTCTGGAGAATTTTCATTGAGACGAAATTTATAATCGTGCCAGGACGAATTGCTCTCTGAAAAATTTTTGTCCAGATGAACTAAAAAACATCCCAGGATGATTTGTCCTCTGTAAAAATTTCATCTTGACGAACCCATATTCGTCCCAAGATGATGTGAACCAACTCTGAAAATTTTGGCGGTGTTCTGTAGTTTTTGGGAACCGACCTATGGAATAACCATTCGTACCGGGCGAACCTAGTTCGTATGGGATGATGATCAAGTACGAATTTAGTTCATACCAATATACATTTGGTTCATTTCCAACATATTTAAGTAAAATCGTCCAAGATGATCCACGATCATATGGGATGATCCACTGCATGTTAACTTGAAAATTTATAGTTTTTTGACGGTTTTTTGTGTCTTTCCAATATATAGCCCAATCTAAATTGCCACTTAATCTTTTTGCTCATTGATCTTCATGTCTATTGAAAGAAGAGTCAAGAAGAGAGTGTGAGAGAGTGTTCGAAGGAGAATTCTTACTACTGGAGCGTGAAGGCTTCACTTGGTGTTTAAAGGTAAGAGTTTTTACTTTTGATTTGTGATTACTTCACTCTTTTCTTTCTTCCTTCTAGATTTCTTGTGAGTAGATCTGTCAAGGAGATCCAGTTCACTGCCGACACTTGGAGAGTGTAAACAACCGAAGCGTTCTCTGCCCACACTAGGAGAGTGTGAAAGGACAAAGGATTCTCTGTCCACACTAGGAGTGTGAAAGGATGAAGAGTTCTCTGCCTACATCGGGAGAGTGTGAAAGGAAGGATGGTTCTCTGCCAACACTAGGGATAGTATAAAAGGACGATGGTTCTCTGCCGCACTGGATAGTGTGAAAAGAGTTTTTTTAAAGTCTTCTCCGCCTTGCTGTGGGTGCAAAAGGAGAGTCACTAGTGGTATTAGTGCAGTACTCGGAGGGTGCCATCAGGGAGTGGATGTAGGTCGTGTTTGACGGAACCACTATAAATTTTGTGTCTTTTATTTTTGCTGCTTTTTATTTTCTGCTTTATTATTTTTAAGTTGTGGTTGAAAAACTATTTCCACAAAATTCTTTAAAGTTTATTTTCGGTATAAAATATTCAAAAGAGGGATTAAATTTTAAATTACCAATTCACCCCCCTCTTGGTTAGCCGCTGAGACAAAAGCTTAGGTTTAACAATCAAATTCATAGTGAACAAGTTTCAACAAGTGGTATCAGAGCTTTGTTTCAAAATCATAAGTTTAGGCAACTTTTTGATTAACGTAGATGGCTACATTTGGAAATCGAAATACACCCGAGAGTTACTCTAGAACTAGACCTCCACTATTTGACAATATACCTTTTGATTTTTGGAAAACACGCATGTCTACATTTTTAAAGTCACTTGATTATCGTATGTGGATCTTAGTTCAGGAAGGGTATACAAAACCAACTAGACTAGTTGACGGAGTTAGAGTTGAAACACCTTTTGCAGACTGGATAGTAGAAGAATGTGACTTAGCATAACAAAATGCCAAATACTTGAATAGTTTCTTTTATGCTTTAAAATCAGAAGACTACATGCGGGTTTCCACTTGCAAAAGTGGGAAGGTTATATGTGATAGACTTTGTATAACTTATGAGGGGACTAATGAGGTTAAAATATCTTGTTGCATGATTATGAATTATTTTACATGAAACCAAATGAATCCATTTCTGATATGTACACAAGATTCACACAAATAGTCACCTTTTTGCATACACTGGATAGGGAACTAATGAATGCTGAAATGGTTAATAAGATTCTTCGTTATTTGCCTACTGCTTATGATACTAAAATTACTGCAATTACAGAGTCTAAAGATCTAAACCTTTACTCTATTAACAATCTTCTTGATTTACTAATTGCTTACGAGCAAGGAGTTAGCTAAAGAAAGATTGATGCAGGTGAACCACAAAAGGAGAAGAACATATCACTAAAAGTGGAAGAGTCTGAGAGTGAACACTCATAACCTGAGGATGAAGACGACATCGCATTGATGACTATACAATTCAGAAGCTTTCTGAAGAGGAAGCAGAAGAGACGCCAGCATTGGAATAGAGGTAAATTTAATAGAAATACTAAGATTTCAAATGATGTGATTTGCTATGAGTGCAGGAAACCTAATCATATCAAAACTGAATGCTCAAAACTCAAAGCCACTCCTAGCAAGGAGAAGGTAGAGGAGAAACCAATTGTAAAGAAGGGCAAGAAGAAGTTTCAAAGAGCTTTCTGGGTGGACTCAGCTTCAGATTCATCAGAGACTAAACAGGAAGAGAAAGTCACTAATCTGTGCTTAATAACCGATAGTCTAGATCAGTCAGATCAAGAAGAGGTATGTGACTTAACCTATGACAAACTTTTTGAAGTTTTTAAACACATGCATGATGCATATAGGAAAATAAAGAAAATACATGCTAGTCTAAGTTTAGAGTTTGAAGAATTACAAAAGGAATATGAAATCCTTAGGAAAGATCATGCTTTAATTGACAATAACCACATGAAATTACTTGATGAGTTTGACGACTTGAATAAAAATCATGAAAATTTAAAATCATCTTATGCTGAACTTGAAAAAGAATTTAAAAACTTTAAGGATGAATCTGAGAGCAAAACATATTGAATCATTTATACAAATCTAATCTTGGAAGATATGAATTCATTTTATAAATGGAAGATAAAAGTTTTCGAGGATAATAGGATACCCCCCCAGACTTGAAGATTTTACTAATCCTATTTTGTATCCTAAATTTATGCAATCCTTAAATAAACAGATGAATGGTAGAAGACTTAGGAATCCATTTCTAAAGTTAAATGTAATAATTGTGGATTGTTTGGACATATAGCTCACACCTGTACTTTGATGATAAAAATTTATTTGGTGTGGAGACCTAAATGCATAAACCTAGATATATCATATATGCATCTGATTATAAATTGCCAAAAGGAGAACCCAAACTTGTTTGGGTTCCCAAGTCTAACATTTGAAAATTTTACAAGGTCGCTCTCACACAAGACCTCATGAGAGCGTATGGTACATGGATAGCGGATGCTCAAAGCATATGACTGGAGATACTGCACAATTCATATCGCTGGAAGCTAGGAGTGGAGGTAAGGTTACACTTGGAGATAACACCATAATGAAGGTGATTGGAACATGTATGATTAAAAATCTTAATAAATTTTATATTGAGAATGTGTTATTGGTAGAAGGCTTAAAGCATAATCTGTTAAGTATAAGTCAGCTATGTGATAAAGGATATTGTGTGAAATTTTTTCCTACTAGCTGCATATTAAGCCTAAATGGTAAAAATGTTTTGAATGGTAAAAGGGTAAATAATGTTTATATGCTAGACTTGAATTATATTCATACTCCTACTAATTTTGTTTGAAAACTGTATTTGATGAGTCATGACTTTGGCATAGGAGACTTTGTCATTCTAGCATGAAAAATCTTAGGAGGATAACCTAAAAGAACTAGTGAGAGGTATACCAAAACTAGACTTTACTAAGGACCACCTTTGTGATGTATGTCAATTAGGAAAGTAAGTGAAGTCCACTTTTCAGTCCAATAAGGATCTTAGAACTAGTAAACTATTGGAAATTTTGCATATAAATCTTTTTGGACCAGTTGGAACTGTGAGTCTAGGAAGGAAGGTATATGAATTTGTGATTGTGGATGATTACTCAAGATTCACATGGGTTAGATTTCTATTTCATAAGAATGAATCATTTGAGGAATTTAAAAATTTTTCGACTTGGATTCAAAGAAAACTTGGGTGTGAAATTATTTCTATACAAAGTGATCATGGAAGAGAATTTGAAAATGAGAGATTTGAGGAATTTTGTAAGGAGAAAGGAGTTGATCACAACTTTTTTGCACCTAGAACCCCTTAGTAGAATGAGGTAGTCGAAAAGAAAAATAGAACATTAATAGAAGCCGCCCGAGTAATGTTGGCAGAATTCTCACTTCCTAAATAATTTTGGGCTGAGGCGGTTAGCACTGCATGTTATATTCTGAATAGGATGAATGTGAGATATAAATTAAATAAAACACCCTATGAGTTGCTAAAAAGAATAACACCTAATTTTTCTCATTTGCATATTTTTGGGTGGAAGGTATTCATTCATAATAATAGAAAATTCGCATTAGAAAAATTTGATCCAAAATCAGATGAAGAAATTTTTGTTGGATACTCAAGTGTTGGAAAATCTTATAAAGTATTCAATAAAAGAACTTTGGTAATTGAGGAGACCACACATGTTGTATTTGATGAATCTGAAATTTTGGAAGAGCTAAATATTATAGAATATGAGATTAATATTAACTCCCAAAAGATTGATAAAATGAATTTGGAAGAAAATTTGGAAGAAAATATGGAAGAAAATTTGGAGAAAGAAAATCCTTTGCCTAGAGATTTGAGATTTTCTAAAATCACCTAAGGGAATTGATTATAGGTAAACCTAGTGAGGGTGTAAGGACTAGGCGTGGATTAAACAAAGAAGTCAATCCTTCAGCCTTTATTTCAACTATAGAACCCACAAATATTGATGAAGCACTTTCGGATGAATTTTGGATTTTGGCCATGCAAGAAGAGTTGAATCAATTTATAAGAAATAAGTGGATCAAAGTGTACTTGGAACTAAGTGGGTATTCAAAAATAAAATGAATGACTCAGAAGTAGTCATTGATATAAGGCTAGATTAGTTGCTAAGGGGTATAATCAGATTGAAGGGATTGATTTTGAGAAGACGTTTGCCTCTGTAGCTAGACTTAAAGCAATTAGGATTTTGCTAGCTTTTGCCTGTTTTAGAGGATTCAAATTGTATCAAATGGATGTAAAAAATGCCTTTTTAAATGGGATAATTCAAAAAGATGTTTTTGTAGAACAATCATCAGGTTTTGAAAATTCTAAATACCTAAATCATATTTTTAAGTTGAAAAAAGCATTATATGGATTGAAACAGGCACCTAGATCTTGGTAAGAAAGGTTGAGCACCTTCCTACTTGAAAGATCATTTGAAAAAGGAAGCGTGGATACAACTCTCTTTTTGAAGAAATGTGGAAAGGATATACTCATTGTTCAAATTTATGTGGATGATATCATTTTTAGATCTTCAAATAAAAATCTTTGTGATGATTTTTCTAAAATAATGAGTTGTGAATTTGAGATTAGTCTAATGAGAGATTTAAGTTACTTTCTAAGATTTAGCATTAAGCAAATTGAGGAATGTACATTTCTTAGTAAGTCAAAGTATGTTAAGGACATCCTTAAAAAGTATGAAATGGACAATGCTAAACCTTTTAGTACACCAATGAGTTCCTCAGTTTAGTTGGATAAGTATTCTAAGGGAAAATTTATTAATAAAAAGAAATTTAGAGGGATAATTGGATCTTTACTTTACTTCATTTCTAGCCGACCCGATATCATGTTTAGTATTTACTTGTGTTCTAGATTTCAATCAGATCCAAAAGAATCACATTTGACAGCAGTAAAAAGGATTTTAAGATATCTGTTAGGAACACAGAACTTAGGAATTTGGTATCTTAATTTTAGCTCTTCATTTAAAATAATTGATTATTCAAATTCTGACATTGTAAGTTATAGGGTGGATAAAAAGAGCACTTTTGAAATATTTTAATTTACTGGAAATTCTTTAGTCTCTTGGTCTAGTAGAAAAAAATATTTAGTAGCCCTATCTACTGCTGAAGTTAAATAGATTGCATTAGGAAGTTGTGTGGCACAAGTATTTTGGTTGAAACAACAGGTAATTGATTTAGGATTAACTATAGGCACCACTCCAATTTATTGTGATAACACTAGTGTTATTTGTATTTCTAAAAATCCTATTCAATATTTAAGAAACAAACATATAGACATCAGGCATCATTTCATAAGGGATCATGTATCTAAAGGAGAAATTGAACTCACTCATGTTTATACTGAAAATCAACTTGCAGACATTTTTTCAAAACCTTTAGCCTTTGATACCTTCAATGCATTAAGAACAAGGCTATGTGTGATTGATTTGAAAGCTTAATTAAAAATATTTTCTGCAACATTGATATGTGTTTTCTAGTTAATATTTTAGTGTGCTTGTGTTTTAGTTTTGATTGAGTTTTTGTTTTCGTTTTCATCATGTTTTTAGTGTGCTTGTGTTTTAGTTTTCATTGAGTGCTTATTTTTGAAAAATTTGAGTGGCAATCGTCCGGGACAAAATTTTTTTGTACGGGACGATTTGTGTTGTGTGTCAAACTGTTGAATTTTGAACCGTTTATGTGCAGCTTTTCAGTTTTTAATTTTCATTTCGTCTGTACGATCGCCACGATCATCCAGGACGAAATATTTTCAAATGACGGGACGATTGAATAAAGTAGTTAAATAGATAAGGTAATTTTTAATGCTATATTTCATACGTATGAACCTATGGTTTGTCCGGACGAACACATGTCAGTTCGATGGAGGGGACGGTTTCAACTGCCATTAAAACGATCATATATTCTGATCATCCCGGGACGAACACGTGTTCATCTATACGATCTATTTGGTTAAAAGTCTATACGAAAGGATGCTTTGTAAGTTGTGTGATTACAAAAAGTCGTTTTATTTTGGTCACATTCTTTCATCCATACGAAGATATCCTCTGAGAACTTTTTTCTAAAGATATCCTCTGAGAACTTTTTTCTAAAGCCAATGAAGAATCCCTTCCTAGGTTTGTCTCCGCCAAGATCACACCCTCCAGAATTCTTGTCCAAGAACAACTAACCTTTCAGGTGATGAACTTGTTTGCTTTAACTCAGTTTGGTTTCATCCTCACCCTAGTTTATCTCTACAATAAAGAAACCTTCCACTATTTCCTTGCAAACATGTCTTTCGACTCTGACCATACTGTTATCCGTTCTTTTGTCTTTAAGAAAAAAGTTGAAATCACCAATGCTGACTTAGGAGCCTTTCTAAACTTAAGAACAGAGGGAGCTAGAGCACATACCTTGATCACCTCAACTGAATATGAATGGTATGAAATTAATAAAATGATTAGAGGAATCCGGTCTAGTTCATAATGCTCATATCATTCAGCATGTTCTTAGAACTTCTATAATTCCTAAAGCTGGTGATAGGATTAACATTACCCCGCTTCTTTCTATAGTGACCTTCTTGATCATGACTAAAGAACCTATTGATGAAGCCCAACTTATCCTTGACTATCTTTATGGGCTGTCTGAATTTGGTCATGTAGAGCATAAGAGAAAGAAGAACATCGCCTTAGGACATCTAGTTGCCTACATTCTGGACAAGAAATATAATTTGGTTCATCCTGATCCAGAGTTTGAAGAACCGCTCTACTACAACGACGGATCATTTAGAGCAATCTTCAAAGAAGAACCAAGTAAAGCACATGTCATTAGTGATACTGAGGAAGAACATGAAGCTGCACCTGCACCCACCAATGAACCAAATTATCAGGATTTGGTTTAAAGATTTGATCGCCTAGAGACTCATGTTAATCAACTTTTTGATCAAATTGAGACTCATCTTCAGCGGCAGGATACACAATATCAACATAACATGGGGTTTATGAGAGATCAGATGAATGATATTAATACAAACATGCTTAAGATTAGTACTTATTTTAATATCTTTGGTGCTACACCTCCTCCTCATCCTCCGCTAGATAAGGGTCCTTCTAAGTGACAATTGCACTTAATTTTATATATTTTCTCTAGTTGGTGTGTTAGTTTTAGGTTTTAAGAAAATGTGATGTATTTTCTTTTCTTTAGGTGTTGTTGTTTTTAAATCTTATGTCATTTTGATATCTTATGTTTCAATTATAATATCCTTCATTTTGACATCAATATAAGTTATCCTGTTTTGACTTTAATTTAGTTTTTGAAATGTGTGTTAGCCTTTATGACAATCATTAGATTTTTTATCTTAGTAGTACTATACTTTGAAATGCAAGTTAAAATTAAATTCATTAGAAAATTTAATTTTTCTAAATTTATGTTTTGCTTATAACTTGATGTAATTAAGATTGCCAATTTCATGTCTCTTATTTAGACTAGATTAATATCTAATATTATTATTTAAACTGTAATGTTTTCTTATTTTGTACTTCATTTATTAATAAATATTTATGCACTTAGAAAAATTTGAAATTTTTTATTATTGATTTTGGAAAGATTAAAATTACTCTTGAAAAATATACAAATGTATAAAAATTAAAAGAAATGCGCAATGATTCGCAAGTTGAAAAAGAGGCACAAAATAAGCCCACAAGTAAAAAGATGCACAAAAATATGCCACAAATTTGAAAAAGATGCGCAAAGCGCCACATGTGATAGTTATTTTTTTTCTTTATCTTTTAATCTCTTAATTTAAATTGATCTATAGTACATTTATATTCCGTATTGAAATTTGAAATATACAAATTTTTTATTCATCCTTTTTGCAATGATTTTCTCTATCTTATTGTCTAAATTGACTCATGTTTTTTATAAATACTTTTATTATAAATGTTATATCTCTTCTTAAATTCTATGAATTACTAAGATTTGCCTAATGTTTTGATTTATTTACAAAATTAATCCCAATCATTTTCAAGGATCAATTATCAAAGGATTATCATATGACTGCTTACATTTTTGGTTTTTTTCTTCTTCTTTTTTTGTTGTTGTAAAAAAGGGAGAGAAATTGTTTGTTCTATCGTAGTGTTTGTGTGTGTTTGTTTTATGTGTTTGTTTTATTTTGTATCTCTAAAAATTTTGAAAACAATTTTTTTTTAATCAAATGCCTCCTTATTTTCATGTGTTCATCATTTGAGGGGGAGTTTAGGGTATTCTTAAAATTTGAAAATATACAAACAATAATTATTTTGTCATCATCAAAAAGATAGAGATTGTTAAGAGAGTTTATATTTGCATGTTTTACATTCTTGCAACTTGTATAGTTTTGATGATTCCAAATATTATTAGTTTATGTGTAGTTATCTCCTAACACTTTTTGGAAGATTTGTTTTTGCTCTTGTGTGTAATAACATTTCAGGAAAATCGAACTTCAGACTACTGAAGACTTCAAATCAAATTCAGCATGAAATGCTCGAGATATTTTAAAATTTGAAGATTGTATTTCTCTTTGAATTAAGTTTGTGAGGGAGTGATTGTAATTGAGTGAATAAATACACACACTTAAGGAGATCTTGAAAAATTTATACTGATCATACAGGAGGAACCATGTTCGTACGGGACGATAAGGTCAATTATCTCCTCGAAAGAGCAATGGAACGAATAGGAGTTGAAGAAAATTTTTCTAAGTCCTGATCGTCCAGGATGAACTCAAATTCATGTAAGGACAAAATGTTCTCTAGAAAATTTTTGTTCAGATGAAATTTATATTCATTCAAGGATGAAATGCTCTCTGGAAAAATTTCGTCCAAACGAACTCAAAATTGTCCCACGATGAAATCTCCTCTAGAGAATTTTCATTCAGATGAAATTTATAATCGTGTTAGGATGAATTGCTCTCTAAAAAAATTTCTCCCAGACGTCCCAGGACAATTTGTCCTCTGTAAAAATTTTGTCTGGACGAACCCTTATTCATCCTAAGACGAAGTGAACCGACTCTGAAAATTTTGGCGACATTCTGCAGTTTTTGGGAACCGACCTAAGGAATAACCGTTCATACCGGACGAACCTAGTTCGTACAAGACGATGATCGGGTACGAATTCAGTTCATACCAATATACATTTAGTTCATTTCCGACACATTTAAGTAAAATCTTTCAGGACGATCCACGATCGTACGGGATGATCCAATGCATGTTAACTTAAAAATTTACAGTTTTTGGACGATTTTTTGTGTCTTTCCAATATATATTCCAATCTAAACTGCCACTTAATCTTTTTGCTCACTGATCTTTGTGCCTATTGAAAGAAGAGTCAATGAGAGAGTGTGAGAGAGTGTTCGAAGGAGAATTATTTCTATTGGAGCGTGAAGGCTTCACTTGGTGTTTAAAGGTAAGAGTTTTTACTTTTGATTTGTGATTACTTCACTCTTTTCTTTCTTCCTTCTAGATTTCTTGTGAGAAGATCTGTCAAAGAGATTCGGTTCTCTGCCGACACTTAGAGATTGTGAATAGCAGAAGGGTTCTCTGCCCACACTTGGAGAGTGTGAAAGGATGAAGGGTTCTCTGCCTACACTAGGAGAGTGTGAAAAAGTATGAAAGGTTCTCTGCCTACACTGGGAGAGTGCGAAAGGAAGGACAGTTCTCTGCCAACACTAGGGATAGTGTAAAAGGACGACGGTTCTCTGCCGCACCAAGAAGTGGTGAAAAGAGTTTTTGTGAAGGCTTCTCTGCCTTACTATGGGTGCAAAAGGAGAGTCACTAGTGGTATTAGTACAATACTCGGAGGGTGCCTCTAGGGTGTGGATGTAGGTCGTGTTTGACCGAACCACTATAAATCTTGTGTCTTTTATTTTTTACTTTACTATTTTTAAGTTGTGGTTGAAAAACTATTTCTACAAAATTCATTAAAGTTTCTTTTCGGTATAAATATTCAAAAGATGAATTAAATTTTAAATTACCAATTCACCCCCCCTCTTGGTTTGCCTCTAGGATAAAAGCTTTGGTTTAACAACCTCATTCATAGTGAACAAGTTTCAACAACTTTTAATGTATGTTGTTATTTGTTTATGTAAGGAAAATATATTTTATCGAATCATGTTAATTCTATTTATAATTTTAAAATTCATTTATAATTCTTTCATTTTAGTTTAGGAATCAATTTATTTTTACTAAATAAATTAATGTAATATATCATTTTATAAGTTTAGTTTGTAAAAGTCTTTTGGTTAGGTATATGAATTGAATGTTACTTTGAAGAGAATTGCAACGTGGTGGAACCAAAGAGCCAGGACTAGATGGATGGAGGAGGGAGATGTGAATTCAACCTTCTTCCATAATTTTGCTTTTGCTAGGAGGAGTTCAAATCTAATTAAGCATATTAGAAGTGTTGACAATCGAATTGTGGATGATGAAGAGCAGATTGAGCAGATTTTTCTGAATTTTTTTGAAGACAAGTGGAAACAAAGGAGTTGTATCCTGAAGGAATGGCCGAAGATTGAAGCTTCCCAGCGTCTCAGTGAGTTGGATAGGTAGATGTTGAATAAGGAATTTGATATGGAGGAATGTAGGGTGGCGATATTCCAACAGGGTAACAACAAATCTCCTGGATCTGACGGGGTTACCTCATCTTTCTTTAAGAGCTATTGGAATATTGTTGGAGAGACAACATGGCTTGCAATTAAGAAGTTTTTCAGTACTGGAATTATGCTCAGAAATTGGAAGGACACATTGATTGTGTTGATCCCCAAGGTTAATAATCCAATTGTTCCTTCTAACTTCCGCCCCATTAGCCTTTGTCAAACTACATACAAGATTGTTGCATCTATGCTTGTGAATAGATTAAAGAATCTCATGAGTAAGATAATTTCAGAGGAAAAGCTTGCTTTTATTCCAGGGAGAATGATGTCTGATCACTGCATTCTTGCCCAAGAAATATTTCATAATTTTAAAACATCAAGGAATAAGAAAGGATTAATGGCAGCCAAGCTTGATATGGAGCAGGCCTATGACAGCATGGGGTGGAGTACTCTGCAGCAAATTCTATATGGTATGGTTTCCCTTCAGTTTTCTCTGGTTTTGTAATGGAATGTGTATTGAATGTGAGGTTAGCTATTATTATGAATGGGAAAAATCTTAGATGGATTGATGCCTGCAGTGGATTTCATCAAGGGTGCCCATTGTCACCTTAATTGTTCATCATGTGTGCTCAACTTCTTTCTAATGTTATCATGTCATAGTTTGGGTATTCAAGTGGCTTCTAAGGGTCCTCGAATAACTCATTTACTGTATGCTGATGATGTCCTCATTTTCTCTCAAGCAACATGTGGGATGGCTAGGCAAATGATGAGAATCATGGAGGAATTTTGTAAGTGGACAGGTTTGAAGGTGAATGCCAACAAGTCTCAAATTCTATTTTGGTAAAGCAGTTGGTAGAACCTGTAGGAAGAAACTTACCAGAATTCTTGGCTTTAAAGTTGTTAATAACTGGAAATACTTGGGTATTAAAATGTCTATTAATAGATTAAAGGCGGCAGATTTTCAAGATATTTTGGCTCAGGTTATGGAGAAATTTAATGTTTCGGGAAGAAGAAATATTTTGTTCAGTGGTAGGATCATGCTGTTAAAGTCTTCTTTATTAACTTTGCCAAACTTTGTCATCAGTCATTCGATGGTTCCGAAAAAAATTCTGAAGGAGATTGAGAAATTATGCAGGAATTTTGTTTGGCATAAATCTAATATGGAAAGAGGATTACATTACGTTGCTTGGGATGAATTATGTAAGCCAAGATGTGCTGGTGGTCTTGGTTTACAATCTTGTATCATTAAAAGTGGTACAATGAAAGCTAGAATTTCTTTGAATTATTTTCAAAATCCTGATTCCCTTCTACACCGGTCTCTCAAAGCTAGATATTCAGATAACATTTTTGAGGGGAAATGTAAGAAAAATTCGTCTATTGCTTGGAAAATTTTAGTTGAGGGAGGTAAATATCTTAAGGGGTTGGTTAAATGGAGAGTGTGCAATGGTAAAGATATTGATGTTCTCGATGATATATGGGTCCTGGATAGAAGCTTCAACTCATGTCCTACTTATATCGACTGTGCAGATTTAGAAGGTATGAAAGTTGAGCAGCTTTTGAATGATGATGGAAGTTGGGATGAGCTGAAGTTGAGTTTGTTTTTTCATAAGGAATTGGCCTGGTTAATCAAACAAGTTAAGGTGGACAAAGAAGGTGGAAGAGATAGGCTGGAACCTGTTACAAAGCTGACAGGTTGCTCTGTTTCAGCCTTAGCCTTTGAAGCAGTTATGAACAAGAGACACACTGATATTAATGATGGCTATGTGAATTGCCTCAAGAAGCTTAAACTTAACGCAAAGGTAGAATTGTTTTGGTGGAGATTAAGTAAGTTTGCAATTCCAACCAATTCTTTTCTTAAATATAGAAGATTGGCTAATAGTGATTTCTGTGTTAGAGGCTGTGGTATGACTGAGAACTATGCTCATATTGTAGTTCATTGCAAGCATATTAATGATATTATTACTAAAATCAGAGAATGGGGATTTGCTATCAATGTTTTTCAATCTCTTGATGAATGTCTGACGGTACTTAGAAGACAATCTAGCTGCAATCCTGGAATGGTTAGACTGTATTGCACCACAGTTTTCTGGAATTGGAAAAACCGTAACATGGTCAAGCATGGGAAACCTGCTGTATCTGCTTCAATGGCTACTGCAAATGTGATTTCTTTAGCTTCATCTAACCTTTATCCTCTTCTAGATAGTTGGGGTGTTAACCTCTCTTGGGAGTATTTGAATTCTTGGCACCCTCCACCGCTAGATTGGATTAAGGTTAATATAGATTCTTCATTGCTTTCTAATTACCGGGCTGGTATAGGAGGAATATTCAGAGATAATATGGCAGAATGCTCCTAGCTTTTGGGAGGAGTTATGTGCATTGGGACAGTGTTCAATTGGAATTGGAATCAGTTTTTGCTCTTCGGGGTTTCATTCAAGGATGGATGCTTGAATATGTTGGTGTCATAATTGAAAGTGACAACCTCAATGTGATTAATTACATTCAATAATTTATGAAGAAGATCAATTGGCAGAGGGAGAAGAACTTGGGTAATCAACTTCACTTCCTTAATGATTTTAATAAAGTTGTTTTTCATCATGTGAATAGGAATTGTAACAAAGTAGCTGATTTTTGTGCTACTTTGGCATTAGATGGTAATTTCTTGTTTGATAGCTTTTCCTTTGGTAGTATTCCATCTATCTTGATGGATTTGATCAAGAAAGATGGCTACCCATTTATCAACTGTAATTAGCTCTTTTAGTTTTCTTTAATGCAAATTTGCAATTTTCAAAAAAAAAAAGTCTTTTGGTTGATTGGAATTATTATATTAAAATTTATTAAGCCCTTTTTTTTTGAAACCATACTAGTCTAATAGGGAAAGAAATCATGTGTAAGAAAATCAGATTCTAGCACTCCTAATCAGTAGCGTAGTCGCCAAACATGCAATAGATTGGGTTTGGGTTCCAAGTAACCAAATAAAATCTTAAATAATAGGAATAAATAAAAATAACATAATAAAAAAGACTTGTAAATTACATATTGAAATACAAAAAATGCATGATAATAAAATTGTGGTTTCTACAAAGCCCTATGATTATGAAATCGCAAAACACAAGAAGGGTTTAGGGCCCTAAGACTATCTAAGTTTTCAGAATACTCACATAGAATGGAGCCAATGTCGTATGATATCCGATCGTAGAACCTCTACCCAATTGGATAGAGGCGACTGACGCCTTTAGTTTATTTCCTTTTGTCCGCTTGATCGGTACCGTTCCTCACAATTCATGTAATCAAAGAAAATAAACTAAATAATTAAAAAATATTATTAAAATCCAAATGTACATTTTTTTTGGGCTTGCACACCAATTTGTTTGTTTGTCTTTTGAACTTTTCACTTTTGAAAGCATATTGTGTATTTTTCCAAAATTCACCCCAAGGCACAAGAAAGGGGGAGAAGCCTGAGAGAGAGAGGTAAAGAGAGAGAGGTAGAGAGAGAAAGAGATCTTTTGTTTTCCAACAATCACCTATACCATCATTCCCTAGCACAAACATTTTCACATTTCAACATATACTTTTTACTTTTAAAAATTTACAAATCACTTTTCAAAATTTGAACAATTTACTTTTCACCTTTTCCACACAATACTTTTCCAACGTACACTTTAAAATATACAATCTCCACTTCCCACTTTTCTCACACCTCAAGTTCCACTTTTCAACTCACACATTTTAACATTTACTCACATCCTAATCTTTCAAAAATCTACACACTTTCCAACACACACTTTCCCGAAACAAATACTTTACTTTTCCACAACTACACATGTCACCTTCCAATGAAACACACAAATCTCTTTTCAAAGCACACATGTATCACTTTTTAATCTACACACAAATAAATACTTTTCACTAAAACATAAAATTTTCACTTTTCAAAATACACACACACTTCTCAAATTTTCACAAAGTCATACACTTCATCACACAGTCACTTTTCAACTTAAACATATTTCACTTTTCAAGTCAAACACAAATCACTTTTCAACACATTTTTTTTACCAAACATTTGCTTCTTTTCATTAATGCATGACAAGATTCGATCACCTCTCTTTCCCAAACACAACATATAATAACTCATGTTACATATATATAGAACAAGTTGCTAAAACTTTCTTTTGCATGAATATAGAGCTTAATAGAATGCACCAAATCCTTCAATGTACATAAAACCCATGTTGTTCTAAAAGCCCCAACAACTTCTCTTTCAAACCACTGTATGAGAATATGCAAATTAGTTTGCTCACTTTTAGAATGGTAGTATATTGTTGTACTAAAGAAAGGTTATTGCCGTGTACAAGTCCCTTATAAGTTTTTTCCAACAAAACACAAAACTATAATTTTTTATATATCATATAGTGCTAAACCTTACATTTGCATGCAACTCTTCCAACTTATTCATTTATTCCAAATCAACACTTTCCAAACGAAGTTTGGAGGAGAAAAGAGAATTATAGCAACTTTGTACCCATTCAACAATTATTCAAGAAGGCTTCCCGCATAGCTACCAAACTTTCCATCTAAATTATGGAAAGTTGATATTGAAGAAAAAGTCATGTGCATGAGAGCCTTACAAAACTAATCATGAAATTTTTCTATGGAATCACATACGATACTCTTCAAAAATAACCATAAGAAATGGTAAAGATAGAATTTTATATCTACCATACGAAACTCAATCTGTGACAACAAGTCATCATTCATGGCACAAAAAGAAGTTCATATAAATCTTTTCCTTTTAACAATATTTTTAAGATGCAATATTCTCTTTACATGCAACACGTCATATATCATGATCCTTTCACTTATGCTCAGGATAACATATATGCCTCCATTTGTAGCTTAAAATATATCAAACATCAAGCAAAATTATCACAAGATAATATGATGGTATATACTACCTTTAATTGAAGAGCATTTGATTATATTGGGATTATTATCTTAGAAATTTGAAACACATATTATGTATAGCTTTATGATTTTAAATATTTATCTTAATTATTGAAATATGTCTATTATCGTGAGGCAGAAAACATTATAGGAATGATTTAATTTTCAATTGTTATCGAAGTTATGGTAAAGAAATATATGTTGATTAAAGACAAAGTATTTACTTCATTGATTTTTAAAATGTAATACCTATTGTATTTAGAAATTCTAAAATTTCAGTGAGAGAAATGATTTACATGTTCCCATTCCCAATTCAAATAAAAAGATGCTACGGACAACCTTTGCATGTAAATAAGAGGCGGGCCCTACATACGGGCTTCACTTGTATAGACGGATGATCCGGGGTGTGCTCGGACTGGGAAAGTGGAGCAATTGTGGAATGGAGATCACAACGATCTCCTTCATTGAATCACACAAGCTGAATCTATCTCGCTCGAATCACAAGAACACTTCTTGTCCATCTCTCTGTAGTCTACTCGTCTAAGCCGCGCGCATGAACCAGGGAAAAGGAAGAGTTGCTAGAATCACCAGAGAGGATGAGAAGATAGTCTTTGCGAGCCAGAGGGAAGAGTGAATTGGAGAGGAAGATGGGCCTCATTCATGCAAATAGAGAGGGAGATGGGGTAGTTTGTTTCTTGCGAATAGAGAGCTTGCAATTTTTTGCGAATGAATAGGGAATAGGTGGATGGGATTCTGAACTGCCCTAACTGATCATGTGATAAATTACAACCTTAGCCTTCTAATATCTTGACTCATATTGAAGGTTTAATTTAATCATGATTTAAAGGGGAATTTAAGGGCAGATTTTAATTTGAAAGCTTAAGAATCATTTGAAGGTTGATTTGGAAAGAAATTGATAATTTTAAAAAATATTTTGTGTTCATTTTAAAATTAAAATAATGTAAAATTATTAATTTTATCTCATTTATGATGATTTAATTTTTATTGAGCAGAGGCAAATCAATTTGGGCAAATCAAACTTTTGTCGATTTAATTTAAATTAAAATGAGGTCAATCAACCTACTTCGATTGATGTAGATTTGAATTTGATTGATTTAAGATAAATTGAATTAGGTCAAATTAGGAGGCTGAGTCAATGCTATGTCAATGGGTATCCACTTAAGGGAAATTCTGTAGGTGACGACTATGTTAGGTTATGAAGACCGAGGAGATAAAGATAGATTCTAGGGAAATTAACCTCGAATAATGAAGTCAATAGAAATAATGAAACAATTGAAGGAAAGATCAATGGCATTAATAGAGGCTAGACCAAACCCAACCCCCCCCCCCCCCCCCCCCCCCCAACCTTTTTAAGCACGTAAGTGTTTTTCCAAGATAAAAGATGTAATTTTCTTGATAAAGTGTCTACATAATATAAAAACATAACTGCAAGTTTATAAATTTGCTTATAACAACTCTTAGGTATGAATAATTGCACCTCGAATCTAATAGGCTATAGTGTTCCATATAGTGTAACATAGAAGTTTTAATCTACCTGCAAAAGAAAGAAGATTTGCTTTCCAGCCGAAAAGCTTGTTAGCAATAACATCTAAAAGTGGTGAGAAATCAGAAAGTCAGGCTTTCTTGATAGATATAGAAATCCCTAGATAAGTGACTTTGGTTTGCGTATGAGGGAATAATGAGAGCAAACCATATTTCATTGGAGTGAGGGACATTAGGATGAATGATATGGGAGATTTTCTCCATATTGGCAATAAGGTGCAAAGAGTCAACAAACTTGTTAAGCACATTTTTCAAGGCATTGTTTCTTTAATCAGATGTATTCCCAAAATCCAACACATCATCAACATATAAGAGATGCAAAAGTCTAAAGTCTTTAATATTGATTTGCTTAAAGGCAACCTCATCCATTGAAGAGTAAAGAAGGTAGGAGAAAGCAACCATAATAAAACAAGATAGATAGGGGCTCAAGGGGCAACCCTGTCTAAGGCTTGCAAAGGAGGGAAAGAAACCTTCCAACGCCCCAACCACACAAATGGAAAAGTGGACATTCATAATGCAAGACTTGACCCACCCAATAAAAGTAGGTAAAATCCCTTTTTGAGCCATTCTTTCAAGAATAAATTTCATAGACATATAATTGAAGGCTTTCTTCATGTCAAGCTATCCACACGTATAGTTGGATCTATTGCACTTCTTAAAAAATATCAAAATTCCAGTAGCAAGAATCACATTATCCGTGGATATCCTCTTGTTAATAAAGCTAACTTGGGAAAGATTTATAATGATAGGTATAATGTGCTTAGGCCTAGAGGCCAAATTTTTTGCAATGATCTTGTAAAGGGTGTTACATAAAGAGATCGACCTAAAATCAGAGATAGATCCAACATGACTTCATTTAGGAATTAAGGCAATAATAGTAGCATTAACACTTCTAGTGATGTACCCTTTTTGAAAGAAAAATTGAGCAAAATAATATGCTAACAAGACTTAAAGAATTGGAAATTAAACCCATCCGGCCTAGACGAGGAATTAGAAGAACCATAAAAAATAGCCAATTTAATTTCAACAGGAGTAATCGGTTCAGAGAGGATAGGAAAGAGATGAGAAGGAATAGTTGAGCCAACATGGAAGAAATAAAGGTCCGGCGTCATGGTAGCATGAGGATTGTAGAGGTTATGGATGTTGAGGAATATTATCAATGGCACTAGGATAACTTCTATAGTTCCCATCTAAGGCCGCATTAATCGAGATGTCATTGAGATTCTTTCTCATTTGGATTTTGGAATACAGAAATATGAGGTCATCTTCATCATTATTAAGCTACTTAGCTTAACCCATTAAATAATCCACGAGGACCAAGTGGAAGTGAACCCAACAATTTTAGAATTCAAATCTTTAAGGATGTAATTCAGATCAACATTATTTGGGTCGACATCCAACAAAGAAAGGAGATATTTTTGACGATTGGAAAGATCCCTTAATGATTCCTCAATAGAAGAAGAAGCCCAATGCTCCTTAATATGAGATTTAACATTCATCGGCTTGGAACAGAAATCCACCAAAGCATGGGCAAGACAAGACTTCAAAAACTCATTAAGTAGAATATCCCAATATCCCTCATTATTAGTCCAGAAATTTTTGAACTAAAATCAATGATATTTGGTGTGAGTAGGGGTGTCAATTTCGGGTCATGGGTCTGGTTCGGGTCAAACCTGAAATTGACCCAGCACTGTTCGGGTTCGGGTCGACCCGACCCGTTTTTACAAACGGGTCAATTTCCTAGACACGAAATCGACCCGCTTCGGGTTCGGGTCGGGTTCGGGTTGACCCGAACCCTCTTGTTTCCAGGCGCGGGGCGAGCCAGGTGACGGGGCTGGCGTGACGCGACGCGACGCGGGGCGGGTGCGACGCGGGGCGGGCGGGGCTGGGCTGGTGCGACGCAGGGCAGGGCTGGTGCGACGCGGGGCAAGCCAGGCAACGCGGGGAGGGGCTAACGCGGGGCGATGCGGGGAGGGGCTGACACGGGGCTGCTCCAGGTCAAATCGGGTCATTCCCTGGTTTCCGGGTCAACCCGAACCCGACCCGGTTATGCAAACGGGTCAATTTTTCAGACCCGAACCCGACCCGTTTCGGATTCGGGTCAACCCTAACCCGAAATTTTCGTGTCGGGTTCGAGTCGGGTTTTCGGGTCGGGTCCATTATTGACAGCTCTAGGTGTGAGTGCAAAAATCTTTTTAGGACAATTGGACAAGTAGCATTTGGCCCAAATAAAAAAATGTACAACCGCTTTTTATATGCCTCTGCTCTGTTACTCTCACCAGACTCAGTAATTGCCATCTCTCTCTTCTCACCCTAATGGAGATGATCCGCGTCATCTACCTAGCGCTTCTCATCCTCTTGATTCTCTCTCTAAACACCATCTCGCCGGCCCAAGCGATTTCCTGCACAATGTGCGATTCCTGCGATAACCCCTGTCTGCCGCCCATTTCCCCTCCTCCTCCTGCTCCGCCGCCGCCTCCTGGCGGCTGCCCTCCGCCTCCCAGCTCTAGTACATTCTACACTCCTCCACTACCTGCCTCTGGCGGAAGCAGCGGCGGGAACTCATACTTCTACCCGCCACCAGCGTCTGGTGGTGGCTCCGGAAATTCATATACAACGCCTCCACCGCCTAATCCTATTTTGCCATACTTTCCGTTTTACTTCAACGGCCCGCCACCGCCAACAAACTCCCAGATCTCCTGCAGCTGCTGGACCAAGCCTCTACCCTCTGTTTGCCTTTTATTCGTGCTATGGATTGTCTTGTGAGGGAAACAAATGCTCAGAAGTTGCCGAATTTTTTCTTTCCGTTCCCAAAGTAACTCTCGAATTCGGTTCAGTGTAAATCTCTGGCAGTCGCCATCCACCCATTTTAATTTCACGTTTGTGTTATTATTTTTGCTTTTTTTTATTGTAATGGACAATAAAAGAATGAGAGTTGTAGGGGAGTTTTAAAGGAAAAGTTTTGAATTTTCGTGATCGGCGATGCATTAGTTGCGGAGCTTGAATGTTAGCTGTTAAGGTCATAGACGTAGGCATCTGGCATTCCGGCAGGGAAAGCGGCATTAATTGTGAGCATCACCGTTAAACTCATGGATGGAAACATTTGGTATTCTAGCGGATAAAGCGGTGCGTGATATTATCCGATCTTGACACTGAAGGAGTGGTGGCTAATGTGCCGATGAGCTGGCGATGCGTTCGGAACTTTGCCATGTGTATGATGTTCCTCTGGTGCAGCCTAAGGAACGGAAGTGTCGAAATCGTACGTGGTTCCTAATGCGATAGTTAATGCTTTTTTATTTCCTTCGTTGCTTTCATTAAATATTCAGTTCTGTTCATTTATTGAACACTTCCAATACTAACAAGAATTATTTTGTTTTAATTCCATGTGCATATTTATATCTTCGATTTCCCAATCATGATTATTTTTATACATATTTATTTAGATGTGCAAATATTTTGCTCATTAATCTTTACAGGAAAGCTAAACTATGCTGCATACATTTATTTGATGTATTTTCATCAGTTACTAAAATAGTAAAATCTCTATTATAAAATTATGTTATGTATATACTAATCTCATGTACTTATCAAGATGGTTGCTTGCGGAGCATGAATCATGCTTGTTTAGTCAATTAGGTACAGAGTACAGGTTAGAGAACTAGCCCATACAGTGATTATTATTGGAGATTTTTTCTTATGAGAGCTTAACAATTGCCACTAAAAGCAGGGGATGATAGCACAGAGTCTGAGAATTTCTCAAAAAGAATTCGATAATTGTCACAATGGTAGTGATCTAACAATGAGGCAATTGATTTTTTGTCCATCTTTAATGATCAAAATCGTTGAAGAAGTCAGTGCCTAAGTTTGAGGAGGAATTGAGAGGGAAAGAGAGAGACCACTAAAGAGATTAAAATGAAGAAAATATTTGTACTATAATAGATATTTATCTTTATGCAAATGTAAATATAAATGAATCCCATCAAAACATAAACTTTTTTTTAATTAAGTTCTTACATATCATTTCTTCTCTTTTTAAGATCATAATTACTCTCAAGCATATGTATTTAGCAATAAATTTATCGTGTTACTATAAATATATAAAAAAGAAATTCTACCTAAATTTAAGGCATCACTTTCATGTTTTATCATTTGATGTTCTAATTTCACCACTTAAATAACTTTACCATTTTATTATTATAATTTATTGAGTTAATCCAACATATCATTTTAGCTACTTCTCTATTTTTCTGATCATTATTAATATATCATCAAAAAAATATCTTGATCGGGACAGAATTAAGTTGAAAATTTTAAAAATTAAATTTGAGACTATCTGAACTATGATTTAAGCAAAGTTATAGTCGAACAGAATATCTCAGAAATACGAACCCAACGACACCAAATTCGACTCAATCCGAGCCCAAATGAGTCCATATCAAAGACCTGAAGCATATTTGGAGGGTTAAAATTATAATTTGGATTACCAAACGGTTTCCAAATGTGGCCTCTTTATAGTCGAATCGAGCAGCTCGACGAGATGAATCCTACAAGCCTAAGATCTTTGAATTCTTATTTCTTTAAAACTTTAAAATGATCAATAAACGATCCATGATCAAGGGATTCAACATCGACCGTCCATTCAAATCACTTTGAATTTACCCCTGATCTTCCTCCTATTTATTGGTCATGCCACTCTCAGAAAATTATAAATAGACCCCTCGTTTCTATTGAGAGGGGACCCCAAGCAAGAAGAGAAGAGAAGCAAGAAGAGAAGAAATGGAAGAAGACAAGGAAGAGAAGGAAGAAAAGGAAGAGAAGGAATTGACTCTTTCTCAACCACCGTCAGACTTTCACCTGGCAGCCCACCAATGCTTGAATGAAGTAAGGAAGCAAGAAGAGATGGAAGAGACTCCTCGTCCACTACCGGACTTTCACCCTACTACCAACTGATGCTGTAATTCTTACCGACTATCAACTGATGGCGGAGTTCTGCCAGACTATCAACTGGCGGCGGAGTTTTGCACAATTGTTAATTGAAGCCAGATTTTTGCCTGACCACCAAATCATCGTCTGATTTCTGATTCCCATTGTAATTGAATTTCAACCTAGGATCTGACTATTTTAATCTGATCGTCCTCAATTTCAGGAATGATTCAGCCACTTATAATTAAACGAACACTACTGGAATCCTTTCAACTGGGCAGCCTTGTGGGTTTTCCCTTTTCCAGGGTTCCACGTAAAAATTTTGGTATTCCTTTTTATTATGTTTGTGTGCTGGATATCAGTACATGGCTAAGACGAAAAAATTTTTAACTCTATGGTCGCGTATATTCTAGCCTGCAATAATTTGGTGCTATCTCTGGAAAACACTATCCCACAATTCTAAATATTATTTTGATGGCCAACAGGCGTAGCAATCGCATCTTGAGAGCCTCCAGCTCCAACATCCATCAATCCAAGAATCAGTCTATAAATCATGGATGCGTGGTATCTGCATCTTTTTATCCTGGGGGTAAATACTGTTGGAGAAGGAACTTCATGGCCTTCCCTAGAGGAGTGTCTGAAAATTAAAAGAATTTAAAAATGAGATCCACCTCCACCACCAACTAATCAGGATCCTCCTTTCTGACCAAGCCACTATTTGATGTGTTTTAAGTTTTTTTGGTATTCCTCTTTTTGGTGATGTAAAAAGGGGGAGAAGTTTATCTATCTTTAGTTAATATGCTTTCTTGATACATATCATATTTTCTATTTTAATCTCTAACTTAAAATGAAATGCATGTTTTTCTGATTATGTTTTTATTTATATTTATTAAAAAAAATTATATACTATCTTGCCTATCGACAATATTCATAAAAAATGAGGAGATTATTACAGTCTATGACCCCTAGTCTATGATTTTGATGATGATAAATAATGTTGATTGAATTATCTTATTCTTCATTGAATATTTTGAATGTTACTCTTGTATGTGAGTACTAATATTTCAAGGAGATCACATACTACTCAAGATAACATAAGACTCGAGACTGGTAGAATTTAATATGAAGGAGTTTTATAACTTTATTTTATTTTATTTTTTTTAGTCTGGCCACAAAAAGTGTATGCAAACTAAGTAACCACGCACACACATAGGTGGAGAGTTTTTTAAGGGGAAAAATTATATTTTTTCATAGATTATATTGAATGATTTTAAATCATCTTATATAAAACATTATGGCTCAATGGCTATTTTTTGTAAACTAATCATACTGTACGATCCGCATCATACTGCATAATTCATTTGCAATCTTAAACCCTAGCCACCAGATTAATTTAAGCAAGTTTTTAAATCATTAAATTTTAAATTGATCATACTATATGATCCCATCGTACAATATGAATTTGAATCACCCTCAATAAGCCATTTAACCATGGCCCGCTGTTTTCACCAAGTGCTGATCCGAGCCAGCGAAGAATTCAGCTTATCCATCTTTGATTTTAGGATCCACTGATCTTCATCTGTTAGAAACCCAAACTCAGCCACCTTCTCTTGAAATTTCAGAATGTCCTCCTTCAGCATCTCTTTAGCATTATTTAAAGCCTTGAACTTAGCCTTGCTCCAGAAAAATAAATCCTTAAGAGTCCTCCTCATTTTATAATTGAGAGCTTGAGAAGGATCACCATGAGATTTCTTTTTCCAATACTTCCTAACCACCGACATCGATGCTGGAATGGACATCCACACATCTTCAAATATGATCAATTTCTTGTTATGGGGCTTAAACTCCATGAGATTTAATAAAATTGGATTGTGGTCAGAAGCAATCCTCGCTAAGTGCCTCACCAACAACCAATGAGAGGACATGAAAACCGCTGAGTTAACTAGGCATCTATCTAGCTTCTCAAGAATTTTTTCTGCCCCTTTCTTCTTGTTACACAATGTATACTTGGGACCGACACTAGCTACTTCATGTAAATCATTGCAGGAAATGAAAGACTTCATTTCCTTCGGTCCAAGTGAAAAAACAAAATTTCTTCCACCTTTTTTCTCCTCCTTTGACAATAAGCAATTGAAGTCCCCTCCAATAATCATAGGTATGTCTTTTGACATATGATGTCTCACATATAGAGAAGCTTTACTTTTTTTTTGCTCCTCTACAATTTCATAATCCAATTGATGACATCAATGGTTTGAGGGGATGAGGCTCCCCGACCTTTCCTTCACTTCTCCTTCAAATCTCCTACTCCTTGGAATCAGATTAGTGGGACCCAAGCTCTTAATCTGTTTAGCCCCTTTCTTCTTCACCTTGCTAGATTCATCACCAGAATGAGTAAGCCGAGAATCAAGGTTCTTAGTTTTAGTTGTTACTGCCTTTTCACTGATATTCTGATTGATTGTTGTTTTTGGAGACATGATTGCTTCATTAACTTGACAAATGATCTCCCCTTCTTCCACTATGTTCTCTAAAACTTCAAACTTATTGAAAATCTTTGGTGTGGCAGCAGAAACATCTACCACCTCTTCTATAATAACTCCTGAAGTATTAATTGAAATAACATATATATTACCTGATAATACTGGATTTACCTCCTCTTGCAACTCTCCAACCCAAGAATCAAAATTGCATTGCTTACTCTTCTCCTTCGTGTCTCCTTTCTGACCTAGATTTCCAGCTCCTTCATTATTTTTTTTTCCTCACTCACCACTTGCCGAACCCATTTATTTTGGAATTTGTTAATTTTAGTTCTCTTCCTTCAATAGTCCACATGAATCCATGGACCGTAATTGTCATTGTTGAACTTTGCTTTTCCTTGGTTCATTAAGCAACCTTTTGCTCTGAATTAGATGTAGCTGCCCTTCCCTCCTCCGAGCTTGCAATATTTGTATTAGGATTAGAGCCAAATATCCCTCAAAGCAGAACTTCTCTAAATGCCCGATCTTACTGCATTTAAAGTATATGTTAGGAATTCTTTCATAGCTAATCTTCTGATAGAACTTGCCGGATACTCCCTCCACCCAAACTTCCAATGGAAGCTTTTCTTCTAATTTTATTCTAACACAAACTCTAGCAAATTCATGTCTGCTCCACTGGAACATGTTATCATCAATTAAAATTAGAGTTCCCACCCTCAAGGCAATCCTACATACATTGATTTTGTCCCAGCTTTGTAGAGGAAGTTTAGGAAGCCTAATCCAAACCGGAGCTGTCAAGCCTTTCAAGGATGAGGGATTAAAATTAGGGGAACATTTGTCTAGTCCGATGATGCTTCCATTCACGTACCACAGACCACTATTTAGAACTGATTCCATTGCTTTGGGATCTTAAAAAGCACATAATGCCCATCCACCTCCAAGCAAAGTCATATGAAATCTGCCATACTGATTCCATTGTCTTCTTAACTCCGTCCCAATGATAAGATAAGGAACACTTTCTCCGAACACCTTAACCACCAATGACTTTTGAAGTTTATTTTTATTCTCCACCTCACTTTGGAAGTGAAGTTTAACCAATACGTTTTCATAAAAATTGTCCCTGTAATCGAAATCAACGGGCTTGAAATTTGCCTTCATGCTCCAGGCATTAACAGTTGTTTTGCTCAGCTGAGGGAGTCTGTTTGTTTCCATATCTTCTACAGCAGTGCAGTTTGCCAATTCTGCATTATCACATACACGAACCTTCACCAAGTCCTTTTCCCGATGGACATTTTGAATAGCAATTGCAATTTCCACAATAGTAGGAATTTGAAATCCATTATCAATTGACGTTTTATCTTTCCAACCTCCTTCCACTGAATTATAGATGAAGATCCTATAATATTTTTCAGCATAGTCTCAGTAATCGCATTACTCTATGGTGCGAACTCTGCCTTATCGCCCCTTTGCGAATTTGATTTTTTCTTAATATCAGGCACTTCCATCTGAATCTTCTTGCCTTTGGTGACACAATCCATATGTTTTTTCGGAGGATTGAATCCGCCTTCATTTATTACCAGAGGTTTACAAGCTTTAAATCTTATATTAGTCTCTTGATCAAACACCTTATCAGCATTGCCAAAAAAGCTGGGGAGACGAGCTATGCATAGAACGTGGAAGAATTCTGACAGCAGGCGACGAAGTAATATGGCCTTCTCCGACGCCAGAGGGTTGAGGCCGACGGCCCTCCACCGTCATCAGAGGATAAACAATTTGCGGGAAAATAGGATTTCGAAAAAACAGAAATTTCCTCTGACTAGAACCGGGAGCTTCTCTCACTAGAACTACTATTTGGGATTAACAATTAAAGGAGAAATGACTTGTGTTATTGAGTACTGTTTGCTCCCTAAGTTTTCTTTTCTCTTACATGCAACTTTTTATTTTTTTTTGTTCTTTATTTGATAAATGAATGGGCGTTGCCCATAATTTTTCCAAAAGAAAGGAAAAAAAATTAAGATTGTCTTCAGAATAACTTGAAGGTTAATTCTCAAAAGCATTTTTTTATTTAGCTTATAAATTAATTTAGGAAAATTTTCTCATCTAGCAGTTAACCTTCCAAGAGTTATAATAGTTACAATTGGAAAGACAAACTCTTATTCTTATGATGCCTGATCCCTCCCTCATAATTCAAAAACTTTTATGGACAGTCGCACCTAAATAATATACGTGATAGCTCGCCGAAGGTCATATCAGCTATACGCAAATAAATATGCGAACTCACGAAAATTATAATGCATGCTTAATTAAGGTATTCATGCATTATAAAAAAAGTTATTAATTTTTGTAATCATGCAATAGAAAACAAAATAGCTTAAACATATAAACTATACATAATATTTCCATAGGAAGTGTCAAACAAGTGCGATCTAATAGGTTAAATACTAAACGCAATGGAGAAAATGAACGGAGTTTCACGCATGGAGACCTTGTAAAAAACGGTTTTTTAAAATAAAGAAAAAACAAAGGAGGGCATGCCTTGAACATGACTTCAATAAACAACTCGAGGCCCAGTATTTTGTTTTCAGTTACTCAAAGAAAATAAGCCGTCAACCCCAAATAAACGAGTTAAGTCAATTGATGAGAAGTAAATTTAGTTCGAACCTACAAATTTCAATTTTTATATGCTTAACTTATTGTATGTTGTAAACCACTATGCCTAAATGTTCATCAAAATCATAGCGTACAGCCTGGCTTCTAAGGCCACTTTAACTTATTCCAAAGATCGTACACCTTGCTAGATATTATGCTCTCACCTCTGCAGTTTCAAGAGAATATAAGCTTCTCATTAAAAAAATTAGAAAAGGGTAGGCGGCTAGGGTTTCTGCTTCTCCTCTAGCGCCCTTCTGATCTCTTTTCTTCTCTCTTCCTCCGGCGAGGCCGGAGGATTTTTTCTTCCTTTTTTCGATGGCATCTGCTTTTCCATCTTCTGCTTTTCCTCCGCTTGGTTCTTCAGCTGGAGGGAAGGTTCCCACTGTCCCGAGAGATTGGTCAAATGTTTTTGCTCCTGCTAAAGACTCTCCCAAAGCTTTTAATTTTTCTCACTTTCCTGAGGAGCCTGAAGTCATTCCTTTTTCTAGGGAGAAGCTTCTTCAGGGGGGTGAAGATTGGAAGCTATGTTTGGTTGGCTACTCGATAGGAAGGAGACCTTACTACGAAGCTTTACTTGGGGCCATTAAGAAGACCTGGAGCTTGATAGGCTCGGTGCAGCTCCTTTCCTTAAGTGACGGTTTTTTTCTTCTTCGTTTTTCTTGTAATGAAGATTTGGAAATGGCGTGGTCCAGGGGTGTTTGGTTCCTGTTGGGTAAACCATTCGTTTTGCAGAAATGGCATCCCAAGTTCAAACCTTTGAAAGATGATTTCAAGTCTGTTCCCATTTGGGTCAAAATCCATGATTTACCGCTTGCATGCTGGAACTCTGAAGGGATTTCTAGGATTGCAAGTAAGATTGGGGTGCCTATTGCTGCTGACAGTCTTACAGAGCAGAAATCTCGCCTCACTTTTGCTCGTGTCTGCGTTCTTGTGGATTTCTCGGCGACCTATCCGGAGGTGATTATAGTTTCTCTTGATGGGGATGTTGTGTGCTTGAAGGTACAATATGAATGGAGACCTTTTCCCTGTTCTCACTGTAAGTCTCTAATGCACTTCTCCTCCTCTTGTCCGTCTAAGCCTGAAGTGGTTATAAATGAGGAAAATGTGGAGAATCGTGGTAGGAGCTTTAGTAGGAGACCCCATAACCGCAAATATTCCAAAAATCCACAGCCTGTTAAACTTCCTGCTGAGCAGGAAACTTCTTCCCTTCCTTTGAATGCTTCTAATGGTGGCTCTCTTACAGACCAGGGGGTTTCTAGTGTGCTTGGTAAAGACTTACATTACCAGCCTCACTCTCCGCCTCCTTTCAAAGTGGTTACCTCTTCTACTGAACTTACCCTGGTTCCTAATGCTGCTGCGTCTCAGTCTGATAAGGTGGGAGTTGGGGCTGGGATCCCTAATCTAAACTCTCCCAATCATGCAGCTTCTTCCTCCACTAACTCACTCCCTCTCATTAATAACTCTGCTCCTAAAGTTACTGTCTCACCTAACCGATTTGATGCTCTAAATATAGAGGATGACTCTCAGTCGCAAACTTATGTTAATAAAGAGTATGAGGATATCTCTGTCCCTGATAAGGCTGATGACGGAGAGGATCTCCAGAATTATGTGGGTAATAAGTCACAAATCAAACAGCCTAGTCCTGCATCTAAAAAAACTGCTAAGGGTAAGCAGGTCAAAAAAACCCAAAAACAATCTAAGTCCAAATGACTTCTCCACACCTTGCGGCGTGGAATATCAGGGGTTTTAATCGCCCTGATAAAGTTTTATGCTTTAAGTGTCTTGTGGATTCGTTTAAACTTGATTTGGTTTGTGTGTTGGAAAACAGGATTCAGTTGAAATCTTTAACTGATCAGTTTTTTGAGTCTTCTCACTCTCTCTTTCAGAATGAATCAAGCTGCCAAAATTTTGACCATGCGTTATCTGGGAGAATTTGGGTCAAGTGGGACCCTCTCAAATTAAACTTCACTCCTAATTTCATTTCTTCTCAAATGATTTCTGGACTTGTTACAGGCTCTTCATTTTCCTCCTTTACTCACTGCTGTGTATGCTTCCAATAGTAGTCAGGATCGTAAAGCTCTGTGGAATGACATTGGTTTGGCTGCCCCTGCTTCTCATATGCCGTGGGCTATTATTGGTGATTTTAATTGTTGTAGGTTCGCTTCTGAGAAGCTGGGAGGATCCGATATTAATCAGGCTGCATTGTTTGATTTCAATTCTATGATCTTCAACAATTGTCTTTTGGATCTGCAATCGATTGGGTGTAAATTCACGTGGTATAATCAACGTCAGGACAATCCAATTCATATCAAACTTGATAGAGTCTTGGTAAATGATTCCTGGTTGAATTCCTACCCCGACTCTTTCTGTTCTTTTCAGAGTCCTTCTTGCTCTGACCATTCCCCGATTCTTTTACTATCTGGAACTCAAAATCAGTCAAGGCATAGGTTTCTCTTCAAGAACTATTGGACTAAGCTTGATGAATACTGGTCTCTCCTTACTGAGATCCTTTTCCTGCCGCATTCGGCTAACCCTCTGGCTAATCTCTGCAATTCTCTGAGAAGTCTAAAACAGAAAATTAAAGCCCAGAAGTGGGCTTCTTCCTCTTGTGTTAGTAGACACATTGAACTCCTTCATGCTACACAACAATCCCTGTTGGATTCTCTCCATACTGATCCTTCCAGCACGTCTTTAAATCAAGCTTATAAAGAGAACAATGCCAAGTTAGCTGAGTTTATGTCTTTGCAAGCTTCCTGGATTATTCAAAGAGCCAAGGTTAATTGGTTGAAATTTGGTGAAGATGATCTTAAATTCCTCTATGCTAAAATTAGGATTAGAATGGGGAGTAAGAAATCGGTTGTTAACCTGTTCAATCATAATTCACAATCTTCTAAAGAGGAAGTTACTGCAACCATCATTAATTACTATCAAGAACTTTATAATCCTATCCCCCCTTGCAATAGGGATATGGCTATTTTCCCTGTGGGGACAGCTTTGGCTGCTGACCAAGCTCAATCTCTTATCTCTTTTGTGACGGATGGCGATATTAAAGCTGCTGTTTTCTCTGGTTCTTCTAAGTCTGCCCCGGGCCCTGATGGTATAAACTTTCACTTCTATAAATCTGGTTGGCACATCCTTGGTTCCTATGTCTGTAGGGCTATTAGATCTTTCTTCATTAAAGGTTATCTCCCTAAAGGTGTTAAGGCTACTGCTCTAGCTATTGTTCCTAAGAAGAAAAATGCTTCTAATATTTCTGATTATAGACCGATTGCCTTGTGTAACGTGCTTTACAAAATCATTGCCAAAACTTTGGCTACTAGAATCAAGCCGTTCATGAATTTGATTGTTAAAGATAATCAAGCTGGGTTTGTGAACTCTAGGGTGTCTACTGACAACATTCTTCTAGCTAATGATATTCTTTTTCATGCTGGTAAAAGAGGTGGGGAAAAAATTTTCTGTGCTAAGTTGGATATCAAGAAAGCATTTGACTCTGTCTCCCGGGATTTCCTTCTTGCTAGACTTAATCAGAAAGGTTTTCTGTCTACCTTTTCTAATTGGGTTAAGGCTTGTGTCTCTGATGTCAACTTCTCTATTGTCTTGAATGGGGCACTTGAAGGTTTCTTTCCTTCTTCGGCTGGTTTGAGGCAGGGGTGTCCCCTTAGCCCATACCTTTTCTGTATTGTGATGGATGCCTTCTCAAACTTGCTGGATGGTAGAGGTTTTAAAGGTATCACTAATGGGAATTTTAAACTCACTCATCTCCTGTATGCAGATGATGTCTTAATTTTTGGTGAGGCTTCTAATGAGAATTGCCAAATTCTTGTCTCTGTTATTAATGATTTCGCTAATTCCTCTAGACTAGTAATTAATCATGACAAATCCTATATAATGTTCCCTAAGCATGTGAGTAATCAGCTGGAGGTGTGTCAATTGCTTTCCATTCATACCATTGTTTCCAAGATCACCTACTTGGGGATTCCTCTCTCCTTTTATAGGCTCAATGTTGCTGATTTCTTGCCCTTGTTGGATAGTATAAACAAAAAACTAAATGGCTGGAAAGCAAATCTCCTTTCTCTTGCGGGCAGACTTCAATACCTCAAGTTCACTATACAAAACACTATTGCCTACTGGATTAGGGGGTCGATTATACCTAAAACTGTGCACAAGGTTTTCAAGAAAGTAAGCTCTAGATTCTTGTTTTTTTGGCAACTGCAACACTGATAAGAAGCTTCATATGGTTTCTTGGGATAAAATTTGTTTACCCAAAGACAAAGGTGGTTTGGGGATTTATTCTATTAATGCTATGCAGTTTGCATTCAATTGTTCTGTTATTTTAAAAATGTACAACTCTGTTTCTCCCCTAGCTTGCTGGTTGTTAGCTAAGTATTGCTCTCCTTGGAAGCCCCCTCACTTTTCTGCTTCAAAAATGTGGAAATCGATTTGCTGCACGGCTGGTAGTGTTAAATCCCTTTTCCAGTTTAGAATTTACAAAAATTCTCCTATTTCTCTTAAGTGGGATCACTGGTGCTTTAATTCTACGTTGGGGAATTTTTGTGGTATGGTGGATAATTTTGGTTTACCAGATATCATGTTGAAAAATATTATTTCTATGAATCGTTGGGATTACTCTGGGGTAATTCCATCCTTATATCACCAGACTTTGGCTCAATTTATTATTGAGGAGGGTGAGGGGCCTAGCTTGCTTTGGAAGGAAAAGAACTGCTTTCATTTTAAGCTTTTTATCAAGGAATATTATTCTGATTACAATGATTGCACTTGGGCTAAATTGGTCTGGCATAAAAACTATGTTCTTAAGCATGCTGTATTTGTTTGGTTGGCCTTACGGGATGGCCTGAAGACTGCGGATGCGCTAAGAATGAGGCATATTCTGGTTCCTAAAACCTGTTGCCTATGCAATATGTGTGATGAATCTATTGCTCATATCTTCTTTGAATGTTCTTTCTCTTTTTCCATATTAAGAAGCTTAATTCCTGGGGTTGAAATATTTCTTCTCAGACCGACTATGTTGCAATTATATGACTGGATGAAAGTAAAATTCTGTGCTAATGTGACTGATTTGAACTTTTATAAGTTGGCGGTCTGCTGCAGTATTTATTTTATTTGGAAAGAAAGGAATAGTAGGAGATTTAGTGGTATAAATCAATGTTCTACCACTGTTTTGCTGTCCATCAAAAGGGTGATGTTTGAGAAGCTGTTGAATTGGAAGAAAGTTGATGTGCTGCTGGATAAATTATAAATGGCTGGTTCTTTTTGGTCCCCTGTCCCTTCGTTTTGCCTGGGGTTTTTGGGGACTGGACGATGATGATGCTCCCCAATGTGTGTTCCTTGGAGGGTCTTTGGGCAACCAGGGACACATTCTCTTCTCTGAGTCCAGTCTCCTGGCATCGGGAGCTGGTGATTTTTCTCTCTTCCTTGCAGGATTTCGCTCGGACTGGATCTCTGGTGCCTCCCAGCTGCTCATCTCTGTTGTCATCTTCGTCTGTGGTGGCTTTTTTGCTGTTATTGGATGCTGTATCTACCAATTTTGGTTCTTCATTTATCTTTTTTGGATTATTCTGGGTGGTATACATGTATTTTGATCTTTTTTACTGTTGCTCCTCATTGTTTGTATTAGATGAGGAGCTTTTTTTGCAGTAACCTTCTTTTTATGTAACCTTTATTTCATTTGAAATATAGGGGCAGTTGCCCAAATTTTCCCAAAAAAAAAAAAATATAAGCTTCTCTCTGTACTCTGGAGACTCGAACTAGCATCCTCAAAATCATGATGAAGGCAACATAATCATGGCTTTGAGCTCACTGTAATAGCTCAATGTAATTGCTCATTTCTATGGCGTAATGAAAATTTTGATAAGATTTTTATGTAAATATCTTTATTCATCGAAGTGCTATTAAATTTGTCAAAGGCCCAGTTTATATGTGATCATACATGAAATTTATTCTATTGATTTAGTTAACTAATTAGGTTAGTTTACATGCTCCTCGTTCAATATCTTGAGTTATTATTGTGATCATACATGAAAAAATAATTCAATTCAGTTAAACGTAAATTTGGGCTTCGAAACCCATTGATTAATGAAAAAAAAACATCAATATTCAAACAAAACCATCTTCGCATTTAGGAAGGCAGAACACCATCACCATGAAGAAGGTGCTCAATAATAACCATACGCATCCTAGTAATTATCTCAACATCCTAGTGTCAAGATCAGATCCAACTAGTTAATATTACAATAAATTTAGTTGATTTTGGACATCTATAATCCAAAGAAACATCAATTTTGGTTCGCAAAAATAAAATAACTTTAAAAATTTTCGTAAGTGCCATCACAATACGGATTATATGCCAAACTAACATCTTTATAATTTCATGTCATATTCAAACTCAAATATAAAAATCACAATATTAACTCAATCTTATCTTTTACTTTCATCAAATTCCCAACAGTAAAATTTTGGCTTGTGAACCTACATGTATTTGCTAATATATATATTTTATCAATATTAATTTATCAATTTAGAAAGATTTCAAAGACACTTGCTTAAATCTCCCAAAATAAGCTCCTTGGGCCGTCAAGGTGGAGCAATTATGGAGTTGTATTAAAAGTAGAGGACAGCTAACAATGGCACGAAGACCCCCTAAATAGAAATCCTAAAAAGAAGCAGAAGAACCAAATAAACAAAATGCTTATTTCTACATGAAATTCTAAGAGACTGGATGTTTAATCTCGAATAAAAAATATGTAAACGCAACGACATTGAAAGTCGTTGAAACCAATGATCAGTACCTTCTGGTTTATAAGGATTACGCACTCCTCCAATATTTCATTGATTTAATCTCCTATTGATAGCTGCAATTTGACTGTAAGATGGTGGGTAGGAAAATGGGAACTGAGTTCATTCAGTTCTTATAAAATCACTTGAATACTTTATAATCACAGGATTAAATATCACAACAAACTACAAAATGATTAATCGGACAGACGATGCATTAAGATTTACCAAGTTCAAGTACAACCAAAGAATGTGTCAAGAATCTCCGACATGGTTACAAAGCCTTAACGCAAATTAAAGAAAATAGGAGATGAGAAATTTAAACAAAAAAAAGGTATGTAGGAATGAGGAAGCAACAGATTTCATACCAGTGATTGTACTTTTTCTTATCTGGAAATCCTACAAACTGTGAAGAATGTTTTAATTTTAGCCCTTTATTTCAAAAGTGAATAAAATGAAGAGACCCAAAGGTGGGTAAAAGTATACAAGGAACAGACAAAAAGAAGAAGCTCCACATTATGAGGTACCACTTCAGCGTTTAATTACTGTTTGTATTCTGTCATTTGTACCATCAAACTGGTAAAGGAGAGCCCAATAAGAATCAGAGAAGAGTTCCTCGTTACTTGAATGGATGATGTATATAAGTTAAGCAAGAATGGGCTTTGTCTAATTAAAGGTAAACTACGAGTATCTCACTATCTAAATGTTATCACGCTCTATTATAGCTGTTTGTCTACTTTTATTCATTTCTTCGTTATATAACTACACATGCATTCACTATTCACAAATACAGTTTAATGAAACAGCTTTCTACATTTTCGTATCTTCATTGTTGCCTTAATGAATATGTAAACATTCATTGTCCAAGCTTCATCATGGTATTAGAGCTTTTCACTTAATAGCTACTCTAATCCTCCACTAATGAAGGACTCGTCAATTTCAATGCCTTAAATTCCACCGCCAACCACTTCTGCTCAGACTCACCCCAATGTTACTATCCCCTCTTCTTTTAAATTTCTTGTTTCAAACACAAAAAATGTCGTCAATATCAAACTTCTTCCAGATAACTACCCGATCTGACGTTCTTCGATATTCAAACTCTTTGCTGCAAATGGCTTCTCCAGATACCTCAACGACAGTCTTCTTCCCCCTTCTAAACACTTTCTCTCAGCTACAGGTCAACTAACCTTAAATCCCCAATATTCTTCTTGAATTCTCATCGACCAAAACCTTTCGGTCAAACCTTAGTTATTCTCCACCAATTCCCCTTCAATTCTACCCTATATTCTTAATCTTGACACCTGCGCCACCATTTGGTTCACTCTACAACGCCACTTTCCGTCTAATCGCACATGGGTTATTCAACTAAAAAATGAGCTTCACAGTCTTTCTATGTAAGGTTAATCCATGACCGACTACCTAGCTATTCTCAAACACGTCGTCGATAACTTTTCCACCTCGGGTATCTTCATCGACACAGAGGAGATGTAATCCTCTACATTATGAATGGTTTACCTTCCTCTTAGAAGGCATTCAAGATAGCTATTAAAACGAAACTTACACCCATTAGTTTTAATGACCTATATTCATTACACTGTAGAGAGGAAGTAAATCAACCAACTGATGTTATTCAAGATCTTACGATTACATCCTCTGGCACTAGTGCAAATACTCAATTTACTCTTGTTTTGAACACAGATCGAGGTCATTGACATTCTTATTCCATTCGTGGACGTGGCCGCACAACCTATTCTCCCTCTTGCTCCTGGCAACCAGGATCCTCTGGTGACTGTTAAATTTGTGTAAAACGTGGCCACTTTGCACTTACATGCTGGCATCACACAAATTTCCAATTTTTACCGTTTTCAAATGTTGCATTAGTTTCTGATTCCGCCAACTCCCCTTGGTTCTTAGATAGCTTCGTCACAGCTCACCTCACATCTGATACATGTTTTCTCGACCAATATATTGCTTACTCCCGTTCATATCAACTATTGGTTGGTAATGGTACTCCTCTTCCTCTTCTCAACTTCGGCAAAGGAATACTTCCAACCCCATCCCGTAAGCTTCTTCTTAATTCATTACTATATGTTCCTCAACTTAATAATAAACTACTTTCCACTTCTCAATTAATTAATGAGAATAATTTCACTATTGTGTTGGATAAAACATGTATTAACCTTAACGATCGGAGGACCAACGACAGTCTTATCCACAATCCTTGCCTTAATGGCCTCTATCCAATCTCAACTTCAACATCTTCACCGCACATTGTTGTTGTTGCTTCTGTTACCTCCTTAGCTCAACGTTGGCATAGACAGTTGGGTCATCCAACCTCCTCTACAACTGCTACCATTTCTAAACAGTTTCCAGTTTTAGGAATTTATTCTTCACTTGCTTCCAAGTATAATTCTTGTGTCATAGCTAAGAGTCATAGACTCCCTTTTGCTGAGTCACAAAATGTATCTAGAGCTCCAATTGAATTAGTACATGCAGATGTATGGGACCTTCTCCAATTACTTCTCATGATGGTTACCGTTACTTTCTTTTACTCATTGATGATTTTTCTCGATATATATGGCTCTATCCTCTTGCACATAAGTCAAATGCTACTTCTATCATCATTCATTTTAAACAATTAATAGAAAAACATTTAAATCACACCATTTGGACTATTAGAATTGATGGTGGAGGAGAATTAATTTTTCAACAAAGCTTTTAAATCCATTCTATTATGGAACAATATTGCTCACCAATATACTTGTGCCTATATTCCACAGAAAAATGGGATTCCTGGACGCAATCAAAGAAATATCTTCATCGCAGCTTGAACTCTTCTTAATAATGCCCAACTACCCACTCACTTTGGACTGAAGCAATTCTAACCGCAGCCTACCTCATAAATCACCTTCCATCGCAAGTTACGTCATTCATCTCACTATATAACCAATTTATAAAAGCCTCCTGAATATAATCATCTTTTTTTCCTTTGGCTTCTGATGCTATTAGTGGCTTTGTCATACTCCGATCCCATTATCGTGCCTCTCTCTACTCCTTGCATCTTTCTTGGTAATGCAACAACACAAAAGGAATACAAATGGTACAATATAAGCCCTAAACACATCTTTATGTCACTCTATTCTCAATTTGATGAGCATAATTTTCCCTTCATCCCTAGTAATAATGAGTAATTTTCTCCTCCTGTGAGCTCGTCTCCAATACCACAATTCACACCATATATCATCCACACAAATTCATCTAGTACATCCAATACTCCTATCATGTCTTCCACCGGTGTTTCGTTTCTTGTACCTATTTACAATGCTTCACCATCTCTACCAGCTACCTCAACCTCCTTTTCTACCTTTGGAACTCTATATAAATTTCTACCTACCCTCCCATGACTACCTGCTTCCAAAAAGTATTTCTCAAACCTTGCACCACAATTGATCTTCACCACAGTATACAATCAACCCCAACTTGTTACATGTTTGCTGCAAAAATTCCTAAATGGATAAATGCTATGTCTTATAAATTCAAAGCTCTTCAAGAACAAGATACTTAGTACCACCACCTGACAATCAACAAATAATTGGCAATAAATGGATCTACAAGCTCAAGCGACAAGCGGACTGCTCCATAGCTCATCACAAAGCTTGCCTTGTGGCTTAAGATTTCAAACAAGAATTCAACATGGATTACAATGATACTTTTAGCACGATAGCTACATTTCCAAGTATTTGGATGCTACTTACCTTAGCATTACATCATAACTGGTCCATCCTACAACTAGATGTAGTTAACACCTATCTCCATGGCAAACTCACCGAGACCCTTAATATTTTCAAACCTCTTATCTTTCAAGAAACTTATCATCCCAGCCATGTTTGAAAACTTCATAAGGCCATTTATGACCTTAAACAAGCTCCAAGATAGTGGTTTACCATTTATTGTCATACCTCATTAATCAAGGATTTCATACTAATTCTCTCGATGCATCCATGCTCATTTTTTGTGACAATACTACAATCATTTATTTCTTTATTTATGCAGATGATCTACGCATTACTAGTATTGATCCCAAGTTCATTTACACCCTCATTCAAAATCTACAACTTAAATTTAATACTCAAAATCTTGTTTAGCTTTCTCAATTCCTTGGAATCGTCATCCTTCATACCCCTAAGGGATGTCATTAATCACAAAATGCCTACATGCAGGATCTTTTACAAACTACAACCATGTCCAATTGGAAATTACTCATTACTCTCCTATGCTCTAAATAGCCCAAAGATCATGCTTTATAAATTCCATTCAAACAACATACTCTTTTCTTCTAGTTTGCCAGTTCTCTAGAGTACCTTACCACTACACAACACGATATAACATTTGCTATTAATCGCTTATTTATACACATGAATCAACTTGTAATGTGTCATTTTCACCTACTTAAAAGGATCCTTCGCTATCTTCAAGGAACACTTCATCAAGGTCTTCTTCTTCTTAAAATTGACCTTCATTTAACAGCTGTTGTCGATTTTGACTGGTCTGGTGACACTCAAGATAGGAAGTCTACTACTTTATACTTTATATTTATTGGTAGTGCTTTCATTGCATGGTCCATAAAAGAGGAAATCAACTATCGCAGGCTCATCAATAAAGGCTAAATACTGATCCCTCGCTACTGCTGCCATAGATCTTATCTGGATTAGAAGAGTATGTATAGATTTATGCATTTCCTTAAACACTACTCAAGTTTATTGTGACAATGTCTCGGCCATGTCCATTTCCTGTAATCTGATCTTTCATGCGTGAACAAAGGACATTAATATCAATCATCACTTTACCAGGGGTTACATTCAACCTAAACATATATCAGTCATCATGTTTCTACTACAAACATCTTACTAACATTTTTACTAAATCACAGTCGGCCTCTCATCATCTTATGCTTCGTACTAAGCTTCCCATCAGCTTAGGGGATGATGTTATGAATAGTCCACCCTCTCACATCTGAAAGAGCTAAATTATAGCACTTGGCCCATGTGAGATGATGTCACCACTACATGTATCTTTTTTTTTTTTTGAATAAATCCAGAAATGCATTAATTAAGAAAGAAAAGACACCTATTACAAACTAGGAAAAGGAAACTAATGGTACCTTTTTCAACAAGAAAAAGGGTCCTTATTAAAAAATTTGTTAGTTCAAACTCTTCATAAATGATATGAAACCAACTATTTCGTATTTTGAAACTGTTGAGATGCAAGGGATACCAAAGTAATAAACAACCTGAAGGTTGATTAGTATCCTAAAGTTCCCATCCAGTTAGAGAATATGACTTAGCAAAGATTCCATAATCACTTAAAAAAAGTTTAAAATAACAAATAAGATAAAAAATGAAGCTAAAAAGGAAAGTACAATTTAACAAAAAATCCCAAAAATCACTTAAGAATATCATTGAAATATATTCCATAAGCTTTAACCAATCTCCAAAATAGGCATTGAATGATAACATTAATCCAATAATTTTGATGATAAGCTTCATCTTCAAGTATCTTCCTTCTATGTTGAAGTCAATGGGAATACCTTCTTGCATTTTATTGAGGTAAAAGAGAAGAAGAACCTCTCATGCCGTTCTTCACTTTGATTTCAGTCATTCTTCTTCTAGGAAGTTCTTTCATCGGCCCTACAGATTGAAGTTCTTTGAACAAAGAGTTATGTTTTTGTGTAAGAGATATTGTTGTTTTTATGAAAAACAAAATCACTACATGTATCTCACTATCTAATTACTGCTTTATGTTTTCACTCTTGAGTATAGTTGCTCGTCTACTTTTACTCATGCCTTGGTTATATAACTACAGATATTCACTATTTACATAAACAGATTAATGGAATAACTTTCAACACTTTTGTCTCTTCACTGTTGCCTTAACAAATGTGTAAACCTTCTTTGTCAAACTTCATCAAAAATAGGACCATGATATTTTTGAAATCACTAGCTATAATGCCTAATGCCTAAATAATAACAAATAAGTAACTTGCTAATGAAAACTGATCTATTAAACAAAAATAAAACTAATAATCCACTAAAAGATGTCTCTACATAGAGCAATAAATTCAAACACCAAACTACTAACTAGTCCTTTAACTCCATCTTACTTTTGTCCAATCAGTTTATGTAATTCAATTTATAAGATTGTTGCCAAAGTTATTTTAAATAGATTTGTATTGGTAATTCCAAGGATCATATCTGAAGAGCAAGTAGTTTTTGTGAAAGAGAGATCTATTTCTGATCATCTGTTATTAGCTCAGGAGATTTTCAGTAAACTAATGTATTCAAAGGCTTGCAATGGATATTTGACTATCAAATTGGATATGAAACAAGCATACGATAGTATGTGTTGGTTAACCTTGAAGAAGATGATGATGGAGTTGGGATTCCCGGACATATATCTTGGAATGGTTATGGGCTGGGTTTCCAATCCCATATTTTCGATATTGATCAATGGGGCAAGATCAAAATGGATTGAGAGAAGATGTGGGTTTCAACAAGGATGCCCACTCTCTCCATTTTTATTTATCATATGCTCTCAGTTATTAACAAATGTTTTTTACAGCAGAGGAAAAGATTTGGGAATCAGAATTTGCTCTAATGCTCCTAGGATTACACATCTTATGTATGCAGATGATGTGTTGTTGTTTTCTGATGCAAAATTAAAAAATGTTAAGAAGATGAGAAGCATAGTAAAACAATACTGCAATTGGATTGGGCAGAGTATAAATCAGCATAAATCATCTTTGATTTTTGGTAAATCAGTGTAGAGGAGAAGGAAGAAACAGATATCAAAGTTGTTGGAATTCAAATTGGTTGAAGAAATGGAATACCTGGGAATCAAAATTGCTTTAAGAAGATTAAAAAAGGATGATTTCCAATTGCTATTGGATAAGACAATTAAGAAAATAAATGAGTGGGGAAATAGATATATGTCGTTAGCTGGAAGATTATGTCTGGTAAAATCTATTATTCTCACTCTACCTGTTTTCTTAATCTCTCACTCTCTTGTCCTATTAAGAACTTTATATGAGTTAGAAAAACTCTGTAGAGAATTCATCTAGAATAAAATGGATAAAATCCATGATTTGCATTATGTGGCATGGGAGATGTTATGTAAACCAAAGCAAAGTGGCGGATGGGGTCCTCAATCAGCAATTTCAAGAATTGGATCACTTAGAGCAAAGTTTTCTTGGAATCTCATTGAGAAACCAAATACTTTGTTAAATAGAAACCTGTTAGCTAAATATGGTGATAGGTGGTGGTTGAAGGAAGATTTTAAAGGAGGATCTAATTCTTGGAAAATCATTATTAGTGGATGGAAAGCTCTTTAAAAGTTTGTTAGATGGAAAGTAGTAAATGGATCCAGCATTAATGTATTAAAGGAGGCATGGATTCTAGATAAGAATCTACTTAAATGGCCAACTTGTGTAGGATGCTTTGAAGATGAAAATGCTACTCTTGATTATTTCATAGAAGATGGAAAATGGAATTTTAGCAAGCTCAGACAATGCTTCGATGAAGACCTTGTGAAAATTATTGAAGGAGTAAAGATTTACAACAATGCAATTCAAGATCACTTGGAATTGAAGCTACAGTTTACTGGTAAAACTATCTCAGCTTCGTTGATAGAAGATAATCTTAAAGATTCAATAACAGGGGAGGGGTTTAAATAGATTCATAAGCTGAAGATTAATGCTCGGGTGGAGCTATTTTTATGGAAATTATGTATAGAGGCTATTCCTACTAAAGAATTTCTCTTCAAAAGGAAGCTTTCGGGTAGCTGCCTATGTCCTATGGGATGTGGTTTGATTGAAGACATTGATCATGTGACATCAAATTGTTTAATTCTTGTGGAAGTTAGCAAGGTATTAAAAGGTTGGGGATTCAAAATTCAAGATTTTTGCAATTGGAGAAAATTCAAACTTGGAATTAGTAGATTAATAGAGGTAGACTTGATGGCAGGAAGGATATACGCATTGCTATTATGGACGGTTTGGAATAATAGGTGCAAGGTTAAGCATGGAAAAACTGGAAGCACTAATTTAGTGATTGTTGTTTCAGTTTTAAGCTTCTTTAGCTCAGTAAAATAGGGTATTTACTGCTCAGATCACTGGGGTGCTTATCGGTCCAATGGACTGCTCTTAGATTATTGGCATCCTCCTCCACCTGAGTGGTATAAAATTAATCTTGATGCAGCACTTAAAGAGAACTATATGGCTGTATTGGTGGGGTAGTAAGAGATGACAAAGGAAGATTTGTCTTTGCTTTTGGAAGAAGGAAGCTGCATTGGGATAGTGCACGAATGGAACTTTTAGCATTTAAAGATTTAAAGGAAATATGTCAAGGATGGACAAGAGAAGTAAAAGGTATCATATTGGAAGGTGATAATAATAATGTTCTCTAATTTCTTCAGAATTTGTATAGAAAACCGAAGAATGTAAGAGAGAACTTGGAAGATGAAGACCTCTTATTCTTTACCAATTTTAATAATGTTATCTTTAATTGTGTTAGCCACAATTATAATAAGTTAGCGGATTACTGTGCTAACATAGTTTTATCATTTGATTTTGATTGGGATTTCTTCCTTGAAAACAACCTTCTTCTTCCTTTGTTAAAATAGTAAAGGAAGAAAGTGAAAGATGGTTGGTCTCTCATTAGCTTGTATCTTGGCAATTTGGTGTTTTTTTTATTATTGCTGCTTAGCATTTCTCAAAAAAAAAAAAAAAAAAAAAAAAAAAAAAACTACTACCTAGTCTTGGACATCATGGTTAGAATAACCAAGAAGCTTTATGAATATTTTGGCATAGTTCCATGATATATCACAAACCAAGTGTTCTCTTAGGTTCATGAAGTAATGTTAGACAGCAACAAGGTTTGTTGGATCTAAATCTATCTATTGGGGAAAACAGAATTTTGCTAAAAAGTATGGATGAAATTGGAGACAAAAATAGAAAAAAGAAGAAGAGAATGAGAGCTTCCAGAAGAAAGCTTTGGAATTTTACTGTATTCTTAGAAGTACCAAAATGTCAACATATGACTTAGTGTATGTTAGACATCAATTTATATAATTAGACCGCAATGTTACACAAAATAAATGGGAAGACTGCGTAGGAACCAAGGAAGAACATTCCAAAGATAATAATACCCATAACTGGATATATTGTAGGAGAAGGAAAGCCCTTCATACAAATCAATGTCCACACAAAGAGACTGTCGAGCAATTGAGTTGCAGTTTCACAACTCAACCAAAATATAAAAATTAAGCAGATTCAATTGATTAAACTTAGGATTAAATTAGGCAATGTTTTAAACATCGTACAGTATGAATAGAACAACTTTTCAAAATTAAATATTTGCCTAATTTAATGAACGACACTATTTCTAATTATAACACATCATCCTACACAAAGTATTTTTTGTATTATACGATTAGTTAAATTTCAAAAATATTTTAATTAACTTATGTAACACTAGATTGTATAGTATAATCCATATCGTACAGTATGATGTATAGAAAAATTAAAATATCTAAAATCATTTTTTTCTCCCCTTGTGTGTGTGTGCACATAGTCATTAGGCTAACATACACCCTTATAGGCCTTGATTCAAGAAATTAAAAATAAATAAATGAAAATTATAGACACTTTTAGCATAACCTATTCTACCCATCTTGAACTTTGAATCGTCAAACAACAGTACATTTTGTACCCAAAATATTAGTTAATACCCAAATAAATATGCACTATAAATATTAGGAGTAATAAAGAGAATTAATAATAGTAGTTATCATCAAAATCATAAACTCGGGAACCCGATTTATAACAAAGATATAATCTGATTTACCAGCTCACCAAAGATGCTCACAAATAGCACTAATTTTTGTACCTGCAATATAACACACTCGTACTGGGATTAGTTATGAGGACTATAGCTTGCCAATGAAGCAAGCTAGGAGTGAGTAGTCAATGTTGACTAATGCATTTTCAAGGGAAGTTGACGAGGTGAGGTAGTCCCTCAAGTTTAAAGTACCCTAGTTAGAGTCATATCTAGGCAAGACTGACATAACTGATCATTTGTCCACTTTTGAGTATATGACCTCCCTGTTAGACATAGTTAATGCTCTTATATGCTACCTTTTTTTATAATACTTAAAGAGTTGGTGCTCAGGTGGTTCACGCAACAAACCTTAGGAGTATTCTTAACATTTTCTAAATTAAATAAAATATTTGGGGCAACATTTTTTTGCGCACATAGACTCCCAAAGAGTTCACAAGCTCTTCTGAAGTTGAGGTACGATCCTTTATAATCATTGAGGAACTTCATAATGGCTCTAGAGTGAGATGCTGAATATTATAGATCTTGAGCCCTGTTGACCTCATTTTTGTATGAGGTCACTAAGACACTTCCAGAAGCCAGATTTAATCCTAGACCCTAGGATCCACTCTAGACCTTAGGATCTTTCCTAGAACTAGACCTTAGAGCCTATTCTAGAGCCTAGGATTCCCTTAAATCCTAGATCTTAGAATTTTTTTTTTCTAGATCCTAGGATCACTCCAACTTCAAATCAATCTCCACCCTTGATCAACCTCAATTTTAAATCAATTCCTGTATTTAATCCACTCCAATTTTAATTTGATCCCTACCTGTGATCAATTTAAATCTCAAACTCCATCCAATTCAAATTCAAATTAATTCAAATTTCAAACACATTCAAACTTTGACTCAATTCACTTGAGAATCCAAATTTTAACCTAGGCTTTGATCCAAGCTTCAATCTAGCTTTGGCCTCATCCATTCATTAACAATCACCACATGATTGTAAATGATTTGGATACTTCAATACTAATCATTCCAACTTAAAATCTATTCCAAATCCAGAAATCCAGACTCAAATCCTAAGTCTCAAGGCCTTGTCCTAAAGACCCTTTTTAGAGATTTTTCAAACATTTCAAAACCCACTCAAATGGTCTCTGATTCAAGGTCTATCACTTGTAAAGTGATAAGACATGTCTCTAGAGGTTACTCTCCAACTTTTAGCTCATTTTGAGGTCTCTAACCCCAGAATCTGAATTAAAATCCAAAGGCTGTAAAACCTTCAAATATTTACAGCCTATGCCATTGAACCTAACCCCTTTGAGATCTTGACCTTGGAACCCTTATCCAAGCTTCCAATCACTTCCAGACTCTTGATTTTAACCCATTGAGCAGTAAACTGCATCTTTCAGAATCATTTTTGGCTCTAGTTGACCAATGGGCCAAAATTGACTAAAATACCCTTATGAGATTTCAAATGGCTATTTCAATTCAAATCAATTCCAAACTCTTTGAAACCATTTCCAATGAATTTCAAATATCAAACTCAACTTGTTGAACTCAAATCCAGACCTTGGGTCAACCTGGTTGACCAAGTCAACCAAGTTTGACCCATGGACTCATACACCCCTCCCCTTTCAAAATTTTGAATCTACTCCATTCCAAGTCCTTTGGATGTATGGGATGAACCCTTGGGTACCCAAGAGACCCCTCTTGGTCACCCAAGCCTTGGGCCTACTTGGGTTAGCCTTATGGCTTGACCCAAGTGGCCCAAGAGAGACCTCCCTTGAGCCATCTTTTGATCTTAATCAAATTGAATCCAAATCAAGGTGCCATTGGGTTCCCATTGACCCAATACACCTTCCTTGACCAGCCCAATCCTTGGGCTCATTTAGGTCAAGAGTTAGGCTAGCCCAAAGTGCCTAATAGCACTTGGGATTGGGCCAACTCTCAACCTAAATCCAATTGAACCTGGCCAACACCTCCCATAGGTGGCCCTAGGTCCAATACACCTCCTCCAGCCAGCCCATGCCTTGGGCTAGCTTGGGTCAATAGTTAGGCTAAACCAAAGTAGCCAAAAACACTTGGACCCGAGCCAACCTTTGACACAGATCAGATTGGACCCAATTGCCACTTGCATTGGGTGCACCAGACCCAGACCCACTTCCCACTTCAAGCCCAGGGTCTGGCCTGACCTGGGTTGAGCCCAAATCGACCCGAACCGAGCAGATTTGGATCAACCCGAGCCAACCTTTGACACAGATCAAATTGGACCCAATTGCCACGTGCATTGGGTGCACCAGACCCAGACCTGCCTCCCATACCAAACCCAGGGTCTGGTCTGACCTGAATCGGGCTCAATTCGACTCAAACCAAGCAGGTCCGAGCCCAACCGAGCCACCAGATCGATCCCAGCTTCCCCAGGCCAATTTGACTCCACAATTGGCTCCAGCATGTCCCCATCGGCCTTCCCTGGTCAATCCGACCCAGACCATGGCCGGCGGCGGTCGGAGCCAATGGAGAGCAAGCTCCGGTGGTCACCCCAGACTGAAAGCCTTCCAAAGGCTGTGGCTCGCCGGCTTGAGGCTCACGAGCTCTCTGGAATGGTGCCCCTTTCCACTTGGCATCAATCCGCGACCTCCTCCACTTCAATCCTGGCCGTCCGAGCTCGCGGGAGGAGGCTGAATAGGGTGGTGCTCCCCAAGGCTCGCCAGACGATCCCAGAGTTTTCGAACGGTTCCCCAGAGCTTCCTCGATCTCCCAGCACCTGCCTTCGAGCTCCCAGACCGTCCCTTCCATCGCTTCGAGCGAACTCCGGCGAAAGGCTTCGGCGTCCCGCTCGAAGTCATACCTCCAGCCGTTCTCCAGTCGCGGCCTCTGAAGGAAACCTGCTCGCCTTCGTCTCCTGAAGCTCCCAGATAGAGAAGCTCATTCGTTGAGACTTTCTCTGCGGTAATTCCTTCATCCCGAGCTCCCTAGCTAGGTAGTCCGGTCAAGTGTGAAGGAAACCTTCACCCCAACGGATTTCCACCGTTGGATTGAAGGTTTCCACCCCCCTGATCCTTCCTGTGAAATTTCGTCGAAGTTCGCCGGTGAGATTGCTCGGATCACGCCGGAGAATGTTCACGGCTTCGGGCAAAGGCGGAGGTTGAAGACGAAATCCCAGCCGTTGATTTCGATCAACGGCTCGGATTAGATCCCGCGGTCCCGGAGCGCGTTTAATCCCAGCCGTTCGATCCGCCATCCGACGGCTACGATTAATCCGACCGTTACCCAGTCAGCGCCAATGATTGCCCAGCCAATCGGGACGCGCCGCGTGTAAAGCGCGGCTGACTGTATAATGGCTGGATTAATAATTCCAGAAAATCAAGGGAACTTCAAAAATCCATATCTCCCTGCACACTTGACCAAATTAGGTGTTCTTAGGCTCATTGGAAAGGTCTCAGGGAGATCTTCAAAAGCCCTATGGTTCCAGGCCCTAATTGCATGCGTGTTAAGTTTAATTTCATTAATGGTATTATTTCAATTTATGCAATTACTGTTTGTAGTTAAGTCTCCAGGGCATGGAACTTTGGGAGATTGAATTTGGGCATGTCTTTGACATGTCCAAATTTTGTCTCCCCTGTTTTAAAGGTCTAAGGGCACTTTCCCCCAATTTTGAGTTTAAGGGTCATGGGTTGACCCTTAAATTCAAATTGGGATTTAAGCCTATCCAATGAGAATTAGGATCTGGTTTTTTGTGTGTTGATTATGCTTAGGATATGGAGTTTAGGGCCACTGACTTTGCCCCAATCCAACCTTAGGATAGCTCCCTAGGATTTTTTGAAGGTGACTTAGAGCTCACCTTAGGTGGCTTAGTTAGCCACCTTAGAGTATTCCAATTGAGCCCAAATTTGGTGTGTTCAGGCCTTGGGATCATGTGACCCCATGGTCCAAATTTCATCAGATTTGGAGTCCATTTGGTTCACCAATTAGGAGCCATAGCTTGCCCTTGCTAGAATTGCCCCCCCTAGCCTTAATTAAATTCTAATAAATCCCTTTTAAATCCAAAATTTAAGTTTAATACTTCATATTAATCAGTGTTGAACCCTTAACCCATGAGAATTAAAAGCCCCTTGATTGGGCATCAGATTAAGTCTTAATTTAATTTTAAGTAAAATTCAGTGTTTAATTAATATTAATTAATTAATAATCATTAAAAATCCCAAGAATTAATTTAATGCTTGATAATCTCCCCTTGGATCACCTCTGATCTTTGGGAGAGATTTCAAGGAGTTTGAGATCCATTTAGGCCCAAATCACTAGAATAGTCTTTAATTGGAATAATTGAAAATTTTCATAAATATCCAAACTTCTAAAAATCATAACTTTTGATAGAAAACTCAAAATTGAATGTGCCACATGTCTAACAACTCATAATTAGGCCTAGTATTTTGATAAAATACAAACTTTCTAGAATTTGAGCTTAATAAAAAGAATTCAATTTTTGACCCCTTAATTAAATTATTAAAATATTCTAAAATTCATAAGGCTCAAACCATTCTAAAACTCAGAAAATATTGGTTTAATGTCCAAAACACTTAACAAATCCTTTAAAACACAACAACCACCCTAAAGTTGAAGTTTATTGGCTGGACTACTCCGGGCTGCGGGGCTAAGTGTCCTAAGGAGGCTGGTTCCTCGAGCCTGGTGGCACAACGCCACGAATGGATTCTAAAGGGTGTCAAACCTTAAAATGGATTAATTTTTTTTAATTATTTAACATTTTAAAAGTCTCTAATTCAATTACATTAATTTGGTTTATCGGCTGGACTACTCCGGGCTGCGGGGCTAAGTGTCCTAAGGAGGCTGGTTCCTCGAGCCTGGTGGCACAACGCCACGAATCAATTAATGGCAAACTTAAATTAATCAACTTTAAAAATCAGTAATTAACTCATTTTTGTATTAATCCACTTTTTTTTAATTCCAACCAATTTAAATAACTTAATCAACCCCGATTGCTACTGGGTAACCCAGGCCTACGAGGCTATTAGCTTAGCCCCAAGGAAGGTGAAATAAACTTCACGGCCTCGGTGTGAAACAAAGGTAGTAATCAATTAACTTTTAAAATATATTTAATTAAAATTCCTAATTTATTAATACTTGAATTTTAATCTAAATTCCCTCCTAAGCCTTAACAAACTCAAACTTTTAGACAACTTTAACTAATCACCTACTTTAGAATCTATCCCAGCCACACGACCTTTCTCACACACTTTAGATGATGTGCTAGGACAACCAACTCTAGATCTAGGTTAGGCCGGTGTTTACTTTACTGCTGTGTGCCGGATTTTTTTCGTAGTTTTCACTGCATGTTGTGGATGAAATTGCTTTGCTGTGTCTGCTTACTTTTTCTGTACTCTGTGGATGGATTGATGTGTTTGGCGACTAGATTACCCTTAGGTTAGGTACGATCTGGATGTTGACACAGTTTTCTGCAGGTGGCCACGCTCATGCAGGGCAATATAAAAAGGGGGCAAAATAAAAAAATGCATAAATATTATAAACTCTTTGCACAGGTGCTTCAGCTGCTAAAGCCCCCAAATCATAAAAAGAGCGTGGCCAGTGTGTTTACTTTCTTTTCTGCTCATATATAACTGCTTGGGAATAACTGCTTTATTTATATTAATTGCTTAGGATAACCTTGCAGGTGAGTCTAGATTTTTATTTTGATATCAATGTAATTTGTATAATTGTTAAGTGTTGTGAAAGTTAAGTTTGAGTTTGGGATACATAGATCCAAAGCTTGGATTCCAAAGAGGAAAGGATACCCCTTTGGGGAACACTCCTTTTCCATTTGGAAATCCAAATTTGGATCATACCTCTTCCTTACCCAAAGAGGAAGGAGTGGCCTTCCCCTTAGAGGGAAGTGCCCTCTTATCCATTTGGGTAATCTACTACGAGGATTCCAAGAAGATTGAAGAAAAGGAGTCCAAAGAAGAATGAAATTGAAGATTCGAAGATTTGAAGATTGAGAGTATCCCACTCAAAATAACTTGCGTCATTACTAGGCTTAGAATCCGGGTTGTTGTCAGTGGTGCCCGGCCACTTTACTTTCTGTAATATTCTGGTTTGTAATAAGCAAGGCAATTCTGCCTATGGACATTTATTAATTAATTTGTATTTGATGTGATGATTTGATTGCCTTTAGGATTATTTGTTTTTACTAGTTTTTTGGCGATTGCATGCCGCTCTTTGTTTTCGCCTGGATACGTGAGGCTCGTGAGGGTGTGAAAGTTTTATACTCATAATTTTAAAAGTCTAAAATTTTAGTGAGTCTAAATAACATAGAAAGATAACGAATCTAGGGAATTAGCCGGGGATCGACCCTGGGGTCGCATGCATATTTTTGCATTCTTCTTTCCTTGTTTTAGACCCTTCCCCGCCTGCGGGTAGAGTCCGGATAGTCTGACCTATGAGGACGAGGTGCCGGACCTGGGGAAGTCCAGTCTTCTAAAAAATTATTTTATAAGCCTGTTTTTAAAATTTTCAAGCATATTTGATTTGAGGTTGTTAACCAGCATGCATTGCATTAGATACAAATTAAAGAGTCAAAATTTTAAATTCATAGTCCTTAGCATTTTAGCACCCGACATAAGTCAAAGGGGCCAATTAGGAGAGTCTCTAGATGTCGGCCCCAACTCTCCAAAACTTTAATTACAACGTCCCTACCACTCTTTCATAAAAGACCGGATTCATCTCTTTTAAACCGATTAGGTGGTTAGCTGGCTCCCCAATCCAGGCCGGGGTAAGTCCAGACCTTGCACTGCATTAGTTAGGATCGGACGACTGTGATCCAGTGTCCAAAATAGATTTAGGATCCGGGGCAGATCTTTGATTATAAGACCCCAAATTTCGGGAATATAGTCCCAAATTTCTAATAAAATGCTCAACTCTAATTAAAGCTTCATTTCGATCCAAAACATAAAACCTAACACTTAGATTAAGTTGGGACACTTCCGGATGGTTCTGGAATCTCAAAGTGTCCCCTACCTCTCATCCTTTGACTCCGTTAATAACTGCTCAATCTTGATCCATTCCCTTTTGATTTTCCAATAATTCTATTCACACTTTGATATCACTCCTAGAAATTCTAACAAAATTTTGCCATTATTTTAATCGAGAGTTTTCGTAGGAGACTTTGTCTCCCTACGATGTAATTAACTACGAGGGCTTGCGCTCGTAGGAGATTTGGAACCCCACACACCTGATTTTAAAATTGATTTTAAAACTTCACTAGATTTCTTTGGGAAAAGTTAAAGAATGATCGTCGTCGTTGCATTAGAAGAATTATCATGGAATGGTGTCATTTCCCTTTGGGGAGATACATCCTTCTTCGATAAGGCTTTGGATGTGAATGCGACGATCATACTTCTTGAATGTTGTAGCTGGATATTCAGTTGAACCTCATTTTGACCCTTCGTGGCCATAAGAAGTTCTCTTTAGTATCCGGTCATAATATTCAAGATGAATTTCATAATTCTAAATCTGAACGCCGTTATGAAATTTTATGTTCGTCCTTCGGGGTGATATAATTTTTTTTTTAACGGGATGATTCGATTTTAGAATTAGAATTAAATCTCAATTTTAAAGCTCCCAAAGAAAACCAATATTTTCAAAACATATTTTCAAAATTCCACCAACAAAAAAATGGCACGCCCGGTGGGACAAATCTCTCTCTCCATCTTTAATAATGGCAAAAATTTGTTTCATCGGTAGTTTTAACTATCATTTCTTCTGTTGGTCCCTTACTCATTTCTTCCTTGGGTTAGTGTGGCCAACATCTAAAATAAAAACAAAATATTAAAAGAGAGGTTTTACCTCTAAATTTGATTTCATTTAGATTTCTGTTCTGATTTTGACCTTCTGCCCCGGCATAGCCTGTGAGGCGACAGTGTCAAATCAGATCTCTGGATATCTTTTTTTAATTTTATGGATTTATGGTCAATAAATTTTTCGTTCAACATATAAATCCTTAAAATTGAAAAGCATTCAAAATTTTTGATTTCATTCCAAACTTGTTAGTTTTAACCCCCTCATTTCCCCTTTGACTTCTAAGGGTGGGGAGGGTTGAACTATTCCTTTTTACTTGGGCTTTCTCACAATTCCATAAGCCTTCGGGCAAGGGGAAACTCTGTCCGTTGTGTTTTGGAACCTGTAAGAAAACCCCTTTTCAAATTCTCAAAATTTCCTCAAAATTTTTTTTCTCCTCCAAGTTGTCATGTGTTACCCCATACGATTTCCTCGTGGGCCAACATATGTCATACTTTCAAAAAATAATAATAATAAAATACTTTTTACCACTCTTTTCAAAAAGATCTAATTTCAATCATCTTCTTTAACTTTCAGAAAATTTCAAATGGCTGGCCAACTGATTTTCTCCTTTGACCGAGAGTTGTATTCAACTGTTAATGACCAAGGGAGCACTGTTATTTTTGGAATGGGATTTAGTACTCTAGAGCTCTCTATGGATGGACACCAGATTGTGAGCCTGGATGCCAGTAAGGAAACTCCCCCAGTAGTTGAGTTAATTGTGGGATCTGCACCCACCTTGCCAGTAGTCAGTGATGATCAGAAACAATCTGAACAAGTTGTTGAGCCTCCCACTGAAGTTAAGTCTGTTTTTGAAGAAGGGTCTAGTTCTGGACTTAAATTCACCACTAAGAATCAGAAGAAGAATTACTTGAGGAGACTTAGAAAGAAAATCTCTAAGGCTAAGAGAGTTCTACCCTTTAAGACCTTGGCTCAAGTAGAACCTGAGGCTGTTGAGGAGCTACCTATTCCTGCTTCCTCTCCCCTCCTGAAGGGAAGTCGCTTTTACCCCCTGGCTTCAGCTCAAGGGGAGGAGGGGATAGCTAGGATAGCTCGTTCCCCACCATGCCCGGTCGACTACTCGACTAAGAAAACTCAGAAAGAAAGACATCTCCAAAAGACAAGGACTTTGAGAAATATAATTCATACCTGCGCCGCACAGACTGGGCAGACTAAAGAGGAATATGTGAAACAATTGAAGGGAGTGATCTCACATCGCTTCCAAAAAGAAGTGTTGAAGGAAGAAGTATCTGAAGCAAAGAATTTAACCCCACAATTCGTTAGAAAGAATAAGAAGTATGTTAGACAGCCTGCTACTTCAGTACTGGTTGATGGATATCACTGGGTGCCACGCCCTCCGTCCTCTCAAACAGAGGGTATTGTGTTGACTGGGTCCGAGAGAGGCCGCCACTCTACTGGTAGACCCCCGGTACCCCCACATAAACCTGTAAGATTGGCCTCTGTGATTGTTAAACCAAAGGGGGTTGAAGTTCAAAAGTCTGTGGACCTTAAAGGAAAAAGACCTAAATCTCCTGAAAGGAAATATGTGCCAAAGAGAACTAAGTTGGAGAATCTGCCACCACCTCCTAGAACTTCTAAGTTCATTCTGCAGCTCCAACGAGTTTCAGTCGACCCTACTCCGAGTGCAGTTGAATTGATGGATGTTCAGGCTAGTACTCCAGTTGTTACAGTTGATAGCCCTACCACAGCCAGTCTGACCCCGGATCCAATAGTTACCATTCCTGTTACCCCAGTTGATGATCCCCAAAGTCCGAGTGTCATTCCTAGGCCCCTTAGTCAGGTGTCTGAGGACCTTACCTTACTAGATGTGGGAATTATCACCTTACAAGCTCCTACTTCTCCTGAGGAATATGTCCCTCTCCCTGTAGAGGATGCCACTCTTCTGACTACCAGCTTTGGGATAGTCGAAGAGGAGAGAATTGACCAGGATTTAGAAATGGAAGATGAACCGGATACAAAGTTTCAACCAGATCCAATCCAAAACTTACAGAAATCATTGCCCTTATGGATTCTGAAGAGTTGTTTGATATGGCTGAGTATAAAGGATACTTACCCCTTGACCCTAAGTCAATTGGGGATAGACCGGTCGAGGAGGTAGTTCAGGAAATAAGAAACATTTTGTTGAACAAAGAAGGAATGGCTTCTTTTGATCCTGATACGGATGATCTCCTCGGAGATGAAGATGATTATGTTGGGGGCATTCATGTGGTCGAAACTAGAGGATCTAATAAAGAAGCTGAGCCCAGCAAGCGCCGATTTGTTAAGGATGATGATCCGCATGCTGTTGAGTCAGAGTCAGATGAGTCTGTGAAAGATGGAGATGAAGAACACATAAAAAACTTGGAGACTCAGCTTGCTAGCATGATGTCACAAGTTAGAGAAATGCAAGAGAAGTTGGACAAATCACAGCAAGAGTCTTTTATGATCCACCAGTCAGCTCGAGAGCTCACAGAAAAGGCCAAAAGGGCAGAATTAATTCCAGACCTCTCGAGTCACCACCTGTGACTCTCCCTTGTCCAGTAGAGACACCTCCAGTTCACCCTGCAGTCTCCTCCATTCCTTCAATCCCACCTCAGAAGGATATCAAGCAGTTAATTGAGGATCAGGTAAGGGAGGCCTTAGCCCATGCTCAAGGAACTGTGTCTATTTCAAAGGGTAGACCCTACCCCGAGGAATATGACTTAGTTCCTTACCCAAAGGGCTTTGTGCCACCAACTTTTAAAGTTTTCACTGGAATCGAAAATCCGAGACAGCATCTGGCCCACTTCCGAGCAAGCTGTTGCAATGCAGGAGGGTCGGATGCTCTACTATTTCGCCAATTTGTAAGTAGTCTATCCGGCATTGCTTTTGAATGGTACGCCGATCTGCCCAACGGTTCAGTAAGAACCTTTAGCGACCTAGAAAACCTCTTTCTTAAGAGATTTTCTGGAGCGCAACAACGCACCACCGTGGGCGATCTCGTGGTTGAAAAGCAAAAGCCGGGAGAGTCTCTAGTTGAGTACATCTTGAGGTGGCGAAACCTCTCGATGAAGTGTGAACCCCAGTTGCAAGAACAACATGCTGTGGAGATCCTTTTGAAGAATATCCACGGTCCTGTTGCTTTTCTCCTGAAGGGTTTCACTATTAAAACTTTTGAGAAACTTCTTAATAAGGCCAGCAATTTGCAGGAAGAGGCTCCTAGGATGCCATTCTTACGAGAGCAGTCTGAAGAAAGGAAGGGTCCAAAATTGGTGAAAACATTTGAAAAGAAAGCTGTGGTCTCAGCAGTAGATAAAGGAAAGAGGCCAGTGATTAGTCAGCCTAGCACTCCACTTCCACCACAGCCGCCTCAGAAGCAGCCCTTTCAGATAGTTCCTCAGCATACTAGAGATCCCTCCTTCATCCCTTTTAGAGAGAGATTGGCAAAGCCTTATCCATTTAAAAGGGAGTCAGTTAAGAAGATCTTCAGAAGTCTGTTAAAGAAACCAGATTTTCAGTTGCCAGAGGCTAGGAGGCCTGAGGATGAGAGCAAGAAAGATGATCCCAAGTATTGCCCGTACCACAGGATGCTTAGTCACCCTCTTGAGGACTGCGTTGTGTTTAAAGACTGGCTTGAGAGGAACTACACCCAAGGTAACATTATAATACCTAAAGAATACTTGGCTGATCCAGAAAAGGCTTCAATTAAGACCATTTCAGGTAATCCTCTTAACTCTTCTTGTTTTGTTGAAGATGGTTGGGACATTGCTTTGTCCCGGGCACTTAAAAAGTCGATTAACAAGTCTTTTCGTCTTTCTCAACAGCTGACTACGATAGCCCAGGCCCCGGTGTGGAAGGTTGACCTGGATGCTTCGCAGAAGGATGTTGAGCCACTTCCCTCTCCAGTAGTCTTAGGAACTACTGAGAAAAATGTAAAAGAAGAAAAATTTGATTTTGTAGAGAGGAAGTGTGTAGATGAGAGATGTATTAGAATGGCGGATGGTGGTGTTAAAACCCTTTCCCCTCTTTTGTTATCTGACTTTTACTTTGCCCCATCAAAGGCGAAGGGTCAAAAGATGAATAAAAAACATCCTTCTACTTCTGTCTTGATGATTAACCATGAATCTCAAATGCAAATTGATGACTCTCCTGTTTTGAATCAAACTCCTAATGAAATAAATATTGAGGTTAATCAAACCAACCTCACTGATTCGACTATTCAAGAAGAGGTCGAATGTGAAGCTTTATCAGAAAGTGATTTCCCTCAAATCAATTTTCAAGGAAATCCTATCTTGATAGAACTTTCAGATTCTGACTCGCTTTCAGAAAATGATGATCCAACACCTATGGTGTGTGTAGACACTGCCCTAGTTTGCCCGCCCGAAGATGTCGAGCAGGTGCAACTCCGTGGCGGTAAAGTCTTACCCCCTAGGTTGCCCCCTCAGGATAAAGGCAAACAACCTTCATTCGAAAATCTAAGTCCGGATTCCCCTCAACAACCAGAATTCCCTCTAATTCCTCCGGGTTTCGAGTCTGTCGTTCCTAAGGTTGATTACAATGTTCTAGCCCACCTTAGGAAGTTGCCAGCAAAATTAAGTATTTATGACGCCCTCCTTCTTTCCAAAGAAATGAGGGAGTCTCTAATTAAAGCACTTCTCGATCCCGAGATTTGCTTAACACAGTTGGCTGCAACTTCAGAAGGTGAGGCTCTCTACTTCAAAGAGGTCCCTGGGGTTACCTTTTCAGACGAAGATTTACTCTTGAGAACTGCTGACCACAATCGTCCCCTCTACATTACTGTAAATGTGGGAAATTTCAAGTTATCAAGAGTCCTTGTTGATCCGGGTGCATCGGTCAACGTGATGAACATAAAGACCCTTGCTTATCTCAGAGTTGATACTAGCAAGCTTTCAACCGACAGGTTGGTGCTTCGTGGGTTCAACGAGAAGGGCGAGAGAGCTTTAGGTTCGATCACTCTACTCCTGGAAATAGGAGGTTTAAAAACTGAAGCTAAATTTCATATAATTGATTCGACTACGTCCTTTAACGCACTTCTAGGTAGACCTTGGATTCACGAATATAGAATGGTTCCATCTACCCTGCACCAATGCATTAAGTATCAACGAGATGGCATTGAACATGTGATTAAGGGTGATTTGCAACCATTCTCAATTCAAGAAATTGGGATCTACGAAGATGCTGCATATTTTGTACCAAAAGGGTCTTCGTCCCATTCTAAATTAGAGATCAAATTTGAGGAGAAAATGGTTGAACAAAAATTCAACCAAAAGGAAGAAAAAGATAAGAATATCAATCAAGAAATGATTCAATCGAGTAGTGAAGACGACTCTGATATCGTTGTCCTTAGACCTCCAAGCACATTACCTCAAAGAGGTGGGAGGATGGCTTTAAGGGCACGAGGTCGAGGCCGTGCTTCATTAGAAAGAAGAACAGCACCTGTGTATATTGATTTGGAATCAGATTCCGATGGTGAACTAGAAAGTCAAGGTGCTGCCCTCTCCCTCGATTATCAAAACATAAATACTCCTCCAAAATTTGATCTCACCTTAGACCAGGACAGTGACCCTGAGGTAGATATTTCAAAAGTTAAAAGTGACGAGCCTGAATTAACAATGTATGAAAAGCTCACTAGAAGGATAGAGGCCCTTTCTCTGACCCCACTGTCGGCAGCCAGGGTTGTAGGGTTGGAAGTCAAAGTGGCCCCCAACTTGGATGGTGAAGTTAAGAAAGTCCAGAAATTCTTTCCTGGTTCCTCCTCCGCAAGGGACGAAGGTGATGTAACCCTTGAGGAGGCAGATTTTAATGAATTAATGGAATTACCTTTCGGCTACTTCCCTGTTTGTGTAAAAAATACTTTTTCTAAAGGTTCTATACCATACCGATGGACTAAGGGTCAAGCTAGATACCACGAGAACATTTGGCGAACAAAAATAAATAAAAATCCAACAAGTGGTATTGGCTTTGGAACAGTTAGTTCATTCGATGATGATGAGTATTGCCTAATGATAACTTACCACCTCGATTCTCCAAATGTCCCTACAGATCCTCCTTGTCCTCTAGATGGACTCTGTTTGGAGACTTTAGACGATCCCGATGATCTTCAAGTTCGGGATGCACCCCCTGAATTTGAAGAGGAAATTAAGTCGACAGTCGATGAGTTGAGAGAAATTAACCTGGGAAACGATGATGACCCCCGTCCGATTTTCATAAGTACTTTGTTGAGCGAGAGTGAAACTCAAGACTTAGTCCAGTTGTTATTCGAGTTCAGAGATTGCTTTGCCTGGACATACGATGAAATGCCAGGTTTGCCTGCTGAGGTAGCAGTTCACAAACTTGGGGTTCGGCATGATGCCATTCCTGTTAAACAAGCTCCTCGACGCATGCGCTTAGAGATTGAGCAACAAGTCGTTTCTGAAGTTAAGAAATTGGCAGAAGCCGGATTCATTCGAGAGGAACAATACCCCTCTTGGGTGGCCAGCGTCGTGCCAGTTCGGAAGAAAAATGGTCAGATTCGGATTTGTGTCGACTATAGGGATCTGAATAAGGCATGCCCTAAAGATGAGTTCCCTCTACCAATACCAGAACTCATGGTGGACATTGCCTCCTCACATGCTATTTTCTCATTCATGGATGGCTCGTCGGGTTATAACCAAATCAAGATGGCCCCTGAAGATGAGAGAAATACGGCGTTCAGAACCCCTATTGGAATCTTTTGTTATAAGGTAATGCCATTCGGCTTAAAGAATGCCGGAGCAACCTACCAACGGGCCATGACCCGTATCTTTGACGACTTAATTCATAATCAAGTTGAATGTTATATTGATGATTTAGTTGTCAAGAGCAAGGTTAAAGAGGCTCACCTGTATGACTTAAGAGTTGTTTTCGAACGGTTGCGCCGCTACGATTTGAAAATGAACCCCTTGAAGTGCGCCTTCGGCGTCGCTTCGGGAAAATTCTTAGGATTCGTAGTAAGGCACCGCGGAATTGAGATAGATCCTGCTAAAATTGAAGCCATCTTAAATATGCCATCCCCTAAGAGTCTTACTCAGTTAAGGTCTCTACAAGGTAGATTGGCATATATAAGGAGATTTATTTCTAATCTTTCCGGGAGATGTCAACCCTTCTCTGTCCTTGCGAAAAAGGATACTAAATTTGTATGGGGCGAGAAGTGTCAAAATGCTTTTGACGATATCAAACAATACCTTTCTAACCCGCCAGTCTTGGCAGCTCCGATTCCGGAAAGCCATTAATCCTCTACACCGCAGCTCTAGATGAGTCTTTAGGTGCCCTGTTAGCTCAAGTTAACGACGAAGGAAAAGAGAATGCTCTCTATTACCTTAGTCGAAGACTCCTTCCTACTGAAATTCGATACCCGTCAATAGAGAAGCATTGTCTTGCTTTAGTTTTTGCAGCTCAGAAACTGAGGCATTACATGCTCTCCCACTCAATCAGTTTGATTTCAAGAGTTAATCCTTTGCAATATCTTATGACCCGACCTACGTTGTCAGGACGTTTAGCCCGTTGGTCTATGATATTGTTGCAATTTGAGATTACTTTCACTCCTCTCCGTGCTGTGAAAGGACAGGCTGTTGCCGACTTTCTGGCAGCACACCCGCTGCCAGCAGATTCTCCTCTGAATGATGACTTACCCGACGAACAAATCATGAGTTTGGGGGAATCTAGCGAGGCCATCTGGGAATTATATTTTGATGGGGCAGCATCCTCTTGTAGGATTGCGACCCAACAATCTGTAATTCCTGGAAAGGCTGGAGTCGGTCTAATTTTTATTACACCAGAAAAAGGAATGATGCATTTTTCCTACCACTTATCGGAGCCTTGCACAAACAACGAAGCTGAATACGAAGCTCTGATAACTGGTTTGGAACTTGCAATTCTAATGGAGATTAAAGAGATTAAGATCTTTGGAGATTCCCAACTAGTTATTAACCAAGTCGCCGGAACTTATAAAGTCTTGAATCCGAATCTCCTAAAATATCACCAGTACACGCTTCACTTGTTGGAACAAATCCCCATTGCTACTTTGTATAGGGTTCCCCGTGGAAGCAATTCTGCGGCGGATGCCTTAGCAAAACTTGCAAAGGAATTTGCATGTCCTGAGGAGGATTCCATCCCTATAGAGATACAGGGTCGTAAGACTCTTTCTCTTATAGATTTGGAATACATTAATAAGACTCCCCTTCAGATCCTTTCTGCCTCTTCGACAACTGACGAAGAAGGCGATTGGAGACGACCCTTAGTCGATTACCTTAAAGAAGGGAAGCTTCCCCAGGATAAATCACTCTCCAACCAGATTAGGAAACGTGCCCTATCATATGCACTAGTTAACGATCTGTTGTACCGTCGGTCTTTCGATCACATGTGGCTGCGCTGTTTGAACAAGCGAGAAGCCCAGAAAATTGTTAATGAAGTTCATTCAGGACTGTGCGGTGCTCATCAATCGGGTCCAAAAATGAAATTAAAGATTAAGAGACTTGGATACTACTGGCCTACAATGATTGACGATTGCATGAATACGGCAAAGCACTGTCATCAATGTCAGGTCCATGGTGTGGTTTTACATCAGCCGCCTAATGTGTTACACCCTACGATAGCCTCGTGGCCCTTTGAAAGTTGGGGCACGGATATCATTGGGCCGATTGACCCTCCCTCCGCGAGAGGTCATCGTTTCATATTAGCAGCAACTGATTACTTTTCAAAGTGGGCGGAAGCAATTCCCCTACGAAACGTAACATCACACCATGTCTTAAAATTCTTTCGTGACCATATTGTATATCGATTCGGCGTACCCCGCAGAATCATATCCGATAATGGGTCCGCATTCAAGTCTACAAAAATCAATAGTTTTGTAAGGCGCCATAATATTGATTGGAGATATTCGACGATCTATTACCCTCGGGCGAATGGATTGGCCGAGGCCTTCAACAAAACCTTGGTGCAAATTGTCAAAAAGACCCTTGATGATAACAAACGGCAGTGGGATGAGCGGTTGGTGGAAGCTTTGTGGGCTTATCGTACCACTTATAGAACCCCGACCCAATCCACCCCGTTTGCACTAGTGTATGGATCTGAGGCTGTTCTGCCCTTGGAAATACAAATCCCTTCGCTTAGAATTGCAGTTCAGAATCAAATTACCAATGAACAAAATGCAAAACTACGATTGGAAGAACTCGAAGGCCTTGAAGAGCGACGTCTCCAAGCTCAACAAAGTTTAGAGTTGTATAAATCCCGTATGGTTCAAGCCCACGATAAGTTAGTGCGACCTAGGACCTTCCAAGCGGGAGACTTGGTATTGGTCCTTCGGAGGCCTATCTTGGCCCATCGGAAGCTGGGAGGCAAATTTGAACCTACGTGGGAAGGACCCTTCGTTATAGAGACTGTCTACGAAGGAGGCTCGTATCAGTTAGTAGATTGTAAAGGGAACCACCCAATGCTACCTGTTAATGGGCGTTTCCTTAAGAAATACTATGCTTGATGTAGCTCATTTTATCAATTAATAAAACTTCCTCTTCTTGATTTACAACTTGATTCTACCTTTTTTTAAGTTTATTTATTATTTTAACGCTCTTCGCCTTCTCCTTAAGGTTAGGCATTTCCTTTCCTTTAGGATTAGACCCGCTAGTGGTGGAGTACGCCCTCCGTGGCACTACCCTAGCATTTGACCCGGGGATTAGTGGTGGAGTACGCCCTTCGTGGCACCATCCTGATTCCCATTCGCTAGTGATGGAGTACGCCCTTCGTGGCACCATCCTAGTTTGCCAGTTGAGGTCCTCTGTGTGGAGCAAGTTTCCTCCCCACATGACCATTCGCTAGTGGTGGAGTACGCCCTTCGTGGCACCACCCTAGTTTGCCAGTTAATCTGCCTATTTGGAGTAAGCCTTCTATCAGCATCCTATAGGCCTAAGGTTGGGTGATGCCCTTCCTTAGACCCAAGGCTAGGTATTCCCTACCTTGGTTTCCAGTTGATCCGTCTACTAGGAGTAAGTCTTCTATCAGCATCCTGTAGACCTAAGGTTGGGTGATGCCCTTCCTTAGACCCAAAGTCAGGTATTCCCTACTTTGGTTTCCAGTTAATTTTGCCTATTTGGAGTAAGTCTTCTATCAGCATCCTATAGGCCTAAGGTTGGGTGATGCCCTTCCTTAGACCCAAGGCTAGGTATTCCCTACCTTGGTTTCCAGTTGATCCGTCTACTAGGAGTAAGTCTTCTATCAGCATCCTGTAGACCTAAGGTTGGGTGATGCCCTTCCTTAGACCCAAAGTCAGGTACTCCCTACTTTGGTTTCCAGTTAATCTGCCTATTTGGAGTAAGTCTTCTATCAGCATCCTATAGGCCTAAGGTTGGGTGATGCCCTTCCTTAGACCCAAGGCTAGGTATTCCCTACCTTGGTTTCTCCAGTTTCCTTGTCTACTAGGAGTAAGTCTTCTATCAGCATCCTGTAGACCTAAGGTTGGGTGATGCCCTTCCTTAGACCCAAGGCTAGGTATTCCCTACCTTGGTTTTACCAGTTTTCCTTATCCAATAGGTGTAAGCCTTCCATTAGCATCCTATAGGCTTGAGGTTGGGAGATGATCTCCCTTTCACTCCCAAAATTTTACTTCCATTCGGTCAACGCCAATGTGTGCAGCAGAAGTTCCTTCTACCACACACATTGGGGGTCCATTTGTTGACCTCATTTTTGTATGAGGTCACTAAGACCCTTCCAGAAGCCAGATTTAATCCTAGACCCTAGGATCCACTCTAGACCTTAGGATCTTTCCTAGAACTAGACCTTAGAGCCTATTCTAGAGCCTAGGATTCCCTTAAATCCTAGATCTTAGAATTTTTTTTTCTAGATCCTAGGATCACTCCAACTTCAAATCGACCTCCACCTCTGATCAACCTCAATTTTAAATCAATTCCTGTATTTAATCCACTCCAATTTTAATTTGATCCCTACCTGTGATCAATTTAAATCTCAAACTCCATCCAATTCAAATTCAAATTAATTCAAATTTCAAACACATTCAAACTTTGACTCAATTCACTTGAGAATCCAAATTTTAACCTAGGCTTTGATCCAAGCTTCAATCTAGCTTTGGCCTCATCCATTCATTAACAATCACCACATGATTGTAAATGATTTGGATACTTCAATACTAATCATTCCAACTTAAAATCTATTCCAAATCCAGAAATCCAGACTCAAATCCTAAGTCTCAAGGCCTTGTCCTAAAGACCCTTTTTAGAGATTTTTCAAACATTTCAAAACCCACTCAAATGGTCTCTGATTCAAGGTCTATCACTTGTAAAGTGATAAGACATGTCTCTAGAGGTTACTCTCCAACTTTTAGCTCATTTTGAGGTCTCTAACCCCAGAATCTGAATTAAAATCCAAAGGCTGTAAAACCTTCAAATATTTACAGCCTATGCCATTGAACCTAACCCCTTTGAGATCTTGACCTTGGAACCCTTATCCAAGCTTCCAATCACTTCCAGACTCTTGATTTTAACCCATTGAGCAGTAAACTGCATCTTTCAGAATCATTTTTGGCTCTAGTTGACCAATGGGCCAAAATTGACTAAAATACCCTTATGAGATTTCAAATGGCTATTTCAATTCAAATCAATTCCAAACTCTTTGAAACCATTTCCAATGAATTTCAAATATCAAACTCAACTTGTTGAACTCAAATCCAGACCTTGGGTCAACCTGGTTGACCAAGTCAACCAAGTTTGACCCATGGACTCATACACCCCTCCCCTTTCAAAATTTTGAATCTACTCCATTCCAAGTCCTTTGAATGTATGGGATGAACCCTTGGGTACCCAAGAGACCCCTCTTGGTCACCCAAGCCTTGGGCCTACTTGGGTTAGCCTTATGGCTTGACCCAAGTGGCCCAAGAGAGACCTCCCTTGAGCCATCTTTTGATCTTAATCAAATTGAATCCAAATCAAGGTGCCATTGGGTTCCCATTGACCCAATACACCTTCCTTGACCAGCCCAATCCTTGGGCTCATTTAGGTCAAGAGTTAGGCTAGCCCAAAGTGCCTAATAGCACTTGGGATTGGGCCAACTCTCAACCTAAATCCAATTGAACCTGGCCAACACCTCCCATAGGTGGCCCTAGGTCCAATACACCTCCTCCAGCCAGCCCATGCCTTGGGCTAGCTTGGGTCAATAGTTAGGCTAACCCAAAGTAGCCAAAAACACTTGGACCCGAGCCAACCTTTGACACAGATCAGATTGGACCCAATTGCCACTTGCATTGGGTGCACCAGACACAGACCCACTTCCCACTTCAAGCCCAGGGTCTAGCCTGACCTGGGTTGAGCCCAAATCGACCCGAACCGAGCAGATTTGGATCAACCCGAGCCAACCTTTGACACAGATCAAATTGGACCCAATTGCCACGTGCATTGGGTGCACCAGACCCAGACCTGCCTCCCATACCAAACCCAGGGTCTGGTCTGACCTGAATCGGGCTCAATTCGACTCAAACCAAGCAGGTCCGAGCCCAACCGAGCCACCAGATCGATCCCAGCTTCCCCAAGCCAATTTGACTCCACAATTGGCTCCAGCATGTCCCCATCGGCCTTCCCTGGTCAATCCGACCCAGACCATGGCCGGCGGCGGTCGGAGCCAATGGAGAGCAAGCTCCGGTGGTCCCCCCAGACCGAAAGCCTTCCAAAGGCTGTGGCTCGCCGGCTTGAGGCTCACGAGCTCTCTTGAATGGTGCCCCTTTCCACTTGGCATCAATCCGCGACCTCCTCCACTTCAATCCTGGCCGTCCGAGCTCGCGGGAAGAGGCTGAATAGGGTGGTGCTCCCCAAGGCTCGCCAGACGATCCCAGAGTTTTCGAACGGTTCCCCAGAGCTTCCTCGATCTCCCAGCACCTGCCTTCGAGCTCCCAGACCGTCCCTTCCATCGCTTCGAGCGAACTCCGACGAAAGGCTTCGGCGTCCCGCTCGAAGTCATACCTCCAGCCGTTCTCCAGTCGCGGCCTCTGAAGGAAACCTGCTCGCCTTCGTCTCCTGAAGCTCCCAGATAGAGAAGCTCATTCGTTGAGACTTTCTCTGCGGTAATTCCTTCATCCCGAGCTCCCTAGCTAGGTAGTCCGGTCAAGTGTGAAGGAAACCTTCACCCCAACGGATTTCCACCGTTGGATTGAAGGTTTCCACCCCCCTGATCCTTCCTGTGAAATTTCGTCGAAGTTCGCCGGTGCGATTGCTCGGATCACGCCGGAGAATGTTCACGGCTTCGGGCAAAGGCGGAGGTTGAAGACGAAATCCCAGCCGTTGATTTCGATCAACGGCTCGGATTAGATCCCGCGGTCCCGGAGCGCGTTTAATCCCAGCCGTTCGATCCGCCATCCGACGGCTACGATTAATCCGACCGTTACCCAGTCAGCGCCAATGATTGCCCAGCCAATCGGGACGCGCCGCGTGTAAAGCGCGGCTGACTGTATAATGGCTGGATTAATAATTCCAGAAAATCAAGGGAACTTCAAAAATCCATATCTCCCTGCACACTTGACCAAATTAGGTGTTCTTAGGCTCATTGGAAAGGTCTCAGGGAGATCTTCAAAAGCCCTATGGTTCCAGGCCCTAATTGCATGCGTGTTAAGTTTAATTTCATTAATGGTATTATTTCAATTTATGCAATTACTGTTTGTAGTTAAGTCTCCAGGGCATGGAACTTTGGGAGATTGAATTTGGGCATGTCTTTGACATGTCCAAATTTTGTCTCCCCTGTTTTAAAGGTCTAAGGGCACTTTCCCCCAATTTTGAGTTTAAGGGTCATGAGTTGACCCTTAAATTCAAATTGGGATTTAAGCCTATCCAATGAGAATTAGGATCTGGTTTTTTGTGTGTTGATTATGCTTAGGATATGGAGTTTAGGGCCACTGACTTTGCCCCAATCCAACCTTAGGATAGCTCCCTAGGATTTTTTGAAGGTGACTTAGAGCTCACCTTAGGTGGCTTAGTTAGCCACCTTAGAGTATTCCAATTGAGCCCAAATTTGGTGTGTTCAGGCCTTGGGATCATGTGACCCCATGGTCCAAATTTCATCAGATTTGGAGTCCATTTGGTTCACCAATTAGGAGCCATAGCTTGCCCTTGCTAGAATTGCCCCCCCCTAGCCTTAATTAAATTCTAATAAATCCCTTTTAAATCCAAAATTTAAGTTTAATACTTCATATTAATCAGTGTTGAACCCTTAACCCATGAGAATTAAAAGCCCCTTGATTGGGCATCAGATTAAGTCTTAATTTAATTTTAAGTAAAATTCAGTGTTTAATTAATATTAATTAATTAATAATCATTAAAAATCCCAAGAATTAATTTAATGCTTGATAATCTCCCCTTGGATCACCTCTGATCTTTGGGAGAGATTTCAAGGAGTTTGAGATCCATTTAGGCCCAAATCACTAGAATAGTCTTTAATTGGAATAATTGAAAATTTTCATAAATATCCAAACTTCTAAAAATCATAACTTTTGATAGAAAACTCAAAATTGAATGTGCCACATGTCTAACAACTCATAATTAGGCCTAGTATTTTGATAAAATACAAACTTTCTAGAATTTGAGCTTAATAAAAAGAATTCAATTTTTGACCCCTTAATTAAATTATTAAAATATTCTAAAATTCATAAGGCTCAAACCATTCTAAAATTCAGAAAATATTGGTTTAATGTCCAAAACACTTAACAAATCCTTTAAAACACAACAACCACCCTAAAGTTGAAGTTTATTGGCTGGACTACTCCGGGCTGCGGGGCTAAGTGTCCTAAGGAGGCTGGTTCCTCGAGCCTGGTGGTACAACGCCACGAATGGATTCTAAAGGGTGTCAAACCTTAAAATGGATTAATTTTTTTAATTATTTAACATTTTAAAAGTCTCTAATTCAATTACATTAATTTGGTTTATCGGCTGGACTACTCCGGGCTGCGGGGCTAAGTGTCCTAAGGAGGCTGGTTCCTCGAGCCTGGTGGCACAACGCCACGAATCAATTAATGGCAAACTTAAATTAATCAACTTTAAAAATCAGTAATTAACTCATTTTTGTATTAATCCACTTTTTTTTAATTCCAACCAATTTAAATAACTTAATCAACCCCGATTGCTACTGGGTAACCCAGGCCTACGAGGCTATTAGCTTAGCCCCAAGGAAGGTGAAATAAACTTCACGGCCTCGGTGTGAAACAAAGGTAGTAATCAATTAACTTTTAAAATATATTTAATTAAAATTCCTAATTTATTAATACTTGAATTTTAATCTAAATTCCCTCCTAAGCCTTAACAAACTCAAACTTTTAGACAACTTTAACTAATCACCTACTTTAGAATCTATCCCAGCCACACGACCTTTCTCACACACTTTAGATGATGTGCTAGGACAACCAACTCTAGATCTAGGTTAGGCCGGTGTTTACTTTACTGCTCTGTGCCGGATTTTTTTTCGTAGTTTTCACTGCATGTTGTGGATGAAATTGCTTTGCTGTGTCTGCTTACTTTTTCTGTACTCTGTGGATGGATTGATGTGTTTGGCGACTAGATTACCCTTAGGTTAGGTACGATCTGGATGTTGACACAGTTTTCTGCAGGTGGCCACGCTCATGCAGGGCAATGTAAAAAGGGGGCAAAATAAAAAAATGCACAAATATTATAAACTCTTTGCACAGGTGCTTTAGCTGCTAAAGCCCCCAAATCATAAAAAGAGCGTGGCCAGTGTGTTTACTTTCTTTTCTGCTCATATATAACTGCTTGGGAATAACTGCTTTATTTATATTAATTGCTTAGGATAACCTTGCAGGTGAGTCTAGATTTTTATTTTGATATCAATGTAATTTGTATAATTGTTAAGTGTTGTGAAAGTTAAGTTTGAGTTTGGGATACATAGATCCAAAGCTTGGATTCCAAAGAGGAAAGGATACCCCTTTGGGGAACACTCCTTTTCCATTTGGAAATCCAAATTTGGATCATACCTCTTCCTTACCCAAAGAGGAAGGAGTGGCCTTCCCCTTAGAGGGAAGTGCCCTCTTATCCATTTGGGTAATCTACTACGAGGATTCCAAGAAGATTGAAGAAAAGGAGTCCAAAGAAGAATGAAATTGAATATTCGAAGATTTGAAGATTGAGAGTATCCCACTCAAAATAACTTGCGTCATTACTAGGCTTAGAATCCGGGTTGTTGTCAGTGGTGCCCGGCCACTTTACTTTCTGTAATATTCTGGTTTGTAATAAGCAAGGCAATTCTGCCTATGGACATTTATTAATTAATTTGTATTTGATGTGATGATTTGATTGCCTTTAGAATTATTTGTTTTTACTAGTTTTTTGGCGATTGCATGCCGCTCTTTGTTTTCGCCTGGATACGTGAGGCTCGTGAGGGTGTAAAAGTTTTATACTCATAATTTTAAAAGTCTAAAATTTTAGTGAGTCTAAATAACATAGAAAGATAACGAATCTAGGGAATTAGCCGGGGATCGACCCTGGGGTCGCATGCATATTTTTGCATTCTTCTTTCCTTGTTTTAGACCCTTCCCCGCCTGCGGGTAGAGTCCGGATAGTCTGACCTATGAGGACGAGGTGCCGGACCTGGGGAAGTCCAGTCTTCTAAAAAATTATTTTATAAGCCTGTTTTTAAAATTTTCAAGCATTTTGATTTGAGATTGTTAACCAGCATGCATTGCATTAGATACAAATTAAAGAGTCAAAATTTTAAATTCATAGTCCTTAGCATTTTAGCACCCGACATAAGTCAAAGGGGCCAATTAGGAGAGTCTCTAGATGTCGGCCCCAACTCTCCAAAACTTTAATTACAACATCCCTACCACTCTTTCATAAAAGACCGGATTCATCTCTTTTAAACCGATTAGGTGGTTAGCTGGCTCCCCAATCCAGGCCGGGGTAAGTCCAGACCTTGCACTGCATCAGTTAGTATCGGACGACTGTGATCCAGTGTCCAAAATAGATTTAGGATCCGGGGCAAATCTTTGATTATAAGACCCCAAATTTCGGGAATATAGTCCCAAATTTCTAATAAAATGCTCAACTCTAATTAAAGCTTCATTTCGATCCAAAACATAAAACCTAACACTTAGATTAAGTTGGGACACTTCCGGATGGTTCTGGAATCTCAAAGTGTCCCCTACCTCTCATCCTTTGACTCCGTTAATAACTGCTCAATCTTGATCCATTCCCTTTTGATTTTCCAATAATTCTATTCACACTTTGATATCACTCCTAGAAATTCTAACAAAATTTTGCCATTATTTTAATCGAAAGTTTTTGTAGGAGACTTTGTCTCCCTACGATGTAATTAACTACGAGGGCTTGCGCTCGTAGGAGATTTGGAACCCCACACACCTGATTTTAAAATTGATTTTAAAACTTCACTAGATTTCTTTGGGAAAAGTTAAAGAATGATCGTCGTCGTTGCATTAGAAGAATTATCGTGGAATGGTGTCATTTCCCTTTGGGGAGATACATCCTTCTTCGATAAGGCTTTGGATGTGAATGCGACGATCATACTTCTTGAATGTTGTAGCTGGATATTCAGTTGAACCTCATTTTGACCCTTCGTGGCCATAAGAAGTTCTCTTTAGTATCCGGTCATAATATTCAAGATGAATTTCATAATTCTAAATCTGAACGCCGTTATGAAATTTTATGTTCGTCCTTCGGGGTGATATAATTTTTTTTTTAACGGGATGATTCGATTTTAGAATTAGAATTAAATCTCAATTTTAAAGCTCCCAAAGAAAACCAATATTTTCAAAACATATTTTCAAAATTCCACCAACATTGGTAGGGAATTAACTAATGCTGAAATGGTTAATAAGATTCTTCGTTGTTTACCTACTGCTTATGATGCAAAAATTACTGCAATTACAGAGTCTAAAGATTTAAACATTTATTCTATTGTCAATCTTCTTGATTCACTCATTGCTTATGAGCAAGGAGTAAGTCAAAGAAAGATTGATGCAGGTGAACCACGAAAGGAGAAGAATATTGCACTAAAAGTGGAAGAGTCAGAGAGTGAACACTCACAACCTGAGGATGAAGATGATATTGCACTGATGACAAGACAATTCAGAAGCTTTTTAAAGAGGAAGCAGAAGAGACGCCAGCAATGGAATAGAGGTAAGTTTAACAGAAATGGCAAGATTTCTAATGAAGTGATTTGTTATGAATGCAGGAAACCAGGTCATATCAAGACTGATTGCCCAAAACTCAAAGCCACTCCTGGTAAGGAGAAGGTGGAGGAGAAACCTATGGTAAAGAAGGGCAAGAAGAAGTTTCAAAGAGCTTTCTGGGCGGACTCAGCTTCAGACTCATCTGAGACTGAAAAAGAAGAAGAAGTCACCAACCTTTGCTTAATGGCAGATAATGTTGAACAATCAGATCAAGAAGAGGTATGTGACTTAACCTATGTTGAATTGTTTGAAGTTTCTGAACACATGCATGATGCATATAGAAAAATGAAAAAGATGCATGCTAGTTTAAGTTTAGAATTGGAAGAGCTCATGAAGGAACATGAAATCCTTAGGAAAGATCATGCATTAATAGATGACAACCACATGAAACTACTTGATGAATATGATGACTTGAATAAGAATTTTGAAAATCTAAAATCATCCTATGCTGATCTTGAAAAAGATTTTAAAAATTTTAAGGATGAATCTGAGAGGAAAACATATCGAATCAATTATACAAATAGACTCTTGGAAGAAATGAATTCATTTTATAAATTGACAATAAGAGCTCTTGAGGATAATAGGATACCCCCCAAAATTGAAGATTTTATAAATCCTAAATATTATCCTAAATATATGGAATCCCTTAGAAGACAAGCAAATAGAAGAAAACTTAGGAATACTTTTCCTAAAGTTAAATGTAATAATTGTGGATTTTTTGGACATATATCTCACATCTGTACTTTGAAGATGAAAACTAATTTGGTGTGGAGACTTAAGATGCATAAACCTAGACATATCATACATGCATCTGATTATAAATTGCTAAAAGGTGAACCCAAACTTGTTTGGGTTCCCAGGTCTAACATTTGATATTTTTGCAGGATTGCTCTCACACAAGACCTCGTGGGAGCATATGGTACCTGGATAGCGGATGTTCAAAGCATATGACTTGAGATACGGCACAATTCATATCGCTGGAAGCCAGGAATGGAGGCAAGGTTACACTTGGAGATAATACCACAAAGAAAGTGGTTGGATCTGGTATGATTGGTAATTTCAAAAACTTTTTTATAGACAATGTGTTATTGGTTGAAGGCTTAAAGCATAATTTGTTAAGTATAAGTCAGCTATGTGACAAGGGATATAATGTGAAATTTTTACCTACTAGCTGCATATTAAGCCTAAATGGGAAAGAAGTTTTAAATGGAAAAAGGGTAAACAATGTTTACATGCTAGATTTGAATTCATTTCATACTCCTATTGCTTTCTGTTTGAAAACTGTTTCTGATGAATCTTGGCTTTGGCATAGGAGACTTTGTCATTCTAGTATGAAAAATCTTAGGAGAATTACCCAAAAGAATTTAGTAAGAGGTATACCAAAACTAGACTTTACTAAGGACCACCTTTGTGATGCATGTCAATTAGGAAAACAAGTGAAGTCCTCTTTTAAGTCCAATAATGATCTTAGAACTAGTAAACCATTGGAAATTCTTCACATGGATCTTTTTGGACCAGTAGGAACTGTAAGTCTAGGAGGGAAGGTATACAGATTTGTTATTGTGGATGATTTCTCAAGATTCATGTGGGTTAGATTTCTTTTTCATAAAAGTGAATCATTTGAGGAATTCAGAAATTTTTCAACTTGGATACAGAGAAAACTAGGATGTGAAATAACATCTTTATAAAGTGATCATGGAGGAGAATTTGAAAATGAAAGATTTGAAAATTTTTATAAAGAAAAAGGGATTGATCATAATTTTTCTGCACCTAGAACCCCTCAACAAAATGGGGTAGTTGAAAGGAAAAACAGAACATTAATAGAAGCCGCCAGAGCAATGTTGGCAGAATACTCACTTCCTAAATATTTTTGGGCTGAGGCGATTAGCACTGCATGTTATGTTCTGAATAGGGTGAATGTGAGATCGAATTTAAATAAAACACCCTATGAGTTACTAAAAGGTAGAACACCAAATTTATCTCATTTGCATGTTTTTGGTTGCAAGGTGTTCATTCATAACAATGGAAAATCTGCCTTAGGAAAATTTGATCCAAAATCAGACGATGGAATTTTTGTTGGATATTCAAGTGTTGGAAAATCTTATAGGGTATTCAACAAAAGAACTTTAGTCATTGAAGAAACCACACATGTTGTATTTGATGAATCTGGAAATTTAGAAGAGACAAATATTGTTGAAGAAGAGATTGAGGAAAACTCCAAAAAGATTGATAGATTAAATTTGGAAGAAAATGTGGAAGAAAATTTGGAAAGAGAAAACCCTTTGTCTAGAGATTTGAGATTTTCTAAAAACCACCCAAGAGAATTGATTATAGGAGAACCTAGTGAGGGTGTTAGAACTAGGCGTGGATTAAATAAGGAAGTCAGTCATTCAGCCTTTATTTCAACAATAGAACCCACTAATATTGATCAGGCACTTTCTGATGAATTTTGGATATTGGCCATGCAAGAAGAGTTAAATCAATTTGTAAGAAATAAAGTTTGGGAATTAACTACAAGGCCAAAAGATCAAAGTATTGTTGGAACCAAGTGGGTGTTCAAAAATAAAATTAATGACTAAGGAGTAGTCATTAGAAATAAGGCTAGATTAGTTGCTAAGGGGTATAATCAAATTGAAGGAATTGATTTTGAGGAGACCTTTGCCCCTGTAGCAAGACTTGAAGCAATTAGGGTTTTACTTGCCTTTGCCTGTTTTAAAGGTTTTAAATTATTTCAAATGGATGTCAAAAGTGCCTTTTTGAATGGTGTTATTGAAGAAGATGTTTTTGTAGAACAACCTCTAGGATTTGAAAATTCAAAATACCCAAATCATGTTTTTAAGTTAAAGAAGGCATTATATGGATTGAAACAGGCACCTAGGGCTTGGTATGAGAGATTGAGCACTTTCCTACTTGAAAGATCTTTTGAAAAAGGAAGTGTGGATATAACTCTCTTCTTAAAGAAATTTGGAAAGGAAATACTCATTGTTCAAATTTATGTGGATGATATCATCTTTGGATCTTCAAATAAAAATCTTTGTGATGATTTTTCTAATATAATGAGTAGTGAATTTGAAATGAGTCTAATGGGAGATTTAAATTACTTTCTAGGTTTTAGCATCAAGCAACTTGAGGAAGGGACATTTCTTAGTCAAACTAAATATATTAAGGACATCCTCAAGAAATATGAAATGGACAATGCTAAACCTGTTAGTACACCAATGAGTTCCTCAGTTCAGTTGGATAAGGACCTTAAGAGAAAATCTGTTGATCAAAAGAAATATAGAGGGATTATTGGATCTTTGCTTTACTTGACTGCTAGCCGACCAGATATTATGTTCAGTGTTTGCTTATGTGCTAGATTTCAATCATATCCAAAAGAATCACATTTGACAGCAGTGAAAAGGATTTTAAGATACTTACTAGGAACTCAAAACTTAGGAATTTGGTATCCTAAGTTTAGCTCTTCATTTGAAATTATTGGTTATTCAGATTCTGACTTTGCAGGCTGTAGAGTGGATAGGAAAAGCACTTCTAGAACATGTCAATTCATTGGAAATTCATTAGTTTCTTGGTCTAGTAGAAAACAAAATTCAGTAGCCCTATCTACTGCAGAAGCAGAATACATTGCATTAGGAAGTTGTGTGGCACAAGTACTTTGGTTAAAACAACAGTTTATTGATTTAGGATTAACTGTAGGCACTATTCCAATTTATTGTGACAATACTAGTGCTATTTGCATTTCCAAAAATTCTATTCAACATTCTAGAACCAAACACATTGATATAAGGCATCATTTCATAAGGGATCATGTATCCAAGGGAGAAATTAAACTCACACATGTTTTAACTGAAAATCAACTTGCAGACATTTTTACAAAACCTTTAGCCCTTGATACCTTAAGTACTTTAAGAACAAGGCTTGGTGTTATTGATTTGAATGCCTAAACAAAATGTCTTTGCAAAATTGATATTTATGTTTTTTGTTTTGTTTTTGATTTTGTGAAATTTTGTGTGTTTTGAATGAATTTGTTTTTGGGTCTATGGTTTTGTTTTATGTTTTATGTATTTTTGAATATTTAGTTTGATTTTCTTAAATTAAAATTCAAAATTCAAAAATTGGAGGAAATCATCTGGGACGAATTTTGTTTCGTACTGGACGATGTTTGAAAGAACAGTTTGCGCGAATTTTATCCGTTTTGAGAGCAGTTTTTAATTAGATCGTCTGTACGATCTGACGAACGTCCAGGACAAAATTTTTTTTTTCAAACGTCGAGACGATTGAATGCAGCGGTTGAGTGGATAAGACAGTTTTAAATATGGATTTCGTCTGTACGAATTTTTGCTTCGTCCAAACGAACAGATGTCGTTTCATTGTAGGGGACGATTTTCATGAGACATTAAAACGAGTTACTTTTTGATCGTCTGTACGAAATAATTTCGTCTGTACAATCGGTCAAGTCAAAAAGCCTGTACGAAGGGATGCATCGTAAGTTGTGTTGATTACGAAAAGCCGTTACATTTTAGATGAATTTGATCGTCTGTACGAAATATTTTCGTCCAGACGAACGATGATTTTCGTCCAGGACAAAGTTTTTTTCGTCCAGGATGAACGTATCATTTTCTTTAAATATGAAGACTTTCTAACTTAACAATCACACTTTCAAACTTCACTTTCAATCCCTTTCTACTTCAAATCGACAATGGCCTCCTCAAGCAAGAGACAAAAGGTGTTGGCAAAGAAACCCAACAGGAATGCCTCTGAAAACTTCCTGTCAAAAGCAAATGAGGAATCCTTTCCTCGTTTTGCCTCTGCCAAAATAACTCCCTCTCGCATTTTAAATCAAAGCGAGATACACTTTAAGGTAATGCACCTTTTTTCCTCAACCCAATTTCATTTCATACTTTCTCTCGTCCACTTCTACAACAAGCAAACCTTCCACTATTACATGAGTTTTAACTCCGACCATTCTTGCATAAGTTCCTTTATCTTCAAACAAAAAGTGGAAATCACTAAGCAAGACATTGGAGCCTTTTTGAACTTAAGAACTGAAGAATATAGAGCCCATACTCTAATGACAGAAACCACTTTCAAATGGTATGATGTCAATAGGGTAATTAGACAAAATGGTCTTGACTATCATGTTGCTAGAGTCTCCGGTATGACCAAAAATGCTTGAATCATCCAGCATATCCTTCGATCTTCAATCATTCCTAAAGTTGGTGATAGGATTAATATTACCCCTCTCCTTTCTGTTCTAACCTTTTTGATTATAGAATGTCATCCTATTGACGAAGCCCAACTTATCATAGATCATATCTATGGGCTTTCAGAAATAGGACATGCAGATCAGAAGAGAAAAAGGAACATCTCTTTGGGACACTTAGTTACTTACATCTTGGAAAAGAAATACAACTTAGTACATCCTGATGAAGAATACGAAGAGCCAGTATACTATAATGATGCTTCCTTCAGATTGCTCTTCAAGGAGGAAAAAGAAAAAGAAAAAGCACATGCCAGTGCTTCAGAAGAAGAAGAAGAAGAAGGAGTGCAAACTTCTGCACCTCAGTCAGATTATCAGAATCTGATTGAAAAATTTGATAGACTTGAGACTCATGTTGATCAAAGATTTGATCAACTTGATGCTCAACTTATGCAGCAACAACAAGACATTGGTAGCATCAGAAATGAAGTACATGAAATCAATACCAATGTAATGTTGATGGCCTCCTACTTCAACCTTTTCGGTGGCATTCCTCCTCCTCCTCCTCCAGAACAGTAGAGATGAATTTCTTTGTGTTTGTTGTACTCGTATTTTATGTTTTGTTGTGTCAGTTTTTATATTAAGTGTTTGTTTTTATGTTTGTTTTTACTTTTAAGTTCAGTGTATTTTCTTATTTATTTTTAGATATTATGAAATGTGTAATCCTTTCATTAATATCAATGCATGTTGTACTTGTTTCAAATTTGATTTGTTTTTGAAATGTGGTTAATTTTTATGAATTTCATTAGTATTATTTAATCTTCATAGTGCTTAAATTAGATTGTAATTTGAGATTATTTACATTAGAAAATGTAGTCTTTCTAAATTTAAAAGTTGTTTATAACTTGTTGTAATTAGAAATTTTAAATTCATGTCTATTAATTTAAACTATATAAAAGTTAATATTATTATTGTAATTTAGATGTTTTCTTATTTTGTATTTCTTTGCTCAAGTAATATTTATGCACTTAGAAATATTTGAAATTTTAGATTATTGATTTTGGAAAGAATTAGTCTCAATTACTCTTGAAAATTGTACAAAAAGTACAAAAATCAAAAGGAATGCACAAAGGTTCGCAAATATGAAAAAGAGGCACAAAATCAGCCCAATATCAAAAGATGCACAAAAATGTGCCCAAAAATTTTGAAAAAGATGCGCAAAGCGCCACATGTGGTAATTCTCTTCTTTCCAAATTCTTTCAATCTCTTAATTCAAATTGATCTTATGTTCATTTATATTCTATTGAACTTTGAAATACAAAATTTTTTTTACATCTCTCTTGTAATGATTTTCTATATTGGAATGTCTAAATTGAATCATGTCTTTGATAAATTCTTCTTACTTACAATGTTATATCACTTCTTAAATTTTATGAATTTCAATGATTGACCTAATATTTTTAGTTTAAAATTGCATACCTTGTGTCAATCACCATTTAGATTAAATTTTCAAATGAATTTCATACAATTACTTATATTTCTCGTCTATTTCTTCTTCACTTTTTGTTGTTGTCAAAAAGGGGGAGAAATCATTGTGTTTGTATGTTTGTATGTTTTGTTTGTGTGTTATTGTTTTCTAGGTTTTCTAGTTTGTTTTTATTTAAATTTTTTTGAAAAACAAAAAATTGTGTTTTATGGTTCAAAATGCCTCCTTATTTTCATGTATTCATCAATTCAGGGGGAGTTTAGGAGATAGGAGATTTGTTTAAATTGAAACCATACAAACAATAATCATTTTGCCATCATCAAAAAGGGGGAGATTGTTCAGATAGTTGCTATTTGCATGCTTTACATTTTTGCAACTTATGAAGTTTTGATGATTCCAAATATTATTGTTCAAATTTGTAGTTATCTCCTAACATTTTTTAGAAGAATTGTATTTGCTCTTGTGTGTACTAACATTTCAGGAAAAATGAACTCCAGACTACGAAGACTTCAAATTAAATTCAGCATGAGATACTTTGTAAAATTTGAATCTTGCACTTTACTTAGAAATCAAATTGAAAGGGAGTGATTGTATTTTGAGTGAATAAAAACATACACACACACATAAGGAGATAATATAAAATTTATACTGATCGTACGGGACAATATCAGTTCATACTGGACGATCAGACAGCTATCTCCTATAGAGCACATGGAACGAATAGGAACTTGCTCGAAAAATTTTTCTAAGTCCTATTCATCCAGGACGAAATTAATTATCATCCAGGACGATTGGTTCACTGTAAAATTTTCATCTAGATGAAATTAAATTATCGTCAATGGCGATTGGTCCTCTGGAAAATTTTCGTACAGACGAAATTAATAATCGTCCAGGACGATCTGGTCTCTGGAAAATTTTTGTCCAAACGAAAATAAATTATCGTCCGTGGCGATTGGTCCTCTGGAAAATTTTCGTCCAGATGAAGTCAAGAATCATCCAGGACGATCGGTTTTCTGTAAAAATTTCGTCCAGACGAACATATTCTCGTCCAAACGATTAACCGACTTAGAACAGTTTTCAGCAGTTTCTAGAACCGACCTTGTAATAACCGTTCGTACTAGACGAACCTAGTTCGTACAGGACGATCAGCTGTACGAAGACATTTCGTACACATATTCAAATAGGGTCGTTTCAGATTGTTTAAGTAAAATCGTTCAGGAGGATCCACGATCGTACGGGACGATCCACTGCGTACAGAATTGAATACTTGCAGTGTTTGGGCGATTTTTCTTGTCTTTTATATAAATAGTCCAAATTAGACTGCCACCCAATCTTTTTGTCATTTTGATCTTCGTGCCTCTTGAGAGAATAGCCAAGGAGAGAGTGGAAGAGAGCATTCAAGAGAGGATTCTTACCACTGGAGCGAGAAGGCTTCACTTGGATTTCAAAGGTAAGAGTCTCTTCTTGTGAATTGGAATTACTTCACTCTTTTCCTTCTTCCTTCTAGATTCTTATGAGAAGATCTGTCAAGGAGATCCGATTCTCTGCCGACACTTGGAGAGTGGAACAGCCGAAAGGTTCTCTGCCTACACTTGGAGAGTGTGAACAACCGAAGGGTTCTCTGCCTTCACTTGGAGATAGTGTGAAAGGACGGACGGTTCTCTGCCAACACTGGGATTATGTAAAAGGACGGACGGTTGTCTGCCGCACCGGGGAGTGGTGAAAATAGTGTGTTGTAAAGGCTTCTCCGCCTTGCTGTGGGTGCAAAAGGAGAGTCACTATTGGTATTAGTGCAATACTCAGAGGGTGCCTCTAGGGAGTGGATGTAGGTCTGGTTTTAGACCGAACCACTATAAATCTGGTGTCATTTACTTTAATGTTTTTATGTTTCCACACTTTAAATTTTAGTTTTAAAAACTCTGTGGTTGAAAAATATTTTTCTACAAAATTTAAAAGAAATTTTTTTTTTTGGTTCAATAATTTTCAAAAGGGGACTTAAATTTTTAAACTACCAATTCACCCCCCCTCTTGGTAGCCTTGGGACATTCACTTAGGCTTAACAACCTAATTACTAGACTCAACAATTTCAAATCAGGTCTTTCCATTTCTGCTTTAGCTTACAAAGCTTCAAACAAGGGAGAGGAGTCATGCATATATTTGGATAGCTTTAAGAAAGTTAAGTTGAGACCTCGAGTGGAAGGTTTTTGGTGGTGTATTTTTAATAATGCTATTCCTGCTTTCAATTTCCTTTATCAAAGAAGAATTCAAGAGGAGTTTGGGTGTCCAAGAGGTTGCAATGTGAGAGAAGACATAGATCATACCACGGTCAGATGTATAAAGCTAGTTCAAGTGGTGAATTTTCTCAACAAATGGGGATTTGGATTCCCTATTTTTGATTCATTTCAAGAGTGTTGGAATGGATGGAATTAGGTGCAGATAATCAAAGATTCACTATTAATATTTATTGTAATGTAGTTTATCTCTCTTGGCGTGCAAGGAACCATTTTCTTCATGGAGGAAAAGATGATAGTGCTTTAGTAATTGCAATTAATTTGGTTAGCTATGCTTCAGTATCTTTTATGGGAGATAGTAAGAAATCGGGCCACTGGGGTATTAATCAGTCAAATAGACTGCGTAATTGTTGATACCCCCCTCCACCCTAGTGGATCAAAATTAATGTGGATGCATCTCTGTCAAATTCTTATAAAAGAGGAGTAGGAGGTGTAATTTGAGATTATAGAGGAAGATTTCTTTTGTCCTATGGAATCACTTGTATTTATTGGGACATTTCATTTCTTGAGCTTTTGGCTGTTCACATGCTTAAAGACATAAAAAAAGATTGGATGGAAGGTTACAAAGGGATAATCATTGAAGGAGATATCTACAACATAATTAGATTTTTTAAAAATCTAAGAGGTAATTGGAAGGATGAGCTTGCTTTCTTAAAAGATTTCAATTTTGTTCTTTTTAATTGGGTAAATAGAGGATGTAATAAGTTAGCCAACTTATGTGTTAATTATGCTTTAGCAATTTTTGTTGGGATGAATTAGATTCGAATAAGATTTGAATAAGATTCCTAGTCTCTTTAATCAAATGTCAAAGGAGGAATCGATCTATGGTTGTAGATTGTATTTGTTTTCTTTTTATTAATACAATTTAATTACTTTCCTAAAAAAAGAATAATTAAAATTAAAAATTAGATATGACTAGATTAAAATTTAAAATCATAGCTGAACTGAAAATGGAAATAACAATCTCATCAAGTCCATATGCTAAAATTGTTAAGATTATATGAGAATTCTACAACAAAAGTTGATATTCAAAAGCATTAATTATGTACTCCACAAAAGAAAAAAATAACCATAATTAGTTCTTACATAAATAAATAAATGAAAAATATCAAAAGAAAAGTTGAGTACATTCAAAAATTGGTATCAACGAAAGCTTAAAGATTTGAAATATAGTCTTATACAAAAATTATAAAGTATAAGATGAGAGAGCTAATACAAGGATGGTGAACTAATGAAAGTAAATTTTAACTACAACCATATCCATTAATTAAAACTAGATTATTCACTTCAACATTCAAAAGTTAATGATTAAATCTATAACCTATAATTTTTAATTAGGAAAATAGACGAATGATTGATTAAGTTTAACTTTTTTTTTTCCAAACTTGAAATATAGCTTTGATTCATTTTTCCTAATTCTAGACATTTTTTTAATAACCAATATTTTTATAATATTAGATTGTCACTTTTCTTTGGTAAATCACCTAGTTAGAATTACAACATATTTATATTCTTGAGGACAAGTAAGCATTTAAGCTTGAGAGAATTTGATAAGTGTAAAAAATGTTATATTTTTTTTTGTTAATTTATTAGTTAAAATATATTGTTTTAGTTGTGTGTATGCATGAAGGTACAAGAAAGGACCAAAATGTTAAAGTATAATATAGTGCCGCATTATTGGACATAATATTAATGTAGCGTCATCATTGACCCCACTGAAGCACCAAAATAGGGACACAGCGGTGCCTTGTCTCTGTTTGCCAGTGCCACATCATCAGAGTGGTGAGTGCCTCAAAGCCCATCCAACTATTAAAGTGCCTCAACATCTAAAGATTCAATACTATAAAGCACAATCTCTATTTGCATAAGACCAAAACACAAAATTCTAGTGCGGCTAAGTCAAAGGAGTGCCACATGGACGTCTCAATGCTCAAACTATCAATAGTGATATGGTGTTACAATTTTAACTTTCCAAGCCATGATTTGTTAGCAAAGCAAAGTGTCAAATTATTTAATAGACGGGCTATGCCAGCAAGCGCCATAGTTTAAGAAACCTTCAGCGTTGTAGTGTTAGTTAATTTTAAGGGCATCCATTACAAGTGTCTCGAGCTTCGCAGCTCCAATTCTTTTATTTTTTATTTTTTATTTTTCTATAAATAGTCTTTATGTAATGTTAGTATAGGAGTTCAATTAATAAATTAATTTCATACTTTATAGTGCTTCTCTTATTTTTCCTTAGGAATGATAACTATGGGAATTTAAAGATGTAATATATATATTTTATTATAGTGTTTAGCTTGTGATTGTGGAAGCAACTCTCTATGTTCCAGGAGGATTCTAGAGTACATCATTTAATAATTCAGTGATATCTTTTCTTCATTTCTAGCTAAATTCTAGTGTTTTTGATTGATGTGTAAATGAATTATGGAGTTCTAATGAGTTCTCATCAATAATTTTATAAAATTTTCCATAGACAAGGTATTCTTTTTTTTTTTTTTTGAAGAAATGACAATAGCAAAAATTTTATTACCAATCACTTACAAGAATATTCCTTCTTCATCAATTCAAGAAAAGAAGAAGGAACTTTATCCCTTAAGAAATCATCCCAAAAGAATGATGAAAAATGGGCAAGGTTAGCACAATAATGTGCTAACTTATTACAATTTCTATTTGCTAAAGAAAAGTAAAAAAGTTTAAACTTAAGAAGATAGTCTAAATCCTTTGGATTTAGAAAATCTTTAGCAATTACCAGATTTTTAAAGGCATTCTGAAAAATTTTGATGACATTAGAATTATCACCTTCAATGACAATCCCTTTGGCTTCTAGCATCCAATCTTGTATGTATTCTCTACAAGCAAGAATGGCTAATAATTCCATTTGTGAAGAATCCCAATGAAGGCTTTGAATGCCAAAAGCAGCGATACCTCTCCCTTTGCAGTCCCTGAAAACACCACCAATGCCAGTGGAGTTATTATAAAAAACTGAAGCATCCACATTGACTTTGATCCAACCCGGGGGAGGAGGATGCCAAGAGGATTGAGACAGCTTAAAAAGCTGATTAGCATCCCAGTTTTCACGGATTAAACCAGAATCAAATGAAGATACCGTTTGAAAAACAGATCTAGAAGCAATGGCTGACCAACTATCATCAATTCCTCCATGAACAAGCTTATTTCTACTATTCCAGCAGAAGAAGATAACCGAGCAAAGCAGATTTCCCAAAAAGGGATTAGAGGAAGACAGATTCAATAAAACCATAAAACATTCTGATAAAGAGTCAAATGTAGGAATGTTAAAGTGCCAATCAGATAACATATTTAATACCCTTTTGATCAGAACACATTTGGATGTTATATGGTCTAGATTTTCCAACCCCAAACAGCCTCTCGGACAGCATATATTATCAGCAATTCTTCTGTAATTTAAAAATTCAAATGTTGGAAGACTATTCAAACATAATCTCCATCAAAACATGTCAATCTTTGGTTTTAATTTCAGTTTCTTTCTCCATTTATAATTGACATCTTCACTGCAATCTTTAAATGTTTTCTCGTAAGCAATCCCTGAAATTGATTTCCCTGATAACTTGTAAATACATTCCAGCTTGTCTTCACTATAATCTGTATGAATAGGAATTTGAATAATCATTTGAATGAGAATTTCTCCAAAACAAAGTTTTAGTTTCTCGAGATTCCAATGCCCTCCTGAGATAAAATCTGAGACTTGACTGAATTCCGGACCGATTACAGTTACATATGTTGGCCATTTGTCTAATGTTTTGTTCAAGATCCACATATCTTTGAATGTGTCTACAAAATCACCATTGGAAATCACCCATCTCATTACAAGAAATAAGAATTTAGCACCATTTGGAATTATCTTCCAAGTATTAGAGCAGCCAAAAGTGTTATCACCATCCCATAACACATTTCCATATTTTGCTCTCAATACATTACAGAGAATGCTATCAGGTTTAGTGATAAAATTTAATGCATGTTTGGATCTCAAAGGACCCAATCTCTCCACTAGAGATTGTAAACCATAACCTCCTTTATTTTTAGGTTTACATAAAGTTTTCCAAGAGACATAGTGCATGCCATAGCTTCCATCTCTCTTATTCCATAGGAAATCTCTACACATTTTTTCTACCTCATATAAAATCCTCAAAGGGATTAAAGTATGGCTAGAAATAAAAGTTGGTAAAGAAAGGACTGAAGCATTGATCAAAGATACTTTTCCTGCAAGAGAAATGAATTTAGTACCCCAAATGTTCAACTTGGCCGCTAATTTAGTGATGATTTTGCTGTAGTCAGATTTGACAAGTCTTCTAAGATCAATTTTAACACCCAAATATTCCATCTCTTTCACCATCTTCATATTAGTAATTTGCAAAAGAGATTTGCAAAATCCTTTTTTCATATTTTTACTGAATAAAACCGCAGATTTGAGCAAGTTAATTTTTTGGCCTGTCCAACTACAATATTTCTTTAGGACAATATCCACCTTCTTCATACATTCTTTATTAGCTTTTGAGAAAATCATTACATCATCAGCATACATCAAGTGTGAAATAATAGGGCCATTAGAATTAACTTTGATACCAATTCTTTTTCCAATTTCACCCAATCCTTCTGTCAAAAGTTGAGAACACATGATGAATAGGTAAGGAGACAAAGGACAACCTTGTCTAAAACCACATTCAGCTTCTATCCAATTAGAGCTTTCACCATTTATCAAAATAGAAAATTTTGGACTTACAACACATTCCAAAATAAGCTTATAAAAAGTCTTAGGGAATCCAAACCACTCCATCACTTTTTCCAAAGTATCCCAACACATACTATCATATGCTTGTTCCATATCTACTTTGATAGCCGCCAAACCTTTTTTAGCTTTAGAATGTCTAAATTTATTAAACAATTCTTGAGCTAGTAGAATATGGTCTGAGATAGATCTTCCTTTAATAAAAGCATTTTGTTCCATGGAGATAATTTTGGGGAATAAGAAACTCATCCTATTTAAGATCATTTTGGCCACTAATTTGTAAATGGCATTACACAAGCTGATGGGACGATAATTAGAAGGATGTAAAGGAGATTCTATCTTAGGAATTAGAATCACATTAGTTTCCTTCCATTTATGTCAGAGAGATCCCGAATCAAAGAAATCTTTAATAGCAGCCCAAACATCTAGCTTAATGATATACCAATAGGATTTTAAAAAAGAGTAAGTTATTCCATCAATACCTGGTGAAATGTTAGACCCCAAATTTGAGATGATATCCTTCAAGTCTTTCAACGTAAATTCTTTGTTTAGAATTTTACAATCTTCTTCATCCAATTTCCTTGATGGAACCGGCCATTCATTTAAGCAACAATTTCTTGCCTTCCATTTACATTTGAAGAAATTTGAGAAAATTTCTTCAATGCTATGTTTGTCTTCACATAAGATTCCTTCCTCATTCTTCACACAGTTAATTCTATTGGCATTTCTCCTTGCTGTTGCATATGCATGAAAGAATTTAGAGTTGGTATCTCCTTCTTGTAACCAACGGATTTTTGCTCTTTGCTTCCACCACATACTTAATCTGCTCAAAGTGTTGTTGAATTCAGCAACTTTGCTTTTAAGAAAACAAAGTTTTGGATTTGGAAGACCTCCCATTCTGGTTTCTTCTTCTTGTAACTCCAGAATTTCTTTTTTCAGCTTCTCCTTGGTTTCTAGCAGATTTTTATGTTTACCCTTACTCCAAAAGAATAAGGATCTCAAGGTTCTTCTAAATTTAGAATTTAGAACTTCTGAAGCTGTACCTTTAGCATCTTTATTCCATGAGGACCGAACTATTGAGTGAGAAGCAATATAAGAAAGCCAAGTGTCTTCAAACATAATACCTCTTTTATTTATAGTCTTCTTAACCAAGATATTGATAGAAATAGGACAATGATCCGATGCAATTCTAGCTAGGTGCTTAACCATAGCCGTATGAATAAGGTTTAGAGCTGCACAATTAAGAAGGCATCGATCTAGTCTTTCTAAAATTATTCCTACTCCCATTTTATTGTTACACCAAGTGTATTTTGGTCCCACATGACCAACTTCATGAAGATCTTCTCTATTCATAAAAGAAATCATATCTTGTAATCCTTGTGAAAGAACAAACTTCTTACCACCTCTTTTATCTTCTTGGGAAGTTATGCAATTAAAATCTCCTCCTTTAATACTAGGAATTTTTCCATCAAGATGCTTCTCCAGAATGCTCCAAAGCTCTTTCCTTTTAATGTTCTCCCTGCTGCCATATACCGTGCCAATCATCCATGATAGATCACTATTGATATTAAGCCTTCCCAAAACTACTTGTTCATTAGCTTCAATGAGTTCAAAGTTTGCCAAATCTTTTCTCCAACAAACTAATATACCACCTGAGAGTCCATTGGAAGGGACTAGAAAGAAATCCCAATTATCTCCAATAAATTTTTTAATTTCCAAAGGATCCATAGATTGAACTTTGGTTTCCATAATCCCCACAAACAAAGCATCATTATCCTTCACAATTTCTTTCAAATACCTAGAGGCCACCACTTTCTTAGCCCCCCTACAATTCCAAAATATAAGGGAACTCATTTATTCTTTGTAGTAGGAATAGACCCACCACAAACATTCTTGACATCACCCTTCCTTGTTTTAGATTTCAAGGAATTGTTTCCCAAAGACTTTAACTCTTTTTGTAATTTGAATTTGACTTCTTCTTGAGTTGTCTTCTCCACCACATTCTTACGGTCACAGTTAACAATTTGATCTATTTCATTTTCCTTTTTTGCTATCAAAGAATAATTCTTCACCTGTTCCGGATTATCATCTTCATTAACACTGTGAAGAATATTAAATTTGTTATTGCCATAGAGCTCTTCATCACCTTTATCTCCATCATTTTTAAAAAACTTTGAGGAAGAAGCTTTCTTCTGTTCAGAATAAACAGCTATTTCAGCTGTTTCTACCACTTCAGACGAGTTGAGAGAACCCATATGTTTATCATTATGAACTTGACTTTTCCCTTCTAAATCTTGATGATAGGGAATACTTGAGTTCGCAGACAATCCCTTAGGATTTATCTGAGTTCGCAAGCATCCCTTCCCCTCTGAATTGAAGCTCTGAGCCAAATCCGGAATAAATTCCCCCTCTTCAAGCTGCTGGCCAGATAATAAAATTTCCTTTGGAAAAACCTGAATTTCTTTTCCAATTTCAGAATTGATGATAGATGTATTTATAACAGCTTCATTCTTTTTAACAAAAGAATTTTTATCCAATGATGAATACTTTGAATTTATCCATTTATTGCTTCTAATTGGAAGTTTCTTTTTCTTTTTGTTGTCAACCATAATCCAAGGGCCATAAGCAGCTTCGTCATTAGTAGTTGGATTATTCAAAGAATTATGCACCATAACATTTTCAGTATTATTCTCTCCTTCTTTATGACTACCTGCAAGTGGCTTACAATCTTTCTCAACATGCCCTACTTTCCCACATTTAAAATAAAAGTTTGATAGCTTTTCATATTCCACTTGTTGAAAGAATCTACCACCCAAGCTATCAACCCAAACTCCTAAAGGAAGAGGTTTATCAAGATGGATTCTCACACATACCCTTGCAAACTCTCTTCTTCCCCATTGAAACAAATTTCCATCTAGCATGATAGGAGTTCCAATTCTTGAAGCTATACAAGTAATGTTTTTCTCATCCCAACATTGTAAGGGAAGGTGAGGCATTCTAATCCAAATAGGAGAAGAAAGTCTATCAGTAGTAGAAGAATTAAACTTGGGAGACCACCTTTCCATTCCTACAATATGATCATTCACAAACCACGGTCCTCCGGAATGAACTGCTTACACCATTTCCTCTGAAGAGAAAGAGCAAAGAAACCATCCTTTTCCAAGCATAGTAAAATGGAATTGGCCAAATTGTTTCCACTGTTTCCTTAACTCCCAAGCTACCATATGAGAAGGTAAGTCCTTTCCAAAAATTTTTATAACCAGAGATTTGGTTAACTTCTTAGAATTCATCTCCTCCAATTCCATATCTAACTTCACAGCTTTCCCATCATCCGATAGAAGCAAATCATTTTCATTGAAATTCAATTTAGTATAAGGCTTTTTACCCCACGGGTTCTTAGGAACAGAACCAATCAAGTTCGGCAATTCTTCAACCACTTTAACTCCATTTGATGAGATTGCATTCTTAAATCCAGAATGAACCTTGTTATTAACCAAATTTTGAGAATCTTCTTTTATCACACTGCGACAGAGTCCAGGGATTGCATTCAAATTCACAAAATGATTAACAAAAATTTTCATACCAGATGTAGATTCAGAATTATCAAATGGAGTCAAGGAATGTTTCAAATTTTTAGGAGTAACCAAACCTTCCGAGATAGCTACAGCTTTCCCTTTACCTTCTACATATTTAACCTTTTTAGGAGTTTGTTCTGAACATTCTCTAATCACCAATGTCCCTTGACGCTTCATCAAAGACGTATTATCAGATTTAGAAGAAATAAAGGAATTCATACTTACTCTTTTTTCCATCCGAGAATGTTGAATATTCTCAGCATTCTTATCTTGCCGAAGAAAACTCGTATCCTTTGTCGAATCTTTGTCTTCTGAAGATGTTCCACGATCCTCCATCAGTTAATCGCCGGCGAAGTGCCGGCAATCTTCCGCCTTTAGCTGAATTTCCACCGATCCCGCTTTCTTGGAATTTGAAATTCTGTGATAAGGTATTCATTTAATGCATATAATGGCCATATGTTTAATTAATATCAAGTGTAATATGGAGCCTAGGAATTAGAACATAAACACAACCATTTATATTGGAATAGTATGATGCAAGCATAGGCATAGTGCTTATCATGCATCAAATTTATAGAGATGAACTATCATGAGGGGGTTCTAATAGTACATGCTTTACTTACTCTTCTATTTTTTTATAGGGTAATAGACTATGGGAGTTTAGAGTCGTATTAAGGTTGGATGAGTTTAATCTATCCTTTATCTCTTTAAGCTTAACTGAGTGGTCGATGATGCATATTCTCTAAATATCATCAACATAAAACAGAATAATTAGAAAACATATTATTTTTACATTTTATCAATCCAAAAATAATTATCCTTATAGTATTTAATTTAAATATTTTTTATTTTAAATTAAGTGATTGAATCACAACAAAAACTTATTTTTATTGAATAGGATAATTGTTGTAGTTGAAATTGATAGTACTAGTATTTACAAATAATTATTCTTCCTTGTGGGATCGATACTCTACTCCATCACTATATTTTTTTATTTGACAGGTATAATTACATATATTAAGTGAGGTTTTTATAATTTTATATCAAAGAAAACCTAATTATTATTTAGGGATTAATGGAGCCCTAAATCATTTTCATAATTATTGAGGTTACTTCACAACCCCCATCAATGACTCCTCAAACTTCAATGAAATATATCGCTTCTTCTGTTTACGTAGGTGCTAGCTGAGCCCTGCAAATCTTTGGGTCAATTAAACCTTTGATTAAAGCCTCCCTTTTTCTTTAAAAATAACAAGAGCATCATAAATACTAAGATTCACTAGTATATTCCTATGATGGTCTAAGATATAATAATCCACATCAAGAACTTCTTGATTTGGTACTTTTAAATTTTATAATGGTTGAGCTTGATTTGAAGTATCTGGATTATAGATAACTTATTTTCATTTATTTATTTCTTACGTTCAACGACACAAAACTTTATTGTTGCAAAGCTTGACTTTAACTACCTATTTTAGAGAAGTGTAATATTATTTTACTTATTCAGCATTAATTTCCTTTGAATTACCTTCTTATAAACTATCTGAATCAAACATTTTGATTTGAATGTTGATAGGATCATGTTGAACGAGAAGGACAAGGGAATCACTATAAAAAAAATATTGAAAGGGTTCTTCTAATTCATTTAAAGAAGTTTCCTAAGAATTATTTTCTTCATTGTTTATATTTTGATCAAAATATTTTTTTATCAAAAATAAACATGGCATATATGGAATCCTTTTTCATTACTTTCTTAGCCCCAGGAAGGACAAAATAAAATTCATACAATAATAAATATTTAAGGGATTTAGATTCACTATTTGTATAAATAAATATTTTATCATATACAATTTTAATTTAATTATTATCTTCCAACCTTTAAATCGTAGAAGCTTGACTGACTTGCACTTCTATAGACTCTTTGGTAGGAACATTATTCTCCCCTTTAATGGGAGTAAAAAGATTAGCCTCGATTGGATTCTGTGGTCCTATAGATCCAAAGTATACGTTTGGTAGATCCTTGATTAAAATAAGCTAAATATTACTTAGCTATAACAACCGAGCAACTTTTAATAATTTTCTCAAGCCACTTCTTGGATGTTATGCAATCTTCTAACTCATTACTAATAATCTAGTAATATTGGCACTATTTAGGTTTCCTTGAATTTCCCTCATCTTCAAACTTCATAGGGTCTGAAAGTTCAGACCCTATCTTTTTTAAGATATTTTTAAAGATATTTTTTATAGCTTCTCTTTTAAAGGATAATTTTTATTTTTGATCAATTTGAATCATTCCTTTATCTCTCCTAAGGTGAAGTATGGATGAGATTTAAATTGTTGATCATTCTATAGTCTATTATACTGTTGATACTATGGAAGTTGACTTGGATTCTATGCCTAAATCAATATCAATTATTTTCCTTTATCAACTATAGATACTAATCTTAATTTCTTTCCTAGAAGATTCTAAGGCTTTAACTTCAATACTTCTACATTAGATTGATATTTTAGAAATTAAAGTTGAGATGCTTCCTCTTAGAGTTTGAGGCTTTACTCAATAGTTTTTTAAAGGTTTTGATTGTAAAATTTTCTTTTAAAAAATGTGACTAGGCCCTGAATATTTTTTAGTAAAATTTATATAGTATGCTGCTCTTGCAACTGTGGCTCACATCTCATGTTATGATTTATCTATTTTAAAATATAGTCTAGAAGACTTTTACCTAGTTTTTTCTTCTCTATTATAAGATCACTTATAGAGATATGATATTTTGCACCAGTAAATCTTTTTATAAATAGTCTTTCTAATTAATTAAAGGTACATACATACCTAGTGGGTAATTCAGTATGCAAAACAAATATAATACTTTATTAACTACTAATGAATTACTTGAATAATAGTGCAACTTTGTCCCTAGCATTAAAGCTGCATAAAAATTCAAATGATGTAGTATTACTTATACCATCAAAGTTATGATGGCGGTATGGTTCCTTTTTGATAGAGATTGAATCATATTCTTTTGTGAATGGTCTACCCTTTAGAATGGATGAAGTTCCATAAGATTTAGCTAGTGCTTCCTTAACATGTTGCTCTACCATCTACATTATATCCACATATGCAACAATTTCTTCTTCCAATTTTACTAAATTTGATATATACTCCTTATTTATTTATTTATTTATTTTTTATATTAGCTTGAACTGATTCATTAAGTGGTTATTTAATTTATGCTTTTAACGTAGGATATTCTTTACCTTTCATGGTAACCACCATAGCCATCACCTCCCCAATTTTCTTTTCCATCCTTCAAATTAGTTCATCATTTTAATTCAACTGCACAATGAGAGGTTAAGTTCATTTTACTTTATCTTCTTCATCAACTTCAATATCTTCTTCTTTCACTTTTTTTTAACCCTTTTCTTTTTCTCTTTGTAATGATGAATGGGTATCAACCATATTGATACTATCATACATATATTTGTCTTAGGAATCCATCTCAGCACTCTCTACTACTTATTGCTCATTTATTTTCTTGATACTTTCTTTTAGTGATCCATCATGTCTTTGATAGATTTTCCAGCCATATTATATAAATAAATTGGAGTATACACTCTTAAATATGATGATTCAGCTACAAATTTTCCTTTTATTCTCTCCTCTACTATAGAATTTTTATGAGTGATTAGTGCAGTCTGAGTAACAACCACATTAGGTCACCAAACCCTCTCCCTGTCAGATAGTAAGGCTGGCTAATTTATTGATTTCAGCCTCCTTTTATTGAAGTAGGAAGATAAATCACTTCCTTATAAATAATGATAATTGACTCTTGATGGATGAGTATTTGAAGAGAAACCATAGGTTCTAACCAAAACATTTTTATACTAATTTTGGGATGGAATAGATTTGAGATTATTCAATGTGCTATTTTTCCTAATTGTAGAGATTTAATAAGAGTTCACAAACTCTGATGGATAGATGATATTGCATAATCATTAACAATTGGGAACTTCTTTGGTTCTTGACAATTATTTGTAACATCAATTGGTCAACTCAAACTTGATTGTTGAAACTCTACACTTCTTTTAGTAGAGGGAGATACCTATTGTTCTCTAACTAAATGTGTCTATGTTCTGGTATAAATAACATCTTTAACACTTTTTAGAAGCTCATTCTTTGACTGCCCATAAATAGTAGCACAGTCATGAATTAGCCTATCTAGTAAAGTTTAAAAATTTTCTTTTCATTTTGGACAAGGAATGTATAACAGTACTCCTATGACAAGGAGTTGAAGGAGATTTAGCTATACTAACCAAATTTTCTTCTCCAGCAGTAGTTGACAGTAGATGAAAATGATTTCTATCAAGAAATATAAATTTTACAGCGACTTCTAGAGTTTCAAATTACCCATTCAATGCTTATTTAGTAGCAGTACTGATTAGAACTTTTTCTTCTAATTGTTTGGCCTTCTTTGCCCTTTAGCTCAGCCGATGGTTCATATTGCAAAGTTGAGGTTTAGTCATCTCTTTTAACCCAAAAGAAGACCCCATCTTAAAATTCTTGAACATGTGCACTACAATATTGATGGCAGATCTTCCTTTATTGTTTGTTGTAGGTTGAGGAAAAGTCAAATGGGAGAAAATAGAAGTTTTGGTAGCCATATAAGTAGATATAGACCCACCCTCATTGTTGACTTGAAACATAGTTGATTTAGGATGGATTTATATAATATTAACCACTTCATTCTTTGGTGTAGTGAATGTAAAATGTACACTATTGAAACATAGTCCAAACATTATTTGAGAGCCTCAACAGAATAGGCCTAGCGTATGTTGAAGTTACAAATGAATTTCTTGACATTTTTAGAAACTATATCATCTATATTAGCTGCTTAACTTACTAAGTTCAAATAAAATGATGAATCAGTAGAATACACTGAACTTAATCTATTTAATCTCCAAAGCAAGTTTTAAATAATTGATGATTAAAAGTGTTGTGGATTTCAATATAGACCAAATTCAAATAATATTATTGAGTTATATGAAGGAATGTAATTACGATGCACTATCCAATACTATTTAGTTGTAGATTTAGGAGTTTGATCTATATTGAGGATTGACTGAAGTTTGATTTTTAAGATTTACAGGATAATAATTTAAGAGTCAATTATTATCATCCAAGGATGAAATGAATGAAACGAGAAATCCAAGGAAGTTGCCTACTTCATTATGAAGGTGAATACAATACTGATTTAAAGTCTAGTCTCTACTAAAGATGAAAAGCTAACAATTACCTAGTGAAGTTGACAAAAAAAATCCCATGGAAAAAATAAATGTATGAACATTGATTTGCTTTAGTGTTTCTTTAAATAAAATTTCATTGACAACATTAACTACATCAAGAGATAGATTAATGCTAAACTATCAACTTGAGAAGAGAAACAAATTTGTTTTTATAATCAAACTTAGCAAAGCAAATGTAAAATTCATCCTGAAAGAAAAAATTACTTTCACTTATCATTTAAAAAATGAAACTAACAAAGGAATAGGAATTAGTCTACATCCAAAGTTTTACCCCTAATTTAACAAACTAATATATGGTTTATTTTATACTAAGTTCTTAGGTTGTCACAAAAGGCAACCCTCTATAGTTAATTACATCTTCAAAGAGAAAACATTTGATTAAAGTAGATATATAACTTATTTTTTATTTTTAAAGGTTTAATATATTTTATTCAATTATTCATAATATTTAATAATTAATTTAAAAAAACACTTTTTCTTTTATTTTAAATTTATATAGTTCATTCATAAGGTTTGGATAAGTCCCTTCGAAAGGAATTTATACAAGTGCAAATACTTTTGGACTTATTCTTATTTAGTGTGCACTACCAACTAACCGAAGCACATAATTTTAAAGCCATGAACTCCAAGTTCGAGCATGCAAGTAAGATAACTATTTTAATATCCGAATTAAGGATTCTGAGTTAAGATTTACCATTAGAGTTTAACAATATGAATATGATCAAATACACATATCTAATGTAATTTTGGCATAAAAGATACCCTAAACTCTATGTTTTATCTTTTTACCTTAACTAAATTGTCTGAATGCTAAGTCCAAATTTTCTTAAAAAAAATTGATAGTATAACAACTGTTGCAAATTGTATTCAAGTTGTGTAATTTTGATGATAACAAATATTATTGTGTTTATTACTACTATCCCTTGTTTATGTGATATTTTGTTTTGTGTTTATACATACTAACATTCAAGATATCAATCCACTGTTCACTTAAAATTCTGATCAGCACAAGACTGGGTAGAATAGAGTTACAGTTAGTTTTCATTTTATTATATATTTTCTATTTTTCTTGAGTCACATCATGTAATTGGGTGGACGGCTTTGTTGAGTAGCCTAGCTCACATACAAAGTGAGAGATGAGAATATTTTTGAGAGAGTTATTTGTTTTAGGTAATTTGTATTGTATGAAATTGGTTTTATACTGTACGAAGTATTTTGTATTATACAAACTATTGTGCTTTATCAAAACCCTAGCATCCAAAGGTTAAGAAAGTTACTAATTGTATATTGATCATGCAGTACAATTTGGATTATACTGTACGCCTTAATTAAAATATTTCTTAATTAATCTTGTGATATCAGTCAATCAAATCATGGATAATTATTATGATTGATTGTACTATATAAAATACTTCATATTGTATGATTACTTATATATGAAATTGGTCATCCCTTGGATCATACCAAATAAAATCCATGATTTTTGTACTGATCATACCATACAATGCCTACAATGCTTGACGACCACTCATGTACAAAGTTGGTCATCCCAAGGATCATATCAAATGAATAGAAGAAATTTTTGCATATTATACCATTTGATGCTTGATCATACTGTATGAGGTATTATAAAAGTTAAATATTTAATTTGAACAATCTTACTGGATGATTCTGAATTGAACTTATTGTACCATACGATACGTGTATCATACTATACAAATAGAAGTCAGATGGCTTGAAATTTAGGGTTTTTCAAGCCAACTATTTAAAGGTTTCAAATATTCATTTTGAGAGATCTTTGGTTGTTTAGTCTTCTCGAGAGAGAGCTTTAGGGAGAGAAGAAGGAGAGCTTTGTGATAGAAGAGAGGGAGATTTTTTTAGGAGAAATTGTGAGGGCATTCACAAGGTTGTTCTAAGTAATAATCTTGGCTAGTACCTACAAGCATTTGCTAGGAATATCTTTTGCTCCAGAGAATAAGTTCTTCAGCAAATATCATGGTTCTCTGAGCATCACATGGAGGGTGAAAATATAGTTGTGGTTCTATCACCATCACTAGCAAGGTGAAAATACAGTTGAGGTGCTCTGCTTGTAAAAGAGTCACAATTCTCTGCCGCATCGGGGAGGTGAAACAGTGTCTATACAAGCTTCTCTGCCTTGCTATGGGAGGAAAAGGAGAGTCACTTATATTTAAGTCAATACTTGGAGATGGAGTCTCCATGGAGTGGATGTAGGTCAGGTTGACCAAACCACTATAAATTTGTTTGTGTATTTTTTCTATTTATTTTTTTGCATTTTAATATTTGTAATTTTCTATGATTTGATCTATGGTCAAAATATCTAATTTTTATTATTGTAAAATTAGTTCTAATTTTGTATCAAGGGGTTTTAACTTTATATTTGTTAAAAAAAATTTTAAATAACTTCAACCCCTCCTCTTGGTTAGCATCAAGACTAGTTCTTTTGGGTTTCACAACCCTCACAAACTTTCAACAACCTTAAACCCATAGAAATCAGTTGAGTTACCCCGTAACGTTATGGGTCCCTCTTAGTCTTCCTGATGGCTTATGTACTAACCTAGTATATAATTTTCAAAACTAGAATGCATGTATATATTCTTGTTAGGGTAAAGGGGTTCAGGCATATGGTACCACTACCATATTATCCTAGGACAAGTACACATGTTCCTACAAAATCTAGAATATGTATATTAAAAGAATCCTATATAAAAGTCTACCCTTTTATGCAATCTACCACCCATATAAATGCAATGCATGTATACGAGATAACATATAAAATAGGAGTCTATAAATAACATTTTTTTATTATTTAATGAACATAGAAATACAACCAAGGGTTTGTTGAAAAAAATTGTGGCTAGGTTCCATGATAATAATCTTAGTTTTCTATATCTATGAAATATATAGATTTAAATACTCCTATTTACCATCTTCTAGCTCTTGATCTTCTTATAGAAATCCAAAAAAAAAAAATCTCTCAAAGGGAGATGGAATTATCTTTTGGAGCCCTACCTATATACATAATTAAGTACCTTTAAACCTTTAAGCTCATTGAACACTTTACAAGTTGACATGCAAAAAAAGTTATATTTATATGAGAATTACTCTTTACATTTTCATCAAATCCTTGGTACATTATA